>JALGBA010000349.1:767500-1469988 GCA_023970755.1 Azemiops feae | reverse complement strand
TCCAAAATGTGGTTTATATATGAGATCAATGAAAGGTCAGCTTCATAATACACAACCATGAAACATATGGGTAATGATGCTGTATTTACCAAAGTTATCAGAGTGAATCATACTCTTTGGATAGCAATTTGTTTTTGATCAGATGGAGGCTGATGAGCTGGTCTGTCAGCACCATTATGATGTAGGATGCATGTCCAGAGCTGGGTTTTTGTTTTTTTCCAAAATATTCTCTTAAACAAAGGAACAACAAAGTACATTTATTTTAACAACATGGAAAATGAATCTTCCTGACTCTCTAGATCGGAAAGTAGCTTGAATGGCAAACAAACAAAAACAGTGCAAAATCTTAAACTGAGACCTGATTGAGGGGGTTAGGATATGGGCCATTTGATTAGTTGCACACATATTGCCAATTAGTTCATCATTAATTAGTTATTGCTTGGCTATAATACAAAAGGAGAACCATGTCATAATCCTGCCATTTCCAGCTTGATGCCATTTAGAAGATGTCCCAAAATATCTGGATAAGAAAAGATTAAAGTAGTTTGGCATAAAGATAGAAATGGTAAGTCTACTTCTTGACTGCATGATTCTACTCATAATAATTACAGGGCCAATGGCTTGTAATTCCAACCTTGTAGGAATTAATCACACATGCACATGTATAAATGTGTATGTTTAACAGAATAACAGAATTGGAAGGGATCTTCCAATTGGAGGTCTTCTAGTCCAACCCCCTGCTCAGGCAGGAAACCTTATACCGTTTCAGACAAATGGTTGTCTCTTCTTAAAAACCTCCAGAGGTGGAGCACCCACAACTTCTGGAGGCAAGTTGTTTCACTGACTAATTGTTCTGTCAGGAAATTTCTCCTTAGTTCTAGGTTGGTCCTTTCCTTGATTAGTTTCCATCCATTGATTCTTATCCTGCCTTCTGGTGCTTTGGAGAACAGGTTGACCCCCTCTTCTTTAGGGCATCTCCGTAGATATTGGAACACTGCTATTATATCACCCATAATCCTTGCACATGGATAAAATACGTATGTGTTTGCATACCTGTGAACATGTTTATTGGCCCCCTCCAGGCTTCTTCCTCCATTGGACCTTTCAAAAAGTACATTTAATTAACATAGATAAGTTAACAGAAAACTGCAAAGAAAAGTACCATTCTGCATAAAAACAGGGAGATGACCTTGAAGGAAATAGGCAAGAACCAAGCAAAGAAAGCTGAAACATTCCTTAGGTTTTGGAGAAAATATTAGTATTTGAAAGAGACTCTGGCTGCTCCTTGATTCACTGAGATGTAAATGGAAAAGGAGGTAAAACACAGTCAGGCTTGAAGTATTACAGCCTTTCTCAATAAAGTCTACTTCTAGTCTTCCTATGGAAAAGGCTTCTTGATCTGATCTATCCTACAGTTGACCCAACTTCAGTGATTCTGAGGACCTTTCAGTTATATTAATCACCAGTAGACAGTATATAACCAGTTTCATCTTTATTGGAACTCATCAGACATACATAGTCAGATTTAATTCTATGGGGTTCAAACCCTCTATTGGGAACAGAATTCATTGATCATTGCATTAACTATCCAGATGCCGAGAATTTTTCCTTACTCCAAAAAGCAGAATGGAAATCATGTAAAACCTCATATACAGGTGCATTTATAATATATGATATATGTCTCTCTGACAGCTTAAGAACAGGTGGATTGTATAAATCATACTGACTGAACATCAAAAATGCATTAATAAATATATAAAAACCCCAACAGCATTAAATAAAAATGCAAATAAGGGTTATAGTCCATGGCTTTACTTGGAAGTATGCTTATCTCTCCAGAAGAGAAAAAGGACAAATGCATTCCAGTCATCGGGCATTGTGACTCTTCAGGCATAGCTTAAAAGTTATTTTGTGAAGAGGCAAACTCCTTGCCTGCCTGCCTGCCTGCCTGCCTGCCTGCCTGCCTGCCTGCCTGCCTGCCTGCCTGCCTGCCTGCCTGCCTGTCTGCCTGTCTGTCTGTCTGTCTGTCTGTCTGTCTGTCTATCTATCTATCGTCTGCCCATCTCAACAAGTATAACTCTGGATGGCATACAACAGTGAATTAAAAAAAGCCAATAAATATATAAAACCAGTCATCATTAGAGCCTATAAAAACTATAAAAATCATGATAGCAATTTATTGAAAGTTCTTGCAGTATGAACTCAAATAGACTTTGAAACTAACCAACCAATAAAAGATCAGGGAAACTCTCTATATGGAGTTTTAACTCTCTCTTTCTTGGTTAAATAATATTATCCACCTTGAAAATGATCAATACCCTATCCACTTAAAAAAAAAGAGGACTATATTTATTGAGGAACAGTTCCTGGTCACAACCCTACTGCTCACAGCTTTAGGTGTGTGATCAAATAACCCACAGTAGTGATCTTTTCCAAGCCCTGAATCCCATAATCCTGAGAAGGAAAGGTCTACTGAGTGCCCTGTCATTACAAATGTATTTTGAGCTGATTTATAGCACTCAGCAAAACCACTTAGACTTATATACCACTTCATAGTGCTTTACAGCCCTCTCTAAGCAGTTTACAGAGTCAGCATATTGCCCCCAACAATCTGGATCCTCATTTTACTGACCTCAGAAGGATGGAAGGCTGAGTCAACCTTCAGCTGGTCAGGATTGAACAGCTGGCAGTCGGCAGAGTTAGCCTGCAGTACTGCATTCTAACCACTGCGCCACCATGGTTCTTTTTCCTTTGTGGAAATATTTTCTGCAGATTGTCAAATGTAGCCAATCTTTCTCCTATTCACCTTTTCCCAGCAACATGTGGCCATTCAATCTCTGGGGACCTCCCTCAAGGTGTCAAATATAGGATGGCTGATTAGGATGGTCAGCAGCTCTGGAGATTTAAGCCCATAGGAAGTCATGGGGAATGAACCAGATGTTCCCCTGGAAGAGTAGTAGGAACAGAACTTCCCACCCATTCTGGTCAGCTACCCAAAACAGCTGCTTCATTCCACCTAATGGTAGGGTTGGTCCTGCATGCCACTTTGACAAATCAAGCTTCACAACTCTAAAAAACAGCAGAACTATGTTCACCCAACAACAGGAAAGTATTATCTAATTAGATGCTCCTTCCCATTTGTGAACCTAGCCACATTCCAGCTGTCCGTTTTGGGGAAGTGTTGTCTGTTTAAGCTCCGCCGACTCTGACTTTCAATTATTGGTAACACCCACAGCTGGGCCAATGCAAAAATATCTACCATGTTGCAAGCCCATCTGTTCAGGAGGAGTGATCTGTAAGAACTCAATTTGGACAAAAGCTGCTTTATCATTCACAACTCCTAAATAGAACTCAGAAATAACGATGCTCAGTTTCCACATTTAGATCCCACGTTTAGATCATCCCAGGGAGATTGCATTTGCCTAGACAGATGGATATCTGATTGAGAAAGCAAGGACAGCTGAGAGGAAAGTGAATGGGGTTAGCATGACACATGCTTTTATTACCACCTCCTGTCTGAGTAGAAAGGTGATTACTGGCTGCCTTCTGCACTCTTGGGAAAAGGAAGCAAAGTTGCAGGAATAAGATACAAAACAGGAGCAAATCACATCCTGGATGGAAAGACAGCTAAAACATGCAAGAAGACTATTCTATGATGATGCATTTTTCCACAGATTCTGTCATGAGAGAAAGGGAATTTGTTTTCTGAATGATCTTGGTGTTATTTATTTTTTCATTTAGGAGAACGTGTACCTCAAAAAAGGAAAAGCCTTTTACAATACAGATTTAGTCCATGAGAAGCTGTTCTTGTTCCCACTCATTCAGGCTCCCGCACTAAATTGAAGCATTCCTGAGAAACGGTTCTCTGGATTTTGCCTGACAACATCCAGTGAAAGGGGAATTCACCAACTCCCTTGTATAGGTAGTCCTCAACTTACAACAGTTCATTTAGTGACCGTTTGAAATTCCGACGACTTGTGGCTGTTTTTGACACAACCGTTGCAGCATCTCCATGGTAACGTGATCAAAATTCAGACGCTTGGCAACTGACTCGTATTTATGACAGTTGCAGTGTCCCAGGGTCATGTGATCATTTTTGCATCTTCTGACAAGTAAAGTCAATGGGAAAGCCAGATTCACTTAATAACCGTGTCTCTAACTTAACAACTGCAGTGATTCAGTTAACAAATGTGGCAAGAAAGGTCATAAAATGGGGCAAAATTCACTTAACAACTGTGTCACCCACAGAAATGTTGGGCTCAGTTATGGTTGTTAGCCAAGGAATTCCTGTAATTGGATCCTCTCTTAATTAGGCTAAGGAGGTCTTTCTAATTTTCAAGTGAAGTCTTTTTTCTTGTGACTTACATTTAGTATTTTATATCTGCACCCTGAAGAGATAGAGAATAAGCTATGGCTTTCTTCCAAGTGGCCTGAAGTCTTCCACATAAGTCTTTTCAAATCTAATCCTCTTTCTTCCTAAGAAATTGCAATTCAGTGACTACCCTGTTGTTTTCTTTTGCACTTGCTCCATTTTCACTTAAGCTTCCTGAAGTATGATGTCCAAAAACAGATATCAAAATATAGAGGTTGACTCAGCCTTCCATCCTTCCAAGGTTGGTAAAATAAGGGCCCAGATTGTTGGGGGCAATATGCTGGTTCTATAGACAGCTTAAAGAGGGCTGTAAAGCACTGTGAAGCGGTATATAAGTCTAAGTGCTATTGCTATTGTTATGGAGAGCAGTTACAACAATGCATGGATCCCTTGTCCCTGCCTTTAAAGACAAGAGGGTCAAAAGCATGAGAATGCTTGTGGCACCACGAAAAGGTTGCTATTGGCATGGGAAGAAGTTTATATTCCAACAATATTTGAGAATATTTGATATTTGAAGAATTGTATTTGTTAGGGGTCTAGGACAATTGCAAGCTGTTTATTAAATATTTGATATCCTGGGCCCCTCACCGCAGCTGACTCAAAAGAGCCAGCTGGTTGCCAAGCACCCAAATTCTGATCACATGACCATGGGAACATAGTGACAGTTGTACATATGAGGATTGGTTGTAAGTCATTTTTTTTTCACTGTCAGCGTAATGTCAAATGGTTGCTAAACAAATGATTGTAAGTCAAGAACTACCTGTAATTCACTGTAATTGGTAGGTATCACACAAAGCTGTTGAATATTCAAAATATTTGATAACCAGCATGCAACAGTAACAGCAACAGTGAATAAAAAAGCACACATTATTCATTAACGTGCTGGTGACATTTTTTTAAAATTGCAAAACAGATATCAAAAGATGAATTGTAAGATGAGGGATCCGGGACTGACAAACAGGGAGCAGTTTTACCGTATCTTTCTGCTTCTCTGCTCCCAAATGCTCAGTCTAAGGAGGATTTAATATATATATATATATATATATCTTTCCACCTATAATGGAGTTTAGTTCTGTATTTAACAGATCATATGTAACAACAGTGAGTATTTCAGAGCATTTCACAACACGGCAACTGATACAAATTCATATCTGATGACTGCCAAATACAATCAAGAAATCTAAGTGCGCTTGAAATTGTGCCTTATGGCTTCATGCATGCAAACCAATTCAGGTTTTTAGTATAACCATTCACATACAAGATTGAAACTGAAAAATTCATTGCACAGGAAGAACGAAAGCGTGAAGGCACCCCTTTGTCTATTCTACAAAGAAGACACGTTCCTACTGATAAATCCCCATAGGAAGATTCTTAGTCTGGAAGAACTACAGAGCAATCAGAAGAACTCAGATATCAGGCAGAAACTAGAATGGCATCATTGAGCTTGTTTCTGATGAATATAGCGATGACATTGGCATTACCATATTTTCAATTCATATCTAGCCTCTGCCCAGAGGGTGTTCTTCCAATATTGCAATGTGTTTGTCTCCAGGACTGCCCTATCTATCAGCATGAATGCTTCTACAGTGTCATTTCTAACTCTGAAACCAAGGATAAACAACTCGATCTAAATTAGCACTTTATATTAGTTAAATTCTAAATTAGTATTTTATAAATACGAAATATTTTATAATACTAAGTATTTTATAAATACTCACCATTTAAACTACTAAATTAGTATATTCTTTGTCCTTGCAAATAATAAGAGAGAGAGAGATTGGTATAGTGATTAAGGTGCTGGCCTAGAAACTAGGAGATGGTGAGTTATAGTCCTACCTTAGCTAGGTATGAAAGCCAACTGGGTAACTTTGGGCTAGTGAGTGCCTCTCAGCCAAACCCACCTCACAAAGTTGTTTTTGGGGGGAAATAACAGGAGGAAAGGATATTAAGTATGTCTGCTATCTTGAGTTACTTGCAAAGTAATAAAGGCACGATAAAAATCCAATAAATAAATAAAATGATGCAATCCTATATTCTCTTAAGCTAGCTTAAGCTAGTCAAATATATTTTCCTGTGGTAGGGCTAAGTTTCTGACATCCAGCTTAATAGATTTTGTTTCTCATACAGTAACTGGACAATACTTCAGTTTGGGTCTCCCGTATCTGGACTGCACAAATTCAGACAATTTCAAAATGGCACCCAAGAATTTGAGTTTTCTGTATCTCTTAGAAAACTCACTGCTACAAAATGGCCATTTGAATTTTTGTAGCTCCCAAATATGGTCACACTATTTTATTTTATTGGCATTTCCTTCCTCCCCTACTATATTGCTCTCCTCTTTCAATCTTCATTCCTGCCTGGAACTTTCCTTTCCCCTCAATTCAGCTGCCTACACCATCATTTCTGGACTGTGTGGTCACCTTACCTAGAAGTGTATGCCTCACAATCATTTACTCTATTGAGCAGGTGGGTTTATCAACATGGAAAGTGTTGTGGGCTTTTTTAAAATCAGCATGGCAACATAGCAACTGATGTAGACATTGTTTTCGAGATGCCTTTAATACAGAAGCTGGAAACTCTCAATGGAAAACCATCACTTTCCAGGAGAAAGAAGTAAAAGGCCATTTTTCTTTTTATTATAAGGAAGTTGCTACGCTGTGTACATATCTGCTTCTAGTGCTGCAAGAAATTTATTTTATTTTTGGCCCCCTGGTCAGATCAGTTGCTGGAAAAATGTAGCTTAATGTAATTTGTATATTGCACAGTGGCATCAGTTCATTTTCAGGATCAGTTTATTTATCTTTTTCTCTCCTAAGTTTTGCTTCTCACTGATCTTTTTTTTTTTAAAAAAATGTTTTAATATTTTATATAATGCCTTGAGACCATCTGAAGAAAAGTTGAATATAAATGATTTACATTATAATAAACCTAAAAGTAAATCTGCACATGTGGAGGATAAGGGGTTGAAGGTTGAAATATTTCTACTCTCCCTCCCCCAAAAGAAATGAAGGAGACCGCTGAATTTCAAACACTGTTCAAAACACGAAATGCATCCTCAAAAATGGAATAAAACATAAAACAGCTTATATTGCTACAAGATTTGCATAGCACCAAGGTCAGCTACAGTAGGTTGATCTAAAATTGCTAAGTAGGCCGAACCTCGTTAGTAGTTGGATGAGGGAAACACTAGCAGATCCCAGGGCTTTAGGATAGACAAGAAGGTGGAATAAAATCATAAAATAAAGAGGTGGAGAACCACTTATGTATTTTTTATTGTGTAAACTATATGGATGCAACCATGATGTCACCAGGAATTAACCTTGGTTGGAAGGAGTTTAGTTTTTAACACTGCCCACTTCCTTTCAGATAGGAGGGGAAGGGGGGAAATAGATAGGCCATGAAAAAGTCTTGTACTGAAGACTTGATTTTAAGTGGAAAAGCATTCAAATAATTATTTTCCACCTGCAGCTTTAAGCAATTCCTTCCAAGAGAAACTAAGGGCTTACTTCTGCTGAACAGATAAACTCAGGTCTCTGCTATATTAGCTGAATTCTGAATGACAAAACCACATAAATAATTCTGGTCTCCTGGATATTCCTTTTTATACACATTATTGCAGGCAAACTCAGTCTGGTCCCTTTCCATCGGGGTGACTCACAGCTCTGATAACCCCAGCATCAGATGGAACTCAAGACCAATATATTTGGAGGGCTTCATTATAGGAAAGGCAATCTTAATATGCAAGATGCATTCAGTTTGACTAAAACCATATTCATTAAAAAGGCACACACGGGATCACACTTTCAGACCGTCTAAAGCAAATATACAGGTAGTCCTCGACTTACAGCCATTTGTTTGGTGATTGTTCAAAGTTATAACAGCACTGAAAAAAGTGGCTTATTACCATTTTTCACACTTGCAACTGTTCCAGCATCCCCATGGTCATGTGATTAAAATTTGGATGCTTGGCAACTGGCTTATATGTATGATGGTTGGAGTGTCCCAGGATCATGTGATCCTCCTTTATGATCTTCTGGCAAGCAAAATCAATGGGGAAAAACAGATTCACTTAACAATGATGGTAAGGAAGGTTGTAAAATGGGGCAAAACTCTGTCTTGCTTAGCAACAGAAATTTTGGGCTCAGTTGTGGTCATAAGTCACTACAGGACTACCTGTAGTGCAACTAAGATAATCAAAGGCCTGGAGACTAAAACATACGAAGAACGGCTGCAGGACTTGGGTTTGGCTAGTCTAAAGAAAAGAAGAAATAGGCGAGACATGATAGCAGTATTCCAGTATTTGAGGGGCTGCCACAAAGAAGAGGGGGTCACGTTATTCACCAAAGCACCAGAGGGCAGGACAAGAAACAATGGTTGGGAATTGATCAAAGAGAGAAGCAACCTGGAATTAAGGAGAAACTTCCTGACAGTGAGGACAATTAACCAGTGGAACAGCTTGTCTTCAGAAATCGTGGGTGATCCATCACTGGAGATTTTTAAGAAGAGACTAGACAGTCACTTATCTGAAATAGTATAGGTTCTCCTGCTTGAGCAGGGGGCTGGACTAGAAGACCTCCAAGTCCTTCCAGCTCTATTCTATTCTGTAGATACATTGAGGCCTGGGATTCACAGCAATTTTAAGATGGATGAGCTTTAACTTCCAGTACTCACCAATAAGCTAGGAAGGCCAGATATCTTAAAATGTGGAGGTGAAGAAACACTGGTTTAAAAGACAAAGTCACTTCCATAACTTTTACCTCTACCTGTAACAAATTCTCACAAACTGGCAAAAAAAAAAAAAAAAATCCATTGAAAGTCTTATTCTCTGCTTTTAGCCCAGTCGGGTTACATCTCCTTTTATAAATATTTAATTGGGGAAAAATTGTTCATAACTATTGGAATGGATTTTTATCCAAGAGTTAAAGTGATCTAGTCACATTTATCTTTCCTTACGAAAAATTAAGTGAACTTCTGGACTTCATTTTCTTCAGTTGGCTAGAGGACAAAGGCCGTGGTCTTATCATCAAAAATACAGAGCTCCATACCTGGCTGTGAACCACAAACCAGCAGAATAGTCCAGAGGAACCAAGCATTTTATTCCTAAAGCTTAAAGGAAACTCTAATATTAGAAGGGACATACTTTCTTAAAGGCCAAAGGAATAGACCATTGGGGGAAAAACACTGCCTGTTTTAATAGTATAAAAAGAAGAAAATGCCATACAGCTGATTTTCATTTGCTCTGTGCCCAGAACATTAAAGTGTGTTGCCTAGGGCTAAGCAAATTTTCAAAGGGGTGCCTTGCTTTGGTGAAGATTTAAGAAAACCATCCCTTGACATCATCTCACAAAGCAACTTGGCCTCTAGTCTTTTACTTCACTGGTTTTCTTCATCATCTCCAAGGTCCCTTCCAGCTTCTCTTCTCTTCTCTTCTCTTCTCTTCTCTTCTCTTCTCTTCTCTTCTCTTCTCTTCTCTTCTCTTCTCTTCTCTTCTCTTCTCTTCTCTTCTCTTCTACTCTACTCTACTCTACTCTACTCTACTCTACTCTACTCTACTCTACTCTACTCTACTCTACTCTACTCTACTCTACTCTACTCTACTCTACTCTACTCTTTCAGTCACCATCAAAGACATAAGAAGCTATTGCTGGAAAATGCTGAGGAAAGAGAGGGGGGCTTCATTGAATCTTCTGTAGTGCTGATAATAGCAACTCAGAAGAGACCTTTAAATCAATCTCTGCTCCGTGGACTGGCACCAGGCCTTGGCATGCCAAAAACCAGTCTGCACAAGCAAGCAAAGCCCCATCCATGGGATGCAGGCAGCATGTGAAACCACATCCCCTCCGGTCCACGGAAAAATCTCTCTCCATGGAACCGGTCCCTGGTGCCCAAAAGGTTGGGGACCACTGCTTTAAATGACAGAAGGAAGAATAAGAGATGGGAAGCCTGAAAGGAAACCAAAAAATGTTCTATCAAGCCAACTTGTGTTGCCTAAATTGACTGATAAAGAGAGCCAGAGTTGCTTGGATAGTAAGATGGGCATCATATGAATGAATGAATGAATGAATGAATGAATGAATGAATGAATGAATGAATGAATGAATGAATGAATGAATGAATGAATGATGAATGAATGAATGAATGAATGAATGAATGAATGAATGAATATTACACCATGCCACGGAACCCTTCATTGAGATGATTTTTCAATTCACACCAGTCTGACATCTTATCAGGTCCAAGGAATTCCTTACATGGATTTATTTTTCCAGAGGGACCGTCATTCTTCCCAAGATTAAAAAAAAAATCATATTATCATGACTACAGCCTCGTCAGTATTCCACAACTGTAACATTTGTCTGTTTTGAAACAGGCACATTTGTTTGACGCTGTTAGAAGTATTGTCACAGAATGTAAGCTGTTCCAAGTAAAACTGCTGCTGCTGCTGCTGCTGATTATATGTATACAATTTTCTCTCATTGTCATGAAATTTCAGATGAGTTTTACCAATACACTTCATTTCATGTGCATTCCCCTTCTCTTTCTCTCTCAGTCTCTCTGTACATTTGTGTAAACTCCTTGATGTACGCTTTTAAAATCTTGTTTTCCCTAAGGTCTGTTTTTTATATATATCTATTACAGTGCATGCTCTTATTTAATACAAATAACCCTAATACATGCTTTTCTGCACACAATGTCTTTCATTTTTTCCCCCTGAAAAGATTCCAAAAGATTCATCTTTTGTTAATAAACCTTATTTCCTGCCTTATACAGGAATGACGATTTAGCAATTAATTCCCAAATCCAGTTGTTTAAATGCAATGATTCTTTTTAAAGGGCAGCATAGCCTTCAAAGGATTTCTCCCCTCTTCTGAAGATATAATAAAAACTCAGGGAGAGACATTTGAAATTAACAGTTTACAAAACACACACAGCATAATGCATGATGCCTATTTTTTGTTTTATTTTTTTTTAAAGGGAACTTGGGGAATTAAAGATCTTCAAAAAGGGTTAGTGGTTGAGTGATAGCATAGCTGAGCGAACAGAGAACTGACATCTCTAAGAAGAAAAAGGGTATTTTAGCATTTTGACTTTCAGAGAAGAGGGATTTTATAGCATGTGAGGTGGCTTTTATGAAGTACATCGGTAAAGGTTTTCATCTCTTGAGAAGGATGCAGTTTCAACTCTGAGGTCAATTAACAACTATCACAACTTTGCCATTAGTATAAATGTTGTCTGCCCCTATACAATGGAAAGCAATGGTGATCAGAGTTATCAACCCTAGTCACTCACCAAACCTTTCCTCTTGGGGAGAAGGTTGGTTTGTCATGTCCCATAAATGCTGTAAGGCATGTTTATTTACAAGCAGATAAACCATCTTCCTCATCTCTTGTCAGGATTTGTTGAGGGTGAATTGTAAGAATGGACAAGAATATACATAGAAATTTACCTATGTATTTGAAAGTGTAGGGAAAAACGTCTTGTATAGGTGGCATGACTATACTCACTGTGCACACATTGCAAATAGTCAGTGCTTTTTTTGTAAAAAAAAAAAAAGGTGCCGGAACTCACACACGTCATACAACCCGCCTTGCCTACCCTACAAGGTTCCATCCAAAAAAGGTGCCGGAACTCCATTCTGGGCGTTCTATGACAACAAAAAGCCCTGCAAATAGTTACATATTGTACATTGTTTCACATTGTACCAGTGGTGTGATTCAGCCGGTTCACACCACTTCGGCAGAACCGGTAGCTAATTTTTTGTTGCCCAGGCCCAGAATGGACTTCCGGAAGTGGCATCCACACAGAGAACCGGTTGTTCACATATTTGAATCCCACCACTGCATTGTAACCTAACAAGATATTTTTTGTTGTTCTTCATAGTTAAAGACTAATCTCTTTCCTTCCTTCCTTCCTTCCTTCCTTCCTTCCTTCCTTCCTTCCTTCCTTCCTTCCTTCCTTCCTTCCTTCCTTCCTTCCTTCCTTCCTTCATTCATTCATTCATTCATTCATTCATTCATTCATTCATTCATTCTATAGTTCTATAGCCTGGCCCAGTATCAATGAAGCTAGGGTAATTTTTAAAAGATTTAATGATTTATTTTCATATGCAGTATGTAACTGGATGGAACATGGGGATTATATAGAACAACACAGCAACTACTTAAAAAATATCAGATGAAGAATCAAATTAAATTGTATTGCATAACTTCTAAAAGTTGCAAAGTTGTTTCTTAGGATGACAACTTGGATCAAGTTATTTAGAATATGCTCTTAGTGCTCATCAGAAGATGGCGCTTGATCATTTGTATTTCATAAAGTATCAGTAGACTGCTGATCTTTGTCATCCGTAAGTCTGTTACTCTGAAAACTGGTAGGTTTCTTAGGGTTAGGACTCTGAGCTTCTCTCGGACCTGTTCAGCTAGCCATGCCTTGTGCAACGCTCCCTAATTCTGGAATCCTTCCAGAATTCAAACTGGGAGATGTGCCCTGTATGATCAATCCTAACACCACTTATCACAGCCAACATGATTCCTCTTTGTAAATGCATGCATTAACCCTAGATATTACCTGACAAAGACTGGGTATTTTCTAAAATAAAAAACAACAACAATAAAGCCATATTGGGTATCTATATGTCTTACTCTCGCAAATCTCCCTTCTAATCTTTTACCTAATGCATAAAGTTCAGTTTTAATTTTCAGGAGAATGGATATGCAATCAATTTCATTTTAACTATTTCAGAATCTAAATAAGCTATAAATTAATCTTTCTCTCCCTCCCTCCCTCCCTCCATCCTTCCCTCCCTCCATCCATGCATCAGCTTCAGTTCTTTTTCCAGTACATGAATGTGTGTGTATGTATGCATATATCTATATCATCTATATCATCTATTATATCTATATCCATATCCATATCCATATCCATATCCATATCCATATCCATATCCATATCTCTCTATCTCTCTATCTCTCCATCCATCCATCATCTATCTATCTATCTATCTATCTATCTATCTATCTATCTATCTATCTATCTATCTATCTATCTATCTATCTATCTATCTATCTATCTATCTACCTACCTACCTACCTACCTACCTACCTACCTACCTACCTACCTACCTACCTATCTATCTATCTATCTATCTATCTATCTATCTATCTATCTATCTATCTATCGATATCTGTGTGTCTGTGTGTGTCTATATACTGTATATATACCCACAGAGAGAGATAAGTATACATACACATACACAAATAGCTATAGCTATATATCTTATAAGGGGGCATACTATTGCAAAGTTAAAAATAATGGCAAAAATATTTCACACTAAATGAAGTAGTTTCAAGTAATTTAAAAATAGTTTGATGATCTGTTGCCATGAATTAAATTGGCCAGTTAAGAGGAAAAATACAAAATAAAGGCTACAAGGGTACTTTTCTAAAGCGTTTAGGAAAATAAAGCTATCTAAAAGCCTCTAATGCACACTGTAACTATCAACATTATAATAATTATAGCTTTCCCTCAATGACACTGAAAAGCTGACACATTTATTTGCTGTAAGAACCTTGATACTATAAAAGTGCCTAAGTTTTGCCACAGGGCTTTCAAAACGCAGCGAAAATAACACACTTTCTGTTTCATTCACATTGATGAACATTAGCGTTTTGTCTCCATTTCATGCTACTCTTTAGCAGGAACTGCAAAGAGATTTCCATTTATTTGGAGAAAGCAGATGTAGAGTGGCCTTTAAAATAATCTAAGAATACAGGGAAGTGACTCTGAGAGAGAGCATGGCAAAATAAGACGATAGTGACGAGGAGTGATTTTTCCAGTTAAATATTTTTCAAATGTCTAACTAAATTTGCACAAATAGCAATGAATACATCAAAATATTATAAAGGTTGCAATCACAAAGGAACATTTTTTTCATATGTGGTGGAATTGTGAAAAAATAGCACTTTATTGGAAGACAATATTTTAAAAAATGAAAATAATAAATAAAAAGCAGAATGTGTTCCAGAGTGGGGATTATTGCATCTTTTGGAAGGAGATAACTCAAAACTAAACAAAAAGGAGCTTTTTGAATCCTTACTCCTGGCTGCAAAATTGAGAAATGTTCAAAACTGGAAATTTCTAAATAACCTGTTCTTGAATAATGGGCGTGCAAATGTATGGTTCGTTGTTCTTATGGAAAAAGTGACTGACAAAATTTAATACAGACTTCTCAAAGGGATGAATCATTTTTTTATCAGATCTGGAAAGACTGTGTAAGTTATGCTAATAGTAAGAACTCTTCTGTTGATAAAGTGAATGTTATACGCAAGCTATAATGGAACATTGAGATATATTGTTCCGCACTGTTATTTTGCTTTTAATTTGTTTTACAGAACATAAAAAAACCTCTCCAGCTTCCCCAATATCAAACAACTGAACAAAACCCGTCAAATCCCCAAGTATCAATTAAAAACATTATCACATTGGTGCATGCATACTCCCCAAAGCTACACCTCATCACAAACATACATACACTTTTTTTTTTTTTTACATATGAACAATATAAATTTTTCAGGGCTCCCTCCTCTGTGTTTTACATCTGCATAAACACATGGGGTGTGTGTGTGTGTGTGTTTTTAGATGCTTCTGCTTCACCATTCCTAGACTTGAACAGTCCACTTACCTATCTACCCTGTGCAGGTTAGTTAGTTAGTTAGTTAGTTAGTTAGTTAGTTAGTTAGTTAGTTAGTTAGTTAGTTAGTTAGTTAGTTAGTTAGTTAAAGCATTTATATAGCCACCCATCTTATATTGAACTCTGGACAGACCCCAGCAACACAAATAGGCCTCCCCCATCCCTCCAAATTACACTATCTTATATTCTTCCTGTTTAACAATTCATGGCAACATTAGCTGTCCATATAATATTTTTTTAAAAATAATAATAATGCAGCAACAGTGAAGCCTCAAATCTTAGCCACTTTGTCGTCCTTGCCCTCTTCCTTTCTGGCCAAACCATTCTGTTTCACTGCCATGGAGACACCATGAACATGAGTCAGCCTTACCTCTGGGTGTACTCTTAATGCCTTCAGGTCTTGCCATAAGACATCAGGAGAGTGTGACCACCAGGTTTTCTATGATCCAATAGCTCATTTCACCTGGACAACTTCCTTTATCCCTATTGAGTGGTGACAAAATGTCCATTAGAAGGTTGAGGTGGACCGAAGGGAACAATTGAAAAATTTGGGACTGTTTGGAATAATTTCAGATGATCTAAAGTTATATTTTTCTTGTTCTTGGTCACCATAAAGCTTTTGTTCCAGTTTGCCTTATCAGAAGTCCAGTTTTCTGGAAATGATGGCACAGCAGCTGCTGTCATCTTCGTTAGGTGGGCTCCAGTTGAAGGAGGGCAACAAAACCCTAATTGTTCATTCCAGGCCATCTCATTTTCCCCCAGCATGCTTTTTTGGCTGCACGAACAACTTGCTGAGCTTGCCCATAGCAACTACTTTATACTATGGAAAAGACTATTGCACTGAGAAATGGGTAGTTTCATTGGTTATGAATACCCTTTCTGTACAGGAAAGATTGCTCTCACTGCTAATTTCATTTCAGTTCCAAAAGGGAACTGTTAAAAGTCAAGTTTTGACCATTTTGATTTTGAAGAAGTATAGTTTGGAAATACCTACACGCAGGGGTGGGATTCAGCCAGTTCGCACCACTTCGGCAGAACCGGTAGCTAATTTTTTGTTGCCCAGGCCCAGAATGGACTTCTGGAAGTGGCATCCACACAGAGAACCAGTTGTTTACATATTTGAATCCCACCACAGCCTATACCACTTTCAATGGCACCTGACCCATTTTAGCCCCTTCTGAGCTTTTATTTTGTCTGCAAACGTCATCTCATTGTGCTCAGAGAAACAACACCCCCCTCTAATATTTTCTTTTTTTAAAAAATCACAAATCAGAGATAGATTTTTATAAAAATATGCGTTTTTTTAAAAAAAAATGGAAAAAATATGCCTATATCCCCCCCCCCATCCCCAAGCAAAGTTTTGATGATTCTTGGGAAGAGGAAGGAAAGAAGGAAGGAAGGAAGGAAGGGAGGGAGGGAGGGAGGAAGGAAGGAAGGAAGGAAGGAAGGAAGGAAGGAAGGAAGGAAGGAAGGAAGGAAGGAAGGAAGGAAGGAAGGAAGGAAGGAAGGAAGGACTTTAATCTTTTCTGTTATACAGGAGAATACATGCAGAATAAGCCAGGAAACAGGTTGGTCACATATTTTGTTAGCCTAGAAAATGTACAAAACCTCTTTGGCTACAAAATCTACTTCTTGCCTTTGAGGTGTTGGTGTACATTTGTTCCAATTTGTACACAACCAAATATACATTCGGAGACAACTGAACAAGCCCAATTGTTTCGTAACAGCATCCTTTAGCCTGTAAAAGAAATTAATTCTTCCCCTCAGGCGTGTGACAGATGACTAGGTAAACGTGATATAATAAAGGTTGGTGGTTTCACTTGATGTAAAAAGAAGAAGAAAACCTGTTAGTACTGACACTGACTCAGCTTTTCTGTGTGTGAAAGGCAAGTAAATTATAGAAATCACTTACAGCTCTGTAGGCAGGTGTTCTTTGCAATAACGATGCTGTTTTGTTTTAAAAGAGCGCTATCAGATAAGTGTTAATTTGGGAACAAGAAACAAAATGAGCAATATCATGGGAACATTAAAAAAATATATATCCTTTCCAAAAACAAAACAAAAAAGATACAAAACTTCCTCCTCCTCCTCCTCCTCCTCCTCCTCCTCGTCTTATCATCTCGTCCACCATCATCATTGAAATTAGCTCTATACTCTAACCAGCTTCTGTAATTCATGTCCAAGGATTTGAGGCTCGTGGATTCCTTGCAATAAAATGCCTGCAAAATGTTCGCAAAATTAGTGGGTTTTGGAGTCCTTGGTGCTTTCTGAGCTTGGTTGTTTGCTTTATAGATGTTTCATTACCCAATTGAGTAACATCACATCATACACATCATAAACATGCACTGATGATGTTCCCTAGTCATGTAACGAAATATCTGCAAGCAAACAACCAAGCTTAGAGAGAGCCAAGGAGTCCACAGTTCAACCCAGAGCTACAGATACTCTCTTCTGTTAGTGGGCTTTATATTTGGTGAATACTTTTGGTATTATTTGATTGTCACTGTAATAATAATAATAATAATAAAGTTGGAAGGGACCTTGGAGGTCATCGAGTCCAACCCCCTGCTCAGGCAGGAAACCCTATACCATTTCGGACAAATGGCTGTCCAGTCTCTTCTTAAAAACTTCCAGTGTTGGAGCATTCACCGCTTCTGGAGGCAGGTTGTTCCACTGGTTAATTGTTCTAACTGTCAGGAAGTTTCTCCTCAGTTCCAGGTTGCTTCTTTCCTTGACTAGTTTCCATCCATTACTTCTTGTCCTGCCCTCAGGAGCCTTGGAGAATAGCTTGACTCCCTCTTCTTTGTGGCAACCCCTGAGGTATTGGAATACTGCTATCATGTCACCCCTAGTCCTTCTTTTCATTAAACTAGACATACCCAATTCCAGCAAACGTTCCTGATATGCTTTAGCCTCCAGTCCCCTATTGTGTTTTTATTCATCAAGGAATAACTCATTACACAGAATTGTGTGTACAGAAAAGAATCACACCTTTGACTTTTTGGGTCTGTGTGTGTGTGTGTGTGTGTGTGTGTGGATTGAAGGTCCAGCCCAAAACATAGAAATGATTCAAGTAAGGGATTGAGCTGTAACATCTGCCCAACCAGGTGAGCATGTGCGTAAATGCTGAAGTTTTCAGTTCTTCTAAAAATCTGTTTAGTCTATTATTCCATCTAATTATACCTTTATTATTCCACCACAAATTCAGGAAATCTTCGACTTACAACCACAGTTGTGCCTGGGATTGCCATTGTAAGTCGGTGTGGTCTCAAAGTGATATGTCACGTGACCACATCAACTTACGACGGCGATCCTAGCACTCCCCATTGTGGTCATTGACTGAGAATCATGGGCTGTTAACTGAGTACCTGCCAGGTCCCCAAATCCTTATTGGATCTTCCCTGCATATGTTCTTTTGTTTGGGCCTGCCGTTCTGCTGGGAGGGGGAGGGGCTTTGCTTTCGTTTGGGATAACTTTTGCTTTCTACCTTTCCTCTGCTGCCCCTATCCACTTGAGAAAAGAACGTGTCTCCCTACTGTCACCAACCCCTAATAAAAGTTCCTTTTGAGACCATGCCTATTTCAAGAGTTCTGCTTTCTTTTGTGGTTAGCTGAGGTGGGTCCTTACAGGACCCACCACAATCCAAGCCATTTCAGGCTTGGTCCCTCCCAGTCCTGAGCCTTTTCAAACCAGCAGCCTCTATGCTGCCTCAGGCACTCCAGTTTCTTTATCAGAGGCTTCCTACGCCTGGCTCTCCAGACCACTCCAGCAAGCACAGCACCAAGTCACTGCACCCATAGAGCCCCAGCAAGCAATCATCTGTCCAGATGTCTTCAGACAGCACAGCTTTACAAAGGCAGCATAGTGTTCCTAAGGCTCAGGAAGCCACATATAGGAAACATACATCAGAGAAGCTGGCTCCAGAAAGGAGACAGCAAAGGCAATTAATTTCATACCGCTATTTATATCTATTTAGTTGCGTTTAGTTCATTTAATCACCACAATATATTTAGTTCTTTCTCTTCACTCAGTATTATTATTCAGTCTAGGCTTGTCAAGTGCGGAAATCAGGAAAGCCGGGCAATTCAAACGAATACAGGTAGTCCTCGACTTACGACCACAATTGAGCCCAAAGTTTATGTTGCTAAGTGAGACATTTTTGTGAAGTGAGGTTTGCCCCATTTTACGACCTTTGTTGCCACAGGTGTTAAGTGAATCACTGCAGTTGTTAAGTTAGCAACATGGTTGTTAAGTGAATCTGGCCTCCCCACTGACTTTGCTTGTCAGACAGTCACAAAAGGTGATCGCTTAATTCCCGGGACACTGCAACCATCATAAATATGAGCTCATTGCCAAGCATCTGAATTTTGATCACGTGACCATGGAGATGCTGCAACCATTATAAGTGTGAAAATGGTCATAAGTCACTTTTTTCCCCAGTGCCGTAACTTCGAACGATCACTAAATGAACTGTTGTAAGTCAAGGACTAACTGTATAAAGGTTTATTGCAAGCTTAAGCTCCCTACAAGAATCTGAACTACTAACGGTCAAAGCAAATTGATGCTGGATAAGAATGAATAGAATTCAAGGCGGTGTGGACTTAAGTCTGTTGTGGGCACGAAAGAACTCAAGACTGATGGCACATTTGACCTCCCCCCCCCTTGGGTTCAGCCTGGTCATCTCCTACAAAACCTTTTGTATTTCACTATTTTAATAATAATAACAAACAATTATAAGTTTGTATGCAACAATCCAAAAATATATTAATATCATTTTCAGTGTTAATGATCATTCGGTGTTGATCAATGAATATTCACTGGCCAGAACTTTTTCAATGACACGATGCGGTTTCCTACTGTCTCTTAAAAAGTCTATGGCTGCTGCCTTTTATAAGTGTTGAACCCTTGATTTCACCATGAGTTTTGTAATGCTTGTTTTTGAACTGTATTATTACACCACTATAAAAAAAAATAAAAAAAAATAAAGCCAATGGTGGTGGTGGTGGTGGTATCTAAAATTCACAGCTTTATTCAGTGTTCAGTGTTCATATTTATATCTGTTGGTCTTGCTTTCTATTGTGGCATAATTGGGAGGCTGTATCTGGAATTAATTCACCAGTGGGTCCAATCAAGATTTTTAGTACTCTCAGATGTTATACCATTATATCTTGTTATTAGGCATTAATCCACAGAACCACTGACAAAGCAAGATCTTAAGGGTGCTCTTACTAAGGGATTCATTTGAAGTGCTCAGAGAAAATGACCCGATAATTGTTCAGAAATGCTTGAATGAACAGGGAGAACCGGGTCCTAGCTAAAGTGAGATCAGCAGTTGCATTTTTAATGTAAATTTCTTTCTTTCAAAAATGCTAAACTGGCATTTTTAGCAGTTTGCATAGAGAGATCCTACTCTGAGACATGAGCTAACCTGTCATCTGTTGTCCCAGTTAATAGAATGCACCATCATCCCCCTGCCAACCTGTTTAGTCTTGGAATAGTCATTTGTGGTCACTCCCTACCCACTTCCCATTTTGTTCTCCCCTCTCACGTTGGAGCACATAGAAAATCTGTGATAGCATGATCTGAGTTGCCTGTTTTTGAACATTTTCATTTGTCCGCCAGAGCAAGAATGCAAGGTATATTGCAGGTCCCATTTATTAGGGAAGTGCATCTTGTGGGATCAAGGAAAAGATCCTTCTCTGTTGTGGCTCCCTCCTTTTGGAATATGATTCCCCCAGTGACAAGATTGGCCCTGACCTGGTTACTTTTATGGAAGGCCCTGAAGACATGGACCTGTGGTTGATACAGAGCTGATCCAGCAGCTGGTGTGAATGTGTGGTTGCTGCTGCTGGGATAGATGGTGGGTGGTGGGTAAGTTATGGGTTTTTAACACTGAGATATAAAACACATGATGTCACTGAGAGTGAATTGGGTAGCCACATAAATTTGTTGAATGAATGAATGAATGAATGAATGAATGAATGAATGAATGAATGAATGAATGAATGAATGAATGAATGAATGAATGAATGAATGCCCAATCTTCTACCTTTTTTGATGAAAACCAAAACTGCCTTAGAACTAAATCTCCAAAAGAAGCCCTTCCTTCCTTCCTTCCTTCCTTCCTTCCTTCCTTCCTTCCTTCCTTCCTTCCTTCCTCCCTCCCTCCCTCCCTCCCTCCCTCCCTTCCTTCCTTCCTTCCTTCCTTCCTTCCTTCCTTCCAGTTTTGGGAGAGGTGAAGGGTATTTAACCCCCATTGGCATATTTTCCCATAATTCAGACAACTGGGGAACGTATCCCTGTAAAATATGCAAGGAAAAGCAACAGCTATATAAGCCAATGTACAGTAGTAATGCTAATTCCAAAACATCTTAGATACCATTAAAATAAATGAAAATGATGGAATCCCCTTTTTCTGAGCAGAAAACTGTTCAAGAATTAGAGGGCATACTACGCTGAACTATTGGACTATTAAGCATTTGCAAAAAAATGTACAATTCAAGTGATTCCTAGATAAAACCTCAAGAGAATAAACCATGACTGGAGACGGGATTTTGTCAACAAAATTAATAATATCTCCTGATGTACTTGGAGTCAACATGGGCTGGGGTCACCTAGGATGACCCACTGCCTAAGGTGGCAGAAGGATCAGTGCTTGCAGAGAAAAATCACTTTTGCAATTTCATTCTTCTTCTGTTCCCTCATATTCTATCTCTCCTCCACCATCAGCATTGTATAAGGAGCAACATGTTGTAAACTGTGGATGGAAATCTACCTCACAGGACTGTCAGACGAAAATGGGATAGAAATGTGCATGAATATGCATGTTATGTGGCTAGAGCTGTGAACTCATGTAATTTAGTTTGGTGCCCACTAGAAACTGGAGAAAAATGATTTCTCAAATTTTTAAAGTGATGGTAGACAAACTGCTCAAGAGATAAATACTTTATGGAGATGAAGTACAGTATCAGAGAACCAAATTCTAACTGTTCTCCTGTACCTAAGTGGATAGCTATTGGAAACAACTAATCTTTTCTTCTGTGTCTTTTGCATTTGGAATATGCTGTGGTGTGACACAAGTACCACTCCTTCTAACTTCTGTGGATTTGAGCAGAATACTAATGCTAGTTTTGGTATGGCATGTTGAACATAGAAGCCAGACAACAAGACTCATGTTTTTTACCAGGTAAAAGGAAGTGGTATCTTTCCCCAAAGTGCTGCTCTCTTGTTCCTTGAATTAGATTAGAATATGCTACCAGGGACGTACCATCTTTGATAGTTCTCCTGGCTTTTTATTTTATTAAATTCTGTCAAACTCATTGCAATTAAGTAATAATAATAATAATAAAATGTATCTGCAATTAGGTTTGCAAATTTCTTAGCCATCCTGACTCGCATATAATTTACTTTGACACATGGAATTTGATACCAATTTTCAGTAGCATGAGGTAGTGAAAGAAAGAGGATACTATCTTAAATACTATCTTAAGTTACACCCAGAATACTGCATCCAGTTTTGGTCACCACATTATACAGAATAATGTTGAGACTTTGGAAAGAGTGCTGAGAAGAGCTGAGCAACTAAGATGATTAAGGGCCTGGAGACTAAAACATATGAAGATGTTGTAGGAATTGGATATGGCTACTCTAGAGAAAAGAAAGAAAGACTAGGGGTGACATGATAGCAGTGTTCCAGTATTTGAGGGGCTGCCACAAAGAAGAGGGGGTCAACTTATTTTCCAAAGCACCAGAAGGCAAGACAAAAAAGAATGGATGGAAACTAATGAAGGAGAGAAGCAACCTAGAATTAAGGAGAAACTTCCTAATAGTGAGAACAACTAACTAGTGGAACAGCTTGCCTACAGAAGTTCTGGGTGTTCCATCACTGGAGGTTTTTAAGAAGAGATTGGACAGCCACTTGTCTGAATTGGTATAGGGTCTCCTACTTGAGCAGGGGGTTGGACTAGAAGACCTCCAAGGTCCCTTCCAGCTCTATTCAGAATGTATATATGTATGAGTTGAGCTCAATTCCTGGTGATGAGCTGTACATGTCCATAAAGTTTTCTTAGCATTAATATGCTAAGTCTACCACTACCTTCTCCAGGATATTTAATTTCCCTGTCTAGTCTACAGCACAGTCTAGTCTATAGTATTCTCCCATCAAAATATAACAAGGTCCCATATGTGTTTTGAAACCATCAAGATTGGCTACGTGCAGTTGTATGTTGGAACTAGCT
Source organism: Azemiops feae (assembly GCA_023970755.1). Lineage (NCBI taxonomy): Eukaryota > Metazoa > Chordata > Lepidosauria > Squamata > Viperidae > Azemiops > Azemiops feae. The sequence goes on along the minus strand of JALGBA010000349.1, from coordinate 1,446,689 downwards.
CATATCAACTCACAAAAGCTGATTGTTAGATTTTCTTAATTTTTGCAAGCTGCTTGAGCTGAGCCACTAATGCCTAGTGTGCTAATCAGCTTTTCCACAGTCACTGGTGCAACACAGTAATGGCAATGGATCCAGCAGAACCAGTTTGTTAACATTTATCAACACACCATTTGTTAGACACTACCATCAGGCTGGATTTCTTAAAAATGTAGCTTTTAAAATACGTTTATGCTCCCAATTTCCCCAAATACATTTGCTACAAGTTTTTGAGCAAGGAATGACACATGATAATGGTCTATGTCTGTTCTACTCTTCATGCTGTGGCAAAACCCAGCATAATATTTTGATTTGTCTTCCACAGAAAACCATGCTGTAATTTTTTTTAAAATAATTATGTGGCATATAGGACAGTCTCTATTCTAAGAAATAGTGAGACAGCTGTTAACCCTGAATGCCTTGCAAAAACAACACGAGTTTAGTTATTGCTGGGTTTTCATAACTATTGTAGTAATTAACTTCTTTCTCCCATCCCCCTGCCTCACTTCCAGCAGTTTGTATGAGATCTAAGGGGTGGGTGGGAATCCCAAGATATGCCAGAAAGGTTGACAAAAAGGATAATGTTAATGTTGTGCATCTCATTCAAAAGTGTTTGGAGGTATTTGGACCCCTCACAGAAGAACAGATTTTCATGGAATGATTGTGTCATTTAGAGGCATCTACCAGGTCAAAAAGTTGGTACAATCAATTTTCTAATTGGAAGAGGAACTTCAGTTGCAGTATTGTAGCTGCCAACCTCTTTGGAACAACCTGCAGAGCTCTCCTCATCATTTGGTAATTCTCTGAATACAATCTGTTGGAATATCTTCCCAAGTAGGATCAGCCAAACGTTGGAAGAGCGTATTGTACTCATCCTGGGGAGTTTTACTTGCAGTTTGTTGCTTTGGTAAAACATTCCATTTTGCTGAAGCATTGAAAAATAATCCTCTTTGCTTGTTGACCTTGACTCAAAGAATGGGGCTATTGAGCGTGTACTGTATGCTGTGTGCTCTGTTTATGTTTATGCAAGGATAAATATCACAGTCTCTCCGCAATGACTTTAGGAAGTGGGGAACCTCATTAAAGCTCTTTGAGCAAGCGCTTTGATTGAAACTTCACTGAAATGCAGCATTCCTTTGCTGCTCTCCATACCTTTATCTTCTGCATTTAGAAAATGTCAGAGTAGGTCAGGTCAATCACAAAACACTGATTGACTGGATGGCAAAGTGATGAAGTTGCTCACTATCATTCCTGTGGTTCACAAGGATGTGGTTTGTCATCCTAGCTTGCCTTTGCCTTACTCCAGATATATGGACATACTGTCAAATAAAACATTGGATCACACCCATCAAACATATTTTATTTGGCTGCTTTTGAGAAGCATTTCCCATAGGAGGAATGTCTGCGGAGATCAGAATCATATGTATGAATACAGACGCTTTGCATTTCCCAGTTTCTGTTTTAAGAACTATATAAAGACGTTACATGAAAATAGATTGGGAGGATGGAGCCTAATTAATATTGGGAGGGTGGTACAATATACAAAGGTCATGACCTGTTCTCTTATCTCCCTGGAATACAGAACATGGAATAATTATCTTAAATTATAGGGATGGCAGGTTCCAGTTAAATGTTAGGAGACATTTTCCAAGGACAAGGAGAGTTCAGTAGTGGAACCATTTTTTGAGGAAAGTGGAAAACTGCCATTCCCAGGATCTGTTCAAGCGGGGAGAGGACAACCCTTTGCTGGTGATGTTCATTGGGCGTTCTTGGACTCAGAAGAAAATTGAGCAGAATAACTTAAACCCAAGGATAAACTGCAGATAGTCTTTAATTTACAATCATTTATTTACAACCAGTTAATTTACAACCAGTTCTCACACTTGCAACTATTGCAGCATTCTACGGTCCCATAATCAAAATTCAGATGCTAGGCAACTGGCATGTATTCATGATAATTGCAGTGTCATGTCATCACCATTTGTATCTTCCCAGCTGCCTTCTGACAACCAAAGTCAATCGGGGAAGCTGGATTTGCTTAATGAACACATGATTCACTTAATACTTAACAATGATTTGCTTAACAACCATGGCATCGTAATATCAGGTGCAACTCATCTTGCTTAGCAATGGCAATTCTGGTCCCAATTGTGATTGTAACTTGAGAACTAGCTATATAGGCAGCGATACATGATAAGGATCTCTTCCCCAATTGCCTATTTAATAATATTCTTTTAATAAAAAATAGGAAACTGCAGTGTCCAAACGAAAGTGCCAACCTCTAGCATCATATGTGTTTAAAGAAGTGCATTTGGTTCCATTAAGCTCCACCATGAATGATTAAGTGCTTGAGTGTTTTGAGTCATTACTATAATGGTGGCCATTTTGTGGAAAAAAAAATCCCCTTGGCAGCCATTTTGTGAATGGAATTACCACTTGCATCTAAAGTTCCATATATGATTCTGCCTCAAAAATGTATCCTGTCTCTGGCCAAAATGGACCCTTTCAATATTAAATATTTATTATTTAAAAATAAAATGAAATTGATTGAAATAGCCACAGTGGAAAGAATAAGAATATCTGTAGGTAAAAAGTTTCCCCAATGTCTATCTTTGCTATAAAGGCTTCTGTCAGGCAGTCTTTGCCTGGGCAATATTATTCTAAATATCATTGAGCTGGAAGAAGTCACTCAGATCATCACATCCAGCCTCCTCCTTGGTGCCTTTATTTGAACATATCCAGTGAAAAAGAGCTTCTTCTCTGACTAATTGGTTTCACTGTCAATCTGCTCTTATAGTTATGTTTTTTCCCCCAGCAGTCAATTAGAATCTGCCTTCATCTAGCTTTAAAGGATTTGAAGATTGCTATCATATCTCCCTTCAGTCACCTTACTCAGTTCCTTCAAACTTTTTTTGTCGACCTCAATTTCTACTTCCTTTACCACCCTTTGCTACTTTCTATAAACCTGTTTGAAATTTTCTTTACTATTTTTAAATATGGTGCCCAGAACTGGACATGATACTTAAAGTGGTGAATGACCAATACAGAATACAATGGAATACAGGTCGTCCTTACCTTACAACCATTTGTTTAGAGACCATTGAAAGTTACAACAGCACTGAAAAAAGTGACTTACGGCCGTTTTTCACACTTATGATTGCTACACATCCATCCCCATGGTCATGTGATCAAAATTTGGACACCTGGCAGCTGACATGTGTTTTTGTTAGTTGCAGTGTCCTGGGATTATGTGATCACCTTTTGTGACCTTCTGACAAGCAAAGTCAACAGGGAAGAGAGATTCACTTAACAATCGTGTTACTAACTTAACAGCTCCACTTGACAACTGTAACAAGAAAGTTTGTAAAATGGAGCAAGCCTCACTTAACTGTCTTACTTAGCAATAGAAATTGTGGGCTCAGTTGTGGTTGTAAGTCAAGGATTACCTGTAATTTTTCCAATGATTTGTTTCTTGCAGGCTAAAACTGCACTTGGCTATGTCACTGTTTTCTCATACTTAGCTTGCTTTTTTTTTTCTTTTTTTACAGATACAAAGTCAGGTACCCCACATCCTAGCAAACTCTTCATATTGCTTCCTAGAGTTTTGTGCTCCTCCCTGTTCAATTTCATTTTGTCGCTTTCAGCCTATTTTTCCAGCATATCGAGAACAATCTTAAATTTTATTTCTGTCTTTTCAAGTATTAATTATCTCAATTTTGTACCAACTGGAAATTTGATAAGCACTCAAACTATGTATGGCTGAATCTATTTTTAATCCGTGCCATATTTATGCATTACTCTATTGCATCTTGCCCTGCTTTAGCTCATAATTTCTTTTTTTTTAGAATATTTCCTGAAAATACAAGGGTCAAGTCAGAATGTTATACTTTTTAAGCAACTGATGATAATATTGCAGGATTTAAGAAAGTCAAGTTAATATTCATGAATGCCTGGTAGCACAATGGCATGTCATGACATGTCATAACTTCATTATGCTAATGATCTGAAAGATGCAATTTGTGTTAGTTTCATCATGATATCATCATTTGTCCAATGTATAGTTCATAATTTGCATGCTAATGCATATTTTGCATTAAGAATGAATGCAAATATACATGTCCCAGGATAATGTTGCAGGATCCAATCACCGGGACCAGAGGTTTAGTCTTTGAGCTTGGTTGTTTTCTTGCAGATGTTTTATTACCCACTTAGGTAACATCATCAGTGCACTGATGATGTTACCTAGTTGGGTAATGAAATGTCTGTAAGAAAACAACCAAGCTCACAACATTGTGTTCAATGGAGAAAAATAAATCTTAAATACAATCTGAAATAGATTGGAAATCTATCAAGAAAGGCATAATTTAAAGAAAACATGTTTTCATCCAGATAAGATGTTTATTGATGAAAACATTACAAACCAACAACAAACAATAAAACCATGAAAAATACTAACAGCTTCCTTTTCTTTTAAAGTAGGTCTCCAGAATAATGCTTATCAAATGCCATAAATGTGTGCAGCCATGCATAGAAATACACCAAATCATTTAAAATAGCTTCTGCATCTCTTGGTCACAAAAGGATTTTAAAAACATAAGGGTCTAGCCCACTAATAAAAACCTTTTGCTTGATACTCTGCACTAAAAAATATGAGCATTATATTATGCTAATGAAATTCCCATCCGAAGATTAAAGACACTCAGTCTGAATTGTAATAAGAAAGTGAACTCCTAAAGGAAAAAGAGCATATAAGAAAGAGACATGTACATCTATGAGCACATGCATCCGTACAGATCCTTTCTTCAGATCAGTGCCTTGCAAAGTGGACCTTCCCATCAATCAACTATTTTCAATTATGTATTTTGATGGGGGGAAAAAGATTAGCAATAGCATTGAGACTGATATACCACTTCATAGAGCTTTACAGCATTCTCTGAGCGGTTTATGAATGTCAGCATGTTGCTCCCAACAATCTGGGTTCTCATTTTTACTGAACCTGGAAGGATGGAAGACTGAATCAACCTTGAGCCTGTCAGGGTCAAACTCCTGGCTGTGGGTAGAGTTAGCCTGCAATACTGCATTCTAACCACTGCACCACCATGGCTCTTATATAACTCTCCAGTTATTGTATATTTCATAAATTCTTACCATAGCTGAAACCTCAGTAGGGGTAGAAGAATAATGAAACTGCTTGAAAAATTCTGAGATTCTGCAATGAATCTAGAGGCATCCTAGGGGTTAAGGGAGGTTTGTGTTTTATTGTCTCCATGCCTCCTGATTGTTTAGAGGGGAAGGAAGAGACCAATTATAATCAGCTAATCAACGAGAGCACTTTCCGATCCCAGTAGCAAAAATGTAGACCTCTATTAGATGGCAGGAAAGAAATACAGAATATTTGAAAATTTTGCTGGCTAATACGTCATTGTAGGTTTCATGGCTGGTATCTGTTGAAAGGGATTGACTTTAGGGTTTAGTGACTGTGGACTACACAACAGATTTCCTGGCAACTGGCTGGCATTTTCAGAGACAAGATGATCTACTATGTCTCTTTGGATTCATCTGGCTCCTTGATGCCCAGATCTGGTACTTTTAACCAAAGCAAGGAACTCTGTGTTACACCTAACTATACTTTTATTAATGGCTGCTCTCCATTAAATAATCCTGCTTCTCTCTTTAATTTTTCCCATTTACTTCTTGTTTGTCTTCCCGGTCCAAACAATTGTGTTTACATTTAAATTTAATTACGACTCTTCAGCAACCATTCAAACTTATAGTGATGCTGAATGAGTATTATTTATGACTGGACCTGATATTTAAGATGCTGCAACACCCCATGATCATGGGATTTGAATTTGCAAACTTCCCTGTTCTCTTCCCACAAGCAAAGATAATGGGGAAGCCATCAGGAAATCATAAACTGCAGCCATGAAAGTCCTCCTTAACAAACCATGTGGTTTTTGCTTAAGCCCAGCAATCAGAACCAATGGAATTGTTATTGCTAAGTGGCACATCCCTGTGGTTTTTCAGCTTAATGATGTCGTGTTGCTTAATGATGGAGAGTCTGGTCCCAGTTAGTTAAAGAGGACTACCTGTATTTATAACACTTGAGAATCCATAATTCTCAGGATTATGCACTGAATGTCAAGGTTCCAGCTAAGGATCCCAACAAAGTGAATACACCACAGTTATTTAGATATCTAATGCAGAGCTTTATTGGGTACAGCATACTGGCACTAAAGAGTTGAAAACCAGCTCTGGCAATATGGTAGGAAAAAGATAATTTAAAGAATAAAACTTTCCCTCCCCTCTCTGACAGTTCAGGTCATATTGTCCAATTAACCCTCAGGCAGTTGTTATGAAAAGATCGTCTCTGTTCGCCACAATATCTCTTTGGTGACTTTGGTTCCCATCCGGATAGAATCCACCTGTGCATTCCAAACCTTCCCCTCCCACCTCGCATCTGAAGGCAAGCTATAGCAGTGTGGCGGTCCTAATGCAAGCAATCTTCATAGCTTGACACTGAATTCAGTGAGCTGTGAGCCACAAAATTTAAGCAACAATCAACTAGCCAGAATTTTTTTTTTTTCAATTCAACAAGAAGCTGAATATTAATAATGGGGAATCTTTCTTGGGTTTTCATTTCACAAATAGAAATGGACAAGCACTATCACAAGAAACCTGATGGCGTTTTAATCACCAGGATTGAATCTCAAAGCAGAACCCGAAGGGAAGCAGAGATTGGATCTTGGAACTGGAACTGAAAGGAGAACAACCCAGAGGCAACATCTATTGAAGCTCTGATGATCAGTTTGAAGAAATATAACCTGGAGGCAAAGAATATTCTAACCCAGTGGGTGAATTTTGAAAAGGGAAGTGCTGGGGAGAAGAAGCTGCTCTGGCCCTACCACTGAGCTGGAAGGAGCAGAGCTTAAAAAGACCTGAAAATCAGCCAGGGAAGAGAGAAAACATAGTGCTGAGTTGTGGCCAATTAACAGTGTTGGTAATGAATGCACAGCTGGTAAGAGAGGGGATGCACATTTGCACTATGCGCTTAAACAAAACCAGGAGCATTTATTGCCTGACTGCCCAGGAGTGAAAAAAAGGCAAAGCAAGAGCCAGAAAAACAGCAAAGCGTTGTGCTTAGTTAGCACAGTGGCTAACAGTGTGACATTATGAGCTGGGGAGCTTAAGAACATCAACTAAGAATAGGAATATGTTGTTTGGGGTCTGGAAGTTTGGGAGTCATTCAGAGAAACCAGACTAGGCAAAATGCCTGCCAGACACATCCTGGAGAGTTGTGGCCTATCAATCACTTTGGAGGATTGATGCCCTGTCAGTCACTGTCCTAGAATGAAGCACTTTTAAGTAAGACAGTGACTGAGATTTGAGGCAAGCCTGCAACCTGTCAGGTCTAACTTCTTTATCATGAGATATGTCAGATGTGTATTTAAGACATATATTGTATTTCTCTCTATTGATTCTTGATTTAATCAACCATACAAAGTTGACAAACTTTTTAAAAAGGGGTGCTTTATTTAGAGTTCTAGATTGGCTGCCTGTAGGATTTTTCAGAAAGCATCTTTCTGTTCCTGTTCCCATTTGGTTTGCCCCATTTAGATATTATTAGAGGAAGTATTGGTGTTATTCATCTGTGAGAAGCCACTTGGATTGAAATGGTGCAGTAAAAACACAGTGATATAATTTCCTTCAGTGAGCTGTTTATCACTGACTTGATAGTGTTGGTGGTATGAATTCAATGGCATAGATTCTTCAGCACCTATTGATTTTGAAGGAATGGGGTAGCTATAAAAAGTTAAGATTTCTTCAGTGGCTTCTCTTTGACGATCGTTCAATTTATTCTAAGACATTGTTAATCTGAAGTCATGTCTGGGCCAATATGCATAGAGCCCATATTCTTTGATTCTTCTTACAGAATGTAGCTGCTAGGTTTTGCCTATCCCTATTTCCTGTAAATACATTTTCTTTCTATCATAGTTGTCCCAAAGGTGCTTTTTCAAAGGCAACTGGACTTTATTTCTCCTTGAAGAAGTTTCTCTTCTCATCCAAGAAGCTGAAGCTGATGAGAATTAAAGAAGCTTCTTGGATGAGAAGCGAAACATCTTCAAGGAAAAATAAAGTCCAGTTGCCTTTGAAAAAGCACCTTTGGGACAACCATGACTTGGATGACTGAGAATCTCCACAGACATCCTTCTATTAGAGTTATGAAATCTGCTCCACTAATCCTTGCCCAGCTCAGATCCCCATTCTCAGGAATTCTCATTCACACACTTATACACACACTCATACATACACACACAGGATACCTGTGCCTCCAACAGACAGAAGAAGCTTTGGTATGTCTGTTGAATCTTCTCCCAATGCTTGGAAGTGTACATTTGAGGCTGTGATGCAAAGCAATGTCACCAGTTCACTTTTAGAAGTAGGGAGCAGGGCAGCATTGCCTTGTGGATCTGCCTCAATAAATTGTTTATTGTTGATGGTGTCACCTTCAAACTGAAACTTCCAGCCAAGCTTTGCATAACTTTACCATTTCATTAGATTTGCATTCCTCTTTTCTTCTAGGAATTCAAGCATACACACCATGACCTTCCTCTGGGTTTTCTCCACTACAGTGCTGCACGGTGGGTGCAACAAGTTATAGGAGTGACCTTGGGGGACTGGGAAAGAGATGCTGCATAGGGAATAGTCAGATAAAAGGCAGCATAACCCATGGCTGCATAATGGGTAAAGCAAGAGGCTTAAAACAAACTTTCCCTGAGTTATTGGGCTGCAAAGGAGATGGAGGGAGAATTATATTTGTAGTCTTGTAAGGTTCTTGTTAACATAGCCTTGCAATAAAATAGAACTAGCCATGTTTCCTGTTTGGTCTACTTGGGGAAGCTGACAGTAGGCTAACTTGAAAAACAATGATTGGCCCAGAGTTCCCTAATGAGGTGGCTTTGTGTCTCCCAAATTCTAATCCAATATCACAATTACTAAAGCTTAATTGGATTTGAAATACCTGAAGTTCCCCCTAAACTTGGGAGTTGCTTTGTCTGATTGTCTTCACCATTCTATTTCCAGCACTTGGAGAATAAGCGTTATCCATAGTAGTGCAATAATTTTCTCTAATACTTGCTGGTTTAATTTTGACATCCAGAAGATATTGCTTATAAAAAGTACAATAGAAAACCCTGTTAAGACCACTGGCTAAATTATTAATTTAGCAACAATTTAAGAAATCAATCCCTTAGGCAAGACCATAATGTGAATTCGCCCCAGCTTGCAACTATTTTGAAGTCAGGAGGAAGTGGCATCTGAAGTTCTGTGTTTTTTAGTGGCTTGGAGTCACTTTCAATTGAATCTATAAACTAATAGCAATTCTCTGAGTCCTATGAAGGTTTTATGGTCAGAGCCAGGCAATAACTGCTTAAACCTTTGGGCAAAATGAAAAGCCATAGCAAAATTTATTCAAAAAGAAGAAGAAGGAGAAAATCAAAGGAAAAAAAATGCCTCTAGTAAGGATGTCTGCTTTTATTGCATTTCTAAATTATGGATACATCCATTTATTCTGTCTCAGTCATGACACTGTCATGGTAAGCAGGAAATATTGTGTGCTATTCAAATGGAATGAGGGATAGCATAAACTCCTTGCATATATAATATGTTGGGCATGCTTAGAAGTAGAACTGTTGAGATACTGTTGGGAAAATAAATCTGGACTTTCTTTCTTTCTTTCTTTCTTTCTTTCTTTCTTTCTTTCTTTCTTTCTTTCTTTCTTTCTTTCTTTCTTTCTTTCTTTCTTTCTTTCTTTCTTTCTTTCTTTCTTTTAAATTCAAGGGCTGCTACCAGCAAAACTCGGAAGAGGATATTTTCATCTTTAAAAATGAGAAAATGTATTTTTTGCTTGCCTTAGAAACACCTCTATAATTCCTTGCTCACTTTTTAAATTTATATTTATATAACATATACCCTTCACAACATGCATCTCCATCATTTAGAGATGGATGACATTCCTTTCTTCCTTGAGGATTGGATAGCAAATTATTAGGTAACCACCTTTTGAAATGATCAACTTCATACAATCACCATGCTTGGAAGAAACTTGCACACTGGGACATAGATCCATTTATAAGCTTGGTTTTCCAAATGTAACAATCTCGGCTTTGGCTGGGAAGAAGTGAGGAGAGAAAAGAAGAAGATGCTAAAGGATGAGAAGATGTTGAGAAAATAGTATTTTCCATCTCAGTTCAAAGTAAGAGGAATTTCTTTAGAGCCAAATGGCTCCTGGACTCACCTCTGCGTTAAAGATAGACCGCACGATTTTGTGTCATTTAGGATAACAAACACAATAGCTATAGAGAAAGTCATACATTTAATATAGTTTTTAATAATCAGAGAATATCTCCTAATTCTACCAAGCATTAAAAAAAAGCCCCCATTTTTTTTTGCATCATTACACTAACCACTGGCCAGCCTAATAGGTTGCTCAGCCCTCATCTAGAGTAAAATTAAAAAACAAAAACAGTTTTTTCCCTTTTTTTCTAGCAACACACAAATGGAAATGAATGTAAATCAACCGCACAAAAACCTAACTTAATCAATTAAAATGTCCATGATTAAACTGCCTAAGAGCTCCTTAACCAAGAAATAAAATGGAAGAAAGTGTTACATTCAGTTAGAAAGATGGTGAGTTAAATGACTGTCCTCTTGACTTTCAGATTGCCTTGAAGGTAACAAAAAGTTGTTGATTAGACCTAAAATTACTTCGGGAGTAGTTTTTGTGGCAATGTTTGTGGTGGTTGTTTCTCCTACCGTCACTACTCAACACTGTGTAACAGAATCAAGAAAGCATCCTTTTAATTTCCCTTCCAAAACACTCTCCTGTAAGACATGCTAACATTTAAATGTACAATGCCAAGAGTTCTGCCTATTATCCAACCTGCAGCTGAATTTAAAGATTTTTAAAAAGTGAAACAAAAGCAGGAATAAGTACAGACAGTCCTCAACCTATGACCACAACTGAGCCCAAAACTTCCCTTGCTAAGCAAGACAGTTGCTAAGTGAGTTTTGTCTCATTTTATGACCTTTCTTGCCACAGTTGTTAAGTGAATCACTCCAGTTGTTAAGTTAGTAACACGGTTGTTAAGCGAATCTGGCTTCCCCACTGACTTTGCTTGTCAGAAGATCGCAAAAGGTAATCACATGATCCCAGGACATGGCAACCGTCATAAATACATGCCAGTTGCCAAGTGTTCGAATTTTGATCACGTGACCATGGGGATGCTGCAAATGTCATAAATGTGAGAAACAGCCATAGGTCACTTTTTCCAGTGTCATTGTAACTTCAAATAGTCACTAAATGAATAGTTGTAAGCCAAGGACTATCTATGTATGATTTGTAGTCTGGATGTGCAGGGTTTTTTTTAAGGTCATTTTATTTATTATTACTGTTAATTAAATTTCTTGGCCACCCATCTTACCACAGGATAACTCTAAAAATGTTAGCCAATTTTTCTGTACTTAGTAGTCAGCATGAAGTTCTGTCCAGATTCTGCCTTAATATGAAAAAAAATCAGGAAATAGGGATGTACTATTACCATTATTCTTTATAACAAGAAACAATGAGAAATGAATTTCCCAATTTTGCTCTGAATTCTGGAACATTGGTTGGTTTCCAGCTCTGTTTGGTTTCCAACTCAGAAAACATGAAATAGCCATTCTGATCTCGTAACATTTTACATACTATTATTGTTTGCATGGTCACAAGAAGACCTTGTACTAAGTTTGAGAAGACACTTGAGGAAGTCATGTGACAAAACAGGAGAAAACTCAAATTGTTTCGAATCTGGTTTTACTAGAGTATAACCCAATCTATGTAAGCAGATTGTTTTGCTCTAAGCTCAGACAAATGTTTTTAATGCTTTGGTTTCACACAATACATGTTCAACAAGCACATACTGTATTTTCTGAGATGATATAATTACTGTGTTACCTCAGAAAAAAAGGCCTAGTTTCTTTAAGAAACTGCCAGCATGTACAATAAGTAGACTCACAATAGATCTGAACCACCTTTCCTACATGATACAGGTAGTCTTCGACTTATAACCATTTGTTCAAAGTTACAGTGGCATAGAAAAAAGTGATTTACAACCAGTCCTCACTCTTACAACTGTGGTGGTACCTGCACAACCATGTGATCAAAAATTAGGCATTTGGCAACCAGCATGTATTTACGATGGCTGCAGCATCCTGGGGTCATGTGATCCACCATTTACAACCTTCTGAGCCAGCTACTGAGAAACAAAGTCAATGGGGGAAGCCAGATTCACTTGATGACCACATGATTCACTTAACAACTGAAGTTATTTGCTTAACAACTGTGCCAAAAAAGGTCATAAAATTGGGTGCAACTCGCTTAACTCGCCTTGCAAAGGAAATTCTGATTCCAACTGTGTTCATAAGTCAAGGATTATTCAAATACTTCACATGTCTACAAAACGTTGACAAAGCTGAAATCTGAAACAGTTTCCTAGGAATTAAGCAATATGGCAGTTAATAGAATTTAATTTGGAGCTCAAATGCATCAGATTATAGTGCAGCCATTGCTGTCCTATTTAATATTTATCTGTTTTAACCAGAGCTGACAGAGGAAACAGTTGCATGGTATGATCTTCTTTTTGAAGTTGATTAAACTGTGGATGTCCCTTTATAAACTCAAAATGCATTAGCTGCCAAAAGGCCAGACTAATTTAAATTAAATACTCTGAGGATCATTGGTTGTTGGGTGTTTTTTTTTAACACAAAGCTACTAAATGACTTAATTCCCAAAGGTATTTAGTATTTACAGTTCCGTATTTATTTATTTAGGAGAGTGGTTTTAAAATAAGATCTCTCCAAATGTGATAAAATTACATGGATTTCTTCCCAATAATCTGACAACAAGATGACAAAATCAGTCATGATTTAATTTGACTTGGAAAATTCAGATTTGAAGAGGGCATGATTCAATTTCCATTTGCACTTTAAGAACAGACAGATTCAAAATGGATTGCTTCAAGCTTCAATTTGAGGGGGGGGGAAATCCACATTTGCTCATAGATTGTAATGGGTACATACCCATATGTGCGCGCACACACACACAAATTCTCTCTCACACACACATGTTTGGCAGCTCTATTTTGGGGAAGAATGGATGAAAATAGCAAAATGTTATAGACCCTTAATAGGAGATTAATCTTCAAGCATTTCACCACGATATTTCTCTAGAAATGTTTTCTGGTGCTTCTATTAAGCAACTTTCCAACTTGCCCAGAAACACATTTATAGAGAGGTTATGCTGAATCAGTACAGAAAATGCCCTTCTTCAATTTAAGAACAACATTTTTTTCAAAGGCTTTGTGACAAATGAGCTCTTAATTTTCGATTTGCTTTTAAGGGCTATCAGGCTTACCATGACACTGAAGAATTGCCCATTGAATTAGATTAGGGGGACACGTGCTTTGCTGTCTGCCTCTGATCAGGGGTTTTGTGGAGTGTCAGAAGAGTTTGGCATAGTCTGGATAAAGTAAGACACATTAGAAATGTTGGCTTCTTCTGGGCAGATAATACTCTAAGGTCAGTGCTGGCTGGGGAATTCTGGGAGTTGAAGTCCATACATCTTAAAGTTGCTGAGGTTGGGAATCATTGCTCTAAGTCAGGGGTCTTCAAAGTTGGCCCTTTTATGACTTGTGGACTTCAACTCCCAGAATTCCTCAGCCAGGCACGCGTGCCTGGCTGAGGAATTCTGGGAGTTGAAGTCCACAAGTCATAAAAGGGCCAACTTTGAAGACCCCTGCTCTAAATTGTTCTCAGGGGCGATAGAAGCTGGTTGTCATGATAAGAGACAAGGCCACAGAAAAAGAGGCAGGGGCATACCCTGGGTGGACCAAACTCTTTAAAATTTGCCTTTTGGAAAAAGCCAATTCCTACTCCAAGATTCAAGTAGAAAAACAAATTTGGTTCATAAGCAGAAATGGGGAAACTTCTAAATGCGCATGACTCTTTTATTTTCTAGTGGAAAGGAGAGGACCTGGTCAGTATAGTAGACTCTTTAAAGGACATTAGCAATAGAAAGTTTCTGTGAGAAGTTTGTCCTGGTTTTCACAATGACATTATTATTATTATTATTATTATTATTATTATTATTATTATTATTATTATTATTATTATTATTATTATTATTATTATTATTATTATTATTATTATTATTATTATTATTATTTAAATCCCCCCGTTCTTCTAAGAAAGAAGTATCAGGGATGAGTAATGAATAGTTCACCAGCCTCCAAAATGTCTAATGAAAAGCCTAAGTTGAGATCTTTGCAGAAACTCCCATGTTTAAAACCAAAATGTTAAAAAGTTTTTTAATCTACTTTTAGTGTGAATTCAAACCCAAGTTAGCAAAACCACAAAATAGTAGAAGGTTTTTGTCAAGACTTAACACAGTGGGAATTCTTGCTCTTTTAGACCTGTCAGCAGCTTTGAACTCCAGCGACCAAGATATCTTATGATATCAACCTATGGGTTGATAGTGAGTATTATGTAGTAATGTTTCTGCTTCTACTTTATTGAATCAGCCCAGTCAGTAATGGTAGAGAAAAACAATCCATAGAAGAATGCAATGTGTTTTACATGGGGCTGCCCTTGGAGAGTATCTGGAAGCTACAGCTAGTGCAGAATGCAGCTACACAGCAGTTCTAAGTGACTCAAGGACTGCACATGTAACATCTTGGCTATGTAAGCTGCATTGAGTGCCAGTTTGCTTCTAGATCCAATGCAAGGTGTTGGCTATCGCCTTTAAATTCCTTCATGGCATAGAACCAAGTTATTTGAAGATAGATCTTCTCCCTATTTCTTCAATCCATCCCATCTGGTCAGGCAGTATGTTACAGAAGAATTATGATTGGTGTGGTCTAGGAAGAGAGCTTTCTCTGCCATTGCCCTCGCTTTATGGAATATCTTGCCCCCTGAGATGAGGTTGGCCCACATTCTCTTGGCCTTCTGAAAGAATTTGAAGTCCTGGGTCTTCCAACTGGTATGAGGATCAAAGAGTAGGATTCAACCCTGGAGGTTACTGATGGGTATTCCATCCTCATGTTAACTTGCCTTTTATCTTGCTTTTAATTCTTTTTTTAAGTCTGTTTTTCACCGTATTTTTAACTGTATTTTTATGGTATTACGTTTGTAGCAATAACATTAGTAGTTATAGTGCTCCATAATGCTTTACAGCACTCTCGAAGTGTGTATGGAGATTCTCAGTCATTCAAGTCATGGTTATCTCAAAGGTGCTTTTTCAAGAGGCAACTGGATTGTCTTGTTTTTCTTCGAAGATGTTTCACTTCTCCTCCAAGAAGCTTCTTCAGATCTGACTGGATGGTGAGGAATGGAAGGATTTATATTCCTTTGAAGCACCTTTGTGACACTCTCTAAGTTGTTTACAGAGTCAGTATATTGCCTCCAACAATCTGGGTCCTCATTTTACCCACCTTGGAGGGATGGAAGCCCGAGTCAACTTTGAGCCCGTCAAAATCGAACTCTTGGCAGTGAGCAGTGAGTTAGCCTGCAATACTGCATTGTAACCACTGTGCCACCATGGCTCGTCCTGAGCCACTTAGACAGTGAGATGTGCAGTATCTAAATTTGACAAATAAATGAATAAATATTTGTGGACTGATGTTACTAGGCGAAATGATAATCAGGTGGCTGTGCATAACCTATGCATTTGGAATGTGTTCTTGCCACTCAGATGTTGATCTGTTTTGATTTTATTCTTTGTAAATTCACTTTGAGCTAGTGGGTGTGAAAATACACCTAGCGAATGAATCAATGCTGCTTCTCAGCTTCCCCATGCATTTGTTTGGCCATAAATAACCACACTAAATGACCTTTGCCCGGCTTCCAACAGGGCTCCTTTTAACATTCTTATATCTGTGTGATACCGGGCAAGAGAAAGCTGGAATCTGCAGCGTTTTCCCTAGCTGAGCTAAAAATGGGGTTATGTTTTACACTCTCCCTCTCACAGTTTTACAGAAACTAGAAATGGCTTTCCAAGAAACGCCATAATAACACCAGCCCTGAACAGTTCTTTGAACCCTCCTCACCCCCTAGGGTTTGACATTGTTTCTGTGCAAAGGCTTTGCAGAAAATGCACACTGTTTAATTAACACTGGAACACCTGCTTCCTAATACTCCACTTAAGTGTTGCAGAACTTAATTAAAACTTATTAGATTCACAATGCATTTGCCCGTGTGTTCACGCACATGCGCGTTTATGTATAAAATAGCATTGATTGCAAAGGCAAAGCAATTTGGTAATGCTTTGGGGTGAGTGGAGTCAGAATGTCTGGCTGTTAGATGATAGCAGCAGCATTTCAGATAGTAAACAGATGCTGGAATAATTCATCAATACCCATAAAAAAAAAAATCTACTTGCCGGGATCTGAAACCAATCTTTTAAGGCAGGAATAATTCAGTTAAGGCTCCCAGAAAAGAGAGAGAAATGAAAATAATAAATGATGACATTTAGTCCAAAGTAAAATAAAGTAAAGTATCAGGCAAATGAAGAACTGCATGTTTATAAATTTGTAAGTGGTTCCAGTGGAAGAGGAGGGGGGGAAAAGTAGCCTTCAAACTTTTTCGAGGGATGCATTATCCTAGATTGTTAAATTAAATCGGGGTTTTCATTACAATAATATTTATTGTATTATAATATGCTTAGTCCAACTGCTTTATAATCGTCTTTCCTAACTGGTTGTGTTCATGTCCCTCCAGTTGTGTTCATGTTTCAACAACGGTCCATACACTCCATCTGACAAATATCCAGCCAGTGACAAGAAAGACACAACTACGCCTTCAGCTTTTGCTAACTACACATGGAGGCCTAGGACATAAAATTTTAGTTCATTCGTAGGGCTCATCAATGGGACAAAATGTTGTCCATTGTTTTCTTTGTGCACTTTTTTGCTCATCTGATTGCTTTTGCACAGAGCTGGGCTAGATGAAAGATTCTTGTAAACATTAGCTTTAATAGGGCTCATTTTTAATACATGCAAATGAGAACCTTTTTTTAGTGTACATTAGAGTCCTTCTCCTTTAAGTTTCCCCCATTAATTCTCATTTGGATTGAAAAGTGTTGACTCAGTATAAGACTGCAACCAATGGAAGCAGCTGATGATGTTGTTGTTTTTTCCCCCATTATTGAATTGGAGGGAATGCCGTTCTCATCTATTTCTATTGAGTTTTGAGACTGAATGTGTATTGGATAGGCCTTGCCTTTGGGGAAGCTGCTTTAGCATGCGGTGTTCCTGCCATAGCTGAATCCCTTCGTCTCTGACATTAATGGGATGTGCAAAATGAACAAGGCAGAGGTTGCCCTTCACACTTTTTCACTAGCAAAATATGCTACCCCATGCCCACTCTCCCTGTTGTTGCAGAAGAAGTGGCTGAGACATCCTTATATTGATGAAGCCCAAATGTTTCTCAAACCTGGTAACTTTAAGGTATGTGGATTTCATCTCCCAAAATTTTATAGCCCCATAGTGTTCTGCTTTGGGGGCAGCTTTGGTGATAGTAGGTTAGGAGAGAAACAGGTTGGAAGGGGAGGGAGCAAAGGGCTGCAACTGAATTCCTGCAAGATGGAATGTCTCTGGATTTGGGATTCTTTGGTCCATGGAGAATTGCCAACTGTGGTCTTGGATAGAGTTGCACTGCCCCAGACGGACCTAGTACATAATCTGGGGGTTCTCATGGACTCAGTTCCTGCTCAAGAAGCAGATTTCAGTCATGGCCAGGAAGGCTTTTGCATAACTGTGTTTCAGTTATGTCCTTTTCTGGACCAACAATCCCTGTTCACAGTTACCCATGCCCCAATCACCTCCAGTCTTGACTATTGCAATGCTTGCTACATAAGGTTGCCTTTCACAAGTATCAATTGGTTCAAAAATCAGTGGCCCACATGGTTTTGTGCAAGTCTATATTTGCATATGTGCCACCTTGCTTGCAGGAGCTGCATTGGCTGCCAATTTGCTTCCAGGTCTTATTCAAGACACTGATTGTCACATTCAAAGCTCTACATGGCTCAGAACCAGGTTATTTGAAGGACCGTCTTTTCCCTGTCATATCTAGTTGACCTGCCAGAGCGGGGGAGCAGAGAATATAGTCTATCTTGTGGGGCCAAAAAAGAAGGGCCTGCTACACTGTGGTTCCCTCCCTGTGGAACTTCATCCCTACTGAGATAAAATTGAGGGGTCCTTGGTGCTCTCTGAGTTTGCTTGTTTTCTTGCAGATGTTTCATTACCCAAACTAGGTAACATCATCAGTGTTAGTTAGTTAGTTAACCCTGAGCTACAAATATTCTCCTTAATTAGAGATAAGATTGGCCCTTATCTTATTAGAGATAAGATTTAACACTCTTTCATACAGCCCTGAAGACATGGTTCTGCTAACAGACCTGTGGGGATCCCAGAGTGATAGGGAGCCCATCAAGTGGCTGAACTGATTGTTGTTGCCAGAGGGCTGGAGTTTTTTTGGCTTTTGTAGTAGAGTTTTATTGCCCAGAGTCACCATGAATGAGTTGAGCAGCTATAAAATTTTCTAAACAAATGCACAAACAAATTTAACAAATCTTTGTCCCATTCTAACAGCAGAAGCCATGAATAACTGTATTGTCTATTAAAATGAATTTATACATCACCTATAAGACACTTTCTCTTCTTAATGTGCAGAACAGCATTAACTTTGTATATTGATGATTTACTTTATGCCTAACTGGAGAGCTCTGTTCTAGAACCATCACTACTCAATAATTCCTAATAGTGAATTATAGTGGTAAGCAATGTGTATTATTCCTGTAAAACAGAAAAATCTGCTTCTTCTTTTTTTTCTAATTGTCCTACAGTATTCCCTAAAGTTCCTCTGAGGAACTCCTGCTCATCCCCTTTCTTTTCTCTCACACACCTTCCTTTTCATAATTTCACATTTTATTTATTTTGCTCAATCAGTCTCTCAGTTCTTATAGCTACCCATCTCACAAGATTGACTCTGGGCAGCTGACATAAAACTGAAGTTCAGTTTAACAAACTAAACAATAACAATACTAATCATATAAATATACATTTCACTGGGACCTAGATAGAAATCAGCACCTATAGGGAGTTGTTCTCCCCTTTGGGGAAAATGGAAAGAGATGGAACCAGATGCTCAGGATTACAACATAGTTAAATTAAGTAGGAAATCACCTTTATAAGAGGTTTCTGAACATGCAACCAACTACCCCAGTCACATTATGATGATCTGAGAGATATACAGTATTGTTTTCCATCTTTGTCATACCATTGGACCTAGATCAAAAATCCTCTTTTTCATTCTAAAAACCTATTCCCTGCAGCCTTCCTGGTTTCTCTTCTTACTTTCCATTAAACTCCTCTAGCAATGTTACTGGCATGACTGAGAAGGAATCATGCCTTTCAGAAATTGGCGAAGAAACCGTTCTTCCTTTGAAGAAATCAATAATATCCATGTTCTCTCTGGCAGAAACTTGGATAATGTTGGGAGGCCTTGGTTTTAACCTAACAGCAGTGGAATGAACTCAAATAGCTAAGGAAGTCTTGCTTTATCTTGCAGGCAGACAGGCAGTTAAAAGTCCAAATCCGTCTTTAGTTGTGGTGGAAGCAAGAATAGGGTCAGCCCGATGGAAGCATCACCAGAAATTTCCAGACATAAATGAATTCCTCCATTGTCCAGTAGATTTATTTTCTATTGAATATCCTTCTGTTTATTAATGTAGTTGCCAGTCCTTCTCTTAAAAGTCATGTTTTATTTCTTCATTCATTTGACCAAATCATGGACAGAACATAAAAATGGCTAATTTCTTCTCCTTTCAATTTACTCTGTAGTTTTTTTCAAGTCGGACAGCAACTATCCACTTCTATTTTTTCTTCTACAAAGACAAAATACTACTCTGTGGCAAGCCTAACCCAATCTTTGTCATCATTTGGGTTTTCTCCCTTAATATTCTCCCTATGAAAGCGAGAAGGGCCAGTTTAGGAAGGAGAGGGGGGGAAATTGTATTTTTGTGCACTGTACAGGTAGTCCTCGATTTACAGTACAACGATTGGTTTAGTGACTGTTCAAAATCACAACAGCACTGAAAAAAGAGACCTATGACCATTTTTCACAGTTATGCAATCAAAAGACCGTTTTTCACACTTACAGCCATTGCAGCATTCCCGTGGTCACATGATAAAAATTCAGATGCTTGGCAACTGACTCATCTTTATGACGATTGCAGTGTCCCGGGGTCATGTGATCACCTTCTGACAAACAAAATCAATGGGGAAGCCAGATTCACTTAACAACCCTGTTACTATCTTACCAACTGCAGTGATTCACTGCAAGAAAGGTCATAAAATGGGGCAAAATTCACTTAACAAATATCTCACTTAGCAACATAAATTTTGAGCTCAATTGAGGTATAGATTATCTCTCTATCGTATTTATGATGGTTGCAGGGCCCCGTAATCCCCTCTTGTGACCTTCTGACAAGCAAAGTCAATGGGGAAGCCAGATTCACTTAACAACCGTGTTACTTAACAACTGCAGTGATTCTCTTAACGTGGCAAGAAAGGTCGTAAAATGGGGCAAAACTCACTTAACAACTTTCTCACTTAGCAACAGATAATTTGGGCTCATTTGTGGTCATAAGTTGAGGACTACCTGTAACTGCATCAAAATTTCCTCTTGGAATTCTAGCTATTTTAAAGAGAGAGAAAAACCATGAATGTCAGGCTGTTTATTCAAGTCACACGTAGTTTCTCTATGCAGCTACTCCATTGTATTTGGAGTATAACTTTTGCAGTGTATGATGTCCTCAATTTCCATTAACCCACATCGAAGACTAATTAACAAATACCCACCTAGTATCTTGAATGAGAATTCCTCTCTTATTTCTCAATAACTTACATAATCTAACAAATTCCTAAATGTTACTATCTTTTTTTAGCTGTCTTTTCCCCCCTGTTCAATTAAACCTTAAATGTTTCAGCTCTTCAGAGAGTGAACATAATCCAATCCCTTAATTTTTGTGGCTCCCCCTTTTTTTTTTTTTTTTTTTTTTACATCTTTGAACTTGGAACTTGGCAAGAAATCTGAAATGTAGTTAATCCTTCATTCATTTGTATAGTTATTCCATCAAAGCATTTTTATGACTTATGTAAATGACGCATGTACCATTCAAATTTAGTTAGATTTCTCAAATCTCATATTCAGTTAGAAGTAGGCTGCTCCTACTACTACTTCTACTACTACTTCTTTTAATGAAAATGGGCAGATACAGCTATTGTTGGTTCTTTTCTTATGCCAGTTCCAAAGTCTGAAATAACTTCATGTGACATGAAGAAACTTATGCATACCTCTCTGATTCCTAAGTTTTTCTCACTGCTGAAATGAATGAATCTTGTACTTTCAATTTTTCCATTTAGATTTCTCAAATCTCATATTTTGTTTCAGAATTAGAAAAAAAATATGGCTCCTTACCATATTCTTATTAAAACATACCCACCCACTCTTAATTTTTCCTGTCTATATTGACTGAAATTGGTAGATACTATTACCAGCTTTGGAGAGTGCTATATTGAATCTGCTTCTTATGAAGCTGTTAAAAACAAAGTGTCTGTCAGAGGAAAAGGAAAAACAACAAAGCAAATAGTTGGCACCCTAATTCGCTACCACAATCCAGTTTAAACCCAGATATCACTTTTCAAACCTTCTGCCTGGCTTGTTGAATTAATTTCACTTTCTTCCACATTCAGTAAATGGTAGTTTTTCTTCTAGTAAATAAATATGGAAGTTATATAAATTTAAAATATGGGGAATAGGATCAAGAATATGGGACTTATCTTTAATTTAAAAATATAATTCTTTTCCCATTCTTCCCCAAGATCTTGAATTATTCCTAACAACCACTTTTCTTCCTTCGAAATATAACTACAGGTAGTCCTCGATTTACAACAGTTCATTTAGTGACTGTTCAAAGTTACAACAGCATTGAAAAAAAGTGACTTAAAATCATTTTTCACACTTACGACCGTTGCAGCATCCCCCCTGATCACATGATAAAAATTCAGTTGCTTGGCAACGGACTCATATTTATGATGATTGCAGTGTCCTGGGGTCATGTGATCACCTTTTGTGGCCTTCTGACAAGCAAAGCCAACGGAGAAGCCAGATTCATTTAACAACTGTGTCACTAACTTAACAACTGCACTGGTGAATGTAACAATTATGGCAAGAAAGGTCATAAAATGGGGCAAAATTCATTTACAGATGTCTCACTTAGCAACATAAATCTTGGGCTCAATTGAGGTATAGACTACCTCTAGACCTAACTGAACATTTGTCCATTCTCCTTCAAATTTTATTTTAGATGGCATTTCAATATTATTTTAGAACTTACATAAACCAAAGAGTCACAGAAACATCTGGAAAATACGGCTTGAAGCTTAACACCTCAAAAACCAAGATCATGGTTGTCAGCAAACTACCCGTTAACTTACCACCAGTAAATTCAGAAGGAACACCACTAGAAAAAGTTGAAAGGATCACGCACCTCGGTTCTAATTTACATGAAAGCTGGGACATGACCGCTGAAGTAAAGACAAAGATAGAGAAAGCTCGAACAGCATTCTTCAAAATGAAAAAGGTCTTCTGCAGTCACGACATAAGCCTAAGACTGAAAATCAGGCTTGTCAGATGCTATATTTTTTCTATCCTGCTCTATGGAGTAGAGAATTGGTCTCTGACAGAAGGCCACCTGAAGAGACTAGAAGCATTTGAAATGTGGATTTACAGGCGGCTGTTACGTATAAGCTGGGTTGACAAAGTCAGAAATGAGGAGGTGATAAGCCGCCTGGGAAAGCCAAGGGAAATCATCAAAACAATTAAAAAACGAAAGTTAGAATATTTCGGACATGTGATGTGACATCCAGAAAAATACGGCATACTCCATTTAACCTTCCAAGGAAAGATTGAAGGCAAACGAGGTCCAGGCAGAAGAAGAACATCATGGCTTCAAAATCTAAGGGACTGGTTTGGACAAAACTCAGCAGCACTTTTTCGTGCGGCTGCTGATAAAAACAGGATCGCCAACATGATCGCCAACGTCTGATAATGGATATGGCAGAAGAAGAAGAAGAGATAAACCAAAGCAGATTTCCCCATCTGCACAGCATCTCTCCTACAGATATGCAGAGTCCCCAACTCCCCAATTCCTTAGCAATTGCCAAGCTGAATGAGGAAGCTTGAAAGATGAAACCATAGGACTGGAAGGGACCTTAGAGGTCTTCTAGTCCAACTTACCTGCCCAAGGAAGGAGACCTTCGGCCATTGGACCTTATCTGTCCAATCTTTTCTTGAAAACCTCCAGCGATGGAGCACCCACAACTGTGGGAGGCAAGCTATTCCATTGATTAATTGTTCTCGCTGTCAGGAAATTTCTCCTGGAACTAATTACTGGAATTTGGTGTTTTTCTGTAACAAATCTTCAAAACTAGCTCAGTTGAACTCTGTTCATCAATCATTACTGGTAGAATGAGGCCTTGGTTTCTAAAATAACTTCATAACATTTAGGAATTCAGATTTCTTTGCTGATCTGCAATGATCAGATGTTTGATCTGCATATGGATCCCCAAAAATACTTTCTAGTAAAAAGGGTGCCCAATTTTCAAAGTGATGAAAAGAGAAAGAATTATTATTCATAGATTGATAAATAGTCATAAAATTTCTTACTAATCCCTGAGATAGCTGTTTTCTTTTCAATGTCTTCATTTAGAATCCCTATCACAAAATGTGCCCCTTAAACAGCTTTCTTGCACTCAATTTATATTTTCAATGAGTTATGTACTATAACACCAACACATATTCTCACTATGATCCAGAAGATGTAGAATTTATTCATTTTTGTCTCATGCCCAGCAAGTTATATTTATTTATTCTGAATGCTCAACTTGCATTTTTATGGCTTATTCATGCAACTAATAGATTCTTTGCCTTTCAAGATATATTCCTTTCCCCGCACATAAATTTACTCTTTTGGTTGGAAAACTGATAGGTTTATGTCTCCATGTTTGCTTCCTTTTGAATGGCCACTCTTACATATTGACAAAATAAGGAGGACATATGCCATAGAAAGAGGTTCTGAGAGAAACAAATTGCATAAAGGATACATTTATAAATAACATGTTAAAAAGAATATACAGAACTATCTTATTCTGTATACACATTTGATAATATCTGGCAAGGTGAGTTTGTTCCAGATCTTATTCCTAAATCTTGTGGGATCTTAGAGATGGACCTTCTCTGGACCAGCATCTCCCAAACATTCATATGACTCACACACCCTATTGTATTTGCAGTCCTAGCTGTTTCAGCACACCATGCAGAATCCCTTGGGGTCCAGGTTACTGATGTATGTTCAATACTCCTTTTGAAGCTGTGTTGCATGTCTAGTAATGTTATGGTCATCTATCATTACCTGTTTGTTTGTTTCCAGTAACAATTCAGGTAGCTTATATCTTCAAGATAATAACAGAATAATAGAGTTGGAAGGGACCTTGGAGGTCTTCTATTCCAACCCCCTATACCATGTCAGACAAATGCTCCAGTATTGGAGCATTCACAACTTCTGGAGGCAATTTGTTCCACTGATTAATTGTTCTAACTGTCCGGAAATGTCTTCTTAGTTCTAGGTTGCTTCTCTCCTTGATTAGTTTCCATTCATTGCTTCTTGTCCTGCCTTCAGGAGCTTTGGAAAATAGCTTGACTCCCTCTTCTTTGTGGCGGCCCCTGAGATATTGGAACACCGCTATCATGTCACCCATCGTCCTTCTCTTCATTAACCTAGACATATCCAATTCTAGCAATCATTCTTTATATGTTTTAGCCTCCAGTACCCTGAATAATATAAAATAACATTGTATCTTATCCAAATAATATATGCACATTTATAAATAAAATGAAAGTTAAATTCTCCTTCAAGTTTCTGTTATTTTCACAGATATTCCAAGCATTTTCCTGGAGGTAGTATAGAGGTGCTTTGTCACTGCTTTCTTCTGGGATGGGATTCACTCTTTGTATCTTATCCAAGGACACCTTGCCTGACCTTCTTATCTTCCAAATCCAGGCAAGATCATCTTGATGTTCACTTTATCCTACTGATGAGAATTGCAAACAGAAATTTGATGGATCTGTTATACTTATAGATTTAACAGGCAACTTCAAGGGTTTTATTGAACTTTTTTATGATTGTTTATCTTAACTTGATCTGGCTTGGGTAGGCATCAAACAGAAGCTCTGCTTTGACCACACTTTGAAATGGGCACTGTGGATAATATGCTTCACTTTCTGTTATTTACCATTGAAAACCAATAGGTTAAAGTTAAAACTGTTCTTTAAACTATGCCATCTTTTTAAAGTATTACTGTGTTAGCTTACACATTTACCACTAAATAAAAATCAATACTCAGCAAGCTTTATATTGTTCTAGTAAAAGATCTACATTTTGATTTTAAAAAACAAAGAGAATTTTCGGCAGTCTCTTTCCTAAGAATCCTTCTTTATTTATCATGGACAAAATACACAGTAAATGTGGGGAAAACACCTTGCCTGGTTTCTCATAGTGCATCAAATGCTTGTTTTCAACCAACTTAAGCTCTTATTGATAAAAAGTCATTCACAGATATTTTAGTCCAGGAATGAATAATCTGTGTGGTATCTTATTATAATAGCCTATTGTATATAGGGCTATCATATCTGGTCTGCAAACATCCAGATGGCACTAATGGCCATAAGGAGGTAACAGTTTCACTTTGCCAGTCCACATCTGGAGCCACATCCAACAAAATACTGTACATATGAATGTCATTAAATAATGTACATTAGAGATACTTACTAATTTTATAATGATGCAGTCTAAATCAAACTGCTTTTATAAATGGAATGATATGGATATATGACTTCTAAAGTTATAATTAAAAACACAACTACCAGTGTTGAATCTACATATGATGTTATGCTTTCTTTGGAAAAGAATGAAAAATTGAAGCAGGCCTTTTTACTAAATAATGTGGAGCTGTTTATTATATAAGGACCCTTAAAAATTGAGAAAATATCAGAAAAAACATATTGTAAATAATGCTGAAAACAAAAATATTGAAGAAGTAAGCAAGAATGATATATACAACTTGAGATTGAATGAATGTATAGGAAGTACTACATACCCACAGCCACACAATCATCTATCTATCTATCTATCTATCTATCTATCTATCTATCTATCTATCTATCTATCTATCTATCTATCTATCTATCTATCTATCTATCTATCTATCTATCTATCTATCTATCTATCTATCTATCTATCATCTATCTATCTATCTATCTATCTATCATCTAGCTAGCTAGCTAGCTAGCTATCATCTAGCTATCATCTACCTCTTCTTATACATTCATTCAATCTTAAGTTGTGGAGAACACGAGCAAATGTGAAAAAACATCATATCGTAAACTGAATTCAATAGTTGCTATTAGTTACTTATGAAAATAATCATGCATGGCTGAACATGTCTTTGTCTTACTAACAAGTCTTGAATAATACAACATATAATAAATTATATAAAATAGCTGTACTGACTAATGCTGCTGTACTGACTAATTCAGTAATATGTACTGAATTCTTATAAAACATTAATGTCGATATGTCTTTTAAAAGATCAAGCTGGGCCCTTCTATAGATGTTTCTTATGCCCACTGTTCCAGTCATATGCATCATATGGAGCAAACTGACTTTAGAGTTTAATGTGAAACGAGGGGGGGGGGGAAGCAAGTTCAATATGCAGTGAGTTTGTAATCCAAAATACATGGAGATCACCAGTGTGAAAATGGATGGAATCTTGATGGGCAACTTGGGAAGAAAAGCAGAGAAAGGAATGGAAAGATGTAAGATAATCCTGCATTTTGCCAGCTTATTTTCATGCCTTTAGATCTTCTGCATTAAGTGTGTATTTTACTGCATAAGCATCACAAAGGAAACTCCTTTGGATCAGCTCCCTCTCCTGATAGCTCATTACAAAACTTTTTTATACCTCCCTTCCTCTTGCATTCACCACAGAGATCCCACTTCAGAAAGAGTTAAAATAGTTGTATCTTTTGCTAATCAGCTTGGTTTCATTATACAGACTGAAGCTGTTAGCCAGCCCTGCGTAGAATTGATTGGTCACTTCAATCAAAACATATTAATATTTAAAGTGGCACCATTCCATTCATAAACCAAGGCATAAAGTGTTTGTTTACTCTGTACTAATTATTGTAGTCAACCCAGGCAGACTCAGGGATCTACATTATTCATTAAATATCCCAAAATGAACTCAATACTGGAAATGTCCTTTGTTTTCTGGGAAGAGATTCACAGAATGGAATTACTTTTACCCCTCTTAAGTTTTATGAAGAGATTAAGGAAAAAAAGGAGTAAGACCAGATCAAAGAAGCAAACAGATCCCTACAAAATTATGGTTTGGCAAGTTATTGTGAACCTCCTCTGAAAGTTGTCAAAATATTCATAGAAACAAGGATTTCCGTTTCCGTTGAAATTACACTGAAATTACATTGAAATTTCCTCACAGTTAGAACAATTAATCAGTGGAACAACCTGCCTCCAGAAGTTGTGAATGCTGCAACACTGGAAGTTTTTAAGAGGAGACTGGACAACCATTTGAAATGGTATAGGGTTTCCTGCCTGAGCAGGGGGTTGGACTAGAAGACCTCCAAGGTCCCTTCCAACTCTATTATGATTGTGATTGTGATTGTGATTGTGAATATGATTGTGATTGTGATTATATTCTGGATGGAAACATCAGGGAAGTCTCTAGCAACATACCTTTCACAATTAATAGGCAATCACATAATTGATTGGATGACTGCATATCTGAGACATGAATCCAATTCATATAGTACAAATCTGATTTATGTTAGATATGTTGGATTCAACCTTCCCATCAATCCCAGTCAACATATTGGAAAAATTCCGGTTTGGGGAAGGCTGGTTTTTGCTAATGGGTCAGTGTTAACTCCTAACCTATCACATTCCCCACCCTTCTATCACAACACAAACTCCTTTATTGCATCACAGCAGCTTCCATTTCGATTCAACTCTATTGTGGCTTACAATAATATACAAATCTGACATAGCTTTTGTGCGAAAATACCATTAAACTGGTAAATATGATAGGATCAAAATATATTCATTTATTTATTCATATATTTTCTCTTTCCCTCCAGGAGTTTAAGTGGTGTAAATTACAGCATTTTCAACTTTTTCCCGCAACAACCTTGTTATAAGAGATAGTAGTGTCTGATCCAAATTTGTTTTGTAAGCCTCCCTTGGGAAGACACAATTTCAGCTTGCGTTTTCTCAGTTCTAGTTCAATACTTTATTCACGGCATTACCCTATGGGTCTCTAGATTACATTTGAACTCTCGATTACACCAAAGTAGCAATTTTCAGTGCCATAGGTATTTCCCCCTTCTCGTTTAATTTTTATTTATTACTAGACTTTTAAACTGTGTTTCATTATTAAATCCCCAAATGCAGAACAATTAAAAACAATTTACAACTTAAAAACAATTAAACCAAGAGTGTATTTAAAGAAAAGTCTAAATATTCTGTGCTTAAAACTGTAAACAACACAATATAATACAATAATTATAAACCAAGTCAAAAGGCACAGAAAAAGAAATGTTGAAATGTAGCAATCTGAAAAAGAAACAATCGATCAAACTCCAAAAACTTTTGTTTCACTTCTTGTGATCTATACTGAACCTCCTTATAGGTCATGTTGTTCCAGGAAACTGCTGACATTTTCTAAAAACAGATACCCCTGTGATTCCAGATTGACAAATTTTGTACATTCCTACAGAACACCAGTTGAGCTGAATTTTATGTTAATATATCTGATCCCCTAAACCGGGGGGGGAGGGGTCACAATTGAAGCACAAATAATGCTCTTACTCAAGTGATTGTGGAATGCATTAGCCATGGTTGATAGTAATTATATATGGAAGAAATATAAGTAAGCCCTTTGACCTACATCCCCACATCCTGAGTACTCACTAGCTATGAAAGCTACCTTAAGCAATTTTTATTAAGCAAAAAATCAAGAATACAGGGCATAACCTCAAACTGACAGGAGGGAAGTTCCAAAGTAATGTTAGAAAGTATGACTTCACAGAAAGAGTAGTGGAAGCTTGGAACCAACTTCCAGCAGATGTAATGGGTCTAATAATCAGTAACTGAGTTTAAACATGCTCGGGATAAACACATGTCCATCATGAAATAAAAATAATTAAAAATAATATATGCATAAATTAAAAAGAAAACAAACAAGCAAAACCCCCTCAAAGATCAGACTCAATGGTCTACTAAGTTTTTTTCTGCCATCAGTTTTCTATAGCAATAACAATAGCACTTAGACTTATATACCGCTTCATAGTGCTTTACAGCCCTCTCTAAGCAGTTGTGATGGCCCAGGACACAGCACAGAGTCAATGCAGTCAGCTGGCAATTCAAACCGCCCTTTAATTGCAACAACACACACAAAATTCCAAGGAATCAGCGTTTGTTCCCGACAAATGCCTCTCCCCACAGCGTCTCCTTAAATCTTAGTCTCCAGGTGTGCCTTGTGGAGAGGGGTGGGATGCTCTCCTCCCAAGTAGTTGAGCCTGCCTGCCTTGTTCCCTCCTTATCTCCACTCTCCGTGCTCTAGGATCAGGTGGGGGTGGCCCTTGCTCATCGCCTGAACTCTGTCTCTCCTGTTCCTCCTGTCCCACTCCTGAAGGGCCCTGGCCTGCCTCGGCCTGCTCTTTCCCACATTCCTCTGAAACCACAGACACCTCTCCCTCGACCTCCATATGGTCCCGTTCCAGCTCATTTTCCTCATCAGATTCAGGCTCCAATGGAGGCATGACAGCAGTTTACAGACTCAGCTTATTGCATTTATTTTCCCAATAGCACAGGGGTGTCAAATTGCTGGCCCACGGGCCGGACACATCACAAGGAAACCGCGCCCATCCCATTGCTGGAAACGGGGAAAAAGTTCTGATACATTGCACAATGTCACATGACATCGCGAGTTTGACATGTCTGCAAGAGCATGTAAGGGATAGGCTCAGCAGAAATCCACATATGGTCTGTGACAGATATCATTTTTCTGTGACTTAAAGAGTTATAGCAATAGTACTTAGACTTATATACCGCTTCACAGTGCTTTACAGAGTCAGCATATTGCCCCCCACAATCTAGGTCCTCATTTTACCGACCTCAAAATGATGGAAGGCTGAGTCAACCTTAAGCCAGTCAGGATCGAACTCCTGGCTATGGGCAAAGTTAGCCTACAATACTGTATTTTAACCACTGTACTACCATGGCTCTTTCTGTGTTTATCTGGTCCTGCACATTAGAACTTTATAATCTCCAACATTACCTCTAGATCACTTTCATGTGGAATACATTTCTATCTCTACCATCACCATGTACCTCAATGAAGTAATCTTCCAACTTGGTGTGTTCACAAACCAAGTGAAAATACATTCTACAATCAATGAGAATGAGAACATGGAACCTTAAGATTTTCTTCCTATTATCCTTTTGTCTAGTTCAGGGGTAGGCAACCTTGGCTCTTTTATGACTCGTGGACTTCAACTCCCAGAATTCCTGAGCCAGCCATGCTGGCTCAGGAATTCTGGGAGTTGAAGTCCACAAGTCATAAAAGAGCCAAGGTTGCCTACCCCTGGTCTAGTCAATTTTGACCAATTCAATTTTAACACTTAAACATCAGCCATAATATAGACAAAAAAAAAAAAAGTGGTGATAGGTTAAGAATATTTATGTCTCACAATATGAATATTCACAATGCTACCCTGTTTTAACAATGCTGGCTATAAATTTTACATTTGTATTCTCACAATTTGATCCTAAATGGGATTAAAGGATTTATTTATTTTTCCATATGCTTCAAAAGCATGCAAGAAAAGATACATATCTCAAAACTAGATAATTATTAATATGACTGTCTCACACTAATGCTTACCATTTGAACAAAACTTTCAAATGCTTCCCAGATATTATTTTGCTATAAATTCATCATTCGTCCTGAAATACAAGTCATTCTTATCTCCATACTGGAATTGAAGGTAAAAATATTGAAGCTAAAACTATGTGTTTCATCTCAGTTCACCAAGGTGGACAGAAATTGCCAGTAGATCATTAAACAATTTCCAGTATTCCAGCAAATGTTTCTGGCTCCTAGTTCTCTAACAGTAATAAAAATTAGATAAATCCCTACTTTACAGAAAATTCAGATGCAGTCATGGACTCTTTCCAATATGTAAGTGGCTCTATCTTAGAACCACTATTTGAATTTTTTTTCCCCTCTCTTATTTGCATTCACTATTTGTAAGCTTCTCAAACTGAGGGACATGGAGGTGTAACGGAAGGCAAGGCCAGGATTTCACCATCTTGAAGACTGTCAGTTCCTTACATAGCTAAGATACACATCTGAGGCTTCCTGGTTCATATTCATTGAAATTGCATAAAAAATCTATATATGTAATTCTCGACTTACGGCCACAACTGAGCCCAACATTTCTGTTGCTAAGCAAGACAGGTGTTAAGTGAGTTTTGCCCCATTTTATGACCTTTTTACCACCATTGTTAAGCAAATCACTGCAATTGTTAAGGTAGTAACACGGTTGTTAAATGAATCTGTCTTCCCCTTTGACTTTGCTTGTCAGAAGGTCGCAAAAGATGGCCAGATGACCCCGGGACACTGCAACCGTCATAAATATGAATGAGTTGCCATGTGACCATGGGAATGCTGAAATGGCTATAAGTGTGAAAAACAGTCATAAGTCATTTTTTCAATGTCTTTGTGCTTTAGAAATTTCTTTCAGAAAAGAAGAAAAATGCAATGTCACAGCTGGTATAGGATGCTTGTGCACTAGGAAGTAGCCTATATATCTTGTTTTGTCTTGGTTTTTTTTTTCCAGTCTGCAATCATTTCTCTCATGTCTCCCAAGTAACAATTAAATCCCAACACTGAGTTATTAAAAGGGACTTTTTCTACTATATTTTCCCTAGATATTGAGCAGCCAGAGAGATTTCAGAGTAATGGAAAGGTATGGGGTTGAAAATAACAGTGGCAGTTATACCTTTGGCCATCTTCAAAAAGAAAGAAAAATGCTGAATCATTTCATTCTTTGAAGCTATAGAAGTTTGCCTACAGCCAAATCCAGTTTGAACTTCTTAAATTACTGACTGTCTTCAAGTGTAGTAGAGGATCCATTTGTCTGAAATGGTATAGGGCACAGGCCCCCAACCTTTTGGGCACCAGGGACTGGTTCCGTGGAGAGAGGTTTTTCCACGGACCGGAGGGGGCATGGTTTCGTGTGCTGCCTGCATCCCATGGGTGGGGCTTTGCTTGTTTGTGCGGACCGGTTGCTGGCATGCCACAGCCCGGTACTGGTCCACAGACCAGGGGTTGGGGACTCTTGGTATAGGGTTTCCTGCCTGAGCAGGGGATTGGACTACAAGACCTCCAAGGTCACTTCCAACTATATTATTATTATTATTATTATTATTATTATTATTATTATTATTATTATTATTATTATTATTATTATTATTATTATTATTATTATTATTATTATTATTATTATTGTTGTTGTTGTTGTTGTTGTTGTTGTTGTTGTTGTTGTTAGTATTGTTAGTATTGTTAGTATTGTTAGTATGGATCATCGCACAGTCAGCCAGATGTTCAGACTGGATTTGGCATTTTGTCTACCTATCAAGTCCTTACCAAGGACCTGGGATAGGCAGATGTGGATGTTTGATGTTATTACAGATATCGTCACAGGATGGAGGTGGTTCCTAGTAAGGCCGCCTTTTGCAATTGACTAATGGCGAATTTGTCAATGCCAATGGTGTTCAAGTGGTGTTCCAGTTGTTTTGGGATTGCACCCAAGGCGCCTATTACTATTGGTACTACCCTTGCTTGCTTTTGCCACAGTCTTTCTATTTCTATTTGTAGGTCTTTGTATTTTGTTATCTTCTCCAGTTCTTTCTCGTCTATTCTGCTGTCTCCAGGCACTGCCACGTCCACTATCCAGACTTTTTTGTCTTTCTTATCGACAATTGTTAAGTCCAGGGTGTTATGTTGCAGGTGCTTGTCTGTTTGAATTCTGAAGTCCCAGAGCAGTTTAACTTTATCATTTTCTATGACTTTCTCTATTTTATGATCCCACCAGTTCTTGCTTACAGGCAAATGATATTTCTTGCAGATCTTCCAATGCACCATTGTTGCTACTTTGTCATGCCGCTGCTTGTAGTCAGTCTGTGCGATCTTCTTGCAGCAGCTTACCAGGTGGTCCACTGTTTCTTCAGCGTGTTTGCATAGGCAGCACTTACTGTCTGTTGCTGTCTTCTCAATTTTGACTTTATATGCATTTGTCCTTAAGGCTTGGTCTTGTGCAGCCAGAATTAGTCCCTCGGTCTCTTTCTTCAATTTTCTTGCTCTTAGCCATTGCCAGGTCTTGTTATTATCTGCTTTCCCAGCTATTTTTTTAATGTACTGGCCATGTAGTGCTTTGTCTTCCATTATTATTATTATTATTATTATTATTATTATTATTATTATTATTATTATTATTATTATTATTATTATTATTATTATTATTATTATTATTATTATTATTATTATTATTATTATTATTATTGTTATTGTTATTGTTATTGTTATTGTTATTGTTATTGTTGTTGTTGTTGTTGTTGTTGTTGTTGTTGTTGTTGTTGTTAACTTATCCTATTTAGTGAAAATCAAGTTCAGCAGCTTTGTATGTGTGTGTGAATGTGTGCATGCGTCTGTGCATGCATGCACGGGAATGGAAGAAGGTGTCTTAGGAGAAGAAAATATTCCCTCATTTTATTCATCCAATTCATTTTGCTTAGTATCAGTATAGTATATGCTATTTAACCATGCTTTTAGTGTGATGTGCAATCTGGGTTTTATTATTTTACTTCAATTTATGTGCCGCTCTAATTATAGCAAACCTGAGGAGGTTTTGCCTGAAAACATTCATATGCAGGATGCTGCATTCAAGACTCTACTCACTGTGTCCCATCTGTTCTGCTTTTAAATTTGCTCAGTTTCCACCCATCCATCATATTTCTATGGATGCTGCATCTATTTTTATTCCCTTTGGGGCTTTCATTCTTTCTTTAATGATTCTCCCACCTCCCCGAAAAAAACATATATTTGTATTTCATATTACAGTTGTACAAACTGCAACCTCAAACATGCTGACTTCTCCATGTGCCTCTATTTTGCTACAAAATAATGCCATTTTACATCCTGCTCCAAAAAGTAAAGGGAATGAAGTTTCTAAAAGGAACAACTTCTTTAAATACTGCAGTAGAAATGGCATCACAGCAGAAATTCTAAACATTGGAGGACATTTCCAAGAAATACTTTAAGTCATACCACCCACACTGAGTGCTCCAAGACCAGAACCAAAAACCTTCATGTCTCAAGAGTGTTCTAATAAAACACGAAGTGTTTTGCTTTTAAAATCCTGTAGCCATCAGTGAAACCAAAGCTAGGCAGATACAAGCACATTACTTTTGTTTTCCTTTTTCTGGCTAAGCAGTGGATTTTTCTACACGAATTAAAAGCAAGCTTTTGTGTCATTTTTTCCCCATTTTTTAAGTGCCTATAGCAATCGCCATGGACTGAATCACCAAAATTGTATAGTCCTGGAGTAAAAATAATAGGAGTAAGAGCTTGATGCTTCTGTCTGACTCTTGGCATTTTGATAAATTATGAAAAGTGGTCCTGTTTTGTTTCAAGCTTGGAGCAAAATTTATATACTTTTTTCTTACTACTTGCCAGCCTAGTGCACATACAGTATACTTAGATGCTCTCTGTGAAAAGTTGGGTTTTGATTCCCCTCATTCTCAGATATCATGTCTGGGAATGACATGAGACAACTTTAATGTTTCAGGAAGGATTCAGGTTGGAAAAGGCTGATGAACTATTTGAGCTGAACCTCACCTCAACCTCAACCTGACATTTACAAGGCTTATGGCAACTTTTTTTTACGGCAAGAGACTGCAACTTTTTTTCTATATATAATAGAGCTTTATATATAGAGAGAGCTTTATATACTGTATAAAGCTCAAATAGGGATGTGATTTATCGCACACATTAGTTAAGCATTTTTTTTAAAGCAGAAAATTGCATTGACATTTTTTTCCTCTTTTTTTTAACCCTTTAATCAAGCTGTGGTGGCGCAGTGGTTGGAATGCAGTACTGCAGGTTAATTTTGCTGCCTGCCGGCTGCCAGCAGTTCAGCAGTTCAGCAGTTCAATTCTCACTGGCTCAAGGTTGACTCAGCCTTCCATCTGTCCGAGGTCAGTAAAACGAGGACCCAGATTGTTGGGGGCAATAGGCTAACTCTGTAGAGCGCTTAGAGAGGGCTGGAAAGCTCTGTGAAGTGGTATATAAATCTAAATGATATTGCTATTGGTATTAATCCCTTTTGTTCTGGGTAGAGTCAGAGCCACTGAATGGAACTGAGCGTTTACTGGCTGGATGCCCTTCCTGATGTCTATGTGGAGTCTGCAGCAATACAGGTAGTTCTCGACTTACAATAGTTCATTTAATGACTGTTCAATGTTACAACGACACTGAGAAATGTGACATGACCATTTTTCACTGTTATGACCTTTGCAGCATCCCATGATTATGTGATCAAAATTCAGATGCTTGGCAACTGGTTCATATTTATGACTGTGTCCCAAGGTCATGTGATCAACTTTTGCGACTTTCTGACAAGCAAAGTCAATGGGGAAGCCAGTTTCACTTAACAACTGGGTTACTAACTTATCAACTGCAGTGACTCACTTAACAACTATGGCAAGAACAGTCATAAAATGAGGCAAAACTCATTTAACAAATGTCTCACTTAATAATAGAAACTTTGGACTCAATTGTCATTATAAGTCGAGGACTACCTGTATTTTCTCTTTGCACCCTGATAGAGAAATATCTGCCACTACCTACAGTAGGATTGAACTCTCAACCTTCTGAGTGGGAGGCGAGAGTCTTCACCTCTAGGCCACAGCGCCTCTCAGAAAATTACACTAAGATTATTTAGTGGTTTATCACTTAAGTTTAGTAATGCAGTTTTAAGGATTCTGGCACAAATAGCTTATGGCCTACATGTTCTTTACTCCTTTTTAATGAGAAATGTCTTAGATTCAGGTGGATAAATTCATCAGAATGGTCATTGCTTAGGATACAGGATGTTCAGAAGTTTGCACATTTGGAGGTATACAGGCTTGGAAATGCTGAAAATGACAAGATTAGGCTTGACATGTCATTAGTGGTTTAAAACAGCAGAGTGACTCTACAACATGAGATGTCCAAACCCAACTTAATCAAACAAATTCCTATGTTCCCATAGTACCACACATGTTGTAGCTTAATGTGGTCACCTGGGTCATTCAATGGCTGGATGTCTCATTAGATGTTGAACTATGAAGCTATCCAATCTCATTTTAACACCCAGCTTCTCACCTATATGAGATTTAACATTAAGCCAGCAATTTGCATTTGGGATGAGAATTATTTTTAAGTTTAGTTGAGAAAAGTTTAGTGAAGAAATGTAATAGGTACATTGGGGTAAAATAAAATAAAAAATCAACAGGAAACATCCCTTGTCCTCCATAAATATTTACAAATAGTTCAGTGTACCCTACTGCTATTATGTCTTTCCACAAGAGCCTGGTACCTAATTATAAAACTGAATGGGAAAAGTCTCTGTCAGCAGAACCAGGAAGCAGAAGGAGAAATAAGCTGCTTACTTTACTTTATGTATTTATCTTGCACATTTGCGGGGAAAAAAGAAAGGGTTTCTTTTTTAAAAAAGGAAACAGTTGCTGCAGACGGATACTTATGAAGTTATAATGGATGTGATTAGTGCAGTTCACCTGTTTGTGAGCATACCCAGAAGCTGCGACAGAAGGATAGAAACAGGTCTATCAAGTAAGTGATCAGGATCAAACTTTCCTCTAAAGGACATTCCACTTATTTTTCTTCACAGATTCCAAAATCCTTTCTTGTAACTCTTACATTTTTAAATTACCTGATTTTATGATTACAGGTAATCCTAGACTTATGACAATTGAACTCAGAATTTTGGCTTCTAAGTCATTGTGGTTGTTAAGGAGGACATCCACATCACTGGAGGGGACTGGAAGCTAAAGCATATAAGGAACGGCTGCTGGAATTGGGTATGTCTAGTTTAATGAAGAGAAGGACGAGGGGGGACATGATAGCAGTGTTCCAATATCTCAGGGGCTGCCACAAAGAAAAGGGGGTCAACCTACTCTCCAAAGTCTCTGAAGGCAGGACAAGAAGTAATGGATGGAAACTAGTCAAGGAGAGAAGCAACCTGGAACTGAGGAGAAACTTCCAATTAACCAGTGGAACAACCTGCCTCCAGAAGTGGTGAATGCTCCAACACTGGAAGTTTTTAAGAAGAGACTGGACAGCCATTTGTCCGAAATGGTATAGGGTTTCCTGCCTGAGCAGGGGGTTAGACTAGATGACCTCCAAGATCCCTTCCAACTTTATTATTATTATTATTATTATTATTATTATTATTATTATTATTATTATTATTATTATTATTATTATTATTATTATTATTATTATTATTATTATTATTATTATTATTATTATTATTATTACTGATTGATCACACTCTCAGCTCTCCCTGTTGCAGTTGTTAAATAACTATGGAGGTTGTTAAGTGACTGCACAGGGGTGCCTTCAGTGGTGGAATTCAGCCAGTTCGGCAGAACCGGTAGCTAATTTTTTGTTGCCCAGGCCCAGAATAGACTTCTGGAAGTGGTATCCACACAGAGAACCGGTTGTTCACATATTTGAATCCCACCACTGGGCGCCTTTGAGATAGGAAAGGCCTTGGGAGGCCCAGCATCCACCAGCACATGGAAACCTGCCTTAGGGCAGGATGTGATTCGCTCCCCCCCCAAAAAAAAGGCCTGGTCCTTCTCCTTTCCCCATCATACCAAGAAGGTTTCAGCCTGCTAGGCTCACAAGGACATGCAAACCTCTCAGCCCAGGGTGTGTGGGGGAGGGGGGGAGTTACATTGTTCCTGTAGTCGTAAGGGTAGGTATGCTGCCAAGCACTTGGGTTTGGATCACATGACCCAATGAGGGTACTGCAGCAGTTGGAACTTCAGGCAGGAGTTGTAAATCTCTTCATTCAATGCCATCATAATTTTGAACAGTCACTGAACAAACAGTTGAAGACAAACTGCACATTATGTTGTTCTGTATTTTTACAAAAAGAGCAGAATCTACTATTGTCGCTCCCATATCTATGTTGTCTACACAGTGACTTATAAATGGGCATTCCGAACCGTGAATTGGTTCCATAAAGGAGGGGTCTTTGGTGCTCTCTGAGCTTGGTTGGTTTCTTGCAGATGTTTCACATCATCACTAGCACTGATGATGTCACCTAGTTTGAGTAATGAAAAGAACCACAGCAAGTATTGTGAGCACAATTGGCAAAAGAAAGCTCAGGACTGTATTGGTTGGAAACATGAGGCAGAGGCCTTCATCCTCCAGTAGATAGGTAAGGGCTAAAATAATATGTGTGTGTGTGTGTGTGTTTATGTATACGCAGGGCTTTTTTTCTCATAGAACGCTCAGAACGGAGTTCCAGCACCTTTTTGGGATGGAACCTTGTAGGGTAGGCAAAGTGGGTTGTATGAGATGTGTGAGTTCCGGCACCTTTTTTTTTGTATTTTTTTTTACAAAAAAAGCACTGTGTATATATATATGCACATACACACATACATACAGTCAGTGGTGGGATTCAAATATGTGAACAACCGGTTCTCTGTGTGGATGCTGCTTCTGGAAGTCCATTCTGGGCCTGGGCAACAAAAAATTAGGTACCGGTTCTGCCAAAGTAGTAGTAGTAATAATAATAATAATAATAATAATAATAATAATAATAATAATAATAATAATAATAATAATAATAATAATAATAATAATAATAATAATAATAATAATAATAATAATAATAATAATGATGATGATGATGATGATGATGATGATGATGATGATGTTGGAAGGGACCTTGGAGGTCATCAAGTCCAACCCCCTGCTCAGGCAGGTGGTGCAAACCGGCTGAATCCCATCACTGCATACAGTATATTAAGCTCCCTCAACTAGGGTGTGACAGTAATTCACAAATCTCCTGACGCCATTGGACTTGACTTGCCTACAGATTCATACCTCCCCCTTTTAGCTAGATAATGTTTGTACTGTAGACAAGTAGACCAGACACTCAAAACAGTGCTCACTGCTTGAAGTTATGTATGTGAGACACAACGTGTTGACAAGACCTTTTCCACAGTGAAATTGTGTAATCCATTCTATATATTAGTCTGTGCACTTCTGATATCACCGCATGACTAAGTTTCTGCACATGGCAAAGGCCACAATTTTTCTTCCTAAATTACCAATTTTATCCTGCAGAAGGAGAATGATAGCTAAAATGCTCCAGAAAGCATAATACCAATATTCTTACTGGCTATACACAACTAAGTATAATTCAAGTATGTATTGCTCAACAAAGTGTAACTCAGCTAAGTTGAATGAACCTGCAGGGAATTTACTCATTGTATTTAGTTTCCGGCTACATAAAACAGCAGAAATTGGTTCATTTCTATGCTTTGATTCCTATGGATTGCTGATTGGGGGAAATATATGTTAATAAACTGTTTGGCTTTGTTTATTTACTTTGCTCTGTTGTATTCATACCCAAGCTGTGGGTACAGCTGTCAGGGGGATTAACAAAAGTAAAATAAAAACACATTAAGTGCATAACTTGAAACAGATTTAAAATATTGTACAAAGCAAAAATATAAAAGGCAATACCCACCCACTAAATTATACAGCGAAGGCTTGCATGAATGCACACAAGTTTGCCAGTTACAAAACAGAAACAAGTAACTGAGCTGATCTCTTTCAGATTTGAATTTCAAAAGTCTGGAATGGTCAACCAAGGAAGTTCTACTATGGAAACACACCACAGCTGCTGAATACAAGTTGGTAAATTTTCATCCTGGAAAAAAAAAAAGGTTCCAAACTCCAGAAGCATACTATTGCTGATGGTTGAGAAGCATCTAGATTTCATATCATCTGTGCAGCTCCAGATTTCAATTTCAAAAAATTCTGGACTGGCTGGACATCCCCCCAAATGAACAAATTTCTCCAATTTGGGGGTCAAATGTCATTTATGGAACAAGAAGAGCCAGGGGATTTGGTTTAAAGCACTGGCTTACAATGCCAGCACTTTAGCTTAAAAGATTTGTGAACTGAAGCCTGGAAGTGCTGTCTAAATAAGAAGTTCCTGGTCATAAGCCAGATTCACTGCCCACCTAAGATAGATAGATAGATAGATAGACAGACAGACAGACAGACAGACAGACAGACAGACAGACAGACAGACAGACAGACAGACAGACAGACAGACAGACAGACAGACAGACAGACAGACAGACTGACAGACAGACAGACAGACAGACAGACAGACTGACTAGATAGATAGATAGATAGATAGATAGATAGATAGATAGATAGATAGATAGATAGATAGATAGATAGATAGATAGATAGATAGATAGATAGATAGATAGATAGATCTTCCTCGCTCTCAAAGTGTACACATACATAACACACATTTAAACATATTATATACAACATATGTATAGACCTACACCCTTAGATATAAGTAACATATAAATATTAATCACTGCCCATCTTGAATACATACCGAAAGAAGGAAGCTTTAGAGTTCACAATGTTTATACTGTATGGAACAAATCTGGATGTGACTGAATCTGGATGCTCTGCTTCGGATACCACGGAGCCTCCTTCCAGAAGGTAACAAGGAAAACGGGTCGTGAAGAGGATGTGTAGTGTCCCAGACAATCTTGCGGATCCTGCTCAAGCAATGCTTATGTGCTATATCCTGGATGGAAGGGAGGGAACTGCCAATAATCTTCTCAGCCATCCTCACCACTCTCTGTACCACCTTCCTGTCTAAAGTAATGATGCTTCTAAACCAGACTGTGATGCTGTATGACAGGATGCTCTCGATCGTCCCTCTGTAGAAAGTGGTCAGGACAGGGGAAGGAAGATGTGCTTTTCTCATGCGACACAGAAAATGCAGGTGCTGCTGTGCCCGCTTCACCGGTGTCTTGGGTGATATGAGCACCAAATGTTTGCTACATAGAATAAGGTCTCTTCTGTTTGCTACCCGTGCTCTAGTACAGGTAATCCTTGACTTGTGACCATTTGTTTAATAATGATTCAAAGTTATGACAGCTTTGGAAAAAAATCATTTATGTCACATCCTCACAGTTACCCCCGTGTCTCTTGATCACAGTTTGAGACCTTAGCAACCAGCTCGCATTTATGGCAGTTGCAATATCTTGTGGTCATGTGATCCTGATTTGTGACTTCCCAGTTGTCTTCCAACAAGCAAAGTCAACTGGGAA
The DNA here is from genome assembly GCA_023970755.1 of Azemiops feae. Classification (NCBI taxonomy): domain Eukaryota; kingdom Metazoa; phylum Chordata; class Lepidosauria; order Squamata; family Viperidae; genus Azemiops; species Azemiops feae. The sequence goes on along the minus strand of JALGBA010000349.1, from coordinate 1,404,907 downwards.
AGCCAGATTTGCTTAATGACCCCATGTTTTGCTTAATGACTATGTGATTTGCTTCACGGTCACAGTAAAAATGGTCATAAAATTGAGTCTGGTCATGTGATGACTCGCTTAATAATCACATCACTTAGTGACCAAAATTCTAGTTCTAACTGTGGTTGTAAATTGAGGGCTACCTGTAATAACTAATCCATCTCACTGTAGCCTTGCTTTAATGATAACATGTTGCTGTGCAAGGAAGGTGGATCATTTCTTTGAAAGAAAAGAGGGAGGAAGATGGGCGGCTAAGAAGTTTGATACATAAATAAATATATAAGAAATGGAATCTTTGAAAAAAGAATACAGTAGCTGGGAAAAGATACACCAAAACGATTAATAAATCAATTATTAAAGGACTGAAGCACAATGAGGTTCAAATTTCTTTTAATACAAGGAAGAAATTTGGTACTGACGTATAAAAAGTTGGTACTGACATACAGTATAAGAAGGTTATATGCAGAAATAATCCAGGCTTTTTAGTAAAACCCAGGCATGTCAGTGAAGACTTTCTCACATTCATAAACAAAGCAATCATAGTCCAGGCATGTAAATAAAAACTTGCTCATATTATTTACGTATCAATAAATAAATTTTACAGGCAGCTGTTACATATAAGCTAGGTTGACAAGATCAGAAATGAGGAGGTTTTAAGCCGCCTGGGAAAGCCAAGGGAAATCATCAAAACAATTAAAAAACGAAAGTTAGAATATTTCGGACATGTGATGCGACACCCAGAAAAATACGGCATACTCCATTTAATCCTCCAGGGAAAGATTGAAGGCAAACGAGGTCCAGGCAGAAGAAGAACCTCATGGCTTCAAAATCTAAGGGACTGGTTTGGACAAAACTCACCAGCACTTTTTCGTGTGGCTGCTGATAAAAACAGGATCGCCAACATGATCGCCAAGGTCCAATAACGGATATGGCACAAGAAGAAGAAGAATCAATAAATAAAGACTTACGTTTGTAAACAAGGCAGTCTTGCAATTGTACTGGAGATCTTCCAATACCCGTATGTATTGACTATAAGTAGAAGCATTAAAATTGCATTCATTTTGGTGCATATATCTGTATTGCCCCCGTAGATCTAAAATTCACCCATGTAACTAGATCACAGAGGCAGACAGCCATGTGAATAGAATTTCTTATAACTGTTGTCTGAGTCAAAGGTCAAGAAGGTGAACCCTTCCATTCTCAGACAAATGGCGAATGGACTGTAATGTGGTGGACCACATGTGCTTTGCCTGAAGCAGATGTAAGGTTCAAATTCTGAAAAATCAATGAAAAAATAAAGGTAGAAGACAACAAAGGAACAGATCGTCTTGAGATTCTGGAAAGTTTTTCCCAGTCAGAGTGGACAGCACTTTTTAGATTCTCAGTCGGAATTTTCCATAATCTTATTTATTAAAGCAATTTCCATTCCTCTCTCTGAAATCTTTCCCATCCTGGATTTTAAATTAAGCTCATGCACTTCTTCTTTACTTCTCTGAAGGTCAGAACAAGAGTATGGCTGACTCCCAAACATCACAGGCCTTGGGGAAGGTGGTTCTTCAGCACCTTAGTGTCACATAATACATATATGTTGGAAACTTTACATCCCAGGTTTCCTATCTCTGAATTAATTAACAATTAACAATCAGGATGTGCAGAGAGACATAGCAGATAGATCTTTAGTGAATCATGTACAAATAGTCCACAACTGTGAGGAATAAAGATTCAACTCCAAGGGTATTGGAAAACAAAACATGTTTTATTGAAGCATTTGCAAAGGCTGGTGAACCCTTCTACTTGCAAGTAAAAGGCCATACTTGAATCATTTCAGCATAAACTTTTATACCCTGTCCCATAGAATTATGCCACATCCTTCCTTTCCAGTTGATAGATCTGGATTAATCACATGTTTTCCGACCACCTAGCAACCAGACCTTCCAATTATTAGATCAAAAGCCCCTTTTGTTCCTGTCTTATCTCCCCTTCTTTGTCTGTGGCATGTTTTGTGACATCCTGCTAACTCAGGATGTAGCTTATCTATAAGATGAGCCTGTCTACCTAAATGGCATATATGGATAATTGCAACAATTACAAATGATTTGTGTTTTCCCTTGTTTATCTATAAGAATGCCTGCTGTTCATCCAGAAGCTACAGTGTTCATGCTTAGGTTAAACATGGCTGTTCTTTGGTTCATAGTTATACTTTAAAATACTAACTTTAGGTAGTTTGAATAAAGAATAAACCTTATATAAATTGAATAATATGTCATTCATAAACTATATGCTATTCTACAATAGTGTGCACTATTCTAAAAGTATGCTTTGAGTCAGTGTATATAGACCCTCTCTGTTCTTCCAGCTTACTACATTTCCTTTCTTAAAAGTATCTTAGCTAAGTGCCTCTACATGCCTATTCTTTAAGCAGAAATGGAAAATTACAACATGTGCATTTATTGTGTATCTCACACAACTTACAACCACAACTGGGGCCAGAATTTCTGCTGCTAAGCAAAGCAGTTTTTAAGTGGATTTACAAACATTTTGCACACTTGTTAAGTGAATCACATCAGCTGTTAACCAAATCACACAGTTCTTAAGTGAATATAGCTTCCCCCCCATTGATTTTGCTTGTCAGAAATCAGTAAGGGACTTTGCAACCATCATAAATATATGCCAGTTGCCCGAACCCCCAATTTTGACCATGTGACTAGATACAACTCTTTTGCTGCAACAGTCATAAGTGTGAGGACCATTCATAAGTCACTTTATCAGTGGCATTATGAGGGTGCAGTGGCGCAGTGGCTTAATGATGCTGGATTTCTGGCCAGAGATGGTCAGCACTCCAGTGGTTAAAGCTCATGACACTGTGTGGAGGATTGAGCTCCTGTCATTTACCATCAGCTCCTGCCTACCCAGCAGTTTGAAAGCATATAAAAATGCAAGTAGATAAATAGGTACCATTCTGGTGGGAAAAACTAGCAGCATTCCTTGAGGAAGGGCTGGACCTGCCTGGATGTGAGGTGAGGTTGGCAGAAAAAAGCAGCAGATGACCTGACATGCCCCCAAAACTAGCTGGTGCAAAGCTAGTTCACCCCCTGTGGTGTACCATGGATAACGTGCATGCACAAACGAAATGAACTAGCAATCTTAGGCTGTCAAAACTACTCTGTGGTAGTTTGTAGTTTTTTCCTGGATATGTAGTTAAAAAAGAAAAGTGGCATTGTAACTTCGAACATTCACTAAACAAATGGTTGTATATCCCTGTCTAATTCATTGTTGTGAGGTATGAGAGGTAAATAATCTTTTTCCTGAGTTTTGAGTTTACCATCATCAAATTCAGATGAAAAAGCCCCAAATCTTTAACTGAAATCTGCATTCAGCAGGAAACCAAATTTTTGTTCCCAATGACTGTTCGAATGGCACAGATGAAGGACCTAAGCAAACAAGTAATTCTGGCAATTGTTCTAGCGCTAGATAAATGTGCCCATCTAAACCCCAGCTATCATAAGAAGATAGGCATTCATTTTCCAACAATAAATATACAATAAATAATCTGTGTCCCTATGTAGGCATATATTACCGATTATTTTATCTATTCCCTGTATGGTACATAATTTTCCCATTTTCTGTGCTGCACCTCTGAATAATGAAATCAATCTTGGAGTGGGGAAAAAAAAGATAACTCAAGATTATTATAAAAACTGAATCAATTCAGATGATATACCTGCAATCTTAGTTGTGCGGTGAAAAAATAAAAACAAAGTCCAAGCTCAATGCTGAACAGGGAAGAAAGCCAAGAGTGAAACGGATAAAAGTGCAATAATGTCAAAATCTCATTAAAAACCAATAAATAGAAAAACACGCTTCCTTTTTTTAAACAGTATTGAGTTTGTTTTGTTTAGCCTTATAGTAAGTTCTTCTTTTCATCCTGTTCCCTATTACCTCCAACAATTGAAATATTGTTATTTTGCAGGCTATGGATTTTGGGTTGTTTGTCCATCTTAACAAATTGTCTTGAGAGCACTGGGTAGTTTGTAAAGGCGATATACAAATAGTTTAAATAAATAAATGCAAGGTCAGGATCAAGAGTACATGGCGGTGATTTTTTCTTCTTCCTGCTTTTGCAACTGCCTTGATAACTTTGCTTATTCTAACTCCGAACTTCTTTCCATCTCATCTCAGTGGAGATTTACACCTCTGTTAAGATTTCATGTGGAGTCTTGTGCTCAGTTCAGCAGATTACAATCAAGGGTGATGAACAGCTGCAAGAGATTCAGAATGGTATTGCAAAACATGTTCAAAAAAAAGATTCCAAGGAGGCATCAGATAGAAACTGGAGGATGCTTAAGCTTAGAGGAAAGGTTATAATATCCAACATCTGCAAATTCTTCTGTAGATTGTATGTGCTAGTTTGTCTCATGAATGATTTGTTTTTGTTTGAGATTTATGGCTGTATTTTATAATATGCTCAAGAAGACAAGGACGAAAGTGCTAGTGGATGCCATAGCATGGGGGGGGGGATGCATTGTGCTTGATTTTTGCAGCCTAAATGGAGGATAATTGGACAGCGCTAAAATATTTAGAAAGCTAGCATAAAATAAAATTTAAAAAGGCATTGGGCTTCCTATTGATCTGGAAACTAGATTGCTCCATGATGTCTCTTAAGTAAACTAAACTAGATGCATCTCTTTTGCCAAGCTTTTCATTGTTAAACAAAATTTACATTGGTTTAAATTTATGTCTCTGAATATATATATATTTTTGCATTCTACATGTTATGGATTTTCACCTCCCCTGAGCAAATGGAGGAGAAAAGTGAGATGTAAATCAAGGAAATAAATAAACAAACCAAAGCTCAGCAGCGCGACAAATATTGAGATTCATTGGCACATGGCTGAATCTTGTCTGGCTATTGAATTTTTCTTTTCAAAGCAAAAAATTGGAAGAGATGTTCTCATTGGGCACCCTACCTTGGAGATTCACATTTTGCGAAGATTTATTGGCCATATAGGGATCATGGAAATAGTTGTAGGGTATATGCAACAAAGAGTTTCAATTTATTCTCCACTTCATTAAGCCTTTCAAAAAACCAAAAAGATTAGGCTGAGGGGCCGTTGGTGCTCTCTGAGCTTGGTTGTTTTCTTGCAGACATTTCATTACCAAACTAGGTAACATCATCAGTGCTAATAAAGGAATTGGGTATGCTCTCAATTTTGCCTTGTCGGTTTTGGTGGGGGTGATCTTACGAGGTTCTTTGGTTAGACTGTTTACTGTTAGCTTGTTTGGCAGTTCCTTGATTGGGCTATTGTTTACTTTCTTCATTGTTGATTAGGCTGACTTCTTTTATCCAATTTAAAGAATGTTTCTCCTGGTCTCAAGAGAAAAACTATCCCCAATTTTGCTTGAAGGAGTATTATTGCATGCTTGGATTTATTTTCCCAACAACATGTAAGGGAGTAGGCTCAGCAGAAATCCACATATGGTTTGTGACAGATATCATTTCTCTGTTACCTAAGGGTTTTAACAATAATAATAGCACTTAGACTTATCTATGACCCCTTAGTGCTTTACAGTGAACGGTTTACAGTATCAATATGTTTTCCCCAACAACCTGGGTCCTCATTTTATTGATCTCAGAAGGATGGAAGGCTGAGTCAAACTGTTGGCTGTGGGCAGAGTTAGCTTGCAATATTACATTCTAACCACCGCACCACTAGGGCTCCTGCGCTGCAACTGAGCTCAAAATAATCATTTCTCCAACACAGTCCATGTGGAATTACCAAGCTACAGAACTGCTTTCAGACTGCCTAAGGTCCTCAAGTGGAAATCCTCATCATTTGCCTTTCCTCTGCACATTAAACCATCAAAGTGTTCAATTATACTTTCCAAAAAAGGATTTGATCTCTTTTCAGAAGTTGTCTAAAATCTAATCTTTCTACCGATAGAAAGCATATCAGTAGATATGTATATCAATGCATGCATGGCTGAATATGTCAACCACAACTGGTTTAACATTCTATTACCTGAATTTTCACTAAAAAAGAAAGAAAGAAAGAAAGAAAGAAAGAAAGAAAGAAAGAAAGAAAGAAAGAAAGAAAGAAAGAAAGAAAGAAAGAAAGAAAGAAAGAAAGAAAGAAAGAAAGAAAGAAAGAAAGAAAGAAAGAAAGAAAGAAAGTGTTCTCCTACTAATAAATAATAATAGATGTGGGTTCCAATGGCTATCAGCTGTCAAAACATCAAAGCATTCAGTTATACTTTCCAAACAGTATTTGGTCTCTTTACAGAAGTTCAGCCTTGTTGAAACCAGGTCCTTGGCATGAGGCATGTTGCATCTGTTCAGAGTTTGGGTTCCAGATAAATTCAGTGCCCAGCTGTAGTTTGAGAACAGGAAATAACACAAAAGAAATGCTCACTATACTTGTTCAACAGTGTATTTAGCCTGAGAGCCCAAAGAACAATTTCACCAAATCTGTTTAAATATCTGTATATGATAAGAGCTGAATTGGAATGTTCCAATTCTTTCCCCTTTAGGGAACCAACCATTTCTTACTAGCAGTTCTGCACTGCATGTTCTCTCTCTCTCTCCTTCTCAAATTCTACCAAGTGGGAGGGCTCTTGGGCTAGATCAGTTTATCACAAGTCCTGATATAGATTGTGGCCATCTGAACAAGCTTTTGCTTTCCAGTGAATACAATTAGGTTTAGCATGCTATTAGAAAACATGTTTAATGTAATCTGAGGACAGCTTGTCTTTATATCCTTGTTCTAGTTCGTCACTGATCTAGCGTGGGAAGAAATGACCCTTCAACTCAGGAGACTAAAATAGTGTGGAAAGAAACTGTAAGACAGATGTATTCCTTTGGCCCCAGTAAAAAAAATGTGCTGGTTTTTTAAACTGCAGGTGGATTCTGTGAAACATTCCTGAATTGTCCATCTGCTCATTTTCTCATTGCTAATGCATATTATCCCCCACCATATTATAGTGTATATCAGTAATGGAGTAAGCATTTCTGAGAAATTTATGATGCATAAGATGATGACGTAGCGAGACAGTCATATTCTGACGACCTACTTAGACTACTTTCTAATCCTTTGGGGATGACTGTCTTCTGAGAGAACCAGATCTCAGTAGAAGCCCATTGGATTTACTTTTCTTAATCTCCCCCAATTTTCAAGCCCAATTATTTTAGATGAACTGACTGTACTAAATAAAATAAAAGCCTGCAAATGTTGATGGAGTAAGATTCTCATTGGAGAAATGTCATCTTAGGTCACACACTTGGTTTCTGGGTTCTTTTCAATTCTATAGAAACTCGTTATGGATCCCTTCACCAGAAATGCAAGACTGGTGGGCAAGCTTCCTGAAGATTCACTTGTTCAACTCTAGCAAGGTTTTGTAATCGATCAGAGGATAAGTTCTTAACATTTAAGGAGCATTCAGGAGGTGAAGTCCAACCGATGGACTAGTACTGTACAGGAATTGAGAACATTCCATATAACATATCTCACAATCCTCTATACCAGGGGTGCTAAACTGCCGGCCCGCAGGCTGGTTACATCATGCAGAGGCCACGCCCACCCCAGCTCCGACAATGCAAAAAAAGTTGCAATACATCGCAACACGTCACGTGACGCAGCGAGTTTGACACCCATGCTCTATACTATCAAGAGATCTAGAATCAGTCAGAATAGAGCTGGAAGGCACATTGGAGGTCTTCTAGTCCAACCCCCTGCTCAAGCAGGAAACCATATACCATTTCAGATAGGTGGTTGTTCGGTCTTTTCTTAAAAACCTCCAGTGATGAAGCATCCACAACTTTTGAAGGCAAGCTGTTCCACTGGTTAATTGTCCTCACTGTTAGGAAGTTTCTCCTTAATTCCAGGTTGCTTCTTTCCCTGATTAGTTTCTATTTATTGTTTCTTGTCTTGCCTTCTGGTGCTTTGGAAAATAAGTTGACTTGCTTTTCTTTGTGGCAGCCTCTCAAATACTGGAGTGCTGCTATCATGTCTCCCCTAGTCTTTCTTTTCTCTAGACTGGCATAAGAGCTTCTCATAGATTTTTCAAGATACAAATTGGAACATTATTGTCAGAAATTAGGATCAAGGGCCACATTTGGCATATGAATGGAGACTGAAGATATGCTTCAAGAATGGACTAGGAAGAAAAACTAATGATGATTCCAATGGCGTTTAATCTAATTTTTATTTAATTTAATTAGTGGATCTTATGATTTAGTTACATATTTTAGCATTTCCCCACCAAGATATTTTTTATTCCATTCAAAATTGACCCATTCAAGGAGAAACTGGCAGGAGAAGTTGTTTCTGGTGCCCCATAAGCCAAACAGGACTAAAGCTACAAAATTATGTTCTCCAATATAGTGCCTATACTTTAGAACGGCCTCCTTCTTGAAATTAGACTGCTCTTTGTGAATGGCCTTCACAAAATTGTGAAAAACAACTGTTTCTAGAATTGTCACTTGCCACTGTCTATGATTCTTATCATTTTGTTATTATTGTAAATTATTAATGTATTTTTATTTCACTGTATCTTGGTATTATTGTTGTGATTTGGGATTTATATATTGTGTATTTTATTTTGGGGGTTTTTTTGGTTGCTATAATAAGCTGTCATGAGACCAATGGGAATCATGGCATAAAAATTCATGTATTCAAATTCAATAATAATTTTGCCCATGTGTGATCCTGGGACTTGACTATTTCCATTTAATAAGAATGTTTTGTATATACTCTAGGCTGAATAGCTTATACATTGTCTTTCACTTTCCTCTCAAGTAAAAAAAAACCCTACATGGAGAGAAGTTGGTGAACTATTCTCATTCATATTTGTATGGGAAAGCTATATGAATTAAAGAAAAAGAAAGCAGTTCAGATCTATGGAATGGCTTTTATTTGCACTTGCTTTCATTCAGTCTTTGACATCTAGCTGTGGCAATTGTGACCCCTACATTATTGAACACATTAGTTTAGAAAAAAAAATGTTCCATTCTTTCCGTGTCTAATATTGCTAAATACATTTTGCATATGCTTCATAAATCAAGAAAGATACACTTCATCACGATCCAGATACTTTAATAATTTCTGTATGTGCTACTGATTTACATCTGCTCAGAATACCAAGCAGCTCGTGTAAATAACATGTCTCTGCACACTGAATTCATTGGACGACTTCTTAATCCATTGTGACAACTTAATTTTCTGTATGATGAGCAGTGAAGTCATAAACAGTAGACTATGGCATCCAATAATTGAGAAGAAGAGATAAAATGATATTAGATTTGGTTTGGATATCAGTTATCAGTGGTGAGGAAAGGGAAGGGAAGGGAAGGGAGCTTAAAGTAAGGGAAGGCAAGGGAAGGCAAGGGAAGGGAAGGGAAGGGTTTTTTTCTATATTAGCAGGGGTTGGATTTGATTCAGCATAGGAAACAAGCATGTCTGGTGGCATTCTATAACTCTTAAACAGCTTTATTGGCACTTACCAGGTCCTCTGCCCCATCTTATCCCCCCCCCCCAAGATTCATTTAATTAAAAGTAATACAGGCTGCTAAGCAGCCTTAGAAAATAGTTATTTTTTTTAAAAAAAGACGAGTAACCACTGTCCAGTGCTTCAGTTTGGAAATGTACCAGTCCCAAAGGGTAAGGGTGAGGGTAAGGGATGGGATTGGGACACAAGAAAGCTGGTTGATACTTGTAGAGCACGTAAACAAGGAACTCATTTCAAGACATCAATAAAACAATACACTTTATGTCTCAAAACATGAATGGTATTTTATGAGAAAGCTGTGCAAAAGAGAGCTTTGGAGCTCTCCGAATTCTCCAGGGGAGCAAGAAATTTCTTAAAGGCAGGATTTCCCATTTCCGGTAACAGTAGGACCACTACTATCAAAAAATGCCAATAGAAGGAATTTATCCATTATATGTTTACTTGGTACTTAACTGGAGAGCAGGGAACCAGGAAAGCAGCAGATCATTTGAGAAACAATCGAACAGTGTGAGACAGGCCATTCAGATAACCCCTTGGCTATCTTATATAGTAAATAAATCCATACAATAATATTATATACACCCCGTAAGAATTTCTCTGAAATTGTCCTTTAAAAGACTCTAATAGTATTCTCTTTCATCAAACTGAATGAAAACTGATACGAAAACATGCAGACAGATTTCCCTATCCAGCACTAGAATTTGCTTAAATTTATGCATTTAATATGTATCTATACTATCTTTCTAAATACATTTTCCCCCACAATTCATGGGTAGTACTAAGGCTAAGTCATAGCTAAATCCCATTGAAATGAATGAAATTTAATTTATCTCCTTCAGTGCTGCCATTGATTTCAATAACTTCACTATAGTCTGTTTTCTACCACACAGGATGAACAACCATAAAATCTTGAATTAAAGAATTAAACTAAAGTATAGTTGGGTTGCAAGAAGACTTGAAACTGTTTGAACAGATGACAGATTAAATTAAACCTTTTGTTTAAAGAAAAGGGAAAAAATAATTCCTAATTATTTTGAAAAGATACACTACCATCTTTTAATCACAATTAAGAAAGAACACCTTGAAATAGGTGACAAACAACTAACTAACTAAATAACTAACCACCAAAGTTGTCTTCTACCTGTTTTGTGTTTGGACACATCTGCTCACAGCATAATCTCAAAACTGGCCCACAAAGATTGTCTAACCATGTACTAAATACCATTTAGACCAGGGGTCCCCAACCCCTGGGCCGGGCCCCACTACCAGGCTATGGCCAGTTTGGAAGTGGGCCGCGCAGGTGGCGGCCAGTGTGTACACACCTCAGTTTGACTCACACAAACAGCAGGACAGCGCATGCACACAGCTTAACTTATGTGAGCAGTGGGCCAGTGCTCACATGCACAGCTCGAGTTGCGTGAATGGTGGGCCGGTGCACATGCCACAGTTGCATGAGCGTCTCAATTCGCATGAGCAGCAGAGTGGCACACGCATGCATGCATGGGCTGGCCTACTGCTTCATGGGCCAGTTCCCCTCTCCCCTCCCCGCCAAGCCCCCAAGCCATAAAGGATGGGGATCACTGATTTAAACTTCCTTCAAACTGTGTGATTCTGTGACATCAAAGTTATAGTATATCCTATTTTCAAGAATATCAGTTGCAGCATTACATAGGCTCTGTCCACAGACTTCCAAGCAGCTTGTAAAGAAAAAAAAGCTAGAAAAAAATATCAATGGTTTGTAGCACCTCAGATATGCAAAACTCTGCAAATGTCATAAACTCCCACCTGGCTGGATAACAGCAACAGCTGAAGAAAAAAAAACAAGTCTGCTTATACCATTTTTCAAGCTCAGGTTTTTTGATAGATGACAAGCTTTTTCACTACTGAAAAGAAGCCAGTCCTTTATGAGAATTCAACGTGTATGCTAAATCTGTCTCAGGAAGCTGAAGAGTTCCATGTTTTCTTTTAATGTACAAATTATTGAATGCTAGTTAAACAGAGACATGGCAAACATCCCTTGAGATTTCTTAAATTAGCTTCCTTGTTACCATCTCAGCCACATGAAATAATTGATTTGTTGAGAGCTAAGAACAAGCATGTGTGAAAGGGTGCTGCACTGGAGCAAATGTTTGGGCAACTAGTGCCTGGAAAATGCATGTGTAGAATCATTTTAGAAAGATTTCCACCTTAATCTATTTAGAAAGATTAAGTTTTCAACATAAGTATAAGTCTAGTCACATAGACTTCTGCATTTAGGTAAAAAAACCCAATGCATAGGTATAGTATAGGTGGTACCCTGCTCAACACCATGTTTCCCCCAAAATAAGACCAGGTCTTATATTAATTTTTGCTCCAAAAGATCCATTAGGGCTTATTTTCTGGTTAGGTCTTATTTTGGGGGAAATACGGTACTAAATGCGTCCATCTTAACTGGGGCTTATTTTGGGGTGGGGCTTATATTATGAGTGTCCTGAAAAATCATGCTAGGCTTTATTTTCCAGTTGGGTCTTATTTTCAGGAAAGCATGGTAATAGTAATTGTGAAAGGCATCTTAGACACCTAGTGGACAATCACTTAAATATGAGCTGCAGCTGCCAAAGAAGCCAAAGCAGTCCTTGGCTGCATTAATAGAGGTAGAGAATGAAGATCACGTGAAGTGTTAGTACTGCTTTATAATGCCTTGGTAAGACCACACTTGGAATATTCCATCCAGTTTTGGTCACCACGAAGTAAAAAAGATGTTGAGACTCTAGAAAGAGTGCAGAGAAGAGCACAAAGATGATTAGGGGACTGGAGGCTAAAATGTGTGAAGAACAGTTGCAGGAATTGGATAAGTCTAGTTTATTGAAAAGAAGGACTAGGGGTGACATGATTGCAGTATTCCAATATCTAAGGGGCTGCCTCAAAGATGAGGGGATCAATCGATTCTCCAAAGCACTTGAAGGCAGGACAGAAGCAAGACAAGATGGAAACTAATCAAGAAGAGAAGCAACCTAGAACTAAGGAGAAATTTCCTGACAATTAGAACAATTAATCAGTGGAATGACTTGCCTCCAGAAATTGTGGATGCTCCAACACTGGACGTTTTTAAGAAAAGGTCGGACAACCATTACTTTCTCTTTCTACATGCATTCTACTTCTATTATTCATTTTGACTTTTTCTTTTCTTCATTTCTTACAAGATTCAATCTTGACCCTCCCAAATAATAATCTGTCCATATTCCAAACCTCTTTTCACCCTTGTGTCCTTCAGTCTTTCATTTTAAACATTTAATCAATCATGCTTTTTTATTCATCACTTTTCAATGTGCATAACAGAATAACTCCTGTATGAAAAGTATTAAAAATACAGATTGATTTACCCATATAATGAACAGAAAATGCATGGAAGGAAAGAAGCTGTAAAAACGTCTTTGAACAGAGTGAATAATATATATTATACAGTCTGACAAAACTTTGTAGGGTTAATACGAGGTATGAAAAAGAATGCAACTGAGAGTGAGAAAAAAATATATGTAAGAAAATGGTTGCTGCACACAATAAGGCTAAGAGGAAGATATTGTATCCTACTGAATTGTGTATAGAGAGAAAAAGATAATTGCAAAAAAAATGTGGTCAAAGAGAACAAGGCATGATTAAGAGTAAAAGAGGGAGAGAAATTGCAGAGCAAGTTTGATGGACATAAAAATTGTTTGGAATTGGTTAACTAAGGCTCCTTTTACAGCAGAGTGACCAGAATTGAAAATAAAATAATGAATTTATTTAGGATGAAACCAAAATGAATAATCAATTCAACTCTACTTCTAGAAGTTATTTCAATATGTATATTTTCTCATATATTTCATTTACTGGATATTGGCTTTAATAGACTACATTGCAAGGAGAAGGAAATTGGAGATTTGAAATAAATGTTATGTCCTGGAACTCTCAGAGTCTTTAACTTGATTAAGGGACCCAAGTCCTCATAGTTGCAACAAACAAAAATGGGGCTTAGTAATGTCCCTTGTCCACACTCATAGAGATAATTGGAGATCCTGATGCAATTACTCTAAAGCATGGAAATTCTGTGAGTTGAAGTCCATGCCTCTTAAATAGCAACAGCAATAGCACTTAGACTTATATACCGCTTCACAGTGCTTTACAGCCCTCTCTAAGCAGTTTACAGAGTCAGCATATTGCCCCCAACAATCTGGGTCCTCATTTTACCAACCTTGGAAGGATGGAAGGCTGAGTCAACCTTGAGCCGGTGAGAATCGAACTGCTGGCATTTGGCAGAATTAGCCTGTAATACTGCATTCTAACCACCGCACCACCACAGCTTGGCTTAAAGTTGCCAAATTGCCAAGATTACAGAATAACAGCACAACAGAGCTGGAAAGGACCTTGGTGGTCTTCTAGTCCAACCCTCTGCTCAAGCAGGAGACCTGATACCATTTCAGACAAATGGCTGTCCAATCTCAAGCCATTCCACTGATTGATTGTTCTAACTCTCTGACCAACAAAAGATGGAGCAAAGTAGTTATTTAATTTCACTCTGCTCTGATGGACATACTATATATTTTCTATAACTGGCTAATTCCTCCTGGCTATTTGCCACAAAGATGGACCTCCCTGCCTTAGACATTACATGCCTTTCCTAAAATTGGCTCTGCAGACTTCGATTTCTGCAGTGTATTTGGATATAAAAGCTGAACAAAGTTCAGGCTGAATTAAATGCTAAACTATCGATATGCAATGCCTCGTGGAGTGGTGTATTAGACTCCCTGCCTGTTTTTGTTTTTTGTTTTTTAAAAAAAGCATTTTCAAATAATTACATAGGGGTGAAAGAACGACTTATAGCATTGTATAGATTTAAAAGAAAATATTTGGACTCCGTGTAGGTCCCACAGGCATTGTTAGAAAATAAAAAGTTTGGCTGACTCTGGAGTAGTGCTTGTTTGGAAGCATGCCCAAAGGTATCTGTGGCATTGAAGGCTTTAGTCAGAATAATGAAAAAAGCATTGCAGTATCACAATGTAAGCTTCATCCCTTTTGTATTTTGTATCTGCATGCAATGCCACGAAAGAGGTGGAGCTTGCATCACATTTGCTTCCCTTTGTTCCCCTTTCCTATGGACTCTCTTATATTTACTGATTTCAGGCTCCAAAAACAAAGATATGCTGAGTGTCTTCTAAACAGTTTCCTTTATTGGCTCTCACTTATAGGAAGAAATCTGGCCAAACTAAAACAAACTGCTAGCATCATTAAAGATATACTCTGAGAATCTCTGGGTTCGTCACTGGGACCAAATGTTTAGTCTTCCAAGCTTCCAGACTCGTGCTGTAGCCAATCCTCAGGGAATGTCTCTCTAGCAGAGTGTGTGCTTTGAGCTATTCTGTGTGTGGTATTTATATGGTGCCTGGTTATGTGTGGCTTTTTAGCTGTTGATTGGGGAGTTGATGGCTGGCTATTAAGTCATTGTTGTTGTTGTTGTTTCCTTGTGCTGCCAAGCCCTCGCCTCTTAAATACTTGATAAGCTGGTGGTAAATCAGCACTTCTGTTGACTGACAAGGGTCCCCATTTCTAAACTCGGCTGTCTCTTGCTCCTCTGGAATTCAGGCATTCCATCTTGGGAATCTGAATTACATGGACAATCATTTGTCTGAAATGGTACAGGGTTTCCTGCCTGAGCAGATGGGTTGGATTAGAAGACCTCCAAGGTCCCTTCCAACTCTGTTATTCTATTCTATTCTATTCTATTCTATTCTATTCTATTCTATTCTATTCTATTCTATTCTATTCTATTCTATTCTATTCTATTCTATTCTATTCCATTCTATTCCACTCCATTCCACTCCACTCCACTCCACTCTATTCTATTCTACATGGAAATATATAGGGGTGTTAACAACCACAAAAATAAAGGAGAGCAAATATATCCGTTTGCCTTGTGTCTGCACTCTGTACGGAAGCCATATTATGCATAGGCAATTCTATCATGGTAGGCTTTTTGTAAAATTCTCTATGTCATGTTCTCAAATTTCTCAGTTACATCAGTGATGGTGATAATAATGGTGGTACTGGACATTTTGGTGATAATGATACAGGAAAAGATGCCCTTTAAGTCCTGATGATTTTATAGACACATTCATGCAATTTTCTTGATAGCAATATAGAAGTGATTTGCCACAACCACATCTTCCAAAATCTTACTTAAGTTTCTTAGTCTACTTTAAAATTTTAGGGTCTTCTGATGTTTTCTTATCTAAATACTAACCAGATCCATCATTTTTTAACCTTTTTAAAATCAATCATAATTTTTTAGGTACTGTCACCTAGGAGCTAAATCATCTATATCCTTAGTAGAATGTATCCTGTCTTTCAGTGCAGCTAAGAAAAATAAAAATAAAACATAAAACCATTGCAATCTAACTTTAAAAATATTGAAATCATTGCTGAAAAGAAAGGTCTCCACTTCTTTCCTAAAAGCAGAAAGCTCACTCATAAGGTGTGGGCAACATAGGAGAAGACAAAAGTGCACATTGGCCACTCCCAAAAAACTAACCAATAATCAAGAACAAAGTCAATTTGTGCATTTAAAGAATATCATAAAATGATACCCTGAATAATTCAGATCTCTTGACTGCTACAAATATGAAACTATACTTCAGTTAGAAAATGTTTGCATTGTCACCTCATGGAAGAGTTTATATCTAAGTTACCACAACATTGGAAATCTAATTCAAATGCAAACTTTATTACCCTTCAAAAGAGTTTAGACTCACTAAGCATCGATTTTCTTGTTGAAGTAAAGTAATCATACATTCCTTAAGCAAAGAAGCTTAGACATACTGTATACATTTCCTCTGTCATTTCAGGTGAATTCTTGAGACTAGTCTACAGTATTTAAATTGTTATATTAAACACACTGAGAAATACATTTACTTGGGGAAATGAGTTTATTATAGAGGTGTAGCACTAAAGTGAGCAATAACAAGGTGGCCTGAAGCCTTGCAGGTGGATGCCGGATTAAAAAAAAAAACAGGATACAAAAACAGCCAAAAAGACGACAAAGAACTCAGGAGGCCCAGAATGTTTACTTTGATTTAATCGATAGATAATTAAAATTAATTACAGAAATTATGCATAGTACTATTTAAAGGATGGGTTCTCGTGGCATAAACTCAGTTACTGAATTATAGTGAAATTTTGATATAATGGACTAAATAGAATGGGGGTATCTTTTATTTCCCACTAAGTTGGAAAGTAGGTTTGTTGGTGAAAGCTTCCATGGTTTGTACAAAGGCAACATTGTGCAAATTTGATAAATTGAGGAAAGTAATGTAAGTTGCACTATTTTCATGATGTTATTATATAATGTCCAGCAGAAATCTGGCCCATTGCCTGCAGAGTCCACCGTAAGGTGATCTGATAAATCAAGGTTTCACCATTACCCATCATACACTGTCTCAAACCATAATCTAACTACCAAAAAAAATTTAATTATAGATTTGATTTGAAAGCCTTCCATTTATCAATCATGCTTACAGAGGGTTAAAACAACAACAATAAGAGCAGTATAGATTTTGTATTATGCTTGGATGTAAGCACTGCCAAACAAAAATAATACATACTAAATAAGCAGGCTAGCTGCATTTGTCTAATGCCACAACCATAAAATTGCTGGCTCCTTTCTTTGCCATCTTGTCTCCTTCATTTTATCTGTTATTATTATTTTTATTTGCTGTGTTTTTATAATGGATTATTTTAATGTTTTTCAATGTTTTCATGTTATAAGCCGCCCAGAGTCTATGGATATGAGATGAGTAGCAAATAAATTTTACAAATGTATGAATAAATGAATTAATTGATGAAAATTAAACACAGTTAACATATAGTAAAAATAATTAATTAAAAAAATGTTCTCATTCTGTCAGATTAACATTAAAACACAGGGAGACCAGCCAACATATTTCCGTATGTGTGTAAGTGTGTGTGTGTTTGTATGCTATGTGGTTCTGTGTTGCCTCTACCCCACAATGCCTCCCTCCCCCCCAAATCTGAATAAATCCAATCAAGCTGACTCCCAATAAATGTGCAAAAGGATGCAGCCATCCCTTTGGATGTAGTTAAGAATACAGTGTTCCTGGCTACCTCCATTTGCTTAGCTTAAAATCCCTATCCTTCTAGAGGAGGGTTCATTGTTCCAGGCTTGTGGAATTTTATGGAAGAAAAATCTATGGGATTTTTCCATAGCTCCTTCCTTCCCCCCCCCCCCCTGAACAAACAAATATTGAGGAGAGAAAAACTAAAGATTACCTATTTTTGCTGAAAACTGTGGGGAGGCACCATGGGAAAAAGTTATATATTGCCGATAGCTAAAAATTCATATTTTCAATTTGGTTGCTTCTCAAACAAAGGGTATGAGTTACTGCTGATATAGGAAACTGTTCATATTTACAGATCCTTATTTATGAAATAGATGTGATGGGAGTGTAATGAGAAGGTGGATTCCCGGGTGGGAGGGGTTCATTCCAAGAGAAGTAAGAGGCAACTCAGGCAACATACAGTATCATGTGTGAGAAAAGAAGGTGAAGACAGCCCCTCCTTAACAGTTCACCGAGTATAGCGTAGCTACAGATAGTAGAGTCCTCATTTTAACAAAAGTTTGTCTACAGGTATGAAAGAATAATGAAAGAATTACTACATGCCATTCTTGGTTTTAAGCCTGATCATAGCACAACGTTTTTGTTTACAAAAGGAATGTTAGACAAAACTTAAATCCCATTCCAGATCCTAATTTGGTTAAACCCAATTCCAAACTCACTTGGGGGGGGGGCTTGGTGCTCTCTGAGCTTGGTTGTTTTCTTGCATTGCCCAAACTAAGTAACCTCATCCGTGCTAGTCCTGACGTTATCTAGTTTGGGTAATGAAATGTCTGCAAGAAAACAACCAGGCTCAGAGAGCACCAAGGACCCCTCGTGTCAACTCTGAGCTACAAATATTCTCCTTTATGGGTAAAACTCACTTGATGTGGAAAAATTGTGAAAGCCGCAAGTGATGTTCTGGCATGGGTCCAGCATTTTCACCCATATCTCTCTTTTTAACTTTTTTTTTTAAAATTGTTTCTTGATAGTTTGTCCTCCTCCCAATCTTTAGCCATTTAAGATTGGGTAGGAATCTTTCATAGGAAAACATGTTGGTATCACATATGCCTGTAGAACATGACCAGGAAGTGAAGGATTCTAAAGAATTGGCTTCAATATTCTGACACTGAAAGCAATATGACGTGAAAATCATATGGGTGACTTAAGAGAGTTACTATAAAGATTTAATTTTAAAAGGGAGTGGTTTTCAAAAGCTTGTCAACAATCTCAAATGTTCAAAGCATGATCAGATACCACAATGTTTCCAATCATCTTCTTTCCAATTATAGGGAGAGCAATTGTTGGAACAGGTGACTGATCAAAACTATTGAAACTATTTAACAAAGGAAACATATGCTTAAAATCGGTGGATCCAAAGCTAGCAAGGAACAACTTGGCAATGCAAAACTCCCACCACTTCATCCTTGGCAACTTTCAAAGGGTTGTTTGTATTGTTAACTACAAGAAGTGGCATGAATTACCTAGGATCTTTCAGAAACTGACAGAAATCGTAACGCGCAAGCTGTTTGCCTGAACATATGGAGGGTGCTGTAATAGTGGGAAAGTATATGGTGCCTTTGCAAAAATGAAAAAAAAAAAAAAAGAAATACCTTGCATGCTGAAACCAAGCAGAGTACTCCATTCATAGAACATACCTGATAATCATTCAAAAATAACCCATTCAGTCTTCAGAGATGAAGATCAGAAATCAACGAGTCTAAGCAATTGGTGGAACAAATTTAGACAAGTCCCACTGCTTTAGTGACAATCTTTTTCCTAGTAGGCTGGATTAAACTCATGAGCTCAAGTTTACTCACTCATAGCACTTTCTGAAAATAATAGTCTGTTTTGAAATAACCAGGGCCAGTTGGTGTAATGGTTATAATATCTAGTTAGAAACTGGGAGACCATCTTCTCTAAATAGGGCTCCATGCCCTTTACGATTTGAAAGAGCCTTTCTTTCAGAATGTTACAGACCCACCTTTTGCATGATGCGTTGCAATTTAACTAAAAAAAAGAGCACCTTAGATAGACAGAAAAATACATAGAAAAGTGTTTTCATCTTTGACTCCATAAAGAGGTCTTTACCATTTGTTGACATGCACTGGTCCTTAATCCTTTTTTGAATCCCTTCCAGTACTGTCAATTTTTCTTTAATAGAATCAATAGTTTTTCTTGAATACCAAGCAAGTTAAAGTTTTTCTTTTTCTTTTTGGTAAATCACATCAATCAAAACCACTGATTCCCTAGTAGATTCATTCATAGGTCAGCAAACTATTCAGTGGATTCTGGAAAACCCGGTCCTTTCTTTTCTTTCTTTCTTTCTTTCTGTTTTCTGGCAGTATCTAGGGGTGCCTATTACTGTAACAGCTGCATCATGTTATCTAAGATAGCCTCAGTTGAATCCCTTGATCTTTTCTTAAAGGTTAAGATATCCTAGCCAGGGAAAATCTGTTCATCTCAATTTCAACTCCTAGGGTAAAAACCTTCTTTAACTTAATAACAAAAAAGTTGCATGATTTCCTATGCCATGCATTTGAAGAGCAACACAGATGTAGAACTACTTTCATTCAGACTATAACTTTCTTCCTATTTTACAAATATGCTTAAAGCAAGATGCCACAAACATCAATAATGAAGAATTTTAAATGAAATTTATAAATATCCTTCTAACATCATTTCCTTAGGGAAGAAATAGACATTACATACCTGAGAATTTCATAGTCATCTGTTTCATTGTGTGTGTCTCTGTGTATGCTGAAAAGGCTTGGATACTTTTTTTTGTTTTCTATATACCATTCTAAATTCAGAGACCAAGGTTTTGATTTAGCAATTGATTCAAAAAAGATTTGATTGAATCTCAAAATCAAACTGACTTTCGGAATTGCCTCTCTGTTTGAGATTGAATCATCCACTGCCTCCAAATCTATCCAGTGATTTGGAAGATATATAAAAGTTATTTCCCCTACTTGTAATTTAATTGACTTTCTGAAGTGAATTGACTCAAGCTTTTTAGAGCATTGAATTGACATCCTTTTCTAAATCAATTCCATGATTTGAATCAACTGGGTTATCTGAGTTAAAGCAACAATCTGAACTGGATTAAAACTGAATTGCACACACAGTGGCAGAGTCATGCGTAGCTAACATACAAATAATATGGGCATTTATGAAAAAAGGGGGGAAAAGATTCTTACATTATTAGAATTAAGGTCCATAAACTTAAATATGAAAAAAGAGCCTTTACCTAGTGTACATTCTTATAAAAAACATACACAGAATCCTACCAAGCTATTGAATAATTAGCATCTTTCAGTAACCTTTGGTTCCATGAATTTGTCTATTTCCCTATTACAATCTCTAAACCTATGGTCAACACCCCATCAGATGCCACTAAATTCATTGCACTACTTGAACAAACACTTCCTTGCTGACTTTACTAACTGTGAACTTAAGGCATCAGAAAGAATGCCCACTTAAAAAAGAAGATGAAATATTAAAGGAAAACCATCCCTATGTTGATATGGTAACAAGACCACACTTCTCAGAAAAATTACAACTGTCTTTCAAAATTCTTGCTCCCAAAACAAGGAGAGGCTGAGTAACCAACAAACCAATACAAACCAGAGGATATATTTAATCACAGATTCCTCCATTGCTTGAAAGACTGCATAAGCTAAACAATCCGTAATGATACAAAGACTGGCTTCTATATGATACACTCTTCAATTAAAATAGTTGAAGTATATCTGGCAATATCTGTTATTATTCATCTCTTTTACCATCCCTTCTTCTTTCAGTCTTCTTTTTCTATTGGGAAAATATAGGTGGCAGTTTCCTTTGTCGTATTCTCTGGCTTATTTTCCTATATACATTGATGATGTTCCAGAAATAAACAAAATGAGTTGTTACCAACGTGTTTCATTATATGTGAATAAGGAAGGAGATTAATAATAATGAAAAAATGACAATTGTAATCTTACCACTCTTGTCCTCAAGCTCCACAAGCATTAATTATATATTATATTCAGTATATTTAGATGTTTCATAGATACTTCTTATGCTTTTCTGTTTCACTTGCTATTACTTCTCAAGTACTGGAGGATTTTCAATCCACAGTACTTTTAAGTATCATAACTTTTACAGTCAAGTTTATTTACTCATATAGTGAAGTCAAAATTGACAGTGTTAAGAATTTGATTATACACCCCCCCCCCTCCATTCATTTATAGTTTAACTATCTTTCCAATGTAAAATTCTTCTATTTTTGGATATGTACTTTGTAGTTTGATATATTTTCAAAAGTGTTTTCATTAACTCATGGGTGAATATTTACTCTAGTGAAAAAAGTGAACTATGAAATTTCCTTAAAAACCTTCCAAAATTTCCACATATCTGCCTATTTTTCTCACAAACTGCACATTACATGAAACTACTTGTAATGAAAATTTGACAAAGTTAATTACCAGAAAATAAAAGACGTCTACCATTAATCTTGTCACCTCACCAAGTTCAAAATGTACTTTATCTTTTAAAAAAAACTCCAACATGCAAACACCCATAATTGTCTAATTCCAGGGATCTGTCCAAATTAGAATTTTGTCTGCTGATGAAGATCAATAAATGATCTCTTGATGTTCCAAATCTTAAAGAACAAAGTAAAAAAAAATGGAAAAGAGCCAAATGAGCATAAAAATTTCTAATTTTTAAGTGTTTCTTTAGTAGGTAATATTAAAAATATTCATAAGGTGGTGATGATGAGAGGAAGAAAAATTGGTATATATATATATATATATATATATATGGGGAAGGAAGGAAGGAAGGAAAGAAAGAAAGAAAGAAAGAAAGAAAGAAAGAAAGAAAGAAAGAAAGAAAGAAAGAAAGAAAGAAAGAAAGAAAGAAAGAGAAGGAAGGAAGGAAGGAAGGAAGGAAGGAAGGAAGGAAGGAAGGAAGGAAGGAAGGAAGGAAGGAAGGAAGGGATTCTACAAATGCTGGAAAAACTTTTAAAGCAGGACCAACAAATTATGTGCCAAACTAATGAAAGGAACTAAGCAAGCATAAGTTTGTGTGAAAAGAAGAAACAACAGAATTAGTTCCAAATAACCCAAGTCAAACACATGCCAAGTTTTCCACATATAAAAATAAGATTAATTACAGTTACTTTAGTTCCATACCCTAATAAAAATCCTTTTAAAAACATCTGTCCAACAACTGAGAATTTCCCCAAAGGGTCTTTCAACTGCACCATTGAAAAAACCACTTTTATTCTGTTCTTGACTGATCCTGCAACTTAACAAAGCTGAACTTCCAGGAAGTAGACACCCGAAAGCAACCAACAGTCATCCTAATAGATCTTTGCTTGCGTTTGGTTTGGTTTGCTTCTGAGGTACAAGAACATATTTATTTATTTTTTTTACAAATGCTAAGGAACAAAAGCTACGCTCAGCAAAGGGGACAGTTTCATTTTTCTCCTCTGCCCACCTGTCTGTCTGCTGCCTTTTTTCCCAAAACTCCAGCCAAGAGGATATTTACCTGCAACGTCAGCCTCACTTTCAGCAAGAGACGGGGGTGGCGGTGATCATTGCTTCCTCGGGCAAACTCAAGAAGATGGAAAAGTCGAACCGGCTAGCTACGAAGCCATCAAAAGCTCCGAAGTCTCACTTCGGTCTAAAATTAGCCCACTAAAACTACAACCTAAGGGCCAGGCAGGGACGACATAGACGCACACTCGCGCGCGGAGACGCACACGCGTATTCCCCTCCGTTCCTTCTACCGGCAAAGGGGTGGTGGTACCCACTTACCGCTGCCCTTCTCGTTCCTGTTGGCTCTCCGTGGCTTTGGTGAGATTCTGTCCCGGTGCCTTTCGGTTCTGGACAGCGCTCGGGGGACGGGGAAGGGGGCAACGAAGCTAGAGTTTTCTTCCCACGGCGCGACGGTCCGCCTTTAATTCCAAGCAGGGCATCGAGCTGGCGATTTCTGGGCTGCGCGAAAGGGGGGAAAAAAAATCTTCAGGTGCCAAAGAGCCCCTTTCTTTCGTTTTCGAGATTGGCCGGTGCGTTGAGGTTGGAGATCTCAGCTACCCAGCCTCTAGCTGCTTCCCCCCCCCCTTTTTTTTTCTTTCTCTCTCTTTTCTTCCTCTTCTTCTTCTTCTTCTTTTTAAATGCTCTCTTTCTCCCCCTTCTTTTCAGACTGGGATGATTTGGGGGGGGGGATAGGTATAAAAGACCACCTCTGTTTGGTGATGCTCTCGCGATCGCGATCTCTCCGCCAATGCCTACTTGCTTCCCTCTCGCTCGCCTCCTCCGAATGGCTGGGAGCTTCTCGCAAGCTCTTGTCTGGATGCCTCTCTCTGTGTGTGCGTGCGTGTGTGTGTGTGTGTGTGTGTGTGAGTGCGCGTGTGTGCGCGCACGCTCCCCCCCCCCTTTCCACAACTCACACACCCAAAGCGCCTCGCTGCATCGTAGTGAAAAGGTTCGTTTATAGTCTTGTCTCTGGGCTTAAAGCAAACACCCTTTGTAGCGGATTTAAAACTGGATGCACCAGCGCGTGTAAACGGGTGAAAAGGAGCGCGATCTGCTTGTCAAGTTGAGCTTCACCCTAGGCAGAATTATTCAGCAGTAGATCCCATTGAACCCAACGGAAAATTTCGCCTACGGAAGTACGGCGTAGGTTGATACGAACATGTTTCCCACCGCATTCATCTTAGTTTAAGTCTCTGAAGACTCGTAGTTTAAGAGTCCCTGAAACCGTTACATCAGTAAAGGTCCATTTGGAACCGGATAGCTGAGAACCACAGCTTTACGAAGTTACTCGGAAGAAGGACCCATTGAGCAAAACGGTGCGCATTCCAAACAAACAAACAAACAAACTATTGTATGCAGGCGGTTGCAGTTTTTGGGCATGCCTGCTTGTTAGCAAATCCCATTAAATGCCACGGAACTGCTCCCAAATCACTTCACATTGGCAACTACTGTGCCTGAATTTTGAACTGGATTTAATACCTGTGATGTTCTTGTCTGTGCCTTATGGACTAAATAGCACTGGGTTCAATGTTGCCTACTCACAAGTAAGTAAGTTGTAAAGGTTTAAACCTACCTTTATGCATGCTTCCATGGCAGTATTGAATTCAACAGGGTTTATTCTTAACTTTGTAGAACATAGCAACTCATTGCGCTTTAATTTTTAATTGTATTTGCCATATTATTTGTATTTATTACACAAAAACATATCTGAGTGTGTGTGTGCCTAGGATGGCATTTGTCTCCCTCCCTACCTTTGTTACATCCTCTATTTCTATGATGTCTTATTGTTTTTATTATATCTCTATATGATTTGTTCAATTTGCATTTTTGCATTTTTGTTCTTGTTATTCTTGTTATTCTTTCTTGACTATAATTATCTTTTTTCTAAAAATTCACTGTTATTTGTTATTTTGGGTTTCCTTTATTGTTGCTTTCTCTTGTCTTCATTTCTTTGTTCTTGTTTGAAAAGTAGTTCCAGGATCTGTTCTGAGTCCTAGAAATACATAATAAAGTACCTAGTTTCCTAACTTTAAAGGTCTTTTACTAGGTTAAAAAAAAAAATCCCACTGATTTTATATTTCAGTAAATATCTTTGAGCTGCAGTCCCAAAGAGTTATCCTAAATGTATTAATTCCTGCCAGGTGCAATCTAGAATCTATTGTAATAAATATTCAGAGATTATAATGTAACTTAGCTATAAACAAAAAATGTTTTGATTAGATGCAGAATATTCTTGATCATCACTGAGTAATACATTTATGTGGGCAAACCTAAACCTTAAATAACACTTCCTGTTGCAGAAGATTCAACTTTTCAGTAAGTTTCTATCATATGGGGGAAAAAAAGTTCTTCCTGATTTTCTTGCCCCTGTAAGGAACAATCCATTGATTAGAATTCCCATTAACTTTATACTCTAAGGCAGGGGTGTCAAACTCGCCATGTCACATGACATGTCATGACATATCCCAAGTTTTTTCCTCTTGCGGGAACTGGGGTGGGCGCGGCTTCCGCATGACGCATCCGGCCCACGGACCAGCAGTGACACCCCTGCTCTAAGGAAATTCCACTGTTCTGAACAGAAGTCCATTATTGCCCTTAAGGATGGACTCTGGAGCAGAAATCCAGAAAATAAGATAGAAGGTGCTGAAGTGTTGGAAGAAACTCAAATAATGCCACTGCCATCTAAAGTCAAAGATGCTCTGTAACTTGTTAACTTTGTATTAATATACAACCATTGTTGTAAGCAATGTAACCATTGTAAACCAATGGTTGCTTGTAAGCAATAGCTTGTTGACTTACTGTAGAGGGTCAACAATCATATTGATATACACTGTGAATAATTGTTTTGGGTGCTTTTTCCTTTCCAATCTGTGCTTTGTACTTCATAATATATCTTGCATCTGCCATCGCATGTTAAATTCCATGGACTTCACTGAAGATTTTCATTGAAAGATATGAATATATGAAGCTGCCCTAGACAATGAAGACTCTAAAGTGGAACTGATTTATATAATGATTGGTGGCACTCTAAGGAATTTTAAAAATGCACAAGACATTGTAACATCTAACAATTTATAAAAATGTAACATGCACATTATGCAGCAAATTAAGATGAAACCCAAATGATGGCAATTTCACCTTCATATATTAAGGTAACAATGCTTGAGGCAAGTACCTAAATTGTGGGGTAATGTCATGATGCTGGTTTCATTCGTAGCACCCTGTTCCTAACCACCTCCACCCCCAATGCTTATGAAGTTTTGGAAGCATGTATAAATAATATGATTGGGAAAACCTGAAAAAATATTGAGTATTGATATTGGAAAATACAGTAGCTGCATTTTCTTATACCAGGTTTTGGAGGTTAGAGGACATGATGATTGCTTACAGTTGTCCAAGTCAACCTATAGAAAGGTGGGTGGAATAGGAATATATATGGACCCCCTTGAACTCTACTTTCATATTGTATTCGACTCTAGATACCAGATTTCCAAAAGATAATGATAGTTTGCAAGAGGTTCCTAGGAGTTAGCAAAAATGGCACAAGATCTTGAGTTCATGGCTTCTGAAGTCAGACTGAAAAACCTGAGATATCATGTTTTTCTTCAGTCTGAAGAAAAGAAGACTAAGCAGAGACATTAGTTAATTTTCATTATCGCAGAAATTAAGGCAATTCAGTCCATTATTTTATGTTATATGTTGCGGCTCTATCTAAATTTTATTAAACATAAGGAGCAACCTTCCTAATGGTAAAATGGGTGCAACAATCTACCTATGGGAATTGTGGGATCTTCTTCTACAGAGGTGTCCAGGGCCACCTCTCAAGGATGGTTTAATTAGTTTTCCTGCATGCTGCATTGCCGAAGGTTGGACTAAAGGGCCCTTCCATCTCCGTAAATATGTTTTTCTATGAAGACTTAGAATTAGTGGGAGGATTTTACAGTAGTAGCAATAGCTCACAGTCTACAGAAAGCATGGAATGGCTGCCCAATCCGAAGTCTATAAGCAGGGCCACTGTTTTCCTTCAGTGTTTTACTTCAAAGAGGTGCTTTGATTACCTCTCCAACATAATAGCTTACTCCTTTGAAGTTCTGCACAGTCCTAATATTATGTTGGCAGGATATTATTTCCAAATAGCAAGATCTGAGTCCCATGAAGGTTCATTGCTCACCTTCTTTCCCTGATATGATATGTCCTTTCCAAGCATACAGGAATATGTTTCTGTTCTTCATTTTCCCATTGCCCCTGCTTCACTTAATAGCCAGGGGAGCAAGAGGGTGAAAGATCCATTTGAAAACAAAAGATGTTCCTCAAAACAGATCATCTATGATCTCTTTAACTGACCTCGTAAATGCTGAGAACAAGGCAAGACCAGAAGCTACCCTTTTCCTTTGCCAGGTTGCTCATGATCCAGGAGACACCATGAGACAATAGGTTCTCCATTTGGAGATATGGACCACCCAGAAGCTCCACTGAGCTGCAGCGTTTTCAGAGAAATATACTTTTATTGCAAAATCCAATTGCCTTACAGCTAAGCCAAAAATAAATCAGTTCTTGAAGTTATGCTGATACCATGGAATCACAGAGGACCAGGGATGGTTTCAAAGTGGCATAGAGTCTTTATGTGAAAGCAGCCTGCAATATACTGTGAATCTCTTCTTAAACTTTTATATTGCAACAGCTGCAATTGGGGTGGAGAAGGGAAGGAAAGTGGTGGAAAAAAACAAGCTATAAATCTGTCTGGATTGCAATTTCAGTAACATTGTTCCATCTCCCTCGCTGCCTTTTCTGATCCTTCCCTAGTCTCAGGATTCATCTGATTCTAATTGAATTAGAGTTAAAATAAATTCAACAACCTTCCCAGCAAATGAGATCTTTCTCTCCCTCTCTGTCTCTTTCCCTTTTCTATAAGAAACTGAAACTTAATCCTCTGCAAGTTTGGCATTTGCTCTATTGGAAGGGGCAGAATTGTTCACCTGAGCCTCAATAGTCTTTTGAAGTGTCTTCAGACTATGACTGGTGCTAAAAACTGCATGGGATTCTAATTTCAGCTAACTTCTTCTCCCCCTGATGTTTGAGTTTAATTTGAACTAGATAAATCATATGCAATAGCCCCAGCCTATAGCTGTATGCTTTATCTTGCTGCCTTTTTAATTAAAATTAGGTTTTTGCCTACACACACATTCCCACACACTCCGCAGCCATAACCCATTCGTTTTCAATATATAGGCCTTAATAGCTACTCTAAGAATGACGGTGATTCTAAGTTCCTTTCTTCTTGCCCCATCTCCAAATAGAGTAAAGGGGTGGTAAGGGTCTGTGGGGATGGCCTTGATGGGGAAGAGATGCTGCCTAAGGAATGATCAGACAAGAGGGGGAGTTTGCAGTTGCTTAAAAGGCAGAGAAAGAAACTTAGGAAAGACCTGGCCTAATTAGTCAGGCTGTATAAAAAGAAGGGGGGAGATTTGTACATTGAAACTTGCAAAATTCTGTTAATGTAGACTTACAGCAAAGTAGAAGTAGCTCATCTGGTCTGTTTCCTGTCTGATTTACCTGGGAGGCTGCAGAGCTTCTCTTTAACATTTAATGCTTCTAAAATTTTCTTTCTTTCTTTCTTTCTTTCCTTCCTTCCTTCCTTCCTTCCTTCCTTCCTTCCTTCCTTCCTTCCTTCCTTCCTTCCTTCCTTCCTTCCTTCCTTCCTTCCTTCCTTCCTCCCTCTTTCAATAGCTGCTGTTCCTCAGATGGAGAAGATAGAAAAATGTGACTGGTTGGAAAGAAGTTCTATCTGTGAATCCCTGGGACTCACTACAACATCGAAGGATACTGTACTTGTGATGGATAGAAAGTTGGACTCAATACTGTCCACAAGGAGGATCAAAAAGGGCAAGTTGGCAGATGTAGCAGAATCTGGGGGCAGAGTTAAACGAGGAATCAGCCTAGAATCCCTACGTAGCCACAAGTGAACTAAGTTCACTCCTAGGCTCTGGTTTCCTGCTTCATCCTCCTAGCCTTTTCTGATTATTTTTGCCTCTCTCCTGGTTGCCTTGTTATTATGCACAAGCTTTTACTATTACTAAACAGCAGTGATTATGTCACTCCTTCTTTCTTTTCCTTTTAGCAGTAGGAGGGATCAAAGTGAATTGTTGGCCTGAAGTTGTCCATCATCTTAAGAATGGGTTCATGCTGGTTTCAGATGTATTCAGAAGTATAAAGGTGGCAAGAAGAGGCACATATCAGCCAGACACACTGTGGATGGAGAATGAGTTGCTCACTGCTGCAATTATTCTTTATGTTCATTATCTGCCAGTTGGCACCCTCCAGATGTTTTGGACTACAAACTCTCCTATTAGCATGTTTTCTGGAAAGATTTGGATTTGGAGTCCAAAGCATCTGAAAGGCATTAGAGTGCTACTTCTGGATTTATATGACAACAGTAGCATGATGTAAATATCTATGGAGATTCTCAGTCATCCAGGTCATGATTGTCCCAAACTGCCTTTTCAAAAGGCAACTGGACTTTGTTTTTCCTTGAAGATGTTTCGCTTTTCATCCAAGAAGCTTCTTCAGTTCTGACTGAAGAAGCTTCTTGGATGAGAAGCAGAATGCCTTCAAGGAAAAACAAACTCCAGTTGCCTTTTGAAAAAGCATCTTTGGGGCATGGTGTAAATGTTTATTCTAAAGCCATCGTGACTTTCAAACCCGCACTGGAGCCCTGATAATCATTTGATATGCTCTAAGCAAACTTATCTGCAATGTATTTTAGCCAAGTTCATACAATTTAAAATGCCACTAATTGTAATTGGACTATTTGAAAAACATATATTAAAAACTGAGATACATTGTGGTAGAAACCACAATGATGAAAAATAAGAAAACATGCACTGCAATGTGTCACAGGGTATATGTCATGATATTAGGACATATATTTCCTCATTAGTTCCCTTACTTATGCGCTCCTATACCCAATGGCTTCTTATGCTTCCAGTATCCTTCATCAAAGCCACATACCTGAGATGGGGGAGGGCTGTGTAAATTTAATACATATATACATAAAATCATTTTCATATTCTTAAGTTGCTGTAAGTCATAGTTTGAAGTTTTGCAATAGCTGAAGTGCCACCAATTGCTTTTCCTTGTATTGTACTCATTGCATTAAAATGTCTTAGAGAAATAGGACCTAGAACACAACCTTGCAGTATCGGACACACTTCAGCATGCCAACTAGCCATTCAATATAGCATGTTCTCTTGCAAGATGTTCCATTCCTCTTTCTCATCCCACGTTTCTTTATTTCCCCCCAATGACCAATTAACCTTTAATTATTTTCATTGGTTAAATGCCTCTATTGTTTGCCTAGGCCAGGGGTAGGCAACCTCGGCTCTTTTATGACTCGTGGACTTCAACTCCCAGAATTCCTGAGCCAGCATGGCTCAGCTTGGAAACCTCTCCCTTTCCCCTCAGCAGGGCTGTCTCAGGAATTCTGGGAATTGAAGTCCACGAGTCATAAAAGAGCCAAGGTTGCAGACCCCTGGCCTAGGCATTATACAGTTTAGTTTATAATGATTTTGGCAACCCTACATCATAATTAAAGGAAAATATCATTCGTCACAGCATAAAACTAATACAATGACACAGAATAAAACATGAAACTGAGCCAAACCCAAAGTTATGAGATGCAATAGTTAGAAGATTCTACGCTCAGTGTAAATGTTTGAACTTTGCTGAACTATCTGGTATTCAGAATAACAGAATAACAGAGTTGGAAAGGACCTTGGAGGTCTTCTAGTCCAACCCCCTGCTCAAGCAGGAAACCCTGTACCATTTCAGACAAATGGGTGTCCAGTCTTGTCTTAAAAACTTCTAGTGTTGGAGCATTCACCACTTCTGGAGGCAGGTTGTTCCACTGGTTAATTGTTCTAACTGTCAGGAAATTTCTCCTTAGTTCTAGGCTGCTCCTCTCCTTGATTGGTTTCCATCCATTGCTTCTTGTCCTGCCTTCAGTGCTTTCATACTTTCATACAGTCATACTTTCATAATATATTCCTCTTGCTATATTCAGAAACCAACTAACCAACACAAAATATTCCATCATTCAATCTCTTCTCATCTTCTTCATCCGCTCTATCAGGTATATGGAGAGCTCCTGTTTTAACATGGAAGTACTTTCTGAATTCAAAGGAGCTGCTTCGCCAAGAGATCTCTCAGGAGGATCCCTTCTGCTCCTATCCAATTTCTTCTTTACAAATCTGCTGCCAAGACTACAACTAGTGAAGTCTGTCTGGACTTGGAGGAATTTCCCCCTTTCTTTCATGAAATCAATAAAAAAAACCATCTAACCCTCCTAGTTAGTTATGATCAGGCAACTTTAACAGTAGAGATGTTCAGACAGTATCCAAGCACAACAATATCTTTAAACATTAAGATACTGTAAGTCAGAAGAAGATTAATTGCCCTTTCTTCAACTAACACATTTTGTTAAAAGGCAAAAGGCAAAATGTGTGGGTTGGAAAAGGGGTTACCAAACTTATTCAATTTTTCACTTCCTTAAACAAGCATATTTTTTCTACAACGGACCCAAATAATACAATAGTTCCTTGCTTATAGCTAGCAGCTCATCTCCAGTCTGTTTCTTCTCTGCATAGAACTGAACCTTAAAAGTGCAGTATATTCCCAAAAAAACTACACATGTTTAGACAAATCAGCTCTCCCCCTCTCTTGGCAACATAGATCACTGCAACAACAACTATCTCTGCGAAGTCTCAAGTAGCCTGTTTTCTGGATCTTTAATCTGCTTTTTCTTTTCTCAGCCTCCATCCGCTGCACAGCCAATCCACTGTGCAATTTCCTGGCTGATAAAATTTGCCAGCCTCCTTTTCTCCACATGATGGCCACAGGTGCCAACTAATCTTCTGAATCTTTTTAACCCATCCAAATTTTCCCCTCTCCTTTTTTTTTTTTTTTTTTAAGCTACAGGGAGTTGAATTTCAGCTGGGCAAAACACTGCAGAGAGAAAAGCCTTTTGCTTTCCTTTTTCTATTTTTAGCTCTTACAAATAAATCAACTTTCTCCTTTAATTGAAACTCTGTTTCTTATTCCTTTTACCTCCTTAGGGTGCCTTTTACTAAACCAAGCTTGGGGAGTTTTCTTTGCCTCTTCTTTATTTCTCAACTCTACTGAAATCAGCTAAGGAACATTTTTCAAAAAATAGCCTGTGGAGCACGCACTCAGGCAAAATTTCCAGGTGTTGGGCATTGCCACTTTTTGTGACACCCAAAGACCTTCCCACTAACACTTGACTTAAGTCATCTCTATGTATGTTGAAACATTAGCAGCATTCTTGAAATCCTCAGGCATTGATGCAGTCTTTATAAAAAACAGGTAGTCCTCATTTACTGACTACCTTGTACAGCATCCAATCCTCCAGTGGAGTGCGAGGACTCATGTGGTTAGGATGCTGGGTTGACAATCAGCAATCCCACCTTCAAGACCCGAGTGCTGCTGTGTGATGGAGTGAACTCCCATCATTTGCTCCAGTTTCCGCAGACTTAGCAGTTCGAAAGCGAGCAATCGCAAGTAGATAAATAGGTACCACTTTGGTGGGCTCATTAAAGGACACAAAAAGAGCCCCAATTGGGCATCCCCCCAAGACAACAATGATGTCACCAGCTAGTCCTTTCAGCCTGGAAGTGCTCTGGTGCTTTCAATATGAACACAAGCGCGAGCCAGTCCTCCCATTTTTGACCTTCACAGATCTGAAATGGTATAGGGTCTCCTGCTTGAGCAGGGGGCTTGACTAGAAGACCTCCAAGGTTCCTTTCAGCTCTGTTCTGATTCTGATTCTGAGAAGAGCTGATTCATCAGAGATGATGTTGGGAAAGACTGAAGGCAAAAGGAGAAGGGGACAGCAGAGAATGAGATGATTAGATAGTGTTGTCAATGCAACGAACATGAATTTGGGCAAACTCTGGGAGACAGTGGAGGACTGGGGAGCCTGGCATGCCATAGTCCAGGGCTTTTCAACCAGTGGTACGGGTACCACCTGTGGTACATTGGCACCTGGCAGGTGGTACGCGACCATCCTAGAAAAGTGGTAGCAGGGGAGGGGAATGAGCTGAACCGGTGGCAGCACTGCACAAGCCTGAGCAACAATGGGTGAAAAGGTTGAAAAGCCCTGCCATAGTCTTAACTTAGCAACCGAACAACAACAACCAAAAGACGTTCGTGGCTGTGATTATGCATCTGTAGCCCTGGCCTTTCTGCACATAGCACATTTTTTAAACACCTGCTATCTTAATCTTTCAACAGTCATCTTTCCACAGCTGCCATCTTATTTTTTTTAAGAAAACACACACAAATGTCCTAGTTTTTACCACCCTATAGCTTTGACTAATTAATTTTTACATGAGTTTTTTGGGGGTTTTTTAGCAAGAGCTGAACAAATCATACTGAGAGTATAAGAGTTACCAACTATAATCATATATACATTTAAGTTAATAGTCAAGTTAACCAGTACTAATTTGCACACAAATAGGACATAATTCCATAAGCACAACTATAATCCAGTTTCTACCCTATGCAAGCTAGGTTCTTTAAGTTGTAGATGATCACTTCTCTGCAGGCTAGAAACCTCGGGTCTATGACAATTCACCATGGCCAACTCACCATGGCCAACTTGCTGCAGCCAACTCGCCATGGCCAACTTGCTGTGGGACAACTCACCACAGCCCACTCCCCAGGGGATAACTCACTGGGGGAGAAACGTTACACTAATATCAAAGAAATGGTGGAATAAAATCATTAAAGAAAGGAACAGAATGAAATGGGAATGACAAAAATTAAAATACTTTTTTTATTTATTTTAAATAATTAAATTGAATTGTTAAATTGTCCCATGGAAAGTTGCCCTGTGGCAGGGTGGCCATGTTATCTCCCAGTGAGTTGGCTGTGCTGAATTGGCCACAGCGAGTTGTCTCATTCCGAGAAACCTCTTGATTGAAGGTAATGGGCTGTGATCTCCCATGCTTATCCAGTGTGGGTTATTAGATAGATTTTATTATTTTTCATTTCCTAGTCTAGGGCTGAGGGAGAGTGAGTACCCAGAGTCACCCATCTGATTTCTATGCTGAAGGGAGGACTACAATATAGGTCCTAGTCTCATCTTAATCACTGCACCATAGTAACTCTTTCATATGGTATACTGCCAGAAAAAGCAGGATAGAGATATAAATTTTAGCAGTACCTATGAGGCAGAAAAAGTTCTTTGAAATACTCCAGGGAAGATAAAATTCTCCATCAATTTTTCAAAGGCAGAATTTTCTCTTAGCAATGATGTGTCATGTCTTTCATTAGGATTTACTGGAAGGATGGGAAGCCAGGAAAGCTGTGGATGGCTAGAGAGGTTATTTTATAACAAAGATGGAATTCGCACAGATCATTTGGAACCTCGCTATTGAATAACTTCAAGAACATACCTTCTGTCCACAATGATTCTTCCAGAATTTCAAAATGCTTTGAAAACATATCTAAAGCGTATTTTCTGTTTTCAGGTTGAATGACAACTAAGGGGAGGAAAAAAAATGTAAAACTGCCCAGCAGTCTATCTGACTATCAGTTGAGTCAATTGGACTTGGTTGAGAGAATATCAGGTTGAAATCCATATTTATCCAAGGGCATTTCTCTGGCTGGAATTCACATGAGGAACTAAGCAATAAAGCTCTTTTGGTTTTGGCTTAGCTCCACCCACAAACCCAGCCAAAATGTGATTTATTCTTTTGCATGTTGCGTTAAATTCTTTATCTTACTCAACAAACTATAATTAAAATAATATATGCACTGTGTGAATTCAATTCTTCTCTCTCAGTCTACCTTACTTTACAAGTTTTCTGATGATGGATCTTATTTATTTATTTAATGAATTTATTGCCACACCACACAATAAATCTGGGAAGCAGTTGTGAGTCCTCGCCTGCCAGCAGATCCGGCAGCCGAGTCAGATGAATTGGATGAGGGGGAAGGGTTGCCTGGGGTCACATCAGAGTCTGTGGAAGGCTCTGAGGAGCACAAAGTCTCAGAGCTAGATGTGACCCCGGGCCCATCTACTCACGCTCAGGCAGAAAGAGAGCTGGGTTGGGGGCCTGAACTGAGCAAAGAGGAGGAGCAGCTGGGGCCTGTTCCAGATGCATGGATGCGCAGGGAGGAAAGGCGTGCAGGACAGCAGAGGGCGTGGGGCGGCTCTCCAGGAAAAGTAAAAGACTCTAAGAAGCCAGGTCCTGGCTGGGCTATAAAGAGGAGAGGCGTAGGAGGGGCTGGTTGCTAAAGGCAATTGTTCATGCTAAGGCTTGGTGCTTCTATCGTTGGATTTCTTGCCTCAGGATTCATGGATATCTAACCAGGTTTGTCGGATTTCTGTGTGTTTGAGTGACTTAAACCTTGAGCATTCCAGCTGAGAACTCAGAGACTGAATCTTGTTCGTTTCAACAGCTAAAGGACTGGTTGGAGTTTTATTCCATAAAAGCTGTGTCAAAATAAAAGGGGTTTATCTTATCAAGTCCTGCCTTGTTCCATGCAAAGGGGTTTTTCCTCACGAGTTGAGCAGTACTCGCAGAGGCTGGGACAGAACAGCAGCTTACAAGAGAAGGATGGGGGGGGGGACATGATAGCAGTGTTCCAATATCTCAGGGGCTGCCACAAAGAAGATGGAGTCAAGCTATTCTCCAAAGCGCCAGAAGGCAGGACAAGAAGCAATGGATGGAAACTAATCAAGGAGAGAAGCAACCTAGAACTAAGGAGAAACTTCCTGACAGTTAGAACAATTAACCAGTGGAACAACCTGCCTCCAGAAGCGGTGAATGCTCCAACACTGGAAGTTTTTAAGAAGAGACTGGACAGCCATTTGTCCGAAATGGTATAGGGTTTCCTGCCTGAGCAGGGGGTTGGACTAGATGACCTCCAAGGTCCCTTCCAACTTTATTGTTATTGTTATTATTGTTGTTGTTGTTATTATTGTTATTATTATCATTGTTGTTGTTGTTATTGTTGTTGTTGTTGTTGTTGTTGTTGTTGTTGTTGTTATTATTATTATTATTATTATTATTATTATTATTATTATTATTATTATTATTATTATTATTATTATTATTATTATTATTATTATTATTATTATTATATTACTCCCTGTAATATTGGGGTAGAGTCTGGGCTACTGGATGGAGCTGTGCATTTACTGGCTGGATGCCCTTCCTGATGTTATGTGGAGTTCACAGCAGATATTTTTTTCTTTGCCCCCTAAGAGAGAAACATTTGCAGTTGCATAGGATTGAATTTTCAACCTTCTGAGTGGGAGGTGAGCATCTTTGCCACTAGGCCACCACACCGCTCACGGCAGCTTCCAATATTAAAAGGATAAAACTGCATTAAACCAATACACAATATGAATAAAATAATATAAAAATATTCTCAACCCTAACTAAAAGGGAGTAGGGTGAGCAGGAGGAGAGGTGGAATCTGTTATTAATCTTATCAACTGCCCTAAATATGAAGCCTTCCCCACTGGCGTTCCAAGCCAACTGGCAGAGCCCAGTCTTTAAGCTCTTGCGAAAATTCAGGAGGGTTGAAGCCAACCCCACTCCAGGGGGCAAGTCACTCAAGTTCGTAGAAGTCATGTAGGAAACAAAATAAGGCAAGTGTTACCTAACATTGTCCTAATTCCAAACAGAGTGAAGTGCAGCTTCTATCTTTCTATAGATTGAAGCCACACCTATACATAAATGGCTGCTTTATATGCATGGGAATTTTTTTGATTATTGAAAAACCTGTTTAACCTCCTAGGCCAAAAACCATTTTCGTAGGTTTGAAGTTCCATTTATCCAAATGTAATTGGCTTTCCAGGCTTCATTGTTTCCTGCAAGTACAGGTCAAAGGTGCATTATATGGGAGCAAATTGGGCTGAACAGGATATATCAAAGACTTTCTTCACTGACTCAGTTTACACAATGTTATCATCTGGTCATTGTTTCCTGTGTTACTAGGTTAGATACCAGCATTTATTCAGGAGCCCAAAGTGGCTGAATAAATTCTAATCTTATGAATAACTCATGAGCCTTCATTTCTCAATGTTTCTCCTGTCAATTTAAAGCCAGAAAGACTTTTGCTAATAAATGGGATTAAAACATACGCACACTCACACACACACACACACACACACAAAACCCCTGAGTGCTATTACTTTTGACAACAGTGAAAAATTAATGGTGAGGATATGACTTCGTAGTTAGCAGTGTTTTCTTTTTAACAATAAATGGACACATTGTTAACATGCAAATGAAAAACACGGATCCTTTCAAGATATCCATGTTGTAAGAATTTCCATCTGCTGTTCCTTTGATGCAAATGGCCAAATTCCCACCTAGATAAACGAATGCATATTGTATGGTTTACCCAATTCTAATATTTTCCTATTGGTACTTACCTTAAAAGAAACAATATAGATAGTCTAGCCACAAATATTACTTTTCAGATTGTGCCAGTAATATTTGATTCTGAAAGTTCACATGTTAATCACTGCTGATGTGCATATTTCGGATGCTAATGGATCACTCATAATGACTCACCCACATGCTTTAAAGTAGAATACATAAACAACCTGAACCATATTGTTCTACAACCAAAAGGGGATAAGTGTGTGTGTGTGTGTGTGTGTGTGTGTGTGTGTATAGGTTTAAATCTGATGATGGTATAAAGCCCTACAGGAGAAATGGTTTATCTCTTTTACTGATGGACAAACTTATTTTTCTGTTTAAGCCCCACCAAGAACTCACTTGACAGAAACAAAAATACGTTTTTTCCCCCACATAAGGATTTTTACATTTTAGCAGGCATTCTGTAGATAAGGAATCAACTTGTTGCGATAAGAAAGGAAGATGCCGAAGGTTGAGTGGAAAGGGTGTGTGTGTGTGTGTGGAGATGATCATACTCTCATTTCAGTTTTGTTTATTTCCATACTGGGATAGCAACAGCAATAGCACTTAGACTTATATACCCCTTCATAGTGCTTTACAGCCCTCTCTAATCAGTTTACGGAGTCAGCATATTGCCCCCGACAATCTGGGTCCTCATTTTATCAACGTCAGCATGATGGAAGGCTGAGTCAACCTTGAGCCAGTCAGAATCAAACTGCTGGCAGTCTGCAGAATTAGCCTGCAATAAGGTGTTCTAACCACTGCACCACCAAGGCTCAAGAATAGCCAGTCTCTATTTTTCCTAGTACAAGGTAGGTTTTCTGAAGCTAGTTTCATGCATATGTACATACTTCTATATCTCCAAGTTATCTGAGGAGCAGAAGATTTTTCAATCCTTTCAAATAAAAAAACAACAACAGATTAAGCATCCCAATTCTCAAAAACGTCTTTCACAATTAGTTTTAAATAGAGGTTTAGGTGTTATAAGTCACAAAATGAGAATGAATCGCTATACATTTTTAGATACATAAAGCCTACACTGGTCCCAACTCAACTTTGTGTGGAAAAATTCATAATCGGATGTTACCAGTGAGAAGGTCCTATGCTACATATCTACAGTATCTATCAATGGTGAAACACAGTGAAAATGCCATCCCTGGCAGATCTAAAGAAAGAAAGAATTCCTGAAATCTTGTACTAAATGAACAGCAAGTGACATTGTTATGGTGATGAGTTATTTTTGTCGATGTTGTGATGTGTTGGCAAGAAAATCTATTATCTGCTGCTTGAGATCTACAAATTAAAAAAAATAGATGGAAATTGACCAAGCTCAGGCTAATCCATGGAGAAGTGTTACTTGCTGTGTGATCCATAATAGATTGAACACTGCTATCATGTCTCCCCTAATCCTAGACTAGCCATGCCCAATTTCTGCAACCGTTCACTCACATAGTAGGCAGAATTTATATACTTGCCTCTAACTGACAAAATAACTGTGTGTATATATATAGAAACCAGACCACAGCTGCATCATTAGCCATTTTAAACCCCTCCAATCCATACATGAAGCAAACTGACACCCACCTTGAAGATATGGCACGACCACGAACGCGAAGCCAAACAACAGCAACGCAGCTCTCCATCTCAAATCCCCCTGCAACTCAGACTAATCCGAGCACAACAAAGCCCCCACCCAAACAGAACACACCCCCAGCCAATCAGAGCACATCCAACCCCCCATCCAATCAGAGCACAGCCAAGCCCCTAACCAATCAGAACACACCTCCACCCAATCAGAACACAGCCAAGCTCCCACCCAATCAGTTCATACCCCCACTGGCAGTTAAAAGGAAGAAACAGCTGCGATCACACATTGCTCCTAGAAGCACGAAGCCGAAGACGCCAGCCTGAAGATGACGAATGGGACTTCGTCGAAACGTCGCCAAGACACTTCCAATTTTACGCGGGAGAAAACCCGCATTACCAAAGACCTACATACAAACACCCGTGAAAACCTCAGAAAACACATATATATATTTTCTTATTTTGTGATTAGATATATTTCATGTTTATGTTTTATATATATATATCAGAAAACAAATATATATATATATCAGAAAACAAATATATATATATATATATATATATATATATATATAACATAAACATGAAATATATCTAATCACAAAATAAGAAAATAAAGACTCCTGCAATTCATGTATATATCAATTTAGACCAATAATTATAAAAGGTAAAAGCTGAGGATTCTGCTGCAATAAAATTCTAATGTGTTAGGAATAATTTTATCTTGTTTCCTATTCTGTATTTAACACTTCTCATAATTGAAGTTGCTTCTTTTATTCAAAGAGAAGGAAATTGCTTTCCACTCTGATTCATACAATAGATTTTGTAATTTCCCTGCTTCTATTTTACTAATTCCATATCTACTTTGCCTCCTTCTTTCTACTAGTCTAGCATACATTTCACAAAGTTCTTAAACTATGGAGTCCTTGGTGCTCTCTGAGCTTAGTTGTTTGCTTGCAAACATTTTATTACCCAACTAGATTACACTCCCACTATCCTCACTTACACTGATGGTGTTGCCAAGTTGGATAATGAAACATCTGCAGGCAAATAACCAAGCTGAGAGATTACTGTACCAAGGACTTTCCCTTCGACGTGAGCTACAGATATTTTCTTTTATTGAAAGTTTTTAAATTTGAATTTTAGGAATACAAAGAACTAAAATTAACTCTTATTCATTTTTACAAAAGAAATACTTTCCTATCAATTTGCCTATTTAATTCAGTTAGTTAATCATTATTGTAAAGAAGAAACAACCTTTTTATTAAAGTACCTAATTTGTAAGGAGACAGATACAAAGTTTTGGGTGTGTCAGGGCTCTTCATGTGTTTTTATTATAGCTTTCATAAAAGTAAATGTCTTTATTATGGCTTTCATAATAATAAATGCTTTATTAAAGCTTTCATAATAATAAATGTCTATGTTTACTGTGTAGCAATACAACTATACCACTGTCATTCTTGGAGACATAAAATGTGAGCTATACAAGATTTATTTAATGAATTGGAATATTTACACATACACATGTAATCTGGCCATTGGATAAGAACAAGGATATCGTACAGTTGAGGAAAAAGTGTAAAATAGAACAATCCAGAGATGAAGTTGATAGTGCAACATTCTTTTAAAAAAACAAACTAAAAAAATTAGATAAATCCATCAATTTTGTCTTCTTCCAGGCTTGCTTTCGTCCAGATTTCATTTTTCACACAATTCATGAGATATCTGCAATTGATGGTAAATTCATATTAACAAAAAATTGCAATAAATACACCAACTTTCTAACCATTTAACTTAGCACATATATTCAAAACCCAAGATATAATCATTCCTTGCAAAAGAATATTCAGTGTGAGATTAACTCCACACCACAAATATGTCTGAATAAATAAATTTTAAAACCTGATTTTTAATAAGCCAGCATGCATTTTTTTTTTTTTTTGGCCTGGGATCTGTCAATTTCATTTTTTCCCCACTACCTCATTTTATCGAAAAGTCAGATAGTCTTTTCTTTTCAGTTTGTGAAGATTTTTATAAGCTCATCGTAAAGAAATGAAGCAAATGAAGTAGGAATGGCTCACCCATCATTACTTTTTCATTAAACATTGAGTGAATATAAAGAAAATATTGGGTAGCAAGAAAATTGGTCGAGATTCAGAAAACCAGAAACTAGTTTCATTTAATGCTGGGGAAGAGTGGAAAATTCAGACAAAACAAAGTCATATCTCTCAAAGCAGATTTGAACTTAAAAACAACACAGAAGATTTTTGTGACCCCATATAACATACTCTAGACCAGGGCTTTTCAACCTGTGGTATGCGTACCACTTGTGGTACATTAACAAGTGGCAGGTGGTATGCAGCCCTGCCTAGCCAAGTGTAGTGGGGGAGGGAAAGAGCCAGCACAGACAAGGACTTACAGTGAGAGAGTCCTCTGGAGCTGCAGTGGCTGGGGAGAGACAAAGGGCCCAGGCTCACTTCTGACTCACCCTCCCCCATGAGAAAGAGGGAGGAGATGGAGAGTGGAAGGATTTTTATGTGCTTTTGTGACTTTAAAGTTCTGGGATTTGTGCAATGTGGGCTTTGTGTTCTTAAGGATTGTTTGGCAATTTCTATTTGGCTGATGGCTGATGTCTCGTGTTAGGTTCTATTGCTCTGCTATTGTTAGCTGTAAGTTTTGCTGCAAGGGATTTTGAAGTATTTTTCTCCTGAATGGATTTTGCCTGTAGATTCTTTTACTTATGAATGGAGCCATTTGGGGAGGCTGCCTTAGCCGGCAGCCAATACTTACTACATTTTTTTTTCTTCCTTACTTTCCTTTCTAGCCAGTAACTAATTCTTAAAGGGAAATGTGCCTTTTTAAGCTAGTTCACTCAGCAGTTTGTCTTTTCTGTTTCTGGAGGCTTTTCCTTGTTTGATGAATATATGGAAGAGAAAAAATATGGGTTTTTTTTTCAAATTCTTCCTTCAGAAGGAAGGAAGAGGGAGAAAGAGGGAGGCAGGGAAGGAGGGAGGGAGGGAAGTCCCGCCTTAGCACTTGGCCACCAGCAGCCCTGCCATTGACTTTGCTTGTCAAAAGGTTGCAAAAGGGGATCATATGACCCTGGGACACTGTGACCATCATAAATATGAATCAGTTGCCAAGTATCCAAATATAAATCACATGACCCTGGGCATGCTGCAATGGTCATAAGTGTGAAAATGGTCATAAGTCATTTCAGTGCAATTGCAACTTTGAACAGGTTTTTTTTTTTTTTGGTCATCAAGTTTTTGACACCTTGCTAGGTGGTACTCGAATATTGCCATATCCTAAAAGTGGTACAATTGGTGAAAAGGTTGAAAAGCCCTGCTCTAGACTACTTCAAAGAAATTCAATATGTTTCTGAAATATATGAGTCACAACAAGTCTTAATGCTGATCAGATACTTCCAGGGACAGAACAGGGATATCTGTCTACTAAAATTCACTGTCTCACCAGAACAGACAAAAGTCACCACTCTT
Organism: Azemiops feae; assembly: GCA_023970755.1. Classification (NCBI taxonomy): domain Eukaryota; kingdom Metazoa; phylum Chordata; class Lepidosauria; order Squamata; family Viperidae; genus Azemiops; species Azemiops feae. Next base: position 1,362,188 of record JALGBA010000349.1, on the reverse strand, counting down.
GAGTTTTAAATGAAGGTTTCCATTGAAAAAAATAATATTAAACTATAAAGAAGTTATATAACTTATACAGTAGGTTTCTTTGCACATTCTCATGTTTGGAATGGGCCCTTGGGAGAAATATATTCTGTTCCATCAGTTTTGGAAGCCTGCTTAGTGGCAAGACCGAGGGTCACCTACACAGAGGGGTGTTTGTGGGGTGACAGAATGCAGTAAAAGAAGTCCAAATGGCTGCCATGACTACATGGCTAAAGCTCCGCCCCTTTTCAACATGTAAACAACATGGCAGTCACACCCACCATCTTGACTTATTGTATTTCCATATGTTGGGAAGCAAATAGATTCATATTCGGTGAGCCTTGGCTATTAAACTGCTCTGTTTGCTTACTGAGGTTTTAATCTATGTTGTGCCTCAGATCAGAGTATTTATAACAGGGTGCCTTAATTCTGTGGATATTTTTCTTCCTTAATTACTGTCCATTATTTAATACACATTTTTTATTTTTAGTCACTTTGAAGAATATAAATGAATCATTCAATAAAAAATAAAAGCAGATTAATTAAACAATAAGTACAAGAACATCACACTCCATCCCTAACAATTCATCAAAATACTCTTCTTCTTTGAAAGAAATTTCAAAAGAAACTTCTTTTTCATCAAACCATGTAAGAACTGGTTTAAAAAAAATGCAAGAATTTTCTCCTTCTGCATGGCACTAACACAGAGACATGTGCAACAATGAATATAGTTTATGGCCTGTAGACATTGATAAATGGCTTAAATTTGGGTCATGCTGTGACATCTGGCAAGCTTAATTGCAGAATTGCTATTTTAGGATGTCACATAGGCTCCTAGTTCAGTGAGTTCCCAGTAAGTGATAATTTTTGATTTTGGAAAGCATCCTGAATGTTGCTTCCCACATTTCCTTAATTTATAAATAAAAATAAAGATAAAATGCTATAGAAGGGAAAGTTTGAGCTACCCACTTATTTCTTCAAGGAAGTATGAATAACAAGATTACTTGCAACAACCTGCATGGAAGCAATCACTTCAGCTATGGGAACTAAAGCTTAATTATAGTCCTGTGAGAATTGTATTCATTGAAGATCTCATTCCATCTCTGTTGATTTGCATATCATTTGTGGCTAAAGTAATTTTAATGCAAAAAAAAGTGATTAGCAGTGTCATGCAGGGGAAAAAAATATTCTTCCTCCTATTTCATTTATCACTAAAATAGGCAATATGGAAAAGAATGCAACGTGGCATCTCTCTCCCTCCCAATATCATATGAGGACTGGATAATAACTAGTTATAACTAATGGTAATTTGAAGAGGGTAAGGATTCTCATCAAGGAGGAAATGAAGATAGGATATTGTTTGGCGAGAGCAGTTTTCCCCAATTTTGGAACTTCCAGAGGCATTGGGTGTCAACTCCAAATTTGCCAGCCATCCTGGCCTTTAACCAGATAGTGCCAGGAAATTATAGGCATTGAGCCCAACACATAATAGAAGAAGGGGTTGGTTCTTCAATATAATAATAATAATAATAAAACACTCGGACCACATTACTACAAATAGTGATATCAGCATGATATAAATTTTATATCATTAAATTAAACAGCCCAATGTTCTAACCACAGGTAATCCTCAACATACAACTACAACTGAGCCCAAAATTTCTTTTGCTAAGCAAGAAAGTGGTTAAGTGACTTTTGTCCCATTTTATGACCTTCCTTGCCACAGTTTTTATGTGAATCACTGCAGTTGTTAAGTTAATAACATGCTTGTTAACTGAATCTGTCTTTCCCATTGACTTTGCTTGTCAGAAGCTCACAAAAGGTGATCACATGACCCCAGGACAGCCGTCATAAATATAAATAAGTTGCCAAGTATCTGAATTTTGATCAGGTGACCATGGGGATGCTGCAATGGTACTAAGTGTGAAAAATGGTCATTAGTCACTTTGTTCAGTGCTGTTGTAACTTCAAATGGTCACTAAATAAACTGTTGTAAGTCGAGGATTACTTGTATTCACATCGGCCAAAATGAGCAAAAGTCGGCTTCCGGTTTTGTCCAGTAGCGCAAGTAGCCAAAGGATTGAGGGGCTCCGCACCCTATAGCCGATTCTTTTCTGTTTGGAGACCCTAAATGGGCCTAAAGTCACCCCGGAGAGGCAACAAAGAAGGAAGGAAGCCCCCCCCCGATCATGGAGAGATGTCGGTCGATCTGGTCATTCGGGGAAAGCCCTCCAGAATCCAGCAGGAGAAAGGCTAGCTTAACTCCAGAGTCTAGCCCAAACTACAAGCAGCCGAAGCCCAAAAGCACTATTTTAAGCTGACTGTAAACAACATGCTTGGAACTGGGTAAGAACTTTGATTTTCTCTCTTCTACTTGAAATTGATTTCCTGGGGAAAAAAACCCAAGAAGCAAAAAACCTCCAAATGTGAGAAGGAGCGGGATTTTTGCCCCACCTACTACAGACGGAAGCGGCAAATTAAACTTTTTATGGGGGACAGAAATTTATTGAAATGAAATGAATATAAGACCTAAATCTGGATAAGTTTGAAATTGGTGGAATTTGTTAAGATTTTATTTTTAAATCATGAAAACAGAAAAAAGCAATTGTTTACTTTGAAAACTGAAAAACGAATTGGTGCTGACATCTAATGGTGAATGAAAATATACAATAGTAGTTGCTCCAATACAGGAACTGGCAAAGCCCAGGAAAAGATAACTTAAGACCTTCAATGTCTTAATAACAGAGAACAGCTGTGACAAAAAAAGAAAATATTTTGGGCTACCTACAAAGCTAGAATTATAAATTTTAGAAAGAAAATTGACCTTTATGGATTATAAATACCTACTCAATTGTGACTCTAAATCTGTTTTCAGAGAAAGGAAAACCCTGATTTTTGGCTATTATGGAAAATCAGAGATCTGCAGAAAGAATATACCAAGAAAAACAAACACTTTCCAGGAGGAGATGTATGCTATGTTGCAACTAATTCAAACAACAATGATCTCAAACCATGAGGAAATTAATAATAACTTTGAAAATATAAATGACTACATCTCCAATTTAACTTTACAACAAAAAAAATAATACAACTCAGAAAATAAAAATAGAGAGTGAGCAGATAAAACAGACAACTGAACGTAAACCAGAGGAAGGAGATTTAAAGATGGAACCTAACAATAGAAGGAAGTATGACTTAACCCAGGTGGAAAAAAACTTGCAGAAAATATTGGACATAGAAAAGATAACTTATACTCTAAGACAGGGGTGTGAAACTGCTGGCCCATGGGCCAGATGCGTCATGAGGAAACTGCGCCCACCACATTGCTGACAATGGGGAAAAAACTCCGTGACGTCACGAGTTTGACATGTCTGCTCTAAGATCACAAAATGAGTCTGAGGACAAGAAAAAAGATTCGACAAAATGGAGTACAGAGCTGTCAGGAAAACTGCGAGAACTTGAGAGACAAAAAATGATAAGAGAAATTAAGAGAGAAAGAAAGGAAAAGATTTTCAATGAATATGAAGGGGCGAAACCTTCCCATAAAAACATCTTACTTGAGTTGCCTTTTGTATCTACAACAACATCTACAAAACCATGGGAAGATTCTTTGATTCAGCGGAGCATATATTATCAGGAAAGATGTTTGGTAAAAAAAAATAAAAGGCTAAAGTGAGAATTAAGAAATTAGATGATGGGATTTATCAGAGGGAATATTTAAAATTTGTTTGAATATGGTTAAAGAAATAGAAAGATTTTGGATATAAATGAATTTTAGTTTAAGAGGGATGTTTTGTTTCTTGACATGAGAAATATAAAAATGTTGGGATGGTTTATATAAAGGAAATGTTTTAGATACTTAAGTGTAATTGACCTTGAGAAAACGTCAAGGATAAAAATGTTTTGAATAGATGTAAAAGATTAGATAATTGGATTTATTAAATGGAACATTTAAAGATTAAACATGTGTCTGAATATGGTTAAAAAGAAGAGAAAAATTCTGGATTACATTACATTAAAATTACATTAGCCTAAGAGAGACATGTATTTTAAGTAGTATACTATCTTTTTTTTTCTTTTTCTTCTCTCTCTCTCTCTCTCTCTCTCTCTCTCTCTCTCTCTCTCTCTCTCTCTCTCTCTCTCTCTCTCTCTTTGGTTTTTTTAAGACATGAGAAATGTAAAAGTGTTGGGATGGCCTGCATGAGGAAAAAGACTTAAATACTTAAGTGTAATTAACTTTGAGAAAATCTCAACTGGTAAGAATGTTTTGAACATTGTGGGGAAAACAAATTTAAATAAGAATTTTGTAAACAGGATCTATGATGAGGCAATCAAGATGATCAGTTAGAAAAGAAACTTTATATTGATGTGGTTATTATTTGCAGAAATATTAGAAAAATGTCTATATTTAATTGTTATTTATCAAAATAATAAGAATTGCATTAATTCAGGGTTGGCCAAAGAGAATATTTTTGGAAGAAGAGAAAATCAAGCAAAGCTACTATGTGGACTATAGAATTATAGAAACTAATTGTTATTGATTGTTTTTTAAGTGTAAACCCAGACAACATGCTGTTTACCAAATATTAAGGTGATTATGTTAAAAAATCAATAAAATATATTTAAAAAAAAAGAAAAACAAAATGAGCAAAAGTCAAACTGTTTAAGTCTCTTGGGAATTTCAATCCTAAAGCATGATGTATCTAATGTTTTTTTGACCATCTCTTTGTGGGCCAACAGATTCTCCTTATGATATTCAACTTACATTATTTATCATTTGAAGCTTGTTCTAGGACATATCTTTGAAAAATTATAGAATAATGAAAGGAAGAAACACTTTGACAGCAACTAAACTGCATGGGTTCAGATACGATGTGACCTATCAAAACAATTTTCCCCTTTCGACTTAATATTCTTCACTATTTATCACCAATAACTAGAGTTGAAAAAGGAAGGTGCAGCAAAGCATCCAAATTAAATACCTGCAAATATTTTTGTAAGATGATTGATCAATTAACAAAGACAGTTGAGATACTATATTGTATAAAATTGTGTTTAATAATTTGTAAACTACAGCGTTGGTTTGTTGAAGTATGAAATCTGTACCTGAAAAAGATGGATCAACTTAATAATCAGCTTAAAATAGGGCAATAAGAGCACCACAAATGTGAAAGAACCTAAGATATTTTGAGGAGTCACATACCACCTTTTCATAATACAACACACACCACTCCAGAGGAATGAGGAAAGAGCCCTGGTGGTGCAGTGGTTAAAGTGAAATATTGCAGTCTAACTCTGCCCTCAGCGTGGAGTTCGATACTGACGGGACTCAGGGTTGACTCCGCCTTCCATCCTTCCAAGGTGGATAAAATGAAAATCTAGATTGTTGTAGGCAATATGCAAATAATGCTTCTACATTGTAAACTACCCAGAGAATGCTGTAAAGCAGAGGTCACCAACCTTTCTTGGTTGGTAGACTGGAGGGAAAGCATTTTACATGTGCACGTGCGTATGCGTGCGTACATGGAGCCATGAGCACACATGTGATGCAAATGGGCGGGGTTAGCACTTGCGTTATACCCAGTAGCCCTGCCCCGTTCTTGCACAGCACAGCACCGTCCATTTTTGCAACACTGCGGCGGCATCCCATTTCCCCCCTGAGGCATGGTGGAGTCCTGTTTGCATGCCCCACGGTGTGGTGGCAGCCCACTTTCATGCCCTGTGGCATGGGGGTGGCCTGTTTTTGTGTGCCGCAGCTGCAGCACTACCACGAGTGGGGCGTGCATGTAAACGTGCTCACACTGGCCACGTCCCACTACCAGGCCGCGGCCCACAGATTGGGGACCCCTGCTGTAAAGCACTATGGGGTGGTATATAAGTCTAAATGCTATTGTTATTGTTATGATTATGTAGATCCGTGGTTTGGTGAGAGATCAGAGATTTTGTCTAAGAAATCTAATTTTGGACTAATCCAAAGCCCCTCACTTCTATCATAAATATCCTATCTATGGAATTCTGTACAAGTCGCTGGAATAACATTAGTAATAAAGGTAGAAGTAATAGCTGAGAATGTAATTCTATAAGAGCTTTTTGGCAGAGATTCAGGACCTTCTTGTTAATGATGGCAAAATGGGTTCTCCAGTGCAGCAACACTGGCTTTGCATTTAGAAATAAAGGAAGCCATTCCTTCTATATTTCAAGAGTACAACTCCTATAAAATATTAAACACTTTAAACACTAAGTCCAAAATTATTTTACTGTGCTACCACATCACTAATGGGGTATGCAACAAAATCTAATTGTGGAAAGCTGTGTAATCACTTTTGGTTGAATGCAGTTAGTTCCACTTTTATTAAAGCCTGGGGGTATACAGGGACATTCCAATTCAAAGTTCCTACTTCCATGCATATAGACTCAATCACTTCTTTCTGTACAATTAAATAGGCTCAAAGATGTCCCTCTTTATCAGGACCATCTCTGGGGATTTAGTTGCAAATCATGGTTGTCTATATTTTCTATGACCTCATTTTCCCCCTGATCTTTGGTTCCGCCTCTATAAAAAAAACTCTCGTTACATATTACCAATTTCTATTTATCTCCCTCCACGGATTGGGGGTCCCCAAATATTATTATGTGATGTCTACCAAAATACATGTAGAATTAATCCATTACCATTAAAATAATCAAAGCTCTGATGAATGAGGCTTTGTGTTTTATCCTGTTATTCTTAATGGGAGATATACCCAAAGTCTTCATGTGTATGAGAACCTGTACAAGAAGTACAAACACTATAAACACCATCAATCATGTGATTATGACAGCAGTCTTCCAACAGCTCAGGGGCTGTCACAGAGAAGAGGAGGTCAACGTATTCTCCAAAGCACCAGAAGGCAGGATAAGAAGTAACAGATGAAAACTTATCAAGGACAGATTCAACCTAGAACTAAGGAGAAATTTCCCAACAGTGAGAACAATTAATCAGTGGATCAGGTTGCCTCTAGAAGTTGTGGGTGCTCCATCACTGGACATTTTTAAGAGATTGAACAGCCATTTGTCTGGAATGGTATAGGTGGCTCTCCTGCTTTGCCAGGGAGTTGGATTTGAAGACCTCAGTTCCCTTCCAACTCTGTTATTTTGTCATTTTACATTGGTCCTATTACCAATGTAGTCGTGTATCTTCTTTCATTGATACATGCTATGTGTTATGTATTGGTTTGAAAAGTTATGGTTGCTATGAACAGTTGTTATGTTATATTTGAAAGAGTCTCCAACTGTTTTGGAGGGAAACTGCAGTCTGAAAATAAGCAGGAAAATATCCTTTAAATTGATTGGTCGCCGCCTAGTGGCGGCAATGTATAAATAGCTGTCAGTGTGACAGACTTCACTTCTGTGTTTTCAGCAGTAAAGAGCAGTTGTATCACATCGGCCTGGTCTATGTCTCAACGAACTCAATACACAATACTATAGGTCATAATGAAAGTTTTATTCTTGATGTTCCCTCTTCAGATAAGGAACCATTTATTACATACAAAGTTGCTAGATTTTCCACAGCAACAATTAAAATGTGCAAGCAGATAATTAAGGGTACTGGGCATGATAAAATAAGTCATCTCTTATTTTTTTAAAAAAATCTTTATGTGCTTTAATCCTTTTGTGGCCTTCAGAGGCCCTCTTTAGTCTTTAGTATTAAAGACTTTTTATAGAGATATTTTAGTATTTTAATTTTATAGTATCATGATAGCAATCTAGCTTTTAGTTATCTTTTATCTCCTATATGTTTAAGAGGTATTACTGCAGTGGGTGTAATTTTCTTGCTTATATTTTTTAATGCTTGTTTTGATTTGACTGATTGATATAGGGATATGTAAATGCAAATGCAGCATTTTTATAGCATCCATCTATTGGGGGATCTAAAAATAAAATTAAATGCACTGGCATTTTGTATATAGTACCCAAGAATAAATATATGCCTTTTGACAGTTAACCATGCTTCCACTTGTTTTATATGCAAAGGAAGGAAAATTTAGATTTATAGAGCCAAGGTAATCCAGTCGTTAGAATGCAGTATTGCAGGCTGACTCTGCCGACTGCCAGCAGTTCAATTCTCACCAGCTCAAGGTTGATTCATCCTTCCAATCTTCTGAGGTCAGTAAAATGAGGATCCAGATTTTGGGGGGAAATATGCTGACTCTATGAACTGCTTAGAGAGGGTTGTAAAGCATTATGAAATGGCATACACGTGCTATTGCTATCACTATAAGACCAGTGAAATTGAATTGATGAGCAGTAATCCCAAGATTTTACATTTCTCTGGCTCAAAGAAAGATACATATATTGTAATTGAAGAGACTATTTGTGTGTACAGGAAGGGTGAAAGTGAAGTGAGTGCCTCAGGAATACTGAGATACAAGCATGTCTGATAAAAAAACTGGTGTTATGTTTTCCACATTTCCAGGGACTTTATTTATAGATAAAAAATAATTACCACCATTACACTCACACACACATAAAAACTAAATTATCTATCATTATCCTAAACAAATCCTTTCAATGTGGGGTACCTAAACCATGTAATAATATTTTCTCTATACTTTGTGCTATTTTAAATGTCATGCTCTTATACTAAAACAAGCACACCCTGATTCAAGCCATTATCGCTATTACAAGCTGCAGTACATGTGGGTTAAACTGCTCCTTTTCAACCTGTCATATTTTGGTGCTCTTTTCTCATCACCAATTTACTCCTGTGATCGGATCCAGGAATATTTGAATGATATGCAGACTGTTTGAGAAATTATGATACTTTTATTTAAACTCCTTTTGTGTCAGAATCCAATTATATTTTATTTCTAACTAATCTACTCTGGGAAAACCCAATTCTTACTCTCTTTGGGATTCTGTCATACTACAAAGGGGGGGGGGAGTAAACACGGGGGTTTATGGCTGGCATTCCTTCTATCATCTACGAATAAACATCCTCTGTGGATTCCCTCTCTGGAGTACTAACAATAACAATGCGGCCATCAGCCTTTGATCTCACTCCCTATGAAGCCTCCTATTACAGGCAGCAAGGAAAAAAGGGGGGAAGATTGCAACGTTTGGGATCCGATGGATTTAACACCCAGCCATCTGCCAATTTGGATTGACCGGAAGGAATGTGGGGTGGGACTGCTTGGGAACGCTTTAAAACATTGAATGATCAGGGGGGTTCCCCAGATCCTGTCTAGCACACCTTCAGTCAGTTTTTCTTAATAAAGATTCCTGTTGGAAAACTTGTTCCAAGAGTTCTGTCTTCTTAAGATGTAAATTGAGGGGGGTCCTTACATTAGACATGAGGGTGTCTCCCAAAGGGAGGTAAATCCATCTGGTGATTTGGTACTGCAAATCCATCTGGTATTGTCTTACCATTTTCTTTCCTGTTTTGATTTGTATTCCTAATCTGTCTTTTAGGTACTGTTTTTGATAGGTTGGACTGGTTGTTGTTTTTTGTTTTTGTTTTTTTATTTTTATGTAAGACAGATGCAAAGAATGAATTAAAGAATGCAGTTTTCTCTCTGCTTCCTATCACCTCCTTGCCATCTTCTCCCATTAGTGGACCAATTGTTTCCTTGACTTTTTTTCTTGTTTTTTTTTTACATGTTGAAAGAAACTTTTTCTATTATTTTTAACATTTGTTGTAAGTTTTAGTTCATTCTGAGCTTTAGTTTTCCTGACTTCATTTTTGCAGATTCAGGCTACATGTTGGTATTCTGCCTTAGTTACGTGTCCCTCTTTCCATTGTATATACTTTCCTTTTTGTCTTTCAGTTTATCAAAGAGTTTTTTAAACAATCATGCTGATTATTTTTCTTTTTCAGCAGTATTGTGCTAGACTGGGTTTTTATAATCTCATTTTTCAGAGTTTCCCAAGCTTTTTCAATTTTATTTTCCCCTTTAAGATTTTCATCCATAGAATCCTTCCAAAGCTCTAGGTTTGTTGAAATTGCCTCTCTTAAAGTCAGAAAACCACACCCCAACCAACACTGGCAGATCAATTTACTGTAGATAAACAGAGAGCAAACCCCATTCTCATTAGCACTGATGATGTTACCTAGTTGGGTAATGAAACATCTGCAAGCATCAGAGAGCACCAAGGACTCCACCACAGTATACTTAACTCCAACTGCCTGCAGGTAAATTTCATGGGTGAAAGTCCTGTGAGACTTTCCCCAGTTAGGACTTATAGACAGCCAGGATGAGTTCAAAGTATAGAAAAATGCACAACAGAAACAATACAACTAATCATTCTTGGTCATTTTCAACCATTAAGTAAGTTAAAAATGTTTCCAAAAGAATTAGACCTTCTCAAGCAACCTGAGAATTGACTAAGGCAAAAATTCTGAAATTACTTTTGCAGAGAAGAACACTTTGGGGCAAATGGAGATCAATTTTTGACATAACCCAATCATGCTGTCAAGTATCTACAATGTTTCCAAATGATAGCTTCATTTTTTTCTGAACAAATACTTATGGGAGGGATCCAGAGGAAACTCAGTGTTGGTAACATCTCAATCAATATTTGTACTCTGTACTTTTCCATACATGTTTACTAATTTGATTGCCTTTTGGAACAAACAAAAGAGATGCAAAATCATATAAATCCAGGGCAGAGCTCTTTTAACTTTCTCCATTTAAGCTTTCTATTACCAACATCTTTTAACACTCTATTTTGAATCTTAATCTTAAAAAGCACACATTTTGTGCCAAAATGCACAAATTGTTAAAGTTTTGCATCCATACATAATAGTTATTCATGTATGGGTGATTACCAAAACACAGAATAAATGCATACAATAACTAGGTGTGATTTTACTAACTGAATCCTCAACAGAGTTTTAGTCTCATTCTTAAAGTAGCTAATAACATGAACAAATTATGACAACTGACATCTTAATTGCCTCAAGGCATGTGGCTTATGCAACATATCAACATCTCTCATTGAATTGGCCAGAGCAAAATGCCACACACAACAGATAATTACCTCCCATATCCCTAAGGGTAAAATAGGATTGAGCTATCCTGTTGTGTAGCTCTCATTTAGGGTTAAGCTTCTGATGAAACATAAGTAATTAGGCGGATGAAAAGTCTTTTGTTTCTAGGAACCGTGCCCAATTGAAGTGTTCTAGTGACATCTTTAGATGGACTCTCCTGTCTAGCACATATGTATAGGAATCTACTAATCTTAGGATGCAAGACTTAATTTTCACTTAATTTTGACGGTATCAGAACATTTCAGGTAATCTAATAGGATACTATCATTTCTGATATTCTTCCCAGAGTCATGGTCCTTCCTGAACTGAATGATATTTGGAATATTGCATCCAGTTTTGGTCACCACGATGTAAAAAAGACGTTGAGATTCTAGAAAGAGTACAGAGAAGAGCAACGAAGATGACTAGGGGACTGGAGGCTTAAACATATAAAGAACCGTTGCTGGAATTGGATATGTCTAGTTTAATCAAAAGAGGGACTAGGGATGACATGATAGCAGTGTTCCAATATCTAAGGAACTGCCACAAAGAAGAGGGGGTCAGTCTATTCTTCAGAGCAACTGACGGCAGAACAAGAAGTAATGGATGGAAACTAACCAAGGAGAGAAACAATCCAGAACTAAGGAGAAATTTCCTGACAGAACAATTAATCACTCCAATACTGAAAGTTTTTAAGAAGATATTGGACAACCATTTGTCTGAAATGGTATAGGGTTTCCTACTTGAACAGGGAAACTCTATTATTCTGTTATTCTGATAATGAAATGGTAGTAGAAAAAGGAGTTGGAATTTTCCAAAAACTAGTAATAGACCTTAAACAGAAAGGGATCTATCTGACTTCTTTAGTTTTGCTAATATTTTTTTTTGCATTTTTAAAATCTTGAATTATTTCAATTTTACATTTATCCCATGAATTTGCATCTTTTAAAAAACACTCAGTATGGACATTTGTATACATTGCATGCACATTTATTCTAGTTTCTACTTTCCCAGCATATCCCTTATTCAAATATATGCAGTAGTGAAAGAAATATTCTTTAATGCAAAGCATTTCACCTAGCTTCATTAATGTCCATATTTTTGTGCATATAATTTAGAAAAGTGAGAGTACTAAAAGAATTTACATATTTGACCAGGAAAGACAAATAAGGTAAGTTAGCATAAAAATATGACATGAATAAATTCGCCCTGTTCCTCTCTACCTCTGTCCTTCAAAAGACCTATCATTACCACACGGTCTCCTTAGGTAATTCAGCTCTTTGACAAGAACCAATATTCTAGATATCCATCCTTAAATCTCAATTCTGGGTAGTTGTGTTACTACTACTTACCTAATAGAAAGTTGAGAAGCATTTAAATATAGCTATATTGTTACTATAAAGTAAATATCTATAGAAGGTCACCACTATCAAGGAGTAATAAAGCCATTAACCCATCATAGTGATATCAATATCAGTTGAGTGATCTGAAATATAAACTAATAATCACTAAAAGTAGAAAGTCTTTTGTACAGGCAAGCATAGAAAACCATACTGTACACTGAGATTGGGAGATTGTTACAGAAACTCTGATTACAAAATGCTTTTCTGTCTGTAAAAAGAAGTGTTGAGATCTGAATAGCAATAGCAATAGCACTTAGACTTACATACTGTTTTATAGTGTTTTACAGCCCTCTCTAAGTGGTTTACAGAGTCAGCATATTGCCACCAACAATCTGGGTCCTCATTTTACTGACCTTGGAAGGATGGAAGACTGAGTCAACCTTGAGCCGGTCAGGATCAAACTGCTGGCAGTGAGCAGAGTCAGCCTGCAATATTGTATTCTAACCACTGTGCCACCACAACTCTGAATACATGTGTTATCCACAAAGAACCACCAAATTTTTAAAAATCAGCATTATCATAAATTAAGTTTGGGATGGGAACCAATACTGTAACATTCTAGATGTTTTCTGATTGTCAGGTCATAGAATCCTTTCCCAACGGGCTATTTTAAATATTTGAGGCTTCCTATGCTTAACTTGAAAGCTTTACAGTGGGTTTCTATTTTTCTGGAATACCATTTTAGGTGAGGAAGCAATGCTTTTTAAATAAGAATAATTCCAGAACTATTTCTGTAGGCTAAGTTAAATTTCTTAAGGAAGTGTTCTTCATCTCCTGCATTTGATATAAAGCTTTATTTAATGACACACTAATATACATATGTTAGAGACATATGTCGTACTTACTCTAAATATAAAATGAAACAGTCAACCTTGTATCCTTTTTTATTTGATAATATAATTATGCATACAGAGGAGAAAAGTAACCAAAATGACAGTTATAATAATAATAATAATAATAAAGTTGGAAGGGACCTTGGAGGTCATCGAGTCCAACCCCCTGCTCAGGCAGGAAACCCTATACCATTTCAGACAAATGGCTGTCCAGTCTCTTCTTAAAAACTTCCAGTGTTGGAGCATTCACCACTTCTGGAGGCAGGTTGTTCCACTTGTTAATTGTTCTAACTGTAGGAAGTTTCTCCTCAGTTTCCAGTTGCTTCCTGTCCTTGACTATTTTCCATCCTTACTTCTTGTCCCTGCCCTCAGGCGCCTTGGAGTAGCTTGACTCCCTCTTCTTTGTGGCAATCCCCTGAGATATTGGTATACTGCTATCATGTCCCCCCTAGTCCTTCTTTTCATTAAACTAGACATACCCAAGTCCCAAACGTTTCTTGATAGGCTTTACCTCCAGTCCCCTAATCATCTTTGTTGCCCTTCTCTGCACTCTTTCTAGAGTTCTCACATCTTTTTTTACATCGTGGTGACCAAACTGGATGCAGTATTCCAATGTGGCCTTACCAGGCATTGTAAAAAGTGGTATTAATACTTCACGTGATCTTGATTCTATCCCTCTGTTAATGCAGCCCAGCACTGTGTTGGCTTTTTTGGCAGCTGCAGCACACTGCTGGCTCATATTTAAGTGTTTGTCCACTAGGACTCCGAGATCCCTCTCACAGTTACTACTATTGAGCAAGGTACCCCCTATACTATACCTGTACATTTGGTTTTTCTTGCCTAAATGTAGAACCTTACTTTTTTCACCATTGAATTTCATTTGTTAGATAGCGCCCAGTGTTCAAGTCTGTTCAGGTCCTCCTGTATCTTAAGCCTGTCTTCTGGAGTGTTGGCTATTCCTGCCAGCTTGGTGTCATCCGCAAATTTGATGAGTTCCCCATCTATCCCCTCGTCCAAATCGTTGATGAAGATGTTGAAGAGCACTGGCCCCAGAACAGAGCCCTGGGGCACCCCACTGCAACACTTCCCTCCATGTAGATGCGGTTCCATTGAGGACCACACGCTGAGTACGACCGGTCAGCCAGCTACGAATCCATCTGGTGGTGATGCTGTCTAACCCACATTTTTCTATCTTATCAAGTAGTAGGTTGTGATCTACTTTATCAAATGCCTTACTGAAGTCCAAGTAAATTATATCCACAGCATTCCTCTGATCCACTAATTTTGTCACTTGGTCAAAGAATGCAATAAGGTTTGTCTGGCATGATCTGTTTTTGACGAACCCATGTTGGCTTTTAGTAGTGATTTTGTTTGCCTATAGGTGTCGCTGATCGTTGTTTGATTATCTTTTCCAGAATCTTCCCAGGTCTGAGGTCGGCTGATAGGTCTTAATTTCCTGGGTCCATTTTTTCCCCTTTTTTGAAGATGGGAACTACATCAGCTCTTTTCCAGTCCTCGGTAATTCCCCAGTGCTCCAGGATCTTTGAAAAATATAGTTCAATGGTTCTGAGATCACATCTGCCAGTTCCTTGAGAACCCTGGGGTGTAATCCATCTGGTCCTGGTGATTTGAACTCGTCTAGGCTGGACAGGTGCTCACTTACCGTTTTCTTGCCTATCTTAACTTGCATTTCTATTCTGTTTTTTATGGCACTATTTTTGGTAGGTTGGTCTGTTTTTTCCCTTTGTGTAAAGACAGATGCAAAAAATGAGTTAAATAGTTCTGCTTTCTCCCTGTTGCTTGTCACCTTTTTGCCACTTTCACCCACTAGTGGACCAATCATTTCCTTCACTTTTTTCTTGTTTTTTACATGTTGAAAGAAGCTTTTTTTGTTATTTTTGACTTTGGTCGCAAGCCTTAGTTCATTATGAGCCTTAGCTTTCCTCACTTCATCTTTGCAGGCTCGGGCTATTTGCTGATATTCTGTCTTAGTTATGTGCCCCTCTTTCCACTTTCTATACTTGTCCCTTTTATCTTTCAATTTATCAGAGAGTTCTTTATGCAGCCATGCTGGTTTCTTTTGAGAGCTGTAATTTTTCCTCTTTGTTGGTATTGTGCTAGACTGGGCTTTTATTATCTCACTTTTCAAAATTTCCCAAGCTTCTTGAGTTGTTTTCCCCTTGAGGATTCTCATCCATGGAATCCTTCCCAAACCCTCTCTAAGTTTATTGAAATTAGCTCTCTTAAAGTCCAAGACTCTAGTTTGACTGTGTTCTATTGCTTGTGCTTCCATAATGTTGAATTCCAATATTGCATGATCACTTCCTCCCAAGGTTCCTGTGGCTTCAACACCTTCTATCATTTCATCCCTGTTAGTGAGAATTAGATCCAAAATGGCTAATCCCCTAGTTCCCTTCTCTACTTTTTGGGAGACAAAGTTGTCTGCTAGGTTTGCAAGGAATCTGTTTGATCTTCCACTTGGTGCAGAGTTTGTCTCCCAGTTGATGTCAGGGTAGTTAAAGTCCCCCATTACTATTGTGATGTGCTTCCTACATACCTTAGTTAGCTGACTAGCAAAAAGTTCATCTATTTCCTCTGTTTGGTTGGGTGGCCTGTAGTATACACCTATGGCAATGTCATTTCCCCCCCCTTTTATATTGACCCAAATGCATTCAAGACAGTTTTCATCATTGTTGTGCTCTAGTTCTGTAGAGATGTAGTTATTTCTTACATATAGAGCAACTCCACCTCCTCTTTTATTTGGTCTGTTTCTTTTAAATAATTTAAATCCCTCTAGCCTTGTGTTCCATTTGTGGGTTTCATCCCACCATGTTTCTGTAATGGCAACAATATCATATCTGCCCTCATTAGCCTGAATTTCTAATTCACCCTGTTTGCTGTTCATACTCTGTGCATTGGTATATAGACATTTGAGTCCTTTATGACTGACCCTGTGTTTACTTTCTACGTAACCTGTGTGGTGCCTGAGTTCCCCTATTGTCTTACCACCTATTTGGTTAGTGCACTTTGTGTGGCACTTGCTATTAGAAGCTTGATTTTGCTTGACAGCAAGGTTGATATTCTTGTCCACACACACATCTATGTTACATGCACTGATAACCCTATAATTGTTAGATTGCCGGGGACAGGGATGTTCTGTATCAATTAACTCACTGTCCCCGCTGTTTAGTTTAAATATTCCTCCAGAAAATCTGTGAATTTATAGCTGAGTAACTCAGTCCCTTTCTTTGATGGATGCAAACCATCTCTTTTGTACATTTTTTCATTAGACCAGCTACAGACATCGTGACTAATATATCCAAAGCCTTCCCCTTTACACCACTCCTTTAGCCACATATTGAATTCTGCTATTAATTAATTCTGCTATTCCTCATTAATGTTGCCTATATAGTCCCCATTAAATTAAATTAAATAAGGGAATTTGCAGAAGTTGGGCTTGATGGTTATATTCTTTATTTTTCAAATTTCCCCAATTACCTTTTGACATCAGAACAGGTGACAAAGTAACCCATATCAGAAAAAAGCAACATCCATTTAGACCTGTTTTTTTCAGGTGAAGCTATAATTATTACCAGCAGATAATTAATTACTAATTACTGAATTATATAATTATGTAGCACTAGAAATAAAAAAAATCTGTCCTTATGGCAGTTCCTATCAAGTTATAATTATTTAAAAAATGTTAAATTTTATTAAATTAAGTAATTCCTCACCAGATACATTTCAGACATCAAGTGATCTTGTTATCCTTTTCTTAAACTCTTTCATCCCACAGAAGTAAAACACAGATGCATAAACAACAGTGTTTTAAAATTCTGTTAATTCTACAACTTAAAAAAAATTGTTTGGCCAATAATAATGAGCTATAGTATTTTCTATTATTTTTGCATTCTTTATGCTTTGATAGAATGATAGAGTGATAAACAGGAATGGACATGTTTATCACTCAGACATGTTACCTTTGGTCAGTCCCGATGACTTCATGAACCGATGCTCACCAACTTGATTTTTCTTGAATGTTTTTATCTCATCCATTCACCTTATCCCTTCCTCTTTTGCTCTATCTCTATCAGTTGATGAACACTTTGGAATAGATCGCCAAAAGATGTTTCAGGCATCCTGTGGACATCATCAACAACCTTTATAGAGTTGCACTTTATTACAGGATTATATCCAATTGCCTTTTTTGATCAACTGGACACCATGGTAACACATGGGAGGTTTCATGTGTTTAAGAAAGACTCTACATTTGTGTCTATGGAAATTTTCAGTCATCCAGGTCATGGTTGTCCCAAAGGTGCTTTTTCAAGAGACAACTGGACTTTTTTTTTTTTTTTTTGCTTGAAGGCATTTTGCTTCTCATTCAAGAAACATAACATCTTCAAGGAAAAACAAAGAAAGACCAATTGCCTCTTGAAAAAGCACCTTTGGGACACTGTGCCTTTGTGGAGTACCAGCCACTGAAGACATTGGACACATTCTGTATTCTTCAGGAAAGGGCTGCTTACTTAGATTCTTATTTAAAAACTAAAAAATATTGCAGCATCCAGGGATACTTTTTGCAAGGAAGGAACCTCCATATCACTAGTAAGATTGCATTCTTTACATCAAAGGCCATTTCAAAGAGGACAGAATATTTAGATCAGATTGGGGTTAGCAGTAGGGATGGCAACTTGCTATGAGCATGTCCTATTGTTTTCTTTGTATCTATTTATCTATTTGTATTACTTTTATATTTTTCATATGGTCAAATTACTAAATCAATATTCTATTCTATTCTATTCTATTCTATTCTATTCTATTCTATTCTATTCTATTCTATTCTATTCTATTCTATTATTTTAGAACTGAAAAGCATGTACACAACCCAGATGTTAAGAGATAATATTCCTAGCTGAATATATAGAAATGCAGCAATCAACTCTATGTTGGAATCTAATGATCTCCTCCATAACTGATCATTTTGTAATAGGAAGTTGTCTTACTCAGACAAGCCATTCTCTATTTCTATTGCTGAAACTCATCAACAATAACTAGTATTGTGAACAATACATATATTTAAGTGGATCGTTACCCTGTCAGTGAAAGAGAGGCAGGATATACATAGGTGAAGTGGTCCTTGAGTGTAAAAAAGGATTATTTTGGAGTTACTTAGAACTAAAGACCTTCTTCGGTTGTTTTCCATAATAATGACCTGTATGTCATTTGTCCAAGCTCTTCATCAATATCTTGGCTTTAATGTAACTTTTGCAGGATTTTCTATCCAAACAATTATATTGAGAGGGCTTAATCCATCACAGTTAAAAATGTGTTAATAATAATTAACCACAATACATATAGAGAATGCAACTGGATATTTTTGCCCATTGTTTATATGCTCCATATATTATATATTACTTAATGGACACTGATTCCAGCCACTCATTTACCATAGCGCAAATATTTCCAAAGATTGGGATATAGATATGATATAAATATAATGCATTTTAGGGAACGGGGGTCAAGACATTTATAGACCGGTTGGTGATACCAGACTCCTCCTGATTATAGATCCATCAGTCAAACTGCTAAGTGTAATTAGTGAACTTTGCACTTGATATATCTTCTGGAAGCTACTTGGCTATTAAAACCATTTTAGCAGAAGTTCAAGAGGATCTGAAGGGAAGGTCAAGTGATCCTGGATCATGGGTTATTGACTAACCATCTGGCTGGAAAATATTCTTCACCTCCATATGACGCTACTAAATAACCTTTGATATGATACCAAGTGGTCAGGAGAGAAACTTATTTTAAATACAAACTATTGTACTCAATCACTAGCTCCTTGAATAGCCTTATTTAACAATCAGGTACAACTCTCAAGGCTGAAAGAGGGATGAATTTTATCAGCTTTGCTTTTAATTCTTTTTATTAATCTTTTAGAAAAATATGATTTAGCTCACTCCCAACCCCATGCTGACCGATCAATCTTACATATTTTACTATACTCATTAAATACAACCATGCTGTTTATGACATTTCTCAATAGCTATAAGGCCTACTTGTTTTTATTGTTGAGGACATAACGTCAACACCAAGATTATGCTTTTCTGCAAAACAAAATTAAACAAGGCTAACGAAAACAGGCAAGTTGGCAGCTAAATTGTAAGCTCCTTTAGGATCATCGGGGTAATCTTCCAACTATAAACAAAAGGACATAATGCATGTCCAAACACATGTCTGGTTGTGCCCCCCCCCCCAAAAAAAATGTGTCTTTCATTCCATTTGTTATTTCTTCCACCAGAGAATATTTCTAGGGTTCTTCTGCTTTAAAGGCCTAGGAGGCAACATTGATGCCTTTGTACACAGTCCAAACTTGCTCCTAGAAAGAATGTTAGCAGTTGGAGAGGATTTAGAGTATTTATTTATTAAATAGATTTATATGGCTGCTCAACTCACTCATGGTGACTCCTTGTTAAATCCCTGCATTGTCCAAATATGTGCAAATATGGTATTATGTTTGGAAGCAGAACTCATTCTGGTGGAAAACAGACCTACTTGGATATAGGCTAAAATTTCTCTTTATGCCAGTAACTTGCCTTTTTAAAAATTTTATTCTGTAAGACTTGTTTAGGTCAATATGGAAGAAAAATCCTGAAGGAAAAACTGAAGCTC
The DNA here is from genome assembly GCA_023970755.1 of Azemiops feae. NCBI lineage: Eukaryota > Metazoa > Chordata > Lepidosauria > Squamata > Viperidae > Azemiops > Azemiops feae. The sequence continues at coordinate 1,342,254 of JALGBA010000349.1, read as the reverse complement.
TACGATTTCTCATTTGGATTTGTTACAGCACTGGGCCTTCAGAAAAGCCAAAGAACAATCAGATGAGGTATCTGTGATTCAGATTTACAAAGGGATAGAAATTCAATTTCCACTCATTGGTATGCAAGGTTAGATCAACATAGATGTGCCTCTGCCATCTAGTTTTCTAATATCCCAGTGCTGTAACATCAAAGAGATTTTATGTGAGCTTGATTTAATGCCCTTCCCCCGACATTTATGATGGGCAGAGATCGGAGCATCATAAATGACCTTGGTAGGATTAGTGAGAGGGAAACCGTAAATAATTCTGCCCATTTTGTAAATATATTAGCGGAATATTGATTATGTCCCCTCGAAGGAGTGTGCCAGGCAGTGAGGTTGAATGTTATGCTTCTTGCCTCTTAGGAAATGAAAGGCAGGGTCTGTTTTACACCACAACAAACTTTTCTGCAAACGTTTGTCTCATTAAGGTACCAAACTTTGTTTAAAGGTTGTGCCCTCACCCCAACTTTTATTGTTGGTTATGTATAAACTGCCTTATTCTGGCTGCCTTCCTCTTCCACCCTCCAATATTGTGTGTAAAATCATTTGGTCATTATAATAAACTAGCTTCTTCAGACTTCATTGAATGGTGGGGAATTATATAAAATTAAATACAGAGGGGGAGGGATACGACACCACCTATCCCCTGTCTACACCACAATCCTCTTGGCAGTCCCAATGAGGTTCCACACCCATTTACACTCTGATTCAGGTGACTCTGAGGGTATAGATAACCCCCCAAGTGGCCTCAACAACTCTCAGAAAGCTATCTACTGTCAGGGTGCTGACAACCAGATGATTGCAAGGAATATAAGTCCTTTTACTCCCCACCATTCAGTCAGAACTGAAAAAGCTTCTTGGATGAGAAGTGAAATGTCTTCAAGGGGAAAAAAAAGAAAGAAAGTCCAATTGCCTTTTGAAAAGCATTTTGGGACAAGGCACTTGAGGGTAAATTTGGGGAAACAGGCAACTATAAACATTGTAGATACAATGTCTCCCTGTCTTAATAATTATTGTTTCCTTTCTTTGCAAGAAGGAACTGACAGCAGTGTTCAATATTCCGTGGTTCAATCAGTAAGTTACAACTGGTTGAATGCAAAGATTGCACTGAGACATAACATGCAATGATTCACTTACGCATCTAAGCCAGAGCTAAACAAGCCAGTTTATGGCTCACTGTAATGTGTGAATGCAGCCATTTTGGTTTGTAAACCATGGTTTAGTTCAGATTAATCCCAGATATTAAGACCTGGTTGACATACCAGGTTTAATGTATTGCACAGGTAGAGTCCTGGGTGGGTTTTTCAGCTTAGTATGATCTGTAAACCCAGGGAACAGGAAAGTGGAATGACAAAGAAACATGAAAGTGGGTCTGGACTTGGAATGATGATGATGATGATGATGATGATGATGGTGATGATGATATCCATTCAGTCATATCTGACTCTTAGCGATTCTATGGGCCCAGTTTCTCCACATCTTCCAATCTTGAACTATTTCTTTGAGTTGTTCTATCCTCTGGCTTGTGTCAACTTTGATAGTGTCCAGCTACCGTGTTCTTTGGCAGCCTGGTTTCCTTTTACCAGTAACTCTTCCAAACTTACTTGCTTTCTCCAGTGAATTCTCCAGTATGACATGGCCAAAGTAAGTGAGATGCATTTTTGTGATTTTGCCTTCAAGTGACATCTGGTGTTATGTGCTTCAATACTTGCTTGTTGGTCACCTTTGTTGTCCAAGGAATATGAAGGAGCCGTCTCCAACATCACAGCTCAAACAAGTTGATTTTCTTCCTGTCCTGCTTTTTTAAGGTCCAACATTCACAACCATAGGTAGCTACGGGGAACACAATAGAGCAGACTAACGTACATTCGGTTGACAGGCTGATATCCTTGCTTTGCCATATTTGACTCAAGTTCATCACTGCCATGTGACCCAGTGCAATCCGACGTTTTATTTCTGCATTGCACTTACCACTTTGAGCGTTCTGAGATCCTACGAAAGTGAATTTTTCCACACATTCACAAATTTCCAACTGCCTCATGAAGATGTGAATTTAAAATCCAGATTCTGAGAAATTGGAAAGGACAGGTAATCCTTGAGTTATAAGTTTGTTTACTGACCGTTCAAAGTTACAATGGCACTGAAAAATGTGACTTATGCCTATTTTTCACAATTACAACCTTTGCAGTATCCCCACGATCACGTGATCAAAAGTCATATTTATGGTTCATATTTATGATGGTGTGTCCCAAAATCATCCGATCAGCCTTTGCGACCTTCTGACAAGTCCATGGGGAAGCCAGATTCACTTAACAACTGGATTATTAACTTATCACCTGCAATGATTCACTTAACTGTGGCAAGAAAGGTGTCAGGACGTCCTCCTCGGTGCTCCAACAAAAAGAGCCAGCAGGCAGGTACGGATGACAAACAAATGGTGTTTATTCCATGCTGGAAAAAGTCAGCGCTGGGAGCGAACCGCTCCCAGCACTTTACATAGCCTCTCAGCCCCAGAGCCCCACCCCCCAGTCTGCAAGCCAGCATCTGGCGTGTTGAGCACATAAGCAGCCATCCGGCCCTTTGCCTCTGTTCCCTTCAGAGATGCAGCAGACCGCCTGCTGGAGCAGGCCCCAGGCAGGGTTCCAGTGTCCTCTTCCAGTCCCCCTTCATTGCCAGGATCCGGGTAGGTATTGCCAGGGGATCTTTCCCCCCCCCCTCGCTGACATGTCACCACCCCACCCCGTGCCCCACCGCCCCACCGCCTCCCACGGCACCAAGCCATCCGTCCTTGCTCCGCATCCTAGTGCCCCCTCTCCTCGGCCACGGGGCAAAAATGGAGCAAAACTCACTTAAGAAAGGTCTCACTTAACAAAGAAGAAATTTTGGGCTCAGTTATGGTTGTAAGTTGAGGACCACCTGTATCTTGAAATTACACATCAAGACTCAAACAGGGCTTTTCAATGCTCCACTCATTTACCATTGTTCAGCATTTCTTTGTTTTTCCCGTTTTTTTCAAAAATTGTGCATTCTTGGAATACCTGGTGAGTGCAGGGAAAATGACTCAGACAGAGAAATTATTTCTTCCTCCGAATGATGACGTTTCCGCCTTTAATTTTTCAAAACTGCAGATGAAAAGTAACTTTCCTGACTTTCACATGAAGTGCGAACTGTCTCCGAAAGGGAGGAAAGAATGGCGACAATAGCAAAAACTGCTGTTGAGGCTGGCATTCTAATTTTGATCTACCTGCAGTAAAAGGAGCTCTATTAATTTTAGTAGTAGAGATTTTAATAAACCTTCCCTTCCCCCCAACTGTTTTATAGTCATTGGGATTGATAGGGTTAGTTATTTTGTTGATTAGGAAGGAAATGTTTTAAACTTCTGGGGTTCAAACTGGCCAACTCTTTTGCTCCAGATAAGCAGAACTTTCTAGCTCAGCTGTTTCTCAACTTAAATGTAATTCAGCGGTCTGCCCTGTGCTATCAAAATAACCACCTCCTATTATTGTTCTCTTTTTTTTTTTGTCTCTTCAGAAACCCCTGTGAACTCCACAGGGCTTACTCCCAGGTAAGTAAATATAGGCGGTGTGGGAAACCTTCAAGCCTCTAGATGATGCTGACCTACAACTTTCGGCAACTCTCACAGTCAGGGATGCTTTATGTGTCTGCTGGAAGCCCTACTATAGCAATGTCTTCCTATTCCTGGGGTATAAGACTTGCAGCCTAATGAATATGTACTGATATTGGGATCCTATAGAGGTAGTCTCCGACTTACCACCATTTGTTCAGTGGCCGTTTTGAAGTTAAAACAGCCCTGAAAAACAGTGACTTATGACCGTTTTTCATACTTGTGACTCTTGCAGCAGCCCCAGGGTCATGTGATCAAAATTTGAACACTTGGCAATTGGCATGTATTTATGGTGATTGCAATGTCCGGGTCATATGATCACCTGAGCAGGGGGTTGTACTAGAACAGGGGTCTCCAACCTTGGCAATTTTAAGACTTGTGGACTTCAATTCCTGGCTGAGGAATTCTGGGAGTTGAAGTCCACAAGTCTTAAAGTTGCCAAGGTTGAGGACCCCTGTACAAGAAGACCTCCAAGGTCCCTTCCAACTCTGTTATTCTGTATTCTCAGCCTGTCCCTCATCCAATCTACCCAGCTAAGACTGCTCCATTAGGCTAGCACTGTCTGAGCCCCAATCCTGACCAACACTTGGCTCTGTGCTTACTTTTTGTGACCTTCTGTCAAGCAAAGTCAACAGGGAAGCCAGATTCACTTATATTACTATATTACTATCTTAATCATCACCATCATCATTCTAGCCATTGTCTATCTACTGCAGGATGAAGGCCTCTTCTGCACGTTTCCAACCAAGCTTTCTTTGCCAACTGGGCTTGCAATACTTGCTGATGTTTTAGGTCTCTTGCTAATAGTAGATTACTATCCTAATAACTGCAGTGATTCACTTAACAACTATGGCAAGACAGGTCATAGAATGAGGCAAAACTCACTTAACAAGTCTCTTGTTTAGCAACGGAAATTCTGGGCTCAGTTCTGGTTGTAAGTTGAGAACTACTTGTATGGTGCAAAAGCCTCAACGTAATATGCTCAGTTTAGGATTTCCATATTGTCCGACCCTAACAAATGGAGTTCATTAGGTACAAACCATGATTAGGTATATTGCATGCCTCCAATCATCAGTGGTATGTCCAATAAACCCTGGCTGAACATATTATATACACAGAAATTATATACTGTAATCTTGAGATCTTGCTAGTGGTAAACAGAAGGTGATATAGCCTTTTGGGGAGCTAAGAAACTGTTGAAAAATCTCATGGATATTACCTTGGAAGTCTATAAATATTCTAGAGATATACAATAAATACATATCTTAAAATAAGCCACCTTAAGCTCAATTGGCATACTTGGGTGTGTAACATTTAACAGGTGCTTAGTAAGGAAACATATTCTATATTTTGTATTTTGTACTTAGTATATTTATATATCCTCCCACTAAGGCTATCTTCCTGATCAGTACACAAAATGAATATCTTATTAAAATGCAGTATAATCAACACATTCATTGTGTTAATGTTCTTTGACAAGGTATAGAAAACAAATCATAACAAGATAGACTTCCGTTTTGCGCTCGTAGCGCATGGCCGCATGAGTGCGGACCTCTGCTCCCCACGGCTAATTTCGCCCTGCCTGAGGGATCCTAGATAGGTCTGAAGTCGCCCCAGAGAGGAGACCATGAAGGAGGGATGCCCCGCTGATCACGAAGCAATGGCAATCGCTTCATTTGATCTGGGGAATGTCCTCCGAACCTGACAGGAGAAATGCTAGCCGCAAGCCAGCATTTAGCCCAAGCTACTGCAGCCGAAGTCCAAGAGCACTACCAAGAACAATGGTGAACAGCGTGCTTGGAATTGGTGAGAGAATTTGATCTTCTCTCCCTTATTTTACAACTAGTCCCTGGGAAAGATCCCCAAAGCAAACAACCTCCGAAAGTGAGGGGAGGGGATTACATTCCCATTCCCCCATAGACGGAAGCGGCGAATTAACCTTTAAGGAGAAAAGAACTTTATTGAAATTAAATTCAAAATACTATAATCTGATCAAACGTAGAAACTAAAACAAACTGCTAAGATTATATTCTAAAGGATTTTGATTGAACTACATAGAAAAAGAAAAATAATAAGAACTTTTTGTCTGAAAGAGCTGGAAAATAAATATTTGCTGACATCTAGTGGACAAGGAGAGCATAGCATACTAAAGATAAGGCCCAGAAACAAAGAATAACAATCTGTTCCCATGAACTCTAATAACCTTAAAGAAGATAGTTGCTAAGGAACAGAGAAGAGATTGTATACCGGGCCGACTACAAGATTGGAAAGTGTTTAAAGGGAAAGAAATGTTCTGATTGTGGTTTAAATTTATGAACTGTTTAAAAACTTTGATCCATGATAAAGTATTGAAAAGGGAAGCTACAGGAAGGATTTAAGCTGATTAATTATACTGAATTGATAATTAACTCCTGAAAGAAAAGAATTGTTACAAAACATTGACTTTACTGAAACTTTGACAATTGAAAATTGCAGTGGATTATAAAAATTATATATAACAACAAGAACTATACAAAATTGGACTGTATGAATGTTGAGCTTTGGTTAGCTGGACAAGGCTATCTACAGAGACTATGGCATTTAAGATGGACTACTCGAAAGGGGGAGACAACATGGATATGACACACTCATCAAAAAATTATAGAAAACCACACCTAATACCTATTCCTGAAAGATTTAGCTTGAAAGATCAAAGACCTTTAGAAACACTTCAAGACAAGACACTTTCCAAGACGAAATTTATGTAATGCTATGACAGATACAAACTACAATAAACTTAAACCACGAGGAGCTTAAATATAATTTTGATATTATAAGTGAATATACTTTTAACTTAAATCTACAATTAAAAAAACATTCAAAGAATGATGGTAAAGAAGAACAAACAATCCAGACAACAGAATGTGAACTAGAAAAAAATGATTTGACTGGCGAAGTTACAACTGAAGAGAATTATACCTTAATACAAACAAGAAAAAACTTACAAGACTTGGAGACAACGATAAATATGGAAAAGATACTTTATGCATTAGAACGTCAAAACAAACCTGAGAAGAAAGTAGACTTAATAAAATGGACACTGCTAGGAGAATCATTGTTTGGGAGACAAAAAGCATACATCTCATCTACTATGTATCCTCTACTCCTAACAATAACTACAAAAATACAAGAACTGAACAAGTTGAAAATATTAATTTGGAAAACAATTTGGCAAAGGAAGAAGATTAGAGATGGGCTGAAGAGACTGGATTTACCCTACTACATGGAATATTATATGAGTAAACACCTGTTTGAATATGGCTAAATAAATAAATAACTTTATTCAGAATAAGTGGGATAAGAGATATAAGTAATGTAGTATTTTTTTTTTATAAGATACAAAATGTAAAAATATAAGGATGTTGTAGGTGAAGGAAAAGTTTGTATTTTAAAGACAAATTAAGTTTGAAAAGATTTAGGAATGAAATATTGAAATATTGAGGGGAAATTAGGCTTAATAAGAATTCTGAAAAAAGGATATATAGTGATTTAACTAATTTCTACAAATAGAAGTGAAATATAATTTGACTAGAAAGATGTTATAGATGTTATGATAGATAAGTAGTATAGTATTTCTATAATATATGAAATATGAAAATACTGGGATGATATATTTAAAGGGAAAACAGATATTTAGATGTTAAATACTGGGGAAATATGATTGATAAGAATTGTTTGGATATTATGGAGAAATTGAGCTTAAACAAGATTTATGAAAATAAGATACATGGTAAATCAATAAGATGATTCTTACAAAAATAACGTGAGCTGAAAAAAATGCCATATAAGGACGCTACTACTGTTGGTATAAATATAGAAGAAAATGTTTTTACTTAATTATTTAAATATGGAAAATGTCAAATATTAGAAATTACATTTGTTTAATGTTATAGAAGGAGAATATATATATATATATATATATATATATATAAAATTATGAACCAAGACAACACGCTGTACACCAGGCACTAAGGATGTTATTGTAAAAAACCAATAAAACTTTTACAAAAAAAAATTCATAACAAGATAAACTATTTAAATTTAAGAATGTCTTTAAATTACATGTATTTAAATCTGTAACTAAGACACTGAGCTCATTTTCACAGACTAAATGTAATCAGTGTTTTTCATGCTTGGTAACTTTAAGATGTGTGGTCTTCAATTCAGTTCCCCAGGCCAGCTAGGGAATCCTGGGCACTGAAGTCCACACATTTTAATGCTGCCAAGTTTGAAAATCACTGAGTAATGGATGCAATTATTTTCAGCATGCAAGAAGTCAATGTTCCTGTTTGAATGCCATGCTTAAACCAGTCCAATGTCTCTTTTTGCTGCCATCTATTTATCTTTTGGCTTATTGCAAACCAGATATAAAAACCCTGGTCTTTGCAAGGTTGGCAAATCTGGTTAAATAATCCAGAACAATTAACTGGCACCGAATGGACCTGGATTTATTTGTGACCAATTAAACTCTCCTTGTGTCATCTAATTATTTACCTACAGTTTTATTTTTGCTTCCAATTTTCCTGATGAAGATCAAAACAAAACCCTACAAAATATAAAGACCCTGTAAGGCATTCTGTATTACCATTTTTAGTTCCCTCTCTCCCAGATTCACCTAAGAAATAGTAGAAAGCAGAAATGGACAGAGGGAAAGATTCTTTGAACTCTGATGATGCTGGCCTGGTAAGCTGGTTGATTTGCCCCCACCCAATTGCAAAATAAGAAAGAATTGGCAGGAAAATATTAGCCAACAAGCCCTTGGACATTTGTCTAAAACATCTCAGATTGCATATTGTAGGCCCACAAAGAGTTATTGCTTTTTCAGGGATATACCTAAAAGATGTTTTTTCAACAGGCAACTGGACTTTGTTTTTTCCTTGAAGATGTTTTGCTTCTTATCCAAGAAGCTTCTACAGTTCTGATAGCTTCTTCAATTCTGATCATTCAGTCAGAACTGAAGAAGCTTCTTGGATGAGAAATGAAATACCTTCAAGAAAAAAATAAAGTCCATTTGCCCTTTGAAAAAGCACCTTTGGGACAACCATGACCTGAATGACTGAGAATCTCCATAGATATATCAGAGATATAGTTATTTTGGTCAGCTGTGGTATGCAAACGTGGTCTAATAGTTGGATTCACACATTCAGGTAAGCTATAATGTCCGTTCATTTTTGGCTTAGTAAATGCTTGAAAATAGTTTAAGGTTCAGAGTGTTGTATGAATTTAGTCAACTGTATCTTATTCTGCAAACAGTCATAAATGAGTCATGAGTTAGCACCGTACGGGAACCAAATCTGTTTATTGGTCTATTACTAATATAGACCAACATATTAGTTCCTATAACAAGAAAAGAGCCTCTGAGACAAAAAAGGTAAAACCTGAAAATGTGTTTTGTCAGGTGACCTCATAGAAAGCCACTTGCTGATTACTGCATCCATTTTCCTGAAATAGTAGGCAAAGCAATATAACTTTACATACCACAATATGTTACTTTGGTGAGGGCAGCAGCCACATAAATCGAATTAAATAAATACACTAAATTGAAATCATGACACAATGTCAGATAAAATTCAAAAGCTTCAACTGGTGCAGAATGTGCCAGCATAGGTAGTAAACGGTATCAGATATTCAACACATGTAATATCACTGCTTTATGAGCTGCATTGGCTGCCAGTATGATTCCTGGTACAGTTCAAGGTGCTGATAATCACCTTTAATAAAGCCCTTCATGGCAGGAGGCCAGGTTGCCCAAGGGACCGTCTTCATCCCATTACATCAGCCTATCCCACCAGGTCAGGCAGGGGAAGGTATGTTGTGGACCCTGTCAGCTAAAGAATTCCAACTGGCAGGCTCCATGAAGTGAGCCTTCTCTGCGGTGCTCTCACCCCAAAGGTGACATGGACCCAATGGTGGAATTCAGCCAGTTCGCAGCACTTCGGCAGAACCGGTAGCTAATTTTTTGTTGCCCAGGCCCAGAATGGACTTCCAGAAGTGGCATCCACACAGAGAACCGGTTGTTCACATATTTGAATCCCACCACTGCATGGGCCTCCATTCTACTGGCCTTTCAGAAAGATGTTGTCAAGGGCAGAAGTCAGGAAGCAAGGTGGTTCCAATGAATTCAGGTTTATTGTATACTAACTCTCTCTACAAGAGGTTGAACTATTTACGGTCAAAGCAAATTGGCAGTAGATAACGAGTCAAAAAAATTCAAAGGGAGCTGGAATTAGATCACTTGTGGGTGTAAAGGGACAGACGTCATGCTTGACCCCTCTCTTTAGGGCTCGGCCTGGTCATCTCCTACAGGTCTGTGATCATAGCTCTGAAGCTTTACTTGGGGCTCACAGAGGAATACCCAACCATGGGGCGGGTTAGCACTCCAAAAGTCTTCCCCCCGCCACACACACACCTTTTGATTAACTTTTAACATTGATTTTTAATCATCCTTGCCTCTTCTTAAAATTTATATACTGTTTTTTTAATGTTTTAACAATTTATTTGTACACCATCCAGAGGGAAATGGGTGGTTTCAAAATTTGATAAATAAAATAATAAATAATTTTTTCCCCCAAGCTGTTTCCAAATATTCAGTTGGTTGGCCATGCAGTGGGTCTTGTCAGCCAAGGAATATCAAGGAACTGGGAAAAATCCCTTCTCTGCCCTAGCTTCTTCCCTCTATAATATTTTTCCTTCAGATATCAGGGTGACTCTGCCCATGAGGCAAATAACCTTTTGCAAGGCTGTGAAGATTCAGGTGGGTGCCTGGGCCAGAGGCCCTAATTGTGTTAAGGGCCCATCTATAGGAACATAGTGCCATAGGTACTTATTTTGTACTGCAACGGTGGTAAAAGTGAAAAATGGTCATAAGTCACTTCTTTCAGTGCTCTTGTAACTTCGATCAGTCACTAAATGAATGGCTGTAAGTCATGGACTACCTGTACCCAGATCTTTCTCTCTAGTATTAATCTCTTATTGTCATCAAAGTTAAATGTCTATAGAGATTCTCAATCATCCAGGTCATGGTTGTCCCAAACTTGATTTTTCAAGAGGCAAGTGGACTTTATTATTATTATTATTATTAAGAAATGAAGAAAGTCCAGTTGCGTCTTGAAAAAAGCACCTTTGGGACTGTCATCAAAGTTTGTCTTCAAACTATCCATAGTATTCCCTGCTTCTATTTTCCCCAACGCCAGCCACACATTGTCAGCCATCTGCCTTTGCAATAAATTCTATTGCATGCCTACTCTGGACCCCCTTGTATTTCAGCAAATCTCCTCCTTAATGAAAGATCTCTTTCCCTCTAATCCTATAAACCGTTTTCAGCAGCTTTTGTGACTGAAACGTGTTGAAAGGAAATGAATGGCATTTTTACTGCTTTAGCCTAAAGCAGATGTGAGACTAGATGGTCCTTGTACTGCCTGGTTTCTGTACTCTAGCTGTCATTTTTCTAAACAGTTGTTTCCTTGCAGTGTGTGTTCATGTGTGTATTTTAATGTTATTTATCACCCAGCAGACAAAACAATTTGAAAGTTTCTTCATGTTTTATTTTTAGCAAGACGGTTTTCCAAAATAAAAAAGAGATAAGAATAATAAGCATACACTGTAGATGCTTTTGTATTATTTTTGCACTATTTTGCATTAAGACATAAGTGACACAAAAATACATCTTGTGTATCAGATGAAAGATACTGGTGTATAAGCACGAATTGGAATACACATCTAACTAAGTCATCTGGAAGCCTAGCCGCAGAATTTGCACGTAGTTATTAGAGTTAACCTTGGGCAGTTGGATTCTAAATTAGCAGGCTTTGTCAATTAGTTGATGATTCAGTGTATTGTTACTGGAAAACAATTAACTTTATAACAAGATTAAGAATGTTGTAAGAATTCAGTCAGTGGGCCATCTAAACCCAATAGTCTATTGTTTTCTGAACTGAAATCATGGCCAAAACAATACTCAAAGTTTCTTGAAAACATTTATTATGTATTTTATTAAAAGGCATAAACTTTCATAGACATTTGAGCCTGCCTGAAATAATTTGATGGATGTCTATGGAGATTGTCAGTCATCCAGGTCATGATTGCCCCAAAGGTGCTTTTTCAAGAGGCAACTGGACTTCCTTGTTTTTGTTTGAAGACCTTTCACTTCCCATCCAAGAAGCTTCTTGGATGAGAAGCGAAATGTCTTCAAAGAAAAACAAGAAAGTCCAGTTGCCTCCTGAAAAAAGCACTTTTGGGACAATTTGATGGATGTGAGTTCTATGCTCAGATTATACTACCAGCATTCCTTCTCCCATTAGTTTAGTTCAGCGTTCCTCCATCTTGGCAATTCAAATATATGTGGACTTCAACTCCCAGAATTCCCAGCCAGCATGCTGAATTCTGGGAGCTAAAGTCCACACATCTTCAAGCTCTCAAGATTGATAAACACAGGTCCATTTATTCTATGCATCTGATGATGTGAGCTGCTACTCACAAACTCCTGTCTATTTACACAGGACAAAACAGACAAACTTTGTACAAAAAATAATAATTGATAAAAGTTTGACATCAGGTCTCAAAACAGGAATAAAGTAATATCAGAGTAATTCAATTTTCCAGGACAGTTCATATTTTGGATAAGCAGGATTTTAGCAGCACCACAAGTGAGAAACAGTGAGAAATGGTTGAATGCACATACATCAAAGTGTCAGGCAATCTTAAGTCTTAACAAACACAATGGGGTTTTAATACATTACAACTTTCAATAGATAAAGCAGTTGAAATCTGTCTCTAGTGTAACCCATCTGTGCATAACCAACTTATCTTTTCCTCCCTTCCACCCAACTCACCCCAATTTAATTCCTACATCAATTCCCCAGTTTAAATCAGTCTAGCAACTCCATGCTCATGATGTGAGCTGCAGTTCCTGAAAGCTTTTGGCTTTTAATAAAATTTGTTAATCTGAAAAGGTGCTACCAGACTCTTGATTCTTTCTTTTTTATTCGTGTCAAAAGCACTTTCAAATTAGACATATAACATTCAACACTGGGCAAGTAAAATAGGTCATAGAAATATAGCTTGTTTAAAAAGTATTAAAATACTTATTTAATACAACCACTTATTAATAACCCTTCAGTTGGCCTCAACAGCTCTCAGACAGTGCTAATGGCCAGATGACTGCAAAAAGAAATACAATCCTCCCACACACATACACACACACACACACACACACACACCACCCTATCAGATCCTATCCTTCCATCCCCCCACCATCCAGTCTCAACCATCCTTCCATTCCTCCTCCCTATCAGAACTGATGAAGCTTCTTGGATGAGTAGCGAAACATTTTCTTCTTCCTCCTCAAAGAAAAAACAGCCCAGTTGCCTTTTCAAGAAAAAAGGCACCTTTGAGACAACTATCACTTGGATGACTGAGAATCTCCACAGATATTCAGCTACGTGAAGATTCTGTCCCCTTTTCTTTTATTTAGCAAAAGAGTGAAAAACAAGGTTAGTTCAGAATGAGTTCTAAATTTTTACATTTTGCTTAATATGAAGGCAAAATCAAAATATGTCACTGAACTCCTTAAACTACAGTGGTGTTCCAATTGTCACCACACCATCATAGATTATCCTTCATTATGGCATCCACTATAATACATTTTTAAGTCGCATTTTTTTAGCCTACATGGAATTTGCCTTGTTTTATGCCTGTCACCTATAAGGTCCACATCTTTAATGAGCTATCTACTATGACCCTGAGCCCTTTCTTACTTAGAAACAGTGTAATCCTCATTAAGTATACATGCAAAATACAATTGTTTTTTCCTACATGTGCATCTATTTATTTCCCTCTTTTAAAAATAACCCTTGCTTTTTGTATTCTCTTCCATTAAACAGGGAAAGCAGAATAGTGTGCTATTCTTTAGTTATGGTTAGATGCCAGAAGTTAATTACATTTATGTAAAGAGAAAGAAAATGGATTTTTTTTTAAAAAAAAGAGTTTTTAAATGGAAAGAAGAAAAAAATGCTAATATACCTTAAAAACCTAAGCATAGTTTATATAAAAGTAATAACAAAAACTACAAAAGTAACCTCTGTTGAACAAAAGTTCAGAACCCTTTAAAGATGACAAGAAATATACTCTATCTGCCATACCGATTTTTGATTTCCCTGGCCAGGCATGATTGCCCTAGCAGAATTTATTAAAAGGCATACACTTTCACTCTCTTGATTAGATACAATGGAAATGCTAGACTGATGGAGGGTTTATTTTAGGATGGGGAAAAGCCAGAAGACACAGTGGTTATACAGACACGAGTTACGTGTGAGACACATTACAAATACTTTCTGAAAAATGTAGTATGCTAAAATCCGCCATGCTTGTTGAGACCTTCAGAAATAGCCTGCAACCTTTTGATGTATGTGAATTCTGCAATCGCTTGCTCAACTGCACTGGTAAAGTTTCTTTTTTTTTCTTTTCCCAAGACAGTGATTGTACTATCTATAATGGAACGTCAGGGAAGGTTAAAATGTTCTAATATTATTTTGCCCTCGTTGTTTTGAGCCCTGATGCCAACTTGTGCCCATTATTATTTTTTTTCCTTCAGTATTTAGCCTGTCCTATGTTTCATTTGAAGGGAACATTCCTGTCACCTCCATGAAGACTTTGCTTTTTATTTTATTTTTAATTGGAAAAAAAAAAGGTTTTGTTTTGAAGGAGAGGTTTTACTTGCAACTATCATTTACTACAGTTATGCATTTATAGTGCATCTTATATCCGGTGCAGAATGCGATCTATCAGAAGATGCAAATTCTTTATCTTTCAGTTATAATATGACAACAAACATTAATGAATAATGCAGATAAGCAGGTGACTCTTAACAACCCAGCACAAACAAGCAAAGACAGACAAGAAAAAGAAAAAGAAAAAACAAGAAAGAAATCCTTGCACAAGAACCCAAAACTTAATGCATTGAATACAAAGAGAGATGCCTCTAGACAATCACGACAGTAGCAATATTTCATTTTAATTTATTTGAGAGAATGAGACTGGAGCCTGGAAAAAAAAATGGGACAATCACATTTCATTGTCATACAGCTCAATTTGAAGTTTTAGCTTGCTGGTGGACAATCAATTGGAACTCTTCCCTGGCCTGATCTGTCATTTTATACTTACAAGGAAGGTTGAAAGAAGGGGTGGGAGGGGGACTGAGTCAAGATGAGAGATTGGGATGAGGAAAGGCTTTATCTAAGCTTTTGGAAGTCTTTTAATTCTTCTCTTGCCGTAATGGAATGAAAATGGAGGATGAAGGCTTAGAAAAACAAACAGCATAATACACCTCAACATTTATTCTGCTGAATTGTTCTCCCAAATTCTCTTTCAGGTGGAGTTTGCTATGAAAATATGTACTGAACTGAAGCTAAGGCTAGATGGATAAACCTAAATCTAGTCTCTTTCAGTATCGAGTTTTGGTAATTAAAAAAAAAAAAGCTAACGAGCTACGTTCAATGTAATTTGCAACTTTCCCAAAAATATTTCCTACCCAGTTGATGATATTTTAAGCATATGCACTACAGATGCAAAATCTTTTTTTTTTTTAGTATACAATGTGTTCTGACTATGTCCTTTGGCTTGGTGCTCTTTTGCTCAAAGTATAAGCATTTTGTGTAGTCTTTGGGTGGAGAGTGAGGTACCCCAAGACTCTGCCTTAGGCCCAATACTCTTCAATATCTTCATCAATGATTTAGATGAGGGGATAGAAGGGGAATTCATCAGATTTTCAGACAACACCAAGATGGCAGGGATAGCCAACATTTCAGAAGATAGGGTCAAGATACAGAAGGATCTCTACAGACTTGAACGCTGTTCCGTGTGTTACCTGAAAACAGTAGAATTCTCCCCTATTTGTTCCTTCCTGTGCTCCTCTTCCCTGTCCTGTCCCCTCCCCTGCCTCTTCTCCCCTTACTTCTCCTATGATAATAACCAGCATGGATGAAGTCATAAAGACATTAGAATTCTCCCCTCCCTATTTGTCTCTCTGATCCACTCTCCTTCCTGTCCTGTCTCCTCCCCTGCCTCTTCTCCCCTTACTTCTCCTTCTTGGCCATTCCCCTCCCCCTCCCCTTCTCCTCCCTCCTCCCTATCACCCTCCTACTCCTGCCTCTCCTCTTCTCCTCTCCTCCCCTCCCTTCATCCTCTCCCTCCCTCTCACTTACCTATGATAATAACCAGCATGGATGAAGTCATAAAGACATTAGAATTTTCTCCTCCCTATTTGTCCCTCCGATCCACTCTCCTTCCTGTCCTGTACCTCTCTTCTTCTCTCTTCCTGTCAGACCCATTGCAGCTTTTCATGTGCCCCCCTTTCTCTTCTTCGTCCCCCTCCCTTCCCTTCCCTCCCCATCCTGTGCCCCTCCTCTCTCCTCCTCTCTCCCCTCCCCTCCCCCTTCTCCTCTCTACCAATCTACTCTTTGTCTCCTTCCCCCTTCCTTTCTCTTCCTTTCCTGTCCCCCTCCCCTCACCCCTCCCTTCCTCTTCCTCCCATCCATCCCACTCCACCTCTTTGTCCCCCTTCCCTTCCCCATCTTCATTTCTCTTCCCCTTCCCCTCTCCCTCTCACTCCACTTCCCTTTTTACTTTTCTTCTCTTCCTCCCATTCCCCCTCTCTTTTTCCCTCCATTTCCATCCCCCTGATTCTGATCCTGCCTCTCAACCTCACCCTTTCACCCTCACCTTAACCCCCTCACCCTCACCCTCACCCACACTTTAAACCGAACCCAAACTCTCACCCTCCCTTACATTTCTAAGAGTTGTCTACAAAAAGAGGGAAGGTTCCCCAGAGTCCAGGAGCCCTACTGAAGAGCAACATACTTCTAGGAAGGCACCTTCATTCTGATAACTGATAGCTGACAGTAACTGACACTTTAGCCTGCAGGGATGAAGTCACAAAGCCATTAGCATTCCCAAGGAGATGACCCGCCTCCCTTATCCTCCTATCAAAGGTCACCTGCTCCTCCACCTTTGTGACATACACCCATGCCAGGAAACTGTCTCTAGGGAGCTACCAAACCAGTCACTGAAGCTGCCTATTTCTCATTTTTTACACAGAAGTCATAGTTCTTTGGATGTAGATGTCCTCTTGTCATCTAAGCACTGCTAAACAGCTTAATACTCTTGTGTTTGGTTTGTAAAGTCAGAGATTGGAAGCAGACTTGACTGAGGTTTAGGATAAATCTTGAAATAGATTTATCTGATTGAAATCAACAGGACTGAATCTTACAGAGCTCATTGATTTTAGTGGCACAACTCTGATACATTCTGAATCCAGCCCATTGTGTGGAAAGACCAATAGATTTTAAACCAAAATTATTCAATCTGTCACATTTAGAGGGGACAAATTGAAAGAGGGAAATGTCCCAGTCACCTACATCTCCATCCTGGAAGATCTGTGAATGAGTTGTTGGGTTTCAATAAAATACCCTGCTGTGTTCAGAGAACAGTCAAGAACAAGCTAAAATAGTTGGACCTCACCTTTCAATCACAGGTTGTAATAATATAATTATCAGAATCTTGAAGCTTACTAGATGGATCTACAGTGTGCTTTTCTATACCACGTGTCTCCCCAGCCATAGATTGAGTACTTTTAAAAACTAGAAGAAACATTGCCTTTTGAACTGCCCTTTTTGTGACCAGTGTGATGGGATCACTTGCTCTGACAAGATAGCAATAGCAATAGCACTTAGACTTATATACCACCCCATATTGCTTTACAGCACTCTTTGGGCAGTTTCCAATGTCAGCATTATTTATATATTTGCATATCGCCCCCAACAATCTGGCTCCTCATTTTATCAACCTCGGAAGGATGGAAGGCTGAGTCAACCTTGAGCCAGTCAGGATCGAACTCCTGGAAGTGGGCAGAGTTAGCCTGCAATACTGCATTCAAACCACTGCACCACCATGACTCAGTGGAGTTGCAATGTTTCAGTAGTCCACAATCTTCTGGTTGGTATAAGAAGCCACAAAGGGTTTCCAAGCAGTGGCATCTTAAGAGGATCCATATTTATTTACTTATTCACGAATCAAATTTATATAGCTGCCCATCTTCCCCTAAAGAGGACTTTGGTGGTGCACAACAAATATTTGTTGTTTTATTCAATTTTGCCCAGAGTCACCTTTTGTACAATGGGCAGCTATACAAATTTTATTAATAAATAAAAATTACTTGAAACAAGAGAAGGATCTGCCTCCTGCACTCCTTGTCTCCGCTTATTACCTTGGTACACTGATACACACTATTTGACCAGTTATTCTGACCTTCCTATAAACATCACTGTGAAGAGTGCTCAGAACGCTGCATTTTGTGGTGATCACAGCAGCTTTTTTAAACTCATTTCATAATTCAGTTTGAGCAACCTCATGAGGTAATGCATACAATAGGATGATCAAGATGGTAAGAGGCAAATCAGCAGAAATTCAGACGCCTTTAAGTGGAATCAGGCAATAAATTCCTACTCATCCTACTCTGCTACCAAAGCTGTTTCATTGTGCCTAATAATAGGGCTAGGACTCTGAATCAGCTTTAATCCAATTCCATATTATCATCAGTCACAGAAGTCAAAGCAAAGGGCATATCCACAATGTCCACAGAACTTAAACATGCTGATTGAACTCCATTTTACACACACACACACACACGAATGTAAGTATGTATGTATGTACAGTATATTCTTAACTGCCAATGTAAGGTTGCATTTTAACTATTTCTATGTGTTAATTAATGCGGTATGCTTCTGTCTGATGGCTTCAGACCTATTTCCACACTGCTATTTTTACAGAATAGGAAACATATGAAGCACCATGCTGTACTCAATCAATTCATCACAAAGGAAGGAAAATGGCAACAAATTTCCATACAGTCCTGTTGCTAAGAAAATGTTGTGGCTTCATCCATGGTGTCATCAGGAATCAAGCTAGATTCGAAGAAATATTTATTTTCATCTCTTTTCATTTCTGTTCCTTGCTTCTGAATAATCATTGTGAGTTTCTTTCTACACAGACAAATCCTAGGATGATAATTTGAAGTTACTATGCCTAACCATAATGTATTTGGTTTTGATATCTTTGTTGTGTGAACACAATCCATGTGATTTGTAAATCAGCCTGGTGTGAAAACTGAACTTTCTTACCTCAATCAAGAACCCATCATAAAGTTTAATGTGATGTGTGAAGTGGGTCACTGAGTCAGACTGCTCATCCAGTTGACTTGGTTTTGCTTGTGAAAGAAATGAAACCTGAAGTTGCAGAGCAGTTATCAACATGTCAATTCTTTTGTGACAGTTACAGGAAGAAAATATTAAATAAAAAAGGACTGTATTAACTGGATTTATCTGCATTTGATTATAAAGCAATGTATTTCTCCTAAGTGTATATATTTCTTGGAGGATTGTTTTTGGATTGGCACTCAAAGCACCTGGGATACCTTTCAGATTAAAAATTATGCTGTGTTGCTTACCTGGGCTTCAGAAACATTCCACAATTTCAAATACAAGTCCCCCTTAGAAACCCTAAATTTGTATCATTTAAAGAAGCATTAGGTCTTTGAATTCAACCCTTGGTTCAGTGAAAAAAGCTACTCTAAACCATCTTCAACAAATTAGCGACTTTTTCCTTGAAAATGGAGAAGAGTGGTGAAGCCCACTCACCACATCTGTGGATAACTGATAACCATCCAACAATAAAACCAGCAACTTTCAACATGTAGAACATGTATTTTACTTATGGCTCTTCTCTAAAGAGAATCCATGATAAAAACAGATGTGATCCCATACATGTTGACCAAAAATCTATATTTTTAAACTGGTTTAACTTTTTTTTCAGAATAGCAGAATTAGTAGATTTTCATTTATTCACTCTTCAGATGTGATTAGCCTCAAAGCACAAGGAAGAAATCCAGATACAGGTTCTTTTCTACAACTGATAGTAATTTCAAGAGACGGGGTTGGACAGAGTTAGATCAAGCAAACATCATGGGACAAGTATTATTGTTTCAATCAAAATAAATTTCTCTCTCAATGTAATTTTATCCAGTGAACTCAATGAGCATCTAAACAAAACTATGAGGAAAAGTGCAAAACTAGTGAAATATTTCTTGAGTTATTTATTTATTTAGAGTTGTATGTCATCCATCTCACCTAGATCTTTTTTCAATGATTAGTTTGCATACTATGGGTAAAGGTTTCTATCCCATCAATTCCATTACTGAATAATAACAGAATAACAGAGTTGGAAGGGACCTTGGAGGTCTTGTAGTCCAATCCCCAAACTCTGGTTGTCCGAACTCTTCTTAAAAACCTTCGATGTTGGAGCCCCGACAACTTTGCCTCTCCTTTCTATATTATTTATTTATTAATTTTTTAATCTGTTTTTTCCAGTGCTAAGGGGGAAAAAAAGTGACTTATGACCGTTTTTCACAGTTATGACTTTTGCAGCATCCCCATGGTCACGTGATCAAAATTCAGACGCCTGGCAACTGACTCATAGTTATGACGGCTGCAGTGTCCCAGAGCATGGGATCCCCTTTTGCGACCTTCTGACAAGCCTAGTCAATGGGGAAGCCAGATTTACTTAGCAACCGTGTTACTAACTTAACGACTGCAATGATTCACTTAACAACTGTGGCAAGAAAGGTCATAAAATGGGGCAAAGCTCACTTAACAAATGTTTCACTTAGCAACATAAATTTTGGGCTCAATTGTGGTCGTAAGTCGAGGACTACCTGTAGTCATTGGTCACTTCTTACAATACCATCATAACTTTCAAAGGTTGCTAAATGAATGGTTGTAAGTCAAGGACTATCTGTAAATTTGCTATCTTCTTTTCTGTAGGATGGAAACACAAACACCCTTTTCAGGGCTGTCTCTGTGGTTAAGCAAAGAGAAGAATGTTTTATTTTCTTTCAAATAATGGGTTTGATGATTTACTGGTATTATAAACACCCTGAAGACAATTATCAGAAGGGTTCCAGTATATTTTTGGTAGCTGCAAAGCCTTTTTTCTGCAAGATTTAAAATTTTTTAAACTGAGAAATAATTTCAGCCCACATCAACAATAGAACTTCCACCCAGGTGTATTTTAGCCCTCTCAAAGAATGATGATAAAAGGAAATATTCTTTAATATATTTAAAGAATGTATTTATACATTGTTTAATGTATTTAGCAATACATTAGAATATGTGCTTTGCAATTCATCCATTTCAAGAAAAAAAAGGAACAGAGTTGATATACTCTATACTGCTGTGAGTGCTGGGGCCAAGCAGAAAATTATTTTTTTAAAAAAAAAAACAACCAATTGTAATTCCTTCTGAAGTTATAGTTTGTGTTTTTATAAGTTGGTACTAGAGAGTTTTCTTAAGAATGCCAGAATAATGCAATGTCCCTACTTGCACAATATATTTTAATAAACTTTGTGAGAATTTGTGTGCTATGTAAATTATTATTTAATTATGTGCCATCATATTAGTGTCAACTCTCAGTAGATAGTTTTTCTCTATCCCTAACCTTATTTTTAAAATTTTAAAATTTTCTCCTTCATGGATTACTGCCTTGTCATGGCGAAGGGGCTTGGGTAACTCAATGAAGTTATGAGCTATGCCGTGCAGGGCCACCCAAGACGGACAGGTCATAGCAGAGAGTTCTGACAAAATGTGATCCACTGGAGAAGGAAATGGCAACCCACTCCAGTATCTTTGCCATGAAAACCCCATGGACAGTACCAAAAGGCAAAAAGATATGACGCTGGAAGATGAGCCCCTCAGGTCGGAAGGTGTCCAATATGCTACTGGGGAAGAGCAGAGGGCTAGTACTAGTAGCGCCAGAAAGAGTGAAGCGACTGGGCCAAAGCCGAAAGGACGCTCAGCTGTGGATGCATCTGGTTGTGAAAGGAAAGTCCGATGCTGTAAAGATTTTTTCTCCATAGGAACCTGGAACGTAAGATCCATGAATCAAGGCAAACTGGACGTGGTCAAACAAGAGATGACAAGACTGAAAATCGACATCTTAGGAATCAGCGAACTAAAATGGACAGGAATGGGTGAATTTAATTCAGAGGACCATCAGGTATACTACTGCGGGCAAGAATCCCTCAGAAGAAATGGAGTAGCCTTCATAGGCAATAAAAGAGTAGGAAAAGCAATACTGGGATACAATCCCCAAAATGACAGAATCTCAGTGCGAATCCAAGGCAAACCATTCAATATCACAGTAGTCCAAGTCTATGCCCCAACCACTGGTGCTGAAGAGGATGAAATTGACCGGTTCTATGAAGCCCTACAGCACCTTATAGAATTAACACCAAAAAATGATGTCCTTGTCATCATGGGGGGATTGGACAGTTAAAGTAGGAAGCCAAAAGATAAACGGAATAACAAAGGCAAGTTTAGGCCTGGAGTACAAAATGAAGCAGGGCACAGGCTGATAGAATTTTCAAGAGAATACGATTGTCATAGCAAACACTCTTTCAAACAACCCAAGGAGACGTCTCTACACATGGACATTCACAGGACAGTCAACACAGAAAATCAGATTGATATGTGCTCTGCAGCCAAAGATGGAGAAACTCTATACAGTCAGTAAAAACAAGACCAGGAGCTGATTGTGGCTCAGATCATGAGCTTCTCATTGCAAAATTAAGGCTTAAATTGAAGAAAGTAGGGGAAAACACTAGGCCACTCAGGTATGAACTAAATCATATCCCTGATGAATATACAGTAGAGGTGACAAATAGAATTAAGGAATTAAATCTGATAGACAGAGTGCCTGAAGAACTATGGACGGAGGTTCGCAACATTGTACAAGAGGTAGCAACTAAAACCATCCCAAAGAAAAAGAAATGCAAGAAAGCAAAATGGCTGTCTGAGGAAAGCTTTGCAAATAGCTGAGGAAGAAGGAGAAGAAGAAAGGGCAAGGGAGAGAAAAAGAGAAAGATATACCCAATGAATGCAGAATTCAGAGAATAGGCTAGACGAGAATAAGAATTGCCTTCTTAAGAGACAGTGCAAAGAAATAGAAGAGAACAATAGAATAGGGAGAACCAGAGATCTCTTCAAGGACAATTGGAGATATTGAAAAAGGAACGTAAAAGTTTCATGCAAAGAGGGCATGATAAAGCGAACCAAAATGGCAGGGACCTAACAGAGGAAGAAGAGATTAAGAAGAGGTGGCAAAATTACACAGAAGAACTATACAAGAACGAGCTTAGCGTCCCTGATAACCACGATGGGGTGGTCACTGACCTCGAGCCAGACATCTTAGAATGTGAAGTGAAATGGGCCTTAGGAAAGCTGAGCAACAACAAAGCTAGTGGAGGTGACAGTATTCCAGTTGAGCTATTCAAAATCTTAAAAGACAATGCAGTAAAAGTGCTACACTCAATTTGCCAGCAAATTTGGAAAACTCAACAGTGGCCACAGGATTGGAAAAGGTCAGTTTACATTCCAATTCCAAAGAAAGGCAAATGCCAAAGAATGTTCAAACTATCCCACCATGCACTCATTTCACATTGCAAGTAAAGTTATGCTTAAAATCCTACAAGCTATACTCCAGCAGTAGTGGATCGAGAACTTCCAGAAGTACAGGCAGGATTTCGAAGAGGCAGAGGAACTAGAGATCAAATTGCCAACATACGCTGGATCATGGAGAAAGCTAGGGAGTTCCAGAAAAACATCTACTTCTGCTTCATTGACTATGCTAACGCCTTTGATTGTGTGGATCACAACAAATTGTGGCAAGTTCTTAAAGAGATGGGAGTACCAGACCATCTTATTTGTCTCTTGAGAAACCTATATGCGAGTCAAGAAGCAACAGTGAGAACTGGACACGGAACCACTGATTGGTTCAAAATTGGGAAAGGAGTCCGGCAAGGCTGTATTCTGTCGCCCTGCCTATTTAACTTATATGCAGAGCACATCATGAGGAAGGCAGGGCTAGATGAATCAAAAGTTGGAATTAAGATTGCCGGGAGAAATATCAACAACCTAAGATATGCAGATGATACCACTCTAAATGTTAGAAGTGAGAGGACTTAAGAGGCTCTTGATGTGGGTGAAGAAGGAGAGTGCAAAAGTTGCTTGAACTCACATTAAGAAAACCAATATCATGAGCATCCGGTCCCTCTCAATTTCCTGGCAAATAGATGGGGAAGAAATGGAGGTAGTGACAGATTTTATTTTCCTGGGCTCCAATATCACCACAGATGGGGACTGCAGCCAAGAAATTAAAAGACGCTTGCTCCTGGGGAGGAAAGCTATGGCAAATCTAGACAGCATACTAAAAACAGAGACATCACCCTGCCAACAAAAGTGCGTATAGTCAAGGCCATGGTTTTCCCATTTGCAATGTATGGCTGTGAAAGTTGGACCATAAGAAAGGCTGAGCGCCAAAGAATTGAGGCCTTTGAACTATGGTGCTGGAGAAGACTCCTGCGAGTCCCTTGGACTGCAAGGTGTTCAAACCGGTCAGTCCTAGAAGAGATCAACCCTGACTGCTCTTTAGAAGGCCAGATCCTGAAGTTGAAACTCAAGTACTTTGGCCACCTAATGAGAAGGAGGACTACTGGAGAGAGCCTAATGTTGGTAAAGATGTGATGGGCATAGAAGAGGGGACGACAGAGATGAGGTGGCTGGATGGAGTCACTGAACCAGTAGGCGTGAGCTTAAATGGACTCCAGAAGATGGTAGAGGACAGGAAGGCCTGGAGGAACGTTGTCCATGGGGTCGCGATGGGTCAGACACGACTTCGCAACTAACAACAACAACAAACCTTATTTTTCAAGTCTTCTAAGAGTTATAGTTTATTTATTTTATTTATTTATTGAATGTATTGACCACCCATTGTACCACAGGGTAACTCTGGACAGTTACAATATTGAAAAGATAACACTTTACAAAACCTATACACAATATGAGCTAAATAATATCAAAAGGGAAATACTCACCCCTAACTTAAAGATTGACAGGGAGGCAGTAAGATGGCCAGGGTAGAAGGCTGCATCTGTTATTAGTCTGTCAACATCCCCCCCCATGAAACCCCTCCATAATTATATTCTTGCAACCTGTGATTGAAAGGTGAGTTACAACTATTTTAGCTTGTTCTTGTGTGTTCTCTGAACACCGCAGGGTATTTTATTGAAACCCAACAACTCACTCATAGTTCTTCCAGGATGGAGATGTAGGTGACTGGGACTTTCCCCTCTCTCAACTTCCCCCGTTATTTTATGAATGCAATCATAACATGCAGACAGCCTCCAGTTTATTTCCTCACAGCCTGGCTGCATAGAGATAAAACTAATAAAATATACAAATACCGATAGATAAATCCTAGAAAAACAATGTTCATCCATTTTTTTTAAATTTCTCTCCCTTATTCTCTCTAACCTCAGTTAATCTCCTAAAGGGCTCTTTCAATTAAATATTATCCAAGAAATCACAATTACTTGCTTACAAATTCACCCAAAGTCTATTTAATTGTAGCAGTATTGTTCTCGCCAATATAGTGGGGAGAAATATTTTTCTTATTCCATATTTATATTTTTGTGTTTCCTCTCATCCTGTAATCCATATGTAATTTTTTCTCTTGCTTACATTCTTGCATGCAAGATCTACAAACTATGGCTTTGAGTGGTAGAAATTCCCACGTATCCTCCTTCGATTTAATAGAAACAGTGAGGACTTTAGATTACACCAAAAGGTTTGTCTCCAGCTACACTATTAACAGTCTATCACAGTGATGGCGAACCTTTTAGAGACCGAGTGCCCAAAAACCACCCCCCCACCCGTCCCCGCTCCGCCGTGCCCGCTGGGCCACCCACCACCTCCACAGCCCACCACAGATCACCCAGGCAGCCCAGCAGTGCCATGGCAGCCACGCCCTCCGCCTGTGCCCCACAGCATCATCTACCATGTCCTTGGCTGCACTGCTTCGCATGGGCCATGCCCAGGGGCAACTCTCCTCCGGGGGGCTGCTGGTGAGGAGGGGGCTGTGGGAGGAGGCGGGGCTGGGGTGATAGTGCGTGTGCCCATAGAGAGAGCTCCGAGTGCCGCCTCTGGCACGTGTGCCATAGGTTCGCCACCGCGGGTCTATCAAATACTTCTTTTAACAAGTTTCAAAAGAGCTTTCAAAAGTAGTTGCTAACAGCATTTTATCTCTTTGTTAATGCAAGAATGTGATGGTCATCCAACGAAGATGTCTTACAAGGGATTCGGGAGAGGCAACAGAAGCCTGCATGTCATGTATTACATTATGAAATATTGTGCTATACGTTTTATTGACTGGCAGCTAGCAATGATGACCAAAAGAGAATTATACTTTATCCATCCTAATAGATGGACTTTTTCCATTCTATTTCTTGGTAGGGAGAATGCCATAGGCCAATGTATCTATACTAATAAAAAAAGACACACACTATTCTTAGAAGGTAATAACACAGTAATTATATACTATATATTTTCTTCATTCACAAATAATTCTTTATTCTTTTAGAATAGGCATTAAAATACCATTATTAAAGAAAACATCCAAACTATCTTGGAAATTAGCAAGATACCTACAAGCTTCACGTAAACATGCCTGTTTAAAAATAACTAATTGGAAGAAGCAGTGTGTACCACTTATAATCCAGTGTGGCAATTAATCAAATGACTTAAACCTGACTACCTGCCAAATTTCCTTAGCATATAACAGAATAATAGAGTTGGAAGGGACTTTGGAGGTCCTCCAGTCCAACCCATTGCTCAAGCAGGAGACCCTCTTATCACTGAGGCACACAAGCAGATTGATCCCCTAGGATAGGTTCGCATCTTCCCTGCGTGCAGTTTAATTTGCCTGCCATAGTCCATTTCCACTGGCATTTCTCAACTGTGTATAGTGTCCTGCCTCTTTGATGGGGAAAAAAGGAGCTTCACTGATTAAATAAGGCAGATGTTTGGATAGATGTTTGGAAGACAGAAACTTCAAAGAATGGGAGAAGAAAATATACATTTAGAAGATTTTTTCCCTTTATCAAACAGAAAATAATGCACAACATATATCGCAACAGAGCAAATAATTTTGGTTTAAAATCTATTGGTCTTTCCAGACAATGGGCTGGATTCAGAATGTATCAGAGTTGTGCCACTAAAATCAATGAGATCTGTAAGGTTTAATCCTGTTGATTTCAATGAGATGAATCTATTTCAAGATTTATCCTAAACACAGTCAAGTCTGCTTCCAGTCTCTGACTTTACAAAACAAACACAAGAGTATTAAGCTGTTTAGCAGTGCTTAGATGACAAGAGGACATCTACATCCAAAGAACTATGACTTCTGTGTAAAAATGAGAAATAGGCAGCTTCAGTGATTGGTTTGGTAGCTCCCTAGAGACAGTTTCCTGGCATGGGTGTATGTCACAAAGGTGGAGGAGCAGGTGACCTTTCATAGGGGGATAAGGGAGGCGGGTCATCTCCTTGGGAATGCTAATGGCTTTGTGACTTCATCCCTGCAGGCTAAAGTGTCAGTTACTGTCAGCTATCAGTTATCAGAGTGAAGGTGCCTTCCTAGAAGTATGTGGCTCTTCAGTAGGGCTCCTGGACTCTGGGGAACCTTCCTTCTTTTTATAGACAACTCTTAGAAATGTAAGTGAGGGTGAGAGTTTGGGTTAGGTTTAGAGTGTGGGTGAGGGTGAGGGTGAGGGGGTTAAGGTGAGGGTGAAAGGGTGAGGTTGAGAGGCAGGATCAGAATAGGGGATGGAGACAGAGAGAGGAATGATAGGAAGAGAAGAAAAGGTAAAATGGGTAGGGGAGGGAGAGGGAGAGGGGAGGGAAATGAAGATGGGGAAGGGAAGGGGGACAAAGTGATGGAGTGGAATGGATAGGAGTGGGGAGAGGAGAGGAGAGGAAGGGGAGGGGAAGGGGACACAAAGGGAAGGAAAGGGCATGGAGAAGGGGAAGGGAACAAAGAGTTGGAATTGGATGGGTAGAGATGGGAGAGGGAGAGGACAGGAGGGGGAGAGAGGAGGGGACAGGACAGGGAGGGAAAGTAGGGGGATGAGGAAGGGAAAGGGGAGGTAGATGAAAAGGTCAAGTGGGTCTGACAGGAGAGGGGAGGGGAGGGGAAGGGTACAGGGCAGGAAGGAGAGTGGATCGGAGGGACAAGTAGGGAGGGGAGAATTCTAATGTCTTTATGACTTCATCCATGCTGGTTATTTTTGTAGGTAAGTGAGAGGGAGGGAGAAGATGAGGGGAGGGGAGGAGAATGGGAGAGGCAGGAGTGGGAGGGTGATAAGGAGTATAGAGGGGAAGGGGGGGGAGATGTAGAATGGCCAGGAAGGAGAAGTAAGGGGAGAGGACAGGAAAGAGAAGAAAAGGGTGGGTAAGAACAAATGGGAGGGGGGAATTCTACTGTTTTCATGACTTCATCCATGCCAGTTATCAGACAGAAGGGAGAGGGAAGGTGTGGGAGGAATGGGAGGGGGAGAGGGAGAGATGCAGGAAGGAGTGGAAGCTCTGTCAGAAGGAGAATCAACCTGGAAATAAATTTGCTGACAGTGAGAACAATTAATTGGTGGAACAACTTTCTCTGGAAGTTGTGAGTGCCCCAGTACTGGAGATGTTGAAGACAAGACTGGACAGCCATTTGTCTGGAATGGAATAAGGTTCCCCTGCCTTGAGAAGGGGGTCCGACCAGAAGCCGTCCAAGATGCCTTCCAGCCCTATTATTGATTCTATGTTCTAATGTTCCACTCCCGCCATATTATATGAGAATTTATTATATAAGAATCAAAAGTTTATTACTTGATCTTGACTGTAACTCTCAGGTCTTTTGCCTTATAGACCCTCAGATAAGAGTATGGTTATATAAGTTCTGATTTTTAGATTTACGTATTGACTACTCCTCATTTACTATAAGTGGTTAGATTTTCTTTTTGGAATGAGATTCAAATCTATTTTGAATCAGAATCCAACTTTACAATTACACTTCTACTGATCCCAGACTCCCAGAACACTTGAATTATGAAATTTCAAATCATATCAAATTTTTGTAATGTTAAAAAAGAGGAGTAAGATAGATAATTTATTTGAATCCATATTCTGTGTTTTGACCATGAATAGAATAAAACTAAAATTAACTTCTCTTTGGTCTGAAGAACATAAAGCAAATCTTGTTTTCTACAAATATAACATTGTCTTCATATTTAGAAAGAAAACAATATGTGGTATTCTACTTATTGTTGTTAAATCTTTTCAAGTGTCCCTCAAAATGTGGAATCAGCCTTCAGAATTTTTTTTAAACATACAATTTTTCTGAAGGCATTTCCATCCTTTGAAAACCTATTTTAAAGAAGTTATCTGGAAAGCTTTCTATAATTTTGAAAAAAGATAATTATCATTTTGTTTACCAAATACTTCGAATCACGGGAAGAAGATTGTAACTGGTTCTCTGAATGTAGAAGGCATGGCATTACAATTGTGTTGCCTTAATTATATTCCATATTTTCCTGTTTTTATAGTTATATGATTCCACAGGCCATTAGCTACTTGAAAAGCATATTAGGCTGAGCACACAGAACCTATGTTTTAAAGAAAATGAAATAAACTTTGAACTAATTGGATTTTGACTCAAGTGCATATTCTTGTTTTCAACAGCCCAGTTTCTCATAGATTACATTACCAACTGGTTCAGCAACTCTACATCTATTGATTTGATTGTCATTTCCTCATATGATTCTGGTTTTTTTTTTTCTTCTCTCTCTTTATATTCTTATTTTCTTTATTTAGAGGAAGAGAGGAAACATGCTTAGGTCCACTGTTAACAACAGAGCTGAAATTCAAGGGGGAAAAAACTAGCTGTGAGTCAAATACACTTAGAACATTATTCTAAATAAATCACTGACAGAAATCACAAATATATTTTTGGCATGATAATGAGTCATCTCATTTCCCTTCAAACACATTCATTTAAAGATGAGAAAAATGAACTTTAAAACATACACATTCTATTCTCCAGTGGTTCATTAATACTCAAACCTTTGAAGTCAGTTTCTCGATATCTATCCCAAGACCTACTTGTTGTTGCTAAAGTAAGCTATTCTTCTATGTTTTCACTTATAAAATGCCAGAATAGGCACACACCTATCCCATTTTAATCTAGCTGTATTACATAGTATCAATGTGTATGCATCTACATTCCATTCAATGAAAGTAAATGAAGTGTGCATCTCTCTTTGGTGTGTAATTGTTTATTTGCATCTATAGTTACATATACAGACATAAAAGGGCTGTGTATTGCTTCAGTTGCAAAAGCAAATGGAAAACAGAACACGGTGAGTTGCAGTTCTGCTTAGCCATGAAAGGCATGGCTGGTGACTTTGGGCCAGTCAGTCTCTCTCAGCCCAACTCACTTCACTGGGTTGTTGCAGGGAAAATAGGAGCAGTAAAGGTGTTGGGTATGTTTGTTGCTTTATTTGTAAAAATAATAAAAGTAGGATACACACACACACACACACAAGTTTTTGACCTTAAATTCCTCTCAAAGCATTAGAGGAAGCCAATGGGGAAAAAAAAATCTCCTAATGTAATAATTCACAAGAATATGCTGCAGGAGGAGGAGGCGGAGGAGGAGGAGGAGGAGGAGGAGAGGAGGAGGAGGAGGAGGAGAGGAGAGAGAAGGAGGAGGAGGAGGAGAAGGAGAAGGAGAAGGAGAAGGAGAAGGAGAAGGAGAAGAAGAAGAAGGAGAAGAAAAGAAGGAAGAAGAAGAAGAAGAAGAAGAAGAAGAAGAAGAAGAAGAAGGAAGAAAGAAGAAGAAGAAGAAGAAAAGAAGAAGAAGAAGAAGAAGAAGAAGAAGAGAAGAAGAGAAGAAGAAGAAGAAGAAGAAGAAGAAGAAGAAGAAGAAGAAGAAGAAGAAGAAGAATTTCTTTGAGTTCGTGCTCTGGGTGGTGTCAGCTTTGATGGTATTTTAGAGAGATAGAGATAGAGATAGAGATAGAGATAGAGATAGAGATAGAGATAGAGATAGAGATAGAGATAGATTGAGAGATAGAGTGAGAGTGAGAGATAGAGTGAGAGTGAGAGTGAGAGTGAGAGATATCTTAGATAGATAGATAGATAGATAGATAGATAGATAGATGATAGATAGATAGATAGATAGATAGATAGATAGATAGATAGATAGATAGATAGATAGATAGATAGATAGATAGATAGATAGATAGATAGATAGATAGATAGATAGATAGATAGAGGTAGAGGTAGAGGTAGAGGTAGAGGTAGAGGTAGAGGTAGAGGTAGAGGTACAGGTACAGGTACAGATACAGATACAGATACAGATACAGATACAGATACAGATACAGTATATGACACCATCAAAGCTGATACCAGCCAGAGGATAGAACAAAATGAAAATTCAGCTCTAGGATCAAATGTGGAGCAGGATTACAGCTTGGGAATCCTTTGTAAAACATACAAGAGAGTGATTGGAAGGCCTACCATTTTTATTTACAAAGGATTCCCAACAAACAGGATATTTAAACTGTGTCTGGCCAGCCACCTGCCAGAGTTTAATTTCCATTCCTGCCTGTGAGCAGGTGTTTTGGCTCAGTTGCCTTAATGGCTCCCTCCTATGCTATGATTCCACAGTAAACCATTTTCAATAAATTGCAGTCTTAAAGTTGGCCGGCTTAGAACTGCACCTGGGAATGTTGGAAGATGCTGTGATTCATACTGAGGATGTGCGGTGGTCCAACCAAAGCCTTGCTTTGGTCCAAAGCAATCTCAACTGAAACAGCCCTTTGATTCAGAGAAATTAAACATATTGAAATATCAGAGAGGGTTGGTTCACTCCGATTGTCCATTTTGAGATGGAGAAAAGGAGCACATGGAAAAGTGCAATGGATCCTTTTGCCATCTGGATCTGAAATCATGTGGCAGCTCCGGTCCAATGCTTCAGCCAAGGACATTGATTTTGTTTCAGCACTTTATCTAAAAGGGGGTTCCAATTGCTCCACGCAATCCCTGAATCAAAGTGGTTTTTTGGAGCACTGTGCATCATCACAAAACTCATACTTATGCCACACAATCATTTTGAGCTTTCCATTTAACAACGACATCCAAACGTCCAATCAACCTTGTATCAATCCTTTGATATATGGAATGTTTTGCTCAAACAAGGAGCTGAAGAAGCTTCTTGGACGAGAAGCAAAATGTCTTCAAGAAAAACAAGAAAGCCCAGTTACCTTGTGAAAAAAGCACCTTTGGGACAACCATGATCTGGGTGACTGAAGATCTCCATAGACATTTTGCTCAAAGCAATTGAGATCTCTGTCAACGCTGGGATACAACCATGATCTGGGTGACTGAAAATCTCCATAGACGTTTTGCTCAAAGCAATTGAGATCTCACTGGAAATTTAATACTCCTATTTTCCTTTCTTTAATAATAATTTTTATTCATGTTTAAATATACAAAG
The DNA here is from genome assembly GCA_023970755.1 of Azemiops feae. Taxonomy (NCBI): domain Eukaryota; kingdom Metazoa; phylum Chordata; class Lepidosauria; order Squamata; family Viperidae; genus Azemiops; species Azemiops feae. Next base: position 1,310,069 of record JALGBA010000349.1, on the reverse strand, counting down.
ATAAAAAAAACTAATAAAAGCTAACAAAGCTACAGAAAAGCAGAAGTAAACAGATTAAAAAGGGGAAGAAAAAATATGTAAAAGAAAATCAAAGGGAAAATATGCAAAGAGATTAGTTCCACATTCATTAAAACAATTGGTGCAAACATTTTCAATAACTTCTCACCTTCTCTAGCATTTTAACCTAGAATCTCTTCATACCATATCTCATCCTTTATCTATTAGCAAATAATAAAGCTTCATCCTTGACTCTAAATCAGCAGAAATCCATTAAGAGGACTCTTATTTTCATTATTAATTTTCTTCCTAAAATAATCCGAGAAATCAGGCTACAAGTATGTGGATGCTTGCTGCTGAATTTGACATTAGGAGACAATCTGGAACATGTCTGGTTTAAACAGGTTCAAGTATAAAGGTCCTAGCAAGCTGCAGTTAATTTAAAACTAGTGAGAGCTAGTTTTGATTTCCTTCCTTCAAAAGAAGGAAGAACTGAATTTCTCAAATCTCACTCCAGCTCATATATGTAGTATAGGCATAGGCAGTTGCTACATATTGCTATTCCATTCATCCTATTCAATGCACTCTTTAAATATCTACTCTTTAAATATCAAAGTTATGTTGCTGTAGTGCTGTGGAAAATATGCAGACTTTCACTGCTGTGATTTGGGGATACCCAAAGGTGCTTTTCCAAAAGACAACTGGACTTTCTTGGGGTTTTTTTTCTTTAAAAACATTTCACTTCTCATCAAGAAGCTTCTTCAGTTCTACTGACTGGTGGGGAATGGAAGTGTTTATATACTTTGTAGTCATCTGGTCATTAGCACTCTGAGGGTTGGTCGTTAGATCTCTGAGAGTTGTTGAGGCCCCTTGGGAGTTTATCTATATCCTCAGGGTCACCTGAATCAGAGTGCAAATGCCTGTGGAACCTTCTTGGAACTGCTGAAAGGACTGTGTTGTAAACAGGAGATAGGTGGTGTTAACATCCTTCTGTTCAGAGAGGGCTGTTCAGTTTTAACTTAGATGGCTTCTTTGATCCCTCTTTCAAACTAGTGGTCCTCCCTGTCCAGAATCAGGACTATGCTGTCTTCAGAAGAGTGGCCCTTGTCTTTCAGATGCAGATGGACTGCTGAACCCTGTCCTGATGGCTTTGTTCTTCTGTGTTGTGTCATTCATTTGTGAAGTGGTGGCTTTGTTTCCCATTTGAGGATCGTTTGGGGATTGATAGAGGAGTTTAAGAGTGAGAATATTAGAAGTTTTTTTCTGAATGGACTAATGTTCCCTATCTTGAAGGCACCCAGAGAGATGTTAGTAAATAGACAATAATAAATAGTCCAAAGATGTTGGTACTATTTCTTCCAGGGAGTTATTGTAACATCAAATAGGCTTCCAGAAAGTCAAGATCCTCAGTGGCCAAATCGGAAGCTTTGATTGAAACAGTCTTTCAAAATAAAGTGCCAAATCAACAGAACCCCATTTTTCAGAAGCTGCCCACCCTTATTGAAATATGAAACCATGATTTATTGTTCTGTCTGAATCAGGCTTAGGGACAGGCATCTGAGTCTTCTCTACTCCCAGAAGTTTTCACTGTATTGATTCTCTCTCTCTGAGTATCTTGCTTGTAGGTAGCAAGCTGGTTTTACTGGTTAAAATGTTTAATTGTTTAATATTTCAGTAGATGGAATTGTGCATAATGGATGAATTAAGCCATACATTTTTTTTCTACATAGTAGCAAAAAAGAAAAAGTATTGAGCAAAAAAGGGAAAGAAAGAGACAGCAAATTCTGCAGTGCATGCTACTGTTTCAGGAAGAGAAATTCCTGTGTATATTCAACATTCATGCAAGGATCCTAAATCATTAGTAAAAAGAAAGTTACACAAACTGCAACATGCTTTGCAACCAGGTATATATAGGAGCATATACAAAGGCCAGTCAGACATTAGGGCAGCTGTGTACTACAGAGTTCCCCAACCTTTCTGGCTTGACGGCCCAGAAGGAAAGGGAGGAGCAGGGAAATGTGCATGTCTCCTCAGGGCTGCGTCTTAAGTCTGCTGCTGTTCACCCTGTTGACCCATGACTGCTGTGCTAGGTTTGCCACTAACCATATTGTGAAGTTCGCAGATGATACAACAGTAGTGGTTCTTATTCAGGATGACAAGGTGGAAGCTTACTGCAAGGAGGTTGAGGGGTTGGTGAACTGGTGTAAGGAAAACAGCCTAGTTTTAAATACCGGAAAAACCAAAGAGATCATTGTTGATTTCAGAAAAGGCAGGCACAGCCACACTTCTCTGTGCATTAATGATTCACCTGTGGAGATGGTTACCAGCATCAAATTCCTGGGTGTGCAGCTAACGAGTAGGCTGACTTGGTCGCTCAACAGTGAGAAACTGGTGAAGCGGGCACAGCAGCACCTGCATTTTCTGCGCCGCATGAGAAAAGCACATCTTCCTTCCCCTGTCCTGACCACTTTCTATAGGGGGACAATCGAGCGCATCCTGTCATACAGCATCACAGTCTGGTTTGGAGGCATCACTGCTTCAGACAGGAAGGCGGTGCAGAGAGTGGTGAGAATGGCTGAAAAGATCATTGGCAGTTCCCTCCCTCCCATCCAGGACATAGCACAGAAGCGTTGCTTGAGCAGGGTCCGTAATATTATCTGGGACACTACACATCCTCTTCACGACCTGTTTTCCTTGTTACCTTCTGGGAGGAGGCTTCGTGGTATCTGTAGCAGAACATCCAGATTCAGCCATAGTTTCATTCCATACAGCATTAACTCTCAAGCTTCCTCCTTGCGTTATATATTCAAGATGGACAGTATTTAATATTTAATATTTATTTGCTATGTATATGTAGGGATGTGGGTCTATATATATGTTGTTCATAGTATGTTTAGGTGTGTGTCATGTATGTGTTTCACTTTGAGAGCGGGCAACTAAATTTCATTTTTGATGTGTGCCATTGTGCCCACAATATAAAAATGACAATAAAGGTTATCTTATCTTATCTTATCTTATCTTATGTGCGCATGCACAAACAGGCTGCTAGCGTCCATGTAATGCTGGTGGCAGTGCTAGCGCCCCTGTGCATGAGCAAATGGAGCCAATAGCACCCGCACAGTGGCACTATTATGATTGGGGGGGCTCACCAGCTATTCTCGTGGCCCGGTGGTCAACAGGCCATGGCCCGGCACTGAACCGTGGCCCATAGGTTGGGGATCCCTGGTGTACTAGAATGCTCAATCAACACATCTGTATGTCCACAAAACTGAAAGTCTACAGAGCTGTGGTTATCCTGTCTCTCCTATATGGATATGAGTGTTGGATTCTGTACCAAAGGCACATCAAATAACTGGTGAAATTTCACTAGATTGCTCTCCAACGTGGAGCTCCTGGTTATATGTAGCCCACCAGTATTGAGTCCCTGATTATAAGAGGCCAAATGAGAAGAGTGTGACAAATCATCAGAATGGGTGAACGTGGTCTGCCTCATCAGCTTCTCTGGTGTCTGAGAAGAAACCTTGAGGTGGACCACACAAGTGCTACAAAGATGCTATGAAGGAAACCATGCATTATTATGACATCCAAGAGAACTAGAAGCTGCTGCTGCCAGCAGAACATGGTGGTGAGCCCTGTGCTATGAAGCCTCCACCAGCCTTGAAGAAAGGCACTGCCAAAAAGTGATAGAAAATTGTGAGTGGTGTCACAGTAAAACACCCACAATCACTACAACAATCAGTCTCCAGTGCCCCTATTGTGCCAAATTGGAACTGCAGAGCCATGCGCATGTCCATGGATGAACTGCACAACAGCAGTCTCTTCTTCAAACTCAAATGACTATCTTATAATATATGATTAGACTTTCAGTCTTCATTAAATTTCTAATTTAAGATTTTGGTGTCAAGCTTCCGACTGACGAACCCAGCCAAGCAAGGACCTCCAAGACAATCCAATATCGTAATGCAAAATTTTATTGAGTACATCATTTCGGCCTAATTGCAAATGAAACCAGCTCTGGCAAAAACACCTCCCAAACCATATAGTAAAAGTGTACATTGCCCCTCCTTCCGTTTAGTTCAGTCACATTGCCCAATTAGGTATTAAAATATTGTTATGAGAAAGTGTCTCTGAGTTTGGTCCGACACCTGGTGGACTGTCCTTGGTTCTCATGGTCTGACTTCTTGATCTCTGGAGATGGCATTCCATTCCTCTTCCCTCCTCCCAAGTTCATTGGCAAGCTGAAAAGCAATAATAGTCGCAACAGCAAAACACGCTTCGAACTTGATATTTGGATGCTAGGGTTGTTTTTCCTTTTCTTATCTAGAACTAGATAAGAAGCCTTTCTGAAATGTCTTTCTGGAGAACTTTAACAGGTAAAACAGCTGCCTTAGAAAAATCTAATGAGACAATACACCTGGTATGGAGATGCAGAAATGGAAACTTTTTCTTGATGAACATTTGACTGTAATGCACCTGTTCAAGGCAATGTTAGATGTGCTACTGCAGTTAAAGTTGTTTTTATTCATGTTTTATCTCCATCTGTGCAAATGCCTTTTTAGACAAAAATTTGAATATGAATGTTTAAAAATATGCCCTTCTCAAGATAACAAATATTCTTAACTACATGCCCAAGCTCTTTTTATTGAACGTTTTGTCTTATATAGTTTTTTTTCCCAGTTTTGATTTTTATTATGCTGTTTTGCTTTTCAATTAGGAAAGAAGGAAAGGAGATGACATGCCTTGAGCTGATAATTCAGAAAATCAGTGCTGACATCTCAAATAAGTAGGCCAATCAAAATACTACAAGATGTAAGGAAAAAGATGATTATTTTAGCAATCTATGTTTGCTAAAACTCATGTGTATATTCACATACTTTGTGCTTTGTATCCCACTTGAAGTAACAAATTATTTCTTACTCAGCAACACTTATTGCTAAAAAATGCTCAGGCATTTTGTACATCCTGCATTTCTGAGCAAACCAGAACTAAACTAAACTGAACTCAAAGGCAGTTTTGTCTTTTGAATTTTATGATGGTATAAAAGTGGGAAGATAAGTCTTAAAATGCATTAAAAGGCTAAAAATATAGCACTGCTAATATAAAAATGCATGCTGTATTTTGGATTAATGCTAATAAAATATGTGGGGGGAAATTTTTCCAATGTGAATTTTCATTCATGTTCTTTTAATCCAGTTTGCAGATTAACACAGAAATGGAATGGAACAGGCACTCAGAGGAAGTCAGGAATAGATGTACTCATTTTTTTCGACTCAAATCTTGTACCTAAAATGAATGGAAGATAGATCTCAGTAAATATTGGACAGCATTTACAAAACCAAGAGAGACAGCATGATGTTAACAAAAGGGTCACAAAAGGGTAATTTTATTCTATATTTTGTTCTCTCATTCAGAACCCCATGCCTAACTCAGAATGATTTCATTCTAAGTTAAGTCTTTTGTGAGAATTTTTAACAGTGGTCTTCAAGATTCTGATTTTTTTTTTAAAGAAATAGATCTAGCAAGTGTGTTGCCTGCCCATGGCTTGCTTGTTGCAAATGAAAATATTGGTTTATTTAGCCAGGAGTATGCTTGAAGCCTTGTGGATTCTCAGTTACCCAGCTGGGTAATTTTGGGTTAGTCACTCTCTTTCAGCTCACCTTAGGTTTCCAAATTGTTGGCTAATGTTGGTTTGATATGTTCTTAATTGTAAATTAACCATGATTGTTTCAAACCTAGGATAATAGGGTCAAAAATGCTCAGTTGTTATTTCAGATGAACCATAAGACATACTTCAGTAACTAGCTTAGCAAGCATACAGTAAGTGCCTAAATTTATTAGAAAACTTCGCATGTTGAGGTTCTCTACAAAATCCTCCAATGGGATCTTGCTTTGCTCTTCTCTAGTAAAGACACAATCAGCATAGACCGTCAAACTGCCGGTCTGTGGGCTGGATGCATCATAGTGAAACCGCACCCACCCCATTGCCGGCAATGGAAAAAAAGTCGCGATACGTCGCGACACGTCACTTGACGTTGCGAGTTTGACACCCCTGGCATAGATGTTTAGGTTTAGCTATGTTTTTAGTGTGATGTGCAGTTGGGATGTGGGTGTCCCTTCCAAGAAGAGAAATTCCAACAGCCATTTTACAATGGAGAGCAGGTGTCTCTACTAGATTCAGAAGGTGACTGAATCTAGTAAATAAAAACCTCAGCAAACCCGTCTAGAAATAAAGCAATCTTAACCAAACTAAAGTAAAAAATAAATTTTGATACAGAATTCTTCACAGATCAGGCTTCTTAGCAGAAAAGAGATAAATATTTTTCTGCTCAGACATCAAAAGCAACCTTAGGGAAATATAAACCAGGTTCCCATGTGCACTTAATCACAACTCAAGCATGCACTGGCAACTTCATTTATCTGCTGTCATCCCATGATGTTGCCTTCATCTTAAGGGTATGCATTGTGCAATCCTTTGGATCTGGTGAGGCTGCTCAGAATGTATCTATCAGATGGAACTTAAAGAAGTGACATTTTTCTTAGTCCTCCACAATACAGGCAGTCCTCGATTTACAACAGTTTGTTTAGTGACTGTTCAAAGTTACAACGGCACTGAAAAATGTGATTTATTTCCATTTTTCACAGTTATGGCCTTTGCAGTATCCCCATGATCATGGGATCCAAATTTAGATGCTTAGCAACTGGTTCATATTTATGACTGTTGCTGTGTCCCAAGGTCATGTGATCACCTTTTGCAACCTTCTGACAAGCAAAGTCAGTGGGGAAGCTGGATTCACTTAACAATTGGGTTACTAACTTATCAACTGCAGTGATTCACTTAACAACTGTGACCTCCTCTGGTCAGTGACTCGTTCACTTATCTGGATCAGCTCATCACTGCCATTGGCTGGTGCATCTGGCACCCCCTGTGGTCATTGGCTCATCCACTCACCTGGTTCAATTTGCCTTCCCCATCTGTTGGTGAATGGTATAGGGTCTCCTGCTTGAGCAGGGGTTTGGACTAGAAGAGCTCCAAGATCTGTTCCAACTCTGTTATTCCGTTATTTCATTCTCAGCCTATTCAGACACTATCTGAGGATAGCCTGAAGTTGTATACAATCTTTAAAAATACCCTCGTATGAAGGGATAGCACTTCAATTCATCAGTGAACAAAAGCCCACATAGATTCAATCACACATCTCTCAAAACCAACTATTTCTTATAATTTCTCAATATTTGCTGCCTGAGATGACTTCCTTATTTGACTTTTATTAATCCTCTAACCCAACCTTTCTCGGTTGGTGGACCGAAGGGAAAGGGAGGGTGAAGCATTTTATGCATGCACATGCACGTGCACACAAACAAGCCAGCAAGCATGTGCAACACAAATGGGGAGTGCTAGTGCCTGCATGACACTTGCTAGCACTGCCCCATTTTCACCATGCAGTGTCCTGTTTTCACCACGGTGCGCCCCTTTTTCACCACGCAGTGCTCCATTTTCACCACGCAGTACCGTTTTCACTGAACGGTACCTCATTTTCGTAGTGGCGGCACTAGCGCAAATGGGGGTGAGTGCGTGCACACACATGCATGCACTGGCCAGCCTGTCCTGTGGCCTGGTGGTCAGCAGACCACAGACCAGTAGTGGCCCACAGCCCATATGTTGGGGACCCCTGCTCTAATCCCCAGCAGTCTTTAGATGTGTGGACTTCAACTCCCAGAATTCATGCTGGCTAGGGGAATTGTGAGAATTGAAGTCCACAAATCTTGAAGTTGCTATTCTAAGGTCAAATTAAACCTTAGTTTACATTTTTCTAATACCTTTATTCAATAATTTAGTATGTTTAATACTGTTCTTTCAGAAATATGAAGGGGCTGGATCACAATCCCAAACAGTTTAGGAAGAAAAGTAGTAATAGAAAGATTTTCCTTGATGATTCCCTCTTTGGATTACCTGGATCACTACTGAAAGAAGAAACAATTGGTTTAACTTAAAGCCTTTTCTGATGTTTTTATTAAAATGAAGGCAGGTAACTATTTCTATAGCTTCCTTTCATTTGTATTTACAGGTGATTTGATTTGATTTAGAACTGTTCATTTAATGATGGCTCAAAGTTACATGTAAAAGTTACTTATGCCCATCTTCAAAGCTATGGCTGTCAAATCAGCCCTGCAGTCATGTGATCAGGATTTGGATACTTAGCAACCGGCTCACATTTATGATGGTTGCAACATTCTGCAGTCACGTGATCACGATGTCAACACTGCTAACATCCGATGTTCTTGCTTTGACAACAGATGGAAATGTAGCCATCTTTTCTCTATCGCTTTTAGAGTTCGTTGATGCTGGGAGGGGGAATGTGGATGAGAGTCCAGCTAGTCATAACAATAATAACTCAGCCGTGGGAACCCAAGGTTATTAGGTCAAGAGTTGATAGAAATTTGGCAGGCAGGAGAGATGGGGAGAAAGCCCACGCTTCAAGTTAATTGGGGAATGTGATTTATGACAGTTAATTGGAGGAGGGAATTGCGCTTTGCTACTTTGTGCCAGGGGAGGGGAATTCAGTTTTTGGCTTCAACTATGTAGTGCCGATACTTTGTTTCTTGAATAAAAGATTCTTTAAGGAAAACAAAGCCTCAAAGTTCTTTTGAAGAGATTCATCTGTCGGAACCACGACACACAAGTTTTGACCTTCCCAGCCAGTTTCCAGCAAGCAAAATCAATGGGTGGGGGGGAGAAAACCAAATTCATTTAATGACTGTATGATTCATTTAACAACTACATGATTTGCTTAATGGTCATAGTAAAAATGATCATTCAATTGGGTCTGGTCATGTGATGTCTCACTTAACAACCACATTGCTAAGCAACTAAAATTCTGATCCCAATTGCGGTCAAAAGTTGAGGATAGCTTGAATATAAATAATATCCTCTACTTCATTCAAGAGAATGCCACTTTGATGGATCAGGGCACAAACCGCTTTCTAATGTACTTGTTTTTGTCTACCACAAGTTCGCTGGCACATCGCTACCACTGAGAGTGATAAATCTTACTTCTTGTTGGCTTCTTTACTGCTTGCCAAAATAAAGCCCTCCAAGCAGACATGAGCACACATATACATATATATATGTGTGTGCTTGAAATGCCAAGTGCATTTAAAATGGGTTGTAACATTTAAAACACACCCACACAGCACCACAAGACAAGACAAGATTTGGCATCCACTTGTCATTTTCATAAAGTATTACAATAAATCAGTGCCTTTTGAATCTCAAGGATAAGCAGAGGCTTGATCTTCAGTCCTTTTTCACGCACCAAGCAATTCCGGGCTTTCGTTGCTCTTTTGAAATTATTCATTCCAGCTCTGCTTTGCTCTTGAGCTTCTGAAATATAAAATAGTCTGGAATAAGTTGAATGGGGCTTCTGCTTGACAGCTGATTAGGGCCCCAAAACACAGTTACAGTTACTTTGTGGAATGCAGAATTTAGCCACTGCTGCTACTACTGTACTACTCTGCTAAACACCTAATTCCCATAGCACTGTCTTATGGATATTTACCCATGTGGTAGGGCTATATTATTATTATTATTCTCATCTTTCCTATTACTTTCTCCGATTAGTATCTTATGATTTATCACTTTATTGTTTGTATATACACTGAGAGCTTTTGCGCTGGAGACAAATTCCAATCACAGTCGGCCAATAAAGAATTCTATTCTATTCTATTCTATTCTACTCTACTCTACTCTACTCTACTCTACTCTACTCTACTCTACTCTACTCTACTCTACTCTACTCTACTCTACTCTACTCTACTCTATAATCTGTTGGTAGAGATCTGTAGAGAATCACAAGCACTTAAGCTATTAACTTGGTCCAAGTGTGTGTTTGCAAACACACACACACACACACACACACACACACACACACATCCCTGAAGGCATGAACAAACATTGCTCGTATCTACATGCATTTTTCAGAAGCATCTTTTTGTAGGTTCTTGAGTCTCTTTCCAGATTGTATTGCTAACATTTTGACAACAAACTGCGTACTTTTAGCAGCTTTTTATTTATTTACTTATTTATTTATTTAAAAGCAGGAACAAGGAAAACAAGTCCATGAAACCTCTGTTAGGCTTAAGTCACATAATTTAGTTAACTCCCTCCAATAAACTACAGACACCCTTTTAAAAGGACCGCAAAATATCTATATTTCTGTGATGTTCCCCGTTATCCTTGAATGTTAGTTAAAAATGCAAATCTGATCCATAAAATGGTCTGCCTGTTTATCTGTCTCTGTAAAGCGCCAGGCAGTTCAAATGAGTATAAAGATTTATTGAAAGCTTGAGCTCTCTACAAGAATCTGACTGTCAGGTTTGCCATCTTCAACTTGGCGCCTTGCCGGTATCCTGCCATCAAAGGCTAGGAGGGGAGAGGGAGACCTGGGGGAGAGAACAAGTGGGCAATCATCCAGCATGTATCTGTGATGGGAAATTGGGAGGGGGAGAATGACAGCTTGATCAAGAGCAGGGAGCTCGGAACCAGTTCGTGCCAGCAATCAAGGCCATACACCCTGAGAAAGAATATGGATTATGTAATGTATTGAGTTAATTTTATGAAGCAGGTTGCTGAGATCTGTGTAGGAACCGTTAGCAGACCACGTGGCCTGCCAGCCAGACTTGCCGTCTACAAGACTGTTTAGTATGCATTTGAGCGGGAGAATACTGAGCTCTCATTGGCTGACGCCGCCCAGAGCTGAATGTATAAATAGGGGTGGAGCAATGTTTGTTAGTTTCTGTTTTGACCTTCAATAAAGAAGTACTTGTTCTATTGCTGCCTCTTCAATGCTGAACCAAGCAGAAAACAGAACAGATTACCCTAAACATCTCAGCATTCTCAAAACACCTAGGCGGACTTTTATTGGCTGAACATGGATTGGTCATGGGGCAAGGGCTGGGATATGGGGAACCTTTTTGTATCTTATGAACCTGGGAAATTTAGTTCTAGCCTGACTTTACTGCAGCCAGCAACTTTTAGCAAAAGGACATATCACTTTAACCACTTCCTAACAGTGAGGACAATTAACCAGTGGAACAGCTTGCCTTCAAAAATCATGGGCGCTCCATCACTGGAGGTTTTTAAGAAGAGACTAGACAGCAGTGGTGGGATTCAGCCAGTTCGCACTGTTTTGGCAGAACTGGTAGCTATTCTTTTGTTGCCCAGGCCCAGAATGGACTTCCAGAAGCGGCATCCACACAAAGAACCGGTTGTTCACATATTTGAATCCCACCATTGCTAGACAGTCATTTGTCTGAAATGGTATAGGTTCTCCTCCTTGAGCAGGGGGCTAGACTAGAAGACCTCCAAGGTCCCTTCCAGATTCTGTTCTGTTCTGTTCTGTGGGATCAGACTGGGGCAGGTCTGACACTGACCAACTAATGGTCAAGGGAAATGAGTGGGAGATAAGAAAGACATTCATGATGTGCTGGACTTAGATCTTTTGTGGGGGCGCAATAACTCGTGACTTATGATGCATTTGACCCCTTCTTCAGGCTCATCCTGGTCATCTCTCTCTTGATTTCTGACGCTGTAAGATCTTCTAAACAGAAAAAAAAACAAAAACCCATTTCTAGCTAGGAAACCTGACAGTTGCTGACAAGCTTCTATTGTGGCTTAGCTTTTAAAGAGTTTGATCAGCGAGAAGAATCAAGACTGATGATTAAATACAAACCACCCCTCTCTGGAATTGGCTGGAATACATAATTTCTTCCAAAGATGCAGAGGAAGATTTGTTCCAAAGACAGCGAACAATTGGGAAATAGCATCCAAAGCTGATTAAGAATGTGATGAAACAAACCACCAGGAATTTCTCTTTCTTATAATACTTTCCTTCTTCTGGAGGTTTGCCAAGAGGAAATTTAGCATATTACTGTCCTCTCCATTTTAAATGTCCTAACCCCAAATATTTATATTCATTATTGGAGGGTTTATTTTTTTACAAGATAGATGAAGTAAAATTACTTTTGTTATACTTTTCCTCTTAAGTAACTGTTATCATGCTTCTAGCCTTTTTTTTTTGTTTTAACTGCTGTTCATGCATACAATGTACTGTAAATAATGTTATGGAAGAGCATAATTCCTTTGGGACAACATGTTGAAAAAGGCAGAATGGATTCTGTCTGCCATTGCTTGACATGATAATAAAGTGTTTGCTGCTTTAAGGTCTCCACTTCCAAACAGTTTATGAGACTGACTGCAGATGCTCACAATCAAGCTGCAATAACAGGAAACAGTTCCACTGAAGCACTGAATTTCTATTCCCAGTGGATGGTTCTTAAATATGTGGAAACCAGAATCTCTGCAATTGAGGGAAATGGAAATAACAGAATGACAGCATTCGAAGGAACCTTGGAGGTCTTCTAGTCCAACCCCTATACCCATTTCAGACAAATGGCTGCCCAATCTCTTCTTAAAAACCTCTGATGATGGAGCATCCACAACTTCTGAAGGCAAGCTGTTCCAATTATTAATTATTCTGTCAGGAAATTTTCTCCTTATTTCTAGATTTGTTCTCTCCTTGATTAGTTTCCATCCATTGCTTCTTATCTTGCCTTCAGGTGCTTTAGAGAATAGGTTACCCCCCCCCTTTTTTTTCTTTGTGGCAGCCCCTAAAATATTGAAAGATTGCTATCATGTCACCCCTAGTTCTTCTTTCCACTAGACTAGACATAGCTAATTCCTGCAACCTTTCTTCATGTTTTAGCCTCCAATCCCCTAATCATCATTGTTAATCACAGAATGGATGACACATTTATAACAGCAATGGGGGTGCACTAACATTTACTTTTCAAGTCATGCTTATATTCAGATACCTCACACATCTGCAGTTTGTGGGCTACATGTCTTCTCTCTTTGGATTTTAGTAGAATTTTGCAAGAATTGTTTTCATTAATGGGATACTTTATACTATTTAAACTTGGCATCATAGATTGTAAAATAAAATAAAAAACTGACAGTTCTTCCTATACTCATTCATTGGGGACTTTTTGCCCTTGTGGCAATTTTTGCCTTGTACATGATTTTGAAGACCAAAAGTGATTGTGAGCTTTGGACAATGTTGAGCCTGTTCTTGTCTTCTCCCAATGTAAGTGAAATGCAACATCTTGCCTTACCATTCCAAACACACTTATGTGTCAAGTTCCTTTGCAAAACACAATAGGATCATAAACATTTTCTGCAGCTTCAGTCTCATTACAGTGAAATAACCCTTTTCATTGGTTCTGACAAGTTTTATATTGGAATTAAGTGCTGTTGCAGTGTTTTTTCTGGCTCTCAGCCTGTACTTTTTCTATCTAATAATAACATGTTTCTACCATCCATCTCAAGGGAGAGTCCAAGAACTATGAAAAGAAGGACTAGGGGTGACATGATAACAGTGTTCCAATATCTAAGAGGTTGTCACAAAGAAGAGGGGGTTGACCTATTCTCCAAAGCACCAGAAGGCAGGAGAAGAAGCAATGGATGGAAACCACTCAAAGAGAAAAGCAACCTAGAACTAAGGAGAAATTTCCTGACAGTTAGAACAATTAATCAGTGGAAAGACTTGCCTCCAGAACTGGTAAGTGCTCCAAAAATGGAAGTTTTTAAGAAAAAATTGGACAACCATTTGAGTGAAATGGTATAGGGTTTCCTGCCTGAGCAGGGGGTTGGACTAGAAGACCTCCAAGGTCTCTTCTAACTCTTTTGTTCTGCTATTCTGTTAATGCTTTGAGGAAATCTGAATTTGACAATTCTTTAGTTTCACTGGTAGTAGAGCAGGAATGACCCTGCTCCCTCTGTTCCTCGTTAGAGGAAATGGGAGCTTACATCTGAATAGAATTGACCCTTGATGCTACGGAACTGTTGAGTAATTCTACACCTGAATAGCACTGCATGGGAAGCCTTGAGATGCCTTCTAAACCAATCCAAACTTCCTCACACCAAAATGTAAGACCAGTCAATCAATCCACAGAACGAGCAACGAAAGCTATGAAAACACTTTTTAAGTAGTGTTCCAGAAAAGAGTGTGAAGTAGAGAAAGCAACATTTGATGCTCCCTTTTTCCTAAGCTGGTCAGATACCTGCTCTGAGCAGTGCAACCAAGAAATAGAAACTGATGGTGGCTTTGGAAGCAAGGTCCAAGGCCCTCTGATTTATAAAGCACTCACCTGCCTACTCAGAGAGCTTTGATTCAAAAACAAAAGGGAAAAAAGCATCATCCTTCATCATCTGTTCCTCACCCAGGCAGAATAACATTTCCATTTTTTTAAAATTCTGCCTGTTGTTTTCTTTATCTTGGGCTTTCTCTTCTCTCAGGCTGAGAAGAAGATAAAGAAAGTCATAGTTTCACTCCTTAGAGCACTTTGGCTCCTAGTTGTCTGGCTTGTGGGATGTGAGAACATGCCCTTCTGTTTTGTCTCTTTGGCTCCAGAGAGGCTTTCTGAGACTTTACATGAAGACATGGATCACAATGTACAAACTCTGAAATGTGTTTTAAAATAAACTATATAGTTGCACTTGACATTTTGGAGTCTGCTACTTCTTAATGAGAGGTGTTTTTTTTCAGTGATCCTTATAGAACAGGTAAGTCAGTGCCAATGACCAAGGAACCCCAAAGAATTGTCTTTGTAGCTGTTTCAATTACTTTTAAAGCAAAGCAGGAACATTAGCCATTCAGACAAGTTATAATCACACACACACAAAAAATAAAACAGTAAGTGGTTTGTAGATGCCACCTCACTATCCTCAAAAGCAAACATTTTCTTAGGTATTGTGACTGTAGCAGACTATGGAAATGTTTTTTTTTTAAAAAGGAACCAGGCTATTACTGACAGCTATGTCATTTTGCCCTGCCTTATTGATAACATTCTATAAGAGCTCTCCAAAAAAGTGCCTCATTTAAAAAAACAAAATACATGCCCTAAGCATGTATTTGCTTAAACTCTACTAAAAGTGCAAAGAAGAGCAACTAAGATGATTAAAGAGACAACAACATATGAAGAACAGTTGCAGGACTTGGGTTTGGCTAGTCTAGAGAAAAGAAGGTCTAGGTGGGACATGATAGCAGTATTCCAGTATTTGGGAGATTGCCACAAAGAGGAGGAGGTCAACTTATTTTCCAAAGCACCAGAGGGCAGGACAAGAAACAATGGATGGAAACTAATCAAGGAGAGAAACAACCTGGAATTAAGGAGAAACTTCCTAACAGTGAGGACAATTAACCAATGGACCAGCTTTCAATCAGAATGTGTGGGTGCTTCATCACTGAAGGTTTTGAAGAAGAGACCGGACAGTCACTTGTCTGAAATGGTAGGGTCTTCTGTTTGAGCAGGGGGCTGGACTAGAAGTCTTCCAAGGTCCCTTCCAGCTCTATTCTGATTGATTCATTGATTGACTGCTGAGGCTACATCTGCCTAGAAAAACATCTGTTCATTAAAGAGAAAGAAAAACGTTGGAGGCATTCCACTAAAAATAATGTAGAAACTTCTTCAGTTCTGAAGACAAGCTCTAAACACTTACCCCAACTTTGCACCTTTCTGAAAGTTCCCAGATTTGATTCTCTTTGAGGGGTTCCTACACCGGCAGATTCCATCTCCTTTTGCCAAAATGCAAAACAATAAGAAAAAAAAGTGTACAGTACCCTGAAACTCTGAACTTTATGAAGCAAGAATCTACTCTGAACATGAAGTAAGGTGAGCTCTGTTCAAAGAGGAAGGCTGTGGCAAACTCACTCATTCACCAAAACTTTCAAACAGGGGATTCCAAACAGAATATCAGCTGGTAGCCACAAAGATCAAAGGAGGGGGAGGGGATGTTTTTGAAGTCTAAATGGATTGATCCCTCTCCCAGGGCAATTGTTTATATTACAGCGATGAAGCCTTGAGAAGGGTAGTGCTGAAAATAGATCTTGATGACAGTCATGTAAAAGAATAACCAGCTTTGAAGCATCTACAAATTCACTGAAGAAATCATGGTAATCAAATCTAACACTGCTGCTTCATCTGCATCTTAATTCTATTGATTTTATTCAGCAGCCCAGCCTGCATAGGCTGATATCCAAGCTCTGGGTAATGAGAAAGGACAGATGAGTTAAAGACACAAAATCAATATTCTCTGCATGTGAATGTGCCATCGTTCTGCAAAACTAAGGCTTCCATAGCCGGAACAGATAGAAAGTGACATTAAGAGATTTAGAGTACATAAATTAATACATAACAGGGTTTTTTCTCAGAGTCACGTCCATGTGCATTCCTACAGTTCTTGAGTTGGCAGAAAAATATGTGGGCATATATATATATATATATATATATATATATATATATATATATATATGTTTTCTGAGGTTTTCACGGGTGTTTGTATGTAGGTCTTTGGTAATTCGGGTTTTCTCCCGCGTAAAATTGGAAGTGTCTTGGCGACGTTTCGACGAAGTCTCATTCGTCATCTTCAGGCTGGTGTCTCTTCGGCCTCGTGCTTCTAGGAGCAATGTGTGATCGCAGCTGTTTCTTCCTTTTAACTGCCAGTGGGGGTATGAACTGATTGGGGGGAGCTTGGCTGTGTTCTGATTGGGTGGAGGTGTGTTCTGATTGGTTAGGGGCTTGGCTGTGCTCTGATTGGATGGGGGGTTGGCTGTGCTCTGATTGGATGGGGTGTGTTCTGTTTGGGTGGGGGCTTTGTTGTGCTCGGATTAGTCTGAGTTGCAGCGGGATTTGAGATGGAGAGCTGCATTGCTGTTGTTTGGCTTCGCGTTCGTGGTCGTGCCATATCATCAAGGTGGGTGTCAGTTTGCTTCATGTATGGATTGGAGGGGTTTGAAATGGCTAATGACCACAAACCAGAAACCAGACCACAGCTGCATCATTAGCCACTTATATATATATCACTTGCCAAACCCTATTTCTGTCTTGGAGACAATGGAGGGAACTCTGTTGTTCTTATAGATGTAATGGTGGACAGATTAAGAGAGCAAAAGTGATAGATTTAACAGAATAACATACAAACATATGAAGAATGGTTACAGGATTGGGGTATGGCTAGTCTAGAGAAAAGTGACTTATGACCGTTTTTCACACTTACGACCATTGCAGCATCCCCATGGTCACATGATCAAAATTCAGATGCTTGGAAACTGACTCATACTTATGACAGTTGCAGTGTCCTGGGGTCATGGGATCCCCTTTTGCGAACCGCTGACATGCAAAATCAATGGGGAAGCCAGATTCACTTAACAACTGTTACTAACTTAACAACTGTGGCAGGAAAGGTCATAAAATGGGACAAAACTCACTTAACAGATGTCTCACTTAGCAACATAAATTTTGGGTTCAATTGTGGTCATAAGTCGAAGACTACCTGCATTACTGTACCTTGTATCATAAGTACATTTTCAGTAGTGGCAATGAATTCCATGTCTGATAAATTCTGGAATTATTTTCTTCAGGAAATACGCAGGACTGGGGGGGAAATATCCTGATGGCTAAGATCAGGCACACAGAAGCAGACTGGTCCTGCAGCTAATATATGATGTCTAGGACCACTGATAGCTTAATCCTCTCTAAAGGTGTACATTTATAATTCCCTTTCCGAACTGCAATAATTATCACCATATGTGGTAGAAGCTGAATTCTCTAACTTAATAATGTGTTGGATGATGCAGAACTTATTTAATTTGTCCTGAATGTCCCACTTTCAGATGGAAAGTGGTGGAACTTATATACTCAGGTTCTAGTTTTAGAGACTGCAAAACATTCTCTCTCTCTCTCTCTCTCTCTCTCTCTCTCTCTCTCTCTCTCTCTCTCTCTCTCTCTCTCTCTCTCTCTCTCTCTCTCTCTCCCCACTTTATGGATATTTGTAACTCAATTGCTCTTTCTTTTTTATTTTTAAAAAAATTTCTTTGTCCTAACATTTCCTCAAAGGCTGTATTCGCATAATATGCCAAGCTTGATTAGAGTTGTGTGAGCATGTGTGTGTGTGTGTATGTGTGCATCAAATATCAGGAGTCTGGTAACCTCTTTTCAGACTAACAAAATGTGTGTGTGTTTGACTCAGTTATTGTGTAACCTGGAAAATGAATAAGATCAATAACTTGGTTAAGTGCAGAATGGAAACTTAACCAATAGTGAGTCACTCCTGTGTCAATTTTATTTCCTTTCTCCTGTCTCCTTCCCTTTTACCAACTTTCAGACATCCTTGTGTTTATTTAAATTGCAAACACGTTGGCAAAGCAGATTTAACACAAGTATTACATTATTGACTTGTTTAGTTCACACTGGATCAATATTTTCAGACAGTTTTTTTTACCACACTATTCCCAGTCAATCATTTATCCCATCAGTATGTGCACCAAATTAGGATTTTTTTTTATGTCCCTTTTCCTTTCTTTAAGCAGTAATTGCATACCAATATCCATTCATTCGGTTGAAAAACACGATAATCCTTGTAATCAATTATCCTGATCAATTTAGCAGACTTAGTCAAGTCTCTGTTTTTCTATAACTTCCTTGGTCATGCATGCTTAAAAATATTATAAGTAATTGGTACAAAACAAAACATGAAAAATAAATGTAAAAAACCTGCAAAAATATTTAAATATTCAAATGGCAAAAGAGTGTAGGGAGAAAAGAATCTTAGAAGAAATATAAAGAAATAACTGTATGGGTTGGCAAACTGTTAAATGGATGGTTACCAAAAGCCTTGAACTAACCCTTTGGTCTTCTCTCTCTCTCTCTCTCTCTCTCTCTCTCTCTCTCTCTCTCTCTCTCTCTCTCTCTCTCTCTCTCTCTCTCTCTCTCTCTCTCTCTCTCACACACACACACACACACACACACACACACACATTCAAAGAGACACATGTTATTTATATATAACTATGTTGAAGCAGTTATATCAAATTTCAATTTATCTCTGGTGTAAGTAGATAAAATACAGTAACATTTTGACGTAAGGGACACTTCATTCAACCTCTGTTAAATCTGATTTTATATCATTTATGAAATTATGTCATTGAGGACAATGGTGTCATTTGCAGGAAAATCTCAACACCTCTTAATTTAGTGCACATGGCTTTGTAAATTGGAGGTTAGGATCCAACCCCCACAAAATATCAGTTGTACACACCAAAGCCTGTTAAACTAAGGTCATTTAAATAGTTAAATCCATGTTTATTTTAAGAAATAAAGTTTCCTTCGAGTCAAGCTGGATTCTTGGTAAGCTCATGGATACATCCATGCAATTATCTTGACATTTTTGGGAGATAAGCCTTGTTCTGAGATAGGTTTTTGATTTCCCAGTGTAGCCAGCAGTTCTAGTATATTTTGGAGAAGTCTCTTCTAATTAGTTCCTCCATCTTCCTTAGCTTCTCAGCGCAGACAAGGTTGGCCACTTCATGTGAAATGTTTCTTTTAGCTCATCATAACTGTAATCCATCAGGAAGAACTACTGTACAGATGACAGCGTCTGCTGTCCTTCATTATCCTTGCATGGTCTATTATCATCTCTCTCTGAGATCACCTAAGGGGACAAGTGAAAAAGTCCAACAATTAATTGCCAAAACCAATTACAGTGTAATATATTATCATCATAGTTTAAGGACAGCCAATATAGTGGCCCATATTCCAGTCCTCATTCAATCACAGGACTCACTGGGTGAGTCTGGGCTACTCTCGCTAACCCCAATGTTCATTACAGATTTGTTGTTGTAGAATGAGAGCCATCTACTCTGATTTGAGCTCTCAAAGGAACTCCAGTTTTAACACTAGAATTTTTCCAGGTTTGAGAAGCTAGCACCCTCAAAGAGCTATTAAACTCCTCATCAATTCATTTTAAACAGGCCTGCTACTAAACCACCAATCGGCATGGGGGATACTAAGGAACTGTTCCCCCTCTCTTTTCTGGGGTATCTAACCACTCTTTCTTTTTCCCATTACTTAAAGCTTTGTCTCTTAACTCTTTCATATGTCTTCTTCTGACTTCCTTTATCCTCGTCACTGCTCTTAGGCCAAGCTTCTTCCAAGCTTCTATTTTTTTCTCTTCCTCCTGCAAGTGTGCATGTGTATATTGTATATTTTACTACCTTTGCTGATCAAGGAATCCAGAACTTTTGTATCTTTCCTTTCTTTCTCTACTGCATGGGTGTCAAACTCGATCACGTCACGTGACGTATCGCAACATGTTTTGCCTTTGCAGAGCTGGGGTGGGCATGGCCTGTGCGTGACGTATCTGGCCCGCGGGCCGCCAGTTTGACACCCCTGCTCTACTGTTTGGTTCTATCCTCTTTTCTTTCCAGAAGCCTCCCAGTTCTGATTGTCTTTGTTAACTCAAAGCTATCCTCTTCACCTACTTCTATTTATCTTATCACCTCTAAGAACTTTGTTTCTTCTTACTTCTCCTAGTTATAGACATGCACAATCTGGTCCTATTTGGGGCAAAACTCAGGCCAGTCTGCACCAAATTTAATTATTTCTCAACGTTACTGCAACCAATTAGGTTGAAGTAAATGTAATCCATCAACCAATAATCATCAGCCAATATATCGAGAATCAGAGTTAACAAGTTTCAATACCAATAGCAAAACAGGGTTAAGGTTTCCTAAGAAATGAAGTCAGATTGTCACAGAAATTATGTCCTTATTTGGTTGCTCTCAAGCTCACTATTCTTTTTTGCACTTTTCTGTTTTTCTCTTGGAATAAGGGCTTTTATGTCATCCATTCAGAAAAGAGCCTAGGGCTACCTAGTGATTAGGGTGTTATATTACTACCAGAGAGACCAAAATATAAATCCAATCTGGAGTATGGAAGTTTATAGGATGAAGTTGGTTCCTGCATTCTTATATCTCAGCCTAGATCATGGGGTAGATCTAGTAAGGATGAAAATGGAGGTGAGATTTCCTAAAGAAAAACTAGAATAGAAATGTAACATCAAAAAACATCATCTAAAATTGCATGAAATCATGCTATTAGTATGTATGGTACATATCGCGCTGCATTTCAATTTTGAAAAAGATTGAAACATAACCTAAAATGAGACTAATTCATTAGTCATCCTTGCATGCATCTCTGTGTACATATGTATTAGGGATGTGCAATATTTCAGACTGAATTTTTAAAAGATGCTTTAAGAGTTTGTGGATGTGCAAGACTAACACCTGCTTGCAAAACTCTGAAGCAGTTGTGTCTTTTCCCAGGACTATGTGGCAATATTATGGTGTTGCAGGAAAGTACTACATTCATACTTCTATGCACCCCAAATCACCTTTTAGAAATCAAATCTGATATGCCGCTGACTCTTTTGTCTATTTATCTGTCTGTCTACCTGCCTATATGCCTAGTTTGGGAATTCTGGAATTTATTCTGCCAGAATTTACCATCGTATCTCAGAATTATTAAAAATAGATGAGATAAGTGCATTTTATTAACTGATAGATTGGATATAGTTTAAGATATATTGGATTCTGAAGCATTAACAACTATAGATGCTGAAAAAGCTTTGGATGCAGTTCAGATTAATTTTCCAAAGCAAATTACGTATTCCTGCTTTCTTTTATTAAAGGGATTGAAATTTACTGTTTGCAATCAATAGCAAAATTAAGAACAATTCAGTTACTTTCTGGACCAGTCAAGTTACACCTGGCATCATTACGATTTTCCACCTTGTCTGTGGCTTTTGGAATTAATTATTGAATTATTAACAATTAAAGATATGCGGTTCTTGAGATGTTACTGGTGAAGGATTGGTGGATTTTTGAGTATAAATTATTTTTGTGTGCTGATAACATTTTGACAATATTGATGGATTGCTCTAATATGAGGGATTCAGCAGTTTGCTAAGTACCAAAAATGTACTATTAACTGGGGAAAATAAATAAAATAAACAAAGTCTTATTTATTTTGTAATGTGTAATTAAAATTTTATGCCGCCTATTCCCCTATAAGTTGACTCTGTTATAAATAAATAAATAATGTATATTTATAATGTATATAATATATATATATATATCAAACTACAAGGTAACTAATATCTTAAAAGCTATATCTAAGATTGCTATGTGTGTTAATAGATGGATTAAAATTCCATAAAGGTGATAGGGTAAGATTAATGCTATTAAAGTGAATATTAATTCATTCACCCCACTCCTCCAATTGATTTATATTTTAGGAAGCATTTCAGTGTTAATTCTAAATAGATATTCTGGAAGACTATTCAGAAATGTTTATGGGAAGGCAGGCCACAAATAATTTTTAATTTACCAGATTTTTACAAATATCACTGGATGTTCATTTTATCATGTCTATTTTGTAGAATAATAATTTCAGTAAATGTCAAACTTTATGGGCTTTATTGAAAAATTATTGCTTGTTTCTGTTAAAATGTTGGCAATTCCTTGGATCAACATATAGTACAAGGTCTTTCATTTCCTGCATAGAGAGCAACTACACATATTTGGGCTCTACTGGGATATAAATTGGAGTTTGATACAGAATCATTCATATTCACTGTGTAATAATTATTTTACTGATTGGCTTGAGCAGGAGACCCTATACCTATACCCTATTCAGACATGTGGCTGTCCAGTCTCTTCTTAAAAGCCTCCAGTGATGGAGTACCAACAACCTCTGAAGGCATGCCATAACCTAATCAAATAGTCAGTCTTTAATATCCAGAAGATTCTTTTTTCAATTTACTCCATTGCTTGATTGCTCTCACCATTAGGAATTTTTTCCTTCATTCTAGCGTGCTTCTCTCCTTGGTTAGTTTCCAACCATTGTTTCTTGCCTTGCCTTTTGGTGCTTTGGAAAATAGGTCTTTGTAGGACCTCTTGTCTTTGTAGGAGCCCCTCATATAAGATCTAAAACAGAAAAACTATAATGGAAGACCTAAAGCAGACATCAACAATCTTTCTCAAAAATCAATGGGGAGAATCCTGGGTCTCATTCCTATCTTGGACATGAACCAATTTGCTTGGCATCACTGCCTCACCCCTTGGTCCATAGCCACCAAATCCTTTCTTGTCCTTGCAATAATAAGGTCAATAATCAGCTTGCTCTACATTTTGGAGGTCAGCTAAATGTTAATTGGAAAAGTTTGCTTTAGGAGACAAGAGGTGTTCCAACATGGAATGTAATATCAAAAATTATGTTGTCGCAAAATGCACTAGGCAGGATGCTGTAGATAACCCCCAAAGTCTATGATTTTCCTAGATATCACTTGGCTATTATATATGTAGCAAAGAAAAAGAGAACCCATTCTGTGGCTTTCCTCCACTGATAGGATGGCAACTCTACTACTTACAAGCATACTCTATACTTACAAGCATTTTAATGAACTCCAGATCCTGCCAAGCTGCTAATTTGTACTCAAGAAGAATAAGAATGATACTATTATTAAACAGAAACCAGGGAGAGTGGCATTTCCTTTAATATTAGCAGCTCAAACACTAATTGTGAAAGAGTGGAAGAAATGAGAAGCTACTGTGATAATACCATGGGAAATTAAAAGTTGGTATATGCTGAAAAGTCTGAATTTTTTTTTTTAAAAAAAAAACCCACAAGGAACCCATCTGTATGATAAAGAGATATTTGCCAAGAAAACTTCAGAGATTTGTCCAGGAAATCTCCAAGAATCGGACTTTATTATACAGAACAATGTGTTTGTGTGTATGTATGTGTGTCTCTGTGTGTGTATGATTTAATATGGGCCCTGGTATAAAATAAATGAAAATACATGCTAGAATTTAAATAATAATGATATATTCAATTTAACTGAGTATTTCAGTCAATTATAAGGAATGCAGTGAAAATGTTATGAAGAACAACAAACCATAAAAGAAAGAATACATATCAAGCAGAATTTTCTAAGCATGGAGATGAATGACATGCACACACATTCTTGCTATTCACAAATTACATCATTTCTCATACCTAGAGAACATTCAAAGTATTTTAATAGAGCCATGTAGCACTTCGATTCAATCAAGTTTCAAAACATGGGAGGCAAGAATGTAGCACCTCTCTCCAATACCTTAAAGCAGCTATGCTTTCCCAGAACTGTATGGCTTTAGTTTCAGTGTAGTATAGAAAGGAATTGGGGGCAAGTATAGCACTGTATTTATACTGAAGGAAATATTGTTATGGCCCTAATAGATGAATCCATATGATGGAGGAGGAGGAGGAGGAGGAGGAGGGCACTATTCTTACAAGCCAGTTGGAAGGATAAATGTGTTGTGTGAACATCACAGACAATTAACCTTTTCAACATAAACTTGAAGGAGTTAAGTTTAGCTCCAAATAGACACAGTTATAGATAGGATTAAATTATCTCTACCCAGTCAGTTTAAACTGAAACCCAAAGAGCAGACTTGCTTTGGCTACTTAGTTTTGCAAGAAAACAGCTAGAGAGCAAAAGGGAAAACAAACAAAGAAACAAACAAGAAGGAAAATTGTGGAGGCCTTGCTACACAGAACTAATATTATTCAGGCAGTAGTGGCCAAAGCATGCATATTGCTATCTGTTTGACTAAAGGACAAATTGTCTAAGATGTGTTTGCTGACATTTTTCTGATCAATAAGAAAATGGGTGGGGATATTGCAAGAATGGTATTATTGATCCAAAGAATGTCAGCATGTTTTGACAAAATAAATAGACTTGGATGAGCTGGTGGCTGACTTGAACATCTTGGAGAATAGCATCATTATGAGAATTTTCTTCCTTAATTAAACTCTAGAATTTAACAAGGCTATAGAGACAATCTCTAATAGGACAAAGCTTTCAGATCTGGCCTTCATGATTTTGGGCAACCAGTAGATGGCGGCAAAGGGTTACCATATTTGCTTTCTCTTTGCTGCCATCTAGCCTTCATCCAGATTTTGCACCACAATTGGACCAAGGTTTAAAAAAATGCAATCAGTAATTGTATTCATATGTTAAACGTGATGAGTTTTATGCTTGGGGAGCTCTTCCAAAGCTTTGCATATTTGCAAACCCTGCTCATTTGTTTAACACCACGCAAGCTTCAAAAATGGGTTAATTCACAATTAACCAAGTAAAAAATAAGTTATTTTAAGGCCAATAAGAATGCCACAATCTATTCGTGAGGTTTTATAGAAATTTGAAAGCAAGTTTTCACAACATTGTTTGAGAGAAAGGGTAAACGAGGGGGAGGGGGAAGGAAATGCAGGATTTTTTTTCCTGAAAGACACCTCTTTTGCTTCCTCTATTCCCTAACAGCTTAAAATTGTAAAGGAGGGATTAGTTTGGCTTGTCAGAGATGAACATATAATAATATTACCTGAGTATTTTCAGATGGGAATTTGAGTGCAATTCTTATAATTCTCCCTCTCAAAATAGAAGAATGGAACTTCATTTATTTAAAACATTTTATGCTGTCAGCTGTGTTACTTACGTTAAATGTTTACAGCTGGCTTACTGTAGCCAGAGAATCTTGTGATGATTACCATCCATAAAAATAAAATAAAACAATTCACTATGTCTCTTCAGATAATTCCCAATTTTAAATACATTTTACACAAATTAAAATACAACAAGACATAAAGTAACATAGAGATTAAACTGCGTTACAATATGCAAAACAACACAGTGGCTAGGAACAGAGGAGCAGCACTAATTTGTAGATAACCTTTGATGATTTGATGGAATGTAGTAAGGAAGTAGATTCCAAGGTCGGTTAGGGTGTAGTTTAGAGAGATAAGAGGCAACTCAGTCCAGATGTAATGTCCCTTAGGTCAGGGGTGTCAAACTCACAGTCACGTGACTTGTCATATCGTAACTTTTTTTCCATTGCTGGCAATGGGGTGGGTGCAGTTTCGGCATTATGCATCCGGCCTGCGGGCCGGCAGTTTGACACCCCTGCCTTAGATGATGTTCTGCTTGTTTTATCTCCAGGGTCCTTGGTGCTCTCTAATTTGGTTGTTGGATATCATTATCCAATTAGGTAACATCATCAGTGCTAGAAGCGAGTGGGGTTTGCTCTTTGTTTATATGCAAGCATCTTACCCTGTCAATGTTGGTGAGAGTTTTCTTGGTGGTTCCTTGATTAGGCTGTTGTTTATTCTTTGACTGTGTGTCTGAATTGGTAGTCCCTTGATTGGGGTATTGTTTACAGTTTGGTTGTTAGTTTAGTGTTAATCTTGGTGTTAACCTCTGCTAATCTGGGTATTGGTTGCTGGTGACATTTTATCTCCTACAGGGGATTCTTGCTGTAACCTTAAGGCAAGTTTCTTATATTCCAAACACAAATTAGATGTACAGTGAAGAGTTAAAGTCAAAGGTGTTTGTGCAGCCATGAAAGAGAAGGCAAATTGTTCCCTGAAGGCTGCTGCTTCTTTTACTAAGTCTGTCCCTCAGCATTTTTCTGCCTGCCATGGTAGCATTCTAGTGTTTTCTTTGAGCAGTCCCATAGATCTTATTTTACAGGGAGTTGGCTTGTAGATAAAACAATTCATTAAAACCAACAACATTGAAGAAGGGCTTGGTTAAGCCTACATCCTGTACTTCAGAGCAAAGAGAGGGAGAAAAAAAATCTCACAGGAGCCCAACTTTCTATGTACATATTTGTACCTTTGAACTCATTTTGTTCCTGATATTCACACTCGGTATCTTGCTTGTGATTAGACAGTTTTTTTGCCATCTTGTGGTTGTTGAAGATTATTGCTACTGATGGTTTTGTAAGGCAGCACTTTACCTTGCTCTTATGGGATGACAGATATATAAAGTGTTTCTTGTCTCTTTTGGGTCTGAGTAGATGCCAGCTGCCAATAGAAGAGAATATTTATAGCTCAGAGCTGTGGGGGTCCGTGGTGTGTCTGAACTTGGACTGGGTTTTTGTGTGTGTATGTGTGTAGACATTCCATTACTGATAATGTTACCTAGTTTGGTAATGAAATACAGATAGTCCCTGACTTATGTCCACAATTGAGCCCAAAAATTCTGTTGCTAAGTAAAATATTTGTTAAGTGACTTTTGCCCCATGTTATGACCTTTCTTGCCACAGTTGTTAAGTGAATCACTGCGGTTATTAAGTTAGCAACAAGACTGTTAAATGAATATGTCTTCCTCATTGATTTTGCTTGTCAGAAGGTCGCAAAAGGTGATCATGTGATCATGGGACACCACAACTGTCATAAACATGAAGCAGTTGCCAAGCACCCAAATTTCGATCACATGACCATGGGAATACTACAACATTCATAAGTCACTTTTTCCCATAATGTTGAACAGTCCCTAAATAAACTATTGTAAGTCGAGGACTACCTGTATCTGAAAGAAAACAACCAAGCTCAGAGACCAAGGATCCTACAGATGCCAGCTAATTATTCATATGACGACTCAGCTGTGGAATCTGAATTATATAATGCAATTTATATAATTAAAACTCCAGACCCTGCTGAACTATTGGTTTCAACCGCCCAAGCCAGCATGGCCAATGATGCAATGTTGGAAGTCACTGTTCAGCATTGCTGGAAGGCAACACATTTTCCATCCTTTGCTTTATGATGGTGTTGATTATCTTATCCATTCAGTCATGTCTGGCTCTTGGCAATTCTATGGGTCAGGTCTCTCCAGATCTTCTGATCTTGAACTCCTTGAGTTTCTTTATGCTCTGGCTGGTGTCAGCTTTGATAGTGTCCAGTCACCGTGTTTTCTGATGGCCTGGTTTCCTTCTACTGCTAACTCTTCCAAACATAATTGGTTTCTCCAGTGAATTCCTCCCCCCATGACATGTCCAAAATAAGGGAGACGTTTCGTTATTTTGCCTTCTAGTGATATGTCTGGTGTTATGTGCTCCAATACAAAAGGAGAGTCCTGCCAGATCAGACTGAAGATCATAAGTTCCAGAATCTTGTTCCCAACAGTTGGCAGCAACATGACTCTGGGAAGAATCTAGCCAGGACAAGAAAGCATAAAACTTCTCTCAGATAGCTGATTTTCTGATATATTGGTTCTGAATCTACTAAAAAAACTTTTTGTGTCTTATAGGCATGGATTGGCTCACCTTATGGGAGAAACACTTATTCTCTTTTTAATATTGTAAATTGTCAGTTGTCAGGCTTCTCCAAATCAATCCCTGGGTTTTATGGAGTAGATTAATCAACACACCAGTCTGCATCACATTCCCTAAACTTAGGGTCATCCACAAGTTATGGTAAAAAAGAAAATCAATAAGGCATCAAAAATCATGATGTGTGTTACATAGAAAAAACAGGAAGAGCTTTGATCATACCAATGTGACTGCCATTGGTTTTTGACCATGGGTATCCGTATGGATACCCTTTCTAAACTCCAAAAGACTATTGCTGCTATAAGCCTCTCATTAACAAAATTCAGAATTTTCTGAGGGTCAAGAAAAACCTAAGAAACATTCCTCAAAGAACATATCCAAGGGAAAAACATAACTTCACTTGTGCATTAGTCTCCTCACCCCCAAGAATAATTCCTCCATGATTTTCAGTTCTCATTATACTTTCATAAGCCAATCATGCAATTAAAGATAGGTACTAAAGACTGGCATAATTCAAAGAACTATTTTAATAATAACAATATCCTAGATTCCTGGGAAGGATTTGATGCATATGAAAGCCAACACCAGCTAAAAACCTGTCAAGTGTGAGTTCACATTCTTCTCCTGGAGAGAGCAGAAAAGAAAGAAAGAATCGGAACAAATCACAAACTACAAAGACCTGCAAACAGAACAACTGTGGCAAAAAAAGCATTTTTGTCCACCTATCAAGTCCTTCCCAATGATCTGAGATATACAGATGTTGTTGTTTAATAATCCAGTTAAATGTGTGTGTGTGTTGGCATTATTTGAGCCCTTTAGTTGGATCATAAAATCCTGCTTTGTAAAGTTAGTTTATTAAAAACAAAGAAATAACTATAGAACCACAAAACTATTCTGTAAATTGGGCAGTAAAATTGATTGCATTCTCACTGATCTGCTATTTTTTATTGCCATTTTTAAGGCTGTCACCTCTTTTTTTTTTACTACAAATGCAGAGATTGCTAAAATCACACTGCCTGAATAAAAGAAGAGCTGAGGTGTAAACTGGCTGGGGAATTCTGGGATTTGAAGTCCACTCATTTTAAAGTTGCAGAGGTTGAGAAACACTGATCTGAAGAAGCACCAATTCTCACTTTCAAAAAGGCTTTCATGACAAATATATACATAGGCCCAGCTCACATGGATGGGCCATGTGCGTGTGAAAGAATAGGGTGTTGTAGATGTGAAATGTATCCCCTGCTGTAACAGACCATTGTGGCTGTCTGATTCTACTTCTTTTCTACACAGAAGCCATCAGGTGTTTATAATAGCCCATTCCCATGGCATATAGTAAGAAATACCTGCCAGGTTAAGGCAACGATTCATCTAACTCAACATTGCCTGCTGACAACTGATTGGCAACTTGCAGTTTTACAACTATATGTGGTTCTTGATCTAATTTTTCCTTGTTTTCTTGAAGATATTGTCAGAAGAGTAGTTTGGGGTTCCAACTCTGAGCTGGGGTTGTGGAAGAATAAATAAAAATGAGATCCAGACAGCAGTGAGAAAAGAAGAAATATTTATTCCTAAAAGCAGAGTTTGCCTTTACGGGCTGCTGCAGAGAAATGGGGTACAGTGGCAGACTTTTATAGGGGGAACTTGTCCAGGGTATGAAAGTGTCTACGTGCTGATTCTAGGGTGACACTTGAGGTGTGTGTGTGTGTGTGTGTGTGTGTGTTTGCAGACCTTATCCTTTGATATGTGGATTAGGCCTGGGTAACTTATTTAGAGGTTTGAGGATGTTTGGGTAAAATATTTCCCCATTTGCTATTTTTACTTGATTAATTTGGTTTCAGCTCAACTGTCAATTATCTAGTGGAGATGCTGATTCTCAGTCCATTGTGGGTTCTGTTACTGTTTTAAGGGAAGATGGAAACAGTATAAAGAATAAAATATATTTTGATATAAAACTTGTCACAATATTTTATATGCACATCAGTGAAAAAGGCACCCAGACTAGCTAACATGTAGTCAGTGGAAATTATTCACTCTGTCTTAAGTACTGTATCCAGTTGTAGCATGAGTACTTTGAAAGGTTTTCTGTGAAGGTTGCCATATGTACGGATGCGCCCAGCTCCTTTAAAGGTAGTTCCCAACTTACAACCATTTGTTTACTGACCATTTGAAATTAGAATGGCACTGAAAAAAGTGATTTGCAGGTTGTCCTTGCACTTAACGACCAACACAGTATCCCCACAGCCAAGGGATCAAAATTCAGGAAATTAGCAACTGGCATGTATTTACAACAGTTGCTGTGTCCCAGGGCCATGTGATCTTCATTTGCAACCTTCCCAGCCAGCTTCTGCCAAGCAAAGTCAATGGAAGAAGCCAGATTCCCTTAACAACCCTGTGATTCACTTAATAACCATAGCAAAAAAAGATGGAAAATCAGACACAACTCATTTGACAATTGCTTTGCTTGGCAATGGAAATGCTAACCTCTAGTAGTCCCACCAGACAGTGCAATTGCAGCAAAATTTCATTTTCTTTTGAGTACTCCTATTAGCTTTTCTACAATAAACTATGAAGTGTGATAGAAAGAATTAAGATTGTTTCACTGAAAAAAGTGAGAAAGGATTATGGTAGTGCTGTTCTGAACTAGGTCAAAATCTGTTATCTGCTCTTCCAGAACTTGCATTCTGGAATACTGAATTGAACTAACAGGACAGAAAATTCCAATTAAATGTCAGAGAAAGTTCCTCATAGTCAGAACAGCTTGACAGTGTAACCAGTTATTCAGTGGGCTCCTCTTTGTTAGATGTCTTCAAGCAGGCTAACAGATATTTGTCAGGGATGTTTAATTTGGATTCCCACACCGAGCAGATCTGCTGGCCTAAATGATCTGATTTTTATGATTATATGTGTGCAACTTAAAAGGTTACCTTAGAGTTGAGAAATAATTAAAGGTATTAACATTTAATGGAAACTGGTAAGAATTTACCAAGAGAAGACAGGAGATGAGGTTGCAAAGGTCTGTAACTAGTTGCTCTTTAAAGAATCAGAAGAAGTGGGATCCTTAGAGGTGCTGAGTTAAATAGAAGGAGTTAAGGAAAGTGATAATACATCTGTGACAAAACTGATGGAGAGACCTCAAACGTAGGAGGAAAAAATGAAAGGTAAAAAGATAGTAGACACACTTATGTATTTTTTAAAAAAGTAGGAAAATGTGGAGGCTAAGAAAAAAGATGAAATATAGCATCAGGGAAGCAGCATAAAGAGAAAAGAAGTAAGAGATACAACTAATGAACCATTTCTCTTTGTAAAACAAGAAAGAAAGACTACATATGAGCAAGACAAGTAAAACCAGTGCAAGACCTTTCTCCTAACAGCTTGCTGAGCAGCTGGGGTTCCACCTCCTGCAGCTAACAGGGAAGAGAGACAGCCTGGGGTCCAATGGAAGAAGGACACTTGGTTGGCAATGCTTGATCAAGAGAAGAAAAACTGATGAATTTTCACCTGTGATGAAAGCACCCAGTGCATGAACTGGAGAAGGATCAAGGCTTGCAGGAGCCAAGAGGAGCCATAGAAAAGAGAAAGACAGACAGCCTGAGTCTGAAGGAGAAATGAAAATCATCCCATGCTACCTCTCCAACTGTGGCCTTGAGGCATTTTCAGGAAGAAGAGAAAGAGTTGGTTTATTTATGTACCATACCCTTAAAATTGCTAAATCCACTGCATGAGAAAGAGGGACAACCTGCTGGCTCACTCTAAATCTCCTTACAGGACAAAGGGGAATTATTCACAATGAATCATTTAAAGTGATTGTGGCAATATGACATTTTGCAAACAGTAAAACTGGTTTTGTTGTTTACAGGTAAGTAGATTTCTTACTGAACTGCAAGAAGGGGAAGGAGAAGATTCCAAGAAGGGGGAAAACAGGGCTACATGTGCCCTCTGACCTTTTGAATGTCTATGGAGATTCTCAACCATCCAGGTCATGGTTGTCCCAAAGATGCTCTTCAAAAGGCAACTGGACTTTCTTTGTTTTTTTCTTGAAGACGTTTCACTTCTCATCCAATAAGCTGAAGAAGCTTCTTAGATGAGAAGTGAAACGTCCAAGGAAAAAACAAAGAAAGTCCAGTTGCTTTTTGAGAAACATCTTTGGGACTCTGATCTTTGTTTAGAGGCTTACATCAAGCTTTGTCTGAAGTAAACTACATAGGAAAGGGATGGTTCCCAAGTAGGCATTTTCCAGAAGCCAGCTTTTCAGACCCAGGACAATGTCTGCAATAACTCTCTCTCTCTCTCTCTCTCTCTCTCTCTCTCTGTCTGTGTGTGTGTGTATGTGTGCATATG
Source organism: Azemiops feae (assembly GCA_023970755.1). Classification (NCBI taxonomy): domain Eukaryota; kingdom Metazoa; phylum Chordata; class Lepidosauria; order Squamata; family Viperidae; genus Azemiops; species Azemiops feae. The sequence goes on along the minus strand of JALGBA010000349.1, from coordinate 1,277,688 downwards.
TATAGAAAGAGAGAGAGACTGATATTTACTATTTATATTAAAAACTCAATAGCTGTGGCCACGTGCCATGACCATTCTCTCAATGTATCACAGTGTTATAAGCAAGACTTTTTTTGAATAAACAATTTTTATTTATTTATTTAGTAAATTTATATGGCTGCCCAATTCACTCATGTTGATTCCAAGCAGCTTACAGAAATAAAATCCAAATACAAAATCCATCAAAATCCTGATTCCCTGGCAACATCAAGAATCATTTGATGGACTCCATATCAGCCTTGGGTCTTCAGGTCCATTGACAGAGCCATGTCTTTAGAGCCTTTCATAAGAGTGTCAAGGTCAAGCCCAATCTTACTTCCACAGGGATGATGTTCACAAGGAGGGAGCTACCATGAAGAATTTCCCATATATTGCTTTTGGCTTTTTGAAGTTAATGGTCCAGTAAATGAGAATGAGTGTGAAAATCTAAAATAACTGAAATAACCCTAGAGGTTGCATGTTCATTGTTTAGGACTCCTAATCCATGTATTGTAATGGATTATGCCTTACAATTCATTTATGTCTTGAGTAAACAGAGGTCAATCAAACTGCAAAAATTGATGTGAATCAATTGATACCAAATTCTACTCGAATGTAGACAAATCAATCAAATTGAATTGGTTCAATTTACTCTGAATTTCAGAAGCTATTTAGAAACAAAGAAGTATTTCCACAGTATATGAATTGATTCAGAGGCACCCAGTTTGATTCAAAACTTTGAATCAATTTTATAATTATAATGTAGAAAGAATCACTACGAATCTTCAAATGGAATATTTGTAGATAACATCCAGTCCTTTCACATACAGATGTGATATGCAGACTTTTGAGTTTAGGACAGATGTGTCTATTCCATCTCTAAATATGCATGTTAACTTCATCCAATGTCCATCCTTCCTTTCTTGGTTGAAACAAGACACGGCTTTTTCAGAAGAATGTGTGAGATGGCATAATACCAGGGATTACAGCTGTTTTGCCTGCTTCATAGCATGTATTTACTTCCTTATTTGGCTGACTGCTGTCTCATTGTGTTTCATGTTTTTGTTAATTGCTCCGTTTAGCAATAGTTACTTTGATGTGTCCATCATGCTTACTCTGGTTATTAGCATTCTGAATTGGCAATCTTGTCTACATTTTTTTTTCTATATGGCAGTTTTGAGGAGAACATGAGCATCTGCTCCTAAGGCAAACAAAAGGATTATCGGCTTTTTCACACAGTTAACTCTACTAGCCATCAGTTCTCCTTTGCGATATGATTGAAATTGATCTGGATGTATCTCAAAAGTCAATGTGAGTTATATGCACATGGAGCCCTTACCAAAAAAGGCAAAAATTCTACTCTGAAAAACTGTAAAGCTAGTACCTGATAATTTTAAAGGTTGAATTACCACCTGAATTCCAAGATAAGAACAGGATATTCAGCTGTCAAATGCTGAGTGGCAGATCTGCATTCTTATATTTAACATTATTGCTGGTTAGATTTATTTTCCATCTTTCCTCTAAAAACTCCAAGTGATATTTATAGCACTCCCATCTTTAGTCTTCTCTTCCAATACCAACCTTCTTGTGCTAAGACAAAATGATAAACCCAAAGTTACCCTAGTGAACTTCTATGGACAGACTTGAACTGGGACCTATCCAATTCTTTAACTTGCTGCCATCACAGTTGTAATTATAATTGAGTTTGTGATTTGTGAAGTTCAGAGAATGATGGTACTCAGAACTTTGTGAATGAGTTGGACTACACCAGTCTAATCCTTTGTTACTAGAGGTGGTGATTATACTGCTTTTGGATAGTAAAATAGTGTTATCTACTAGTTATCAGTTATAGATGTGTTTTAAATTATATTGTTACATGCATTATATTTTGAGTTTGTACAGTGCCTAGAGTCTCAGAAGTTAGGTGGTGTATACATCTGATACATAAATAAATGCCTCTTGAAAGTTCATGTAACTCAGTACCTCTATCTATGATTGATTCATTACATGCCATCAAGTCATTGCTGACATTAAGTGACCAAATAGATATTTTCCATGACGATCTGTCCCTAACCTTGTCTTTTAACTCTTCCAATGACAACATCCATCATCACTGTAACTGAGTTTATCACCTTGCTGCTGATCATCTCTTTTTATTTTTTCCCTTCCATCTTTCCCAGCATTAAAGTCTTCTCCAGAGAGCTGGGTCTTCATATAATGTCTCCAAAGTAGGATAATTTGAGCCCCATCATTTGTGCGTCAAGTATGAATTATTTTGGATTTGTTCAGTGAACCATTTGTTTGTTTTCTTATCTTCTGAAGTACTCTCAAAGTCTTCTCCAACAGCAAAGTTCAAAAGAATCAATACTCTTGCTTCTACCAAAGTTAAACTTTTGCTTCCATATGTTACAAAGAATACCATTGCTTGCATAGTCCTGATCTTTGTAGGAATAGACTCATCATAGCATATCTTTTCCAACACCTTCATGGCTGCTCCACCAAGTCCTAATCTGTGTCATATTTCTTGTCTGGTTGTTTTGCAGATCCTTCGTGTTTTCGACTATCAAGCTAGTGTCACCAGCATAACACAGTTAACTGATGTTTCTTCCCTTAAAACCACATTCATCTTCTTCCAATCCAGCTTCCTTTAATATATAGTTGACATATACAGTAGGTGGAATAAGGAGAGAGTATACAGCCTTGTCTCATTCCTTTGCCAACATTGGAGTCAGTCTGTTTCACCATGTTCTGTCTGTACTGTGACTTCCTGACCTCAATATAGGTTTATCGTGAGGACAATGAGGTCTTCTGAGATTCCCATTTTTCTGAGCATTTTTCACTCGATGTGACTGACATATTCAAAAGCTTTTCTATAATTAATGAAACACATAGTAAGTTCTTTTTAATATTATTTAGCTTTTTTAAATTATCCAAAATGCATCAGCAATAATTTCTCATGTTCCTCAGCCTTATTTGTTTGTTTGTTTGTTTATTAGATTTATTTGCCACCCATCTTGGGCATCTGCAACATTAAAAACATTAAAATCATAACAGATAAAATATTTCTAAAGCAATAAAAATGGAATTACAATCAAAGGTAAAAGTATAGTCAGAAGATGGGAAAGGAGGGAGCAGAATACAAGAGGTGGGAGGTGTGATTGTCAATTCATTAACCACCTCCAGTGTGATTCCCCCCCCCCAAAGGGGCCCCAAGCCATCTGGCAGACCCAGGTCTTCAGGCCCTTATGGATGGTCAGAAAAGTGGGAGCCAATCTCACCTCATAAGATATTCCAAACAGCAGGAGGCACAACAGAGAAGGCCCTTCTCCTAGACCCCGCCAATCAAAATTCCTTGACTGATGGGTACTGCAGCAGGCCTCCTCTGGTGGCATGTTCAGGACAGATGAGTCCCAGTGAGGTGAGGTGATTCATCAAGTAACCTGGACCCATGCCATATAGGGCTTTAAAGATATTAACCAACACCTTGAATTGCACTGGAAGCAAACAGTAGCTGGTGTAGCTTGCAAAGCAGTGTAACATAGGTAGTGATGGTGTAACAGTGGTGTAACATTTTTAAAGCCAATCTGAATATCTGGTATATCTGGCTTTAATTTTCATTGGTTGATCCTAAGCAATAGTTTGCTATCATGTGAAATTAAGGATATTGTACAATAGTTTGTACGGTCTGTTAAGTCTAATATATTTTCTGCAAGGGGAATAATTGTCTTCTTTTACAGCCTCATTCCATAAAGCATGAGTAAAGACAGTTGATAAAATGCATGCTATTCTATTTGTTGGTTTTATTATCAGACTGGAAATGTTAGTCTATGTTACAAGAATCATTCCCACTTGTCTGTCAATTTCTTATTTATGGGCTTATGCTTTATAAGCGTCATCTGCCAAAATCCATCTGTGATCCAATTTTTTTCTTCTCCTGTGGAAGAAAATTATTTCTATTTTACTTCCTTTTTCTTAGGGATACAGCAACTTCTTAAACTTTGTGGTCACATTTGGAATGTAGGAGGAGAATGGCATAATTTTCATAAAATGGATGCCATAGCATACATTATTTGTTCACAAAATGGCTGCCATGATGATTATAATCTGTCTAAAAAAACCTCATTCTACATTCTTCATTTTTCCCAGAAGCTTTCTATCATCTTAGGTTTGCTATTTTTCTGGGCTACAGTCCTAAACAAAACCCTGGATTGCAATCTTTTTTTACTATTTCTTAAAATGTCAAATTTTCTTTTCTTTTAAAAATAATTAAAAAATTGCCACTCATGACCTTAGTAGTCCTCTATAAATTGGAAATAAAATGGAGCATGGTTGCAATAACTGTTGGAATTGATTAGAGCAGAGAATAAATTACATATAAATATAATTTACAAATTATAAATTATTTAAATAATATGTTTTCCTTGCCAATGTTCTTCCTTTATAGGTACTTAGTAAAAAGAGACATAATAAATATATATGGCCTAATTATATCCTTAACTTTTTAAATCTAAGTCTGAATATTCAAATTTTACAATAGAAGACCATTAAAAATATGGCTCTCATTCCATTGAGTTTTCTTTTTAACATCTAGAAGAGATTCCAGTCTTACTTTCAACCAGTTTAGTTTAAAAATAAACCATATAATATTGCCTCTTTATTTACTCTAGCTTGAAAATTGACACTCCCAGTTTGTCAGGGAATTGCTCAGCCGGTATCCAAATGGAGTCAGAGATGCTGACACAAACTTGTTGTTTTATATAAATAAATATATTTTACATCTATATATACACCAAACAAGATAGTCAGGCAAACAGGAGCATCATGAGGTAAATCACAGAGCACACAAAGGCACACAGAAGAAAAAGGCGGGGGAAAAGGGAAACTCCCACACCCACAGCAACCAATCACAGCTCAGATTGCCTCACGCAGGAACCAGCATTCTCCAGCCAATCAGCTATAACTGTGTGTTCTGACTCACTGTGCAACCCCACTGTTCCAGTAACTTAATTTAAATATCTGAACATGGTTCATCCCCTTTATGAAACCATCTCCCAACACATTAAGTCCAGCCCATTGCTTATAATGTGTTTTCATTCTATCTCTCCCTTAAAAAAAAGCGGAGAGAATACACCATCTATCATTTGATCAATAAAGTGAAATGACTTGTATTTCAATATTTAAAATTTATTTCTGCTTGGGACCATAAAATATTTTACAACTTCATATTTTAAAATCCCAATCATTCTAATACAACTGCTAGTTGCACATTGCTATACATGTAAATGAAAAGTGTAATCTTTTTCCAGGACTTGAAGGAAAGGTATTTTCATTTGCCTATTTATAAGTACTTATAAAACGTACTTTCCTAATCTAATCCAGCTCTCTTTTAATTCAAAATTTAAATTGCTATAATACTTGTGAAAAATATGGTACTGTGTCAGGAATTCTTGTTCATAATTATTGAGCATGGACAATCCGTTCCTTATTTTTTTATTTCTTGCTTCCTCATTTTTCATATTATTATCTCACATTTCAACACTTAATAAAAGATCTGCATAAACTTCACCACTACAGTTATACCTTTGCACTTTATTTTTCTTTGTGTGTGTGCTCAAAATGTTATTTTATCAAAACATAAGATACAAAAATATAAAGAAAAATTAAAATAAAGGTAAAATCAGAAAGAAAGAGAAGAGAGAAAAGTGTAAGGTAGAGGAGTGGAAAAAGCATCGTCTTCTGACTCCTTTTACTGCAGTAGAATAAGGCAATAACATGAAAATTCAACTTTTTACTTTTATATAATAGTATATGCTAGCCATTTCTATAACATTAAACCTATCTAATCAGCAAAACCAAAAATTAAAGTTTAATTTCTTTCCATCTCATGCACAAAGTCCAAAAGTGGTTTACAAGTAGAAACAAAATTAATTATGTTCTTTTTTAAATCAAAGCAGTCAATTTAGCCGTCTCTGCTAACTCCATCAACTTTTGCAGCCATTCTTCCATTGTGGGAATCAAAATATCCTTCCATTTTTGTGCATAAAAGTAATCTTGCTGCTGTCAACATGTATAACATCAAAGTTCTGTTTTTTTCCAAGTTCTTTATCCATTAGTCCTAAAAGAAAATTCTCTGGTTTTATCTTTGTATTCACTTTAAGAATCTTCTATATGAAGATGTGACTCCTACTCCAATATTTCTTTGCTTTATCACATGTCCACCATAAATGATAACAAGTTTCTTCTTTACATTTACATTTCCACTTTGCACTTTATTTTTCAGGAACTGCTACCTAAATTTTAAAAAGGACCATCATCAAAAGTTAACAAAATGCTGGCATATTTTCCAAGAAATGTAAATCTGATAAGCCTGTTCTCCAAATAGGAATGGAATGTAGTTCTTTCCCATCCCACTAATTTACTACAAACTTAAAGTAGCAGGTAGTATTTAATATGCCAAATGGAGCTTCTATGAGTACCGGTGTGCCAGCCTTGCAAGGTAAACCAGACAAGAAGCACACTCAGAGTACTAGCTCTAATTTTATTGGATTGAGAGGACCACTGGTCTGAAAGAGGAGTCAAAGAGGCCATTTATGTTAAAACTGGACAGCCCTCCCTCAACAGAGGAGGAGGGATATGACACCAGCTATCTCCTGTTTACAATGCAGTCCTTTCAGCAGATGCAAGAAGGTTTCACATTCTGATTTAGATGACTCTGAGGAAACAGATAAACCTCTAAATGACCTCAATGACCCTCAGAGAGCTAATAATCAATGTTCAGAGTGCTAATAACTAGATGCCTGCAAAGAATATAAATCCTTCAATTCCCCATCAGTCAGCTAGAACTGAAGAAGCTTCTTGGATGAGAAGTGAAACATTTTCAAAGAAAAAACTAAAAAACTCCAGTTCCCTTTTGGAAAAGGCAACTTTAGAACAACCATGACCTGGATGATTGAGAATCTCCATAGACAAATCAACCCAGACTTCCTACTTGAGTCACTAATGACCAGACTCAAATTATACTACTTCAGACACATTCAGTGAAGATGGAAGATATCATTGGAGAAGACTCTAATGTTGGAAAAGATAAAAGGAACAAAAAGAAAGAAGAAGAGGACCATCACCAAGGTAGAGAGACTCAGTAACTGTGATTATTTTTGCACCATTGAAAAAAGCTAAAAGTCCAAGTTAGGGACACATTATCAAAGAATAAATCTATCTACATGGTTGCTAAGACTCAACAACTTTATGGCATGTTTTATTCATGTAAAACAGGGGCCCCCAACCCCCAGTCCATGGACCAATACTGGGCCACGGCATGCCAGCAACCGGGCCGCACAAAGAAAGAAAAGCCCCATCCACAGGATGCAGGCAGCACACAAAACCACACCCCCTCTGGTCTGCAGAAAAACCTCTCTCTCCCTGTATCCGGTCCCTGGTGCTCAAAAGGTTGGGGACCTCTGATGTAAAACATCCATGCCTACAGGGCAATATTTCCTACCTAGATTCCACCCATCACTGTGATCATTTAGAGAAAGAATGTTTAAACTCTCCATCACATGGTGATCTATCAAAATGGTACAGAAATAAGAAGATGGATGGAAGAAATAATAGATCAACCTGTAGACTGGAAACCAGAGATCTTCCTGCTGGGTATTTTAAATAGAAAATATAGTAAAGAAATACGGTACTTAATCTTACATATAACAACGGCAGCAAGAAAAGTTTACGCACAGTTCTGGAAAAATGAGAATATACCATCAGAGGAAGAAGTGATAAGGAAAATCTTAGACTGTGCGGAGATGGACAAATTAACAAAAGAGATAAAAGAAAAGGAAGACACAGAGTACTATGTAATATGGAATAAGTGGTATGATTGGTTGGAGATTAGAAATAATAAATGAAAATAAACATGGAAAGGTCAAGAAAGGGAAAATATGTGTATAATAATGTATAATGTATAGTAATAATATGTATTATTCTAAGTATGAAGTATAGTATGAAGGAAGAAAATGGAAATAAGAAACAACGGGACAACAAGGACAAATATTTTTTAAAGAAGAATAAGGGGGGGAAATGTAAATAATAGAAGATTACCGTTACGAAATTGCTGTTTAAAAAAAAAAAAAGGAGTATACACTGTGTGTTTATGTGTGTTATGTTTTGTTGTTTTAAAAAAAATAAAAATATATTAAAAAAAAAATGGTACAGAAAATCCATCTTCCTTTAAGCTCTCAAAATATAGAAATATGGATGCTATGATGTACAAGGGTTTATGTGACTTCCACTATCACCCATGGAGGGTTATGGACTTCTATATTTTACATAGTATATATGCTGTATAGTGGTTTTATTTACAGTATATTGATCACCTAAGTAAGTATGTGGTAGGCTTAATTTTTCTCTTTAAAGCACAGGGGACTACAGGGATGAAAGTTTAGTGATATATTTTCTCAGTGGCTGATCCATCTTTGAAACATTTTGCTTCCCAAAGTTAAGGTCCTTTACCTGTTGGTTTTCAAGGAGGTCTATCTTTACCAAACATAAATGTGCTGATTGTCCTGGTATGCCTTAATAGAAATAAGCCAAAGAGAGAAACTTCTCCAGAATGGAATTTGGCCTCTTTGCATGCAAAAAATATGCAAAAATATGTTCTGTTCCTGTATTGCTCCCCTTCTCTTCTATGTATACATCATAATCCCTCCATTAGTATCCATCTACTCCTCAGTATTGCAATTAATAATCAATATAAATTTAGTATATGGCAAAAAAGCACATCATTATTCTTTTAGAACGAAGTGCTAAATAAAACAAATGCATAAGGACTACAGGAGAAAGAATGGGATTGGGTATGTATCAACAAGCACACATTCAATTTTTCACAAAGATATGCTTAACTTTGTACATATCAAGGTTATGTCAGGTTCAGTTTATTTAAGGATTCATCAACAGATGTAATTTGTCCAAGGGTGTTGCATTTTTTGCATGTACTGGTATGCTTTTCTTGTTCAACACAATCTTTAAAAGTTAGACAGAAGTGTAAACCACAGATTGCCAAATAGGATGGTTATAGAGAAGGAGTAAGTAAATTCATCATTTTTTTAAAAAAATCTGTATAAATTTTACATACCCTCACTCGCCACTTCATTTCTTTCAATGTTCTGAACTGTCTCAGAAACACATGCATCAGTTTGTCTTTGGAGATTCTTAGTCATCCAGGTCATAGTTGTTTCACAGGTGCTTTTTTTCTTCAGAAGACAACTGGATGGTTTTTCTTTGAGGAAGAAAAATAAGATATTTAGCTTCTCATCCAAGAAGCTTCAGCAGTTCTGATGGCGGGGTGGTGCTGGTGGATGGAAGGATAGGTACTGACAGTTGAGACTGGATGGTGAGGGGATGGAAGGATAGGTTCTGATAGAACGGTGGGGGCAATAGAAGAATTGTATTTCTTTGCAGTCATCTAGTTATTAGCATTCTCTCACAGCTGTTGAGGCTACTTAGGGGTTTATCTGTGCCCTCAGAGTCACCTGAATCAGGGGACAATTGGTTGTGGAATCTTCTTAGAACTGCTGCAAGGACTATGCTGTAAACTGGAGATAGCTGATGTCATTCTTCCGCCTCTGTTCAGTTCAGTTCAGTTCAGTTCTCTTACAACGATTAATTCAATTCATCTCCAAGTCACAAATAATACTTTCCTCAAGTACCCCTTGGGTAGAGTTTTCTCAGCAACAGTGTCTAAGGTGTGAGCTGTGAGAATGCTCTCCTAAGGGAGGATAAGAAGAATTCAAGGATTAATCCTTAAAGGATTAATAATTAATCCCTAAAAAGGAATAATTAATAATCCTTTAAGGATTAATCCTTCCTTCTATGCAGGAGTTAAAATCTTTTTACTTGTATGCAGTTTCTACATACCTTCCTACTATTAATATTGCTGTTAACACAATCATCATCAAGGGTGTCTTCAGGGGAGTAAAAATGACAAATCCATTACATGTTTTTGGTATGTTATCGATTTGGCACACATACACAGAAGGGCAGGGTTTAAATCTTGCTGCTATATGTGCCATCTTTCTATCTTTGACTCCCTGCAGATGGCATCAAGTCTAATCTTCATTACTTTTCTCACTTAAAAGAGTGGTCTAGAGTCTATTTGCTTACTCTTTGTTATGTCATCTTGAATCTTTTCTCCCCTTTTTCTTATGTTGTCAGATGCATTAGCACTCCTTTTCATGAGAGACCCAATGCCTTTGGTGACTTTTTTCATGGATAGTGCAATATTATGGAGAGTGGTATTTGCTGGTGACAGGCATTCCATCACCTGACTAGCCCTATCTATTTCATAAATAGAAACACTTATCTCCTCTGTAGTTAATATTACTCTCAGCAACTCCTCAAAGGTCTATCAAAGTGTTTTATTTTCAAATTAAGCCAGACTTCATTTCATCCAACAGTTTTCCCAGGAATTATTATTTTGTAATTCACCAGAATGATTTTATTCTAAAATTCCCCAGAAAAGCATATTTCTAGTTATGAAATAATTTATGACAAATATTTATCTACTCATTTTTTTTTCCTTACAGTGTGGTGCTTTCTGAAGTTCACTCACATTTGTGGGCAAAGTAAAATATCATTTTGCTATGAAATCATGTTTCCATTTTCAAGTTTTGCAATGGAGCTCGCCATTTTTAAGAGCAAGTACTAAGAATACTAAATATAAAATCCAAGCAAATCAAGCCATGGTAGAGGATTTTATCCCTAGCAATGCTGCTTAAGACTCAGTCTGACCAGCAACATCCAACAAGAGAAAGGTCAAAAGCAAAATAGCAGTAGAAACAGTATGATGCAACCTTCATCCCTCTTGTGTTTGCATTGATGTCACACATCCATACAAAAAGGTGGGGCTTGGATTGTGCTGCTGCAACTATCCCCTTGCCTATTCTGATGCCTCCAAGAATGTTTACTTATTTCTCCATAATTAACAAGTTCATTCTGAAGTTGTAGTTTCCATTTTATCTACTGCTGCAAGATATCTTAACAGTCACTGCCAAAATAATTGTAGATAGGTTTGGAAAATGCAGACTGAATAAATTTGTATGAAAATGAAAACCAAACAAATTTCTCTGTTTATGGAAATTGCTACAGTTTACTTCAGTTTGGATATCAGATATTCTCTGACTGACACCTGCTCTTCAAGCAAGATCTGCGAACCCAAGAAGACACCCAGATTGTGTACCAATTTTGAAAGGGAAAGTGCTACTTCACCCAAGATCAAAGATGGAATATCCCCATATATAGGCAGACCCAACACCCTCAGCCACTCAACTTTGTTCCTCCTCATCCAAACCTACACGGCCTATAGCACTAGGTTAGGGGAAAAAAAAACACCACAAGCTCTATATCGCTTCTGTTTTGATTAGCCATTCCCATTTTTGGGCTTGTTAACAACCTGATAAACCTGCATTGTTTTCTGGGGCGATATTTTGCCTCTCTTCTATATCACTGATTGTACCAGGGTACATCAAGTATATTCTAGAAAGAGATGTATAATTTGTGGACCCAGGACTGGTTCTACCTTCTTGATCTTGTATCCAATATCCAGAACTCTTCCAAAAATTGCTGGTAGATTGTAATATTTATAAGATAGAAAACATTTGACAACGTTCAGGCTTTGCATGCATAGGCAAAGTCAGAGCCCCAACAGTATTGCAGCTTGTCCATGCAGAGAAAAGAATTGTGTGAACGTTTGGCTTAGCTCTAATTGTGTTTAAAACATTGAGACTAAAGTACCTAATGGAGCATTTAATTTCTATTGATTTTTTTTTAGTAAGACTTTATTGTAGGTAAAACTTTCTCGCAAATATTTATGTAGACATATATATTTAGTTCAGTAGAACTCTGAGCTCAGAAAAAAAAATCATTGCATCAACCCAATTCTAAGCAGAAGTCAGGCCATTAATTTAGCATTGTAGATTATGCCTTTTAACTAATAAGTAATATTTTTAACATTGTTTTAATTATTTAATTTTGTACCACATCAGTAATCAGTATTTTAAAAAATGGGGGGGGGGGAGGAAAAAGCGTAATCATTTAGATCCATGGGGAAATCAAACTATTTCTCTGCATGTCTTTAAATCTCAGAATAAAGAACCAAGGCCAAATTTTCTAACTTTTTATTATCACCCACATCAAAAAGAATTCTGCATATGAACTCGCCCCCCCCCATCAGTCTTACATTTCTCAAGGGTTTCAATTTAACTTTAGTCAAATTGTATAATTTAGACCACATTCCTGATTCCATGAAATCAAGGTCTGTTTGAAAGTTGGTCTGTTTGAAACTTAGAGGGTCATGCTGTGGCACAGTTTGAGAACTTCTGTCTTGTATGTGTTACTGGGATTTGCCTTTAAAAAACCTTTTTTGAAATCATGCAGGTTTTTTTTTTTAGTACCTTGGTATGTCATGATTATTAACTACTTTGACACATCTCATTTTGAATGACTAATGTGTTAAGTAGTCGCTGTTCCTCATAAAAAAAAATACATCTGAATCCAAGTCCTTACTTAGTGTAGGACTCCAAATTAAAAGATCCCAGAATATTCTACATATATTTCTTGAACCCACTGGAAGTTGAGTCTTTGGTAGTTCATAGGCAGACCTTTAAAAGAATTTATTCTGTGAAAACGTTTCTAGATAACAGAATAAAAGAATTGGAAGGGATCCTGGAGGTCTTCTAGTAGTCCAATCCCCTGCTCAAGCAGGAGACCCTGTACTTTTCCAGACAAGTGGCTGTTCAGTCTGTTCTTAAAAGTCTCCGATGATGGAGCTCCCACAAGCTAAATAAATTTTATTTGAAATTGATGGAGTTTTATAGATGATATCACATGTTTTTGAAAAGGACTTCCTCGGGGTTTTGTCTTAAAAGTCAGGACAGTTAAAATAAGGAATGTCATATAACAGGAGTCACTGTTGCTATTTTGACAGTGCAGAGCTGAGGGAATACCTTTTTGACATTAGCATGAATAACAGAAATTGCTATTTTTTTTCCTGTCTGAGTGGTGAATAATGAAGAGTCATTTCTATCATGTACTTTGCTGATGAGAAAAGTTATTACAGGACAGTTACATTTTTCTAGTGTATGTTTCACCAAAAGAAGAAACCTGTGTCAGCAGGATCAAGAGCATTCAGGAGTAGACTGTTGGAAATGCTTATGATCAACCTAGGGTGTTAGGTTGCCTATTAACTGCCTATTTAAGTTGGCTGGTCATAAAATACTTATAAATAAATGTAGATTCTGAATTTTTGCAATTCTGAGTCTAGTTTTGAATTTGGAAATCAAAGAACAGCTATTAAATTCTATACTGGGCTGGACTACAATCAGTAGTTTACAGTGAGTCAATTGGCAGGAGCCAGGAATTGAGAGAACAACATAGTAGCCATGCATGTGTAAAGAGCAAATCAAAAGAAAAGGTCCCCCAATCAACAAAGGACATAGAATTCTGGATGATCTAACTCCTAGAACAAGCCTCAACTCAAACAGGAGATGTTATATTATTTCCTATCAAAGGAGATTCATTGGCCAGTTTAGCTAGGTCTCAGTGGTTCATCACATGTGACATCACTCATAGATTTCAGGAGGTTGCAATAGCCAGTCTACTGCAAATCATATTCATTATAGCAAGAATCTTCAGCAATGTATTTTAATAAGGAGGTTTGCACAATGATGAATGTTCTAAGGTGGTGAAAAACCTTAAAGGTCATCCATACTATAATGAACATATTATTTTTATTTGATTTAATACAGCTAATATGATTTTTTTCCAAATAGTAATTGCTTTTACTTCTGTCGCATTAAAAATGACAATTTTTTAAAAAATAAAAAAAATAATTTAGGCAAAGGTAGTGACTTAAGAAAAGTTTAGGATTCATTAGCTTTCACTTCATTTAGCTTTCATTAGCGATTATTTCATAAAATAATAGTAAAATAAGAAGCAAAAGAAAACACAAGCTATTTTTGCTGAGATAAAGAAAAGAAGAATTAAAAAAAATTCCAGACAAAATAAGTGTTTCCCAACAAACCAAATTTCTACTTTTTAAAAAAAATATATTTATCAAATTTATATGGCCACCCATTTAAAAAAAAAAGATGACTCTGGATGGCATACAACACAAATAATAATAATAATAATAACAACAACAACAACAACTGGAGCACCACTTGAACACCATTGGCATTGACAAATTTGCCATCAGTCAATTGCAAAAGGCGTCCTTACTAGGAACTGCTTCCATCCTGCAACGATATCTATAATACCATCAAACATCCACATCTGCTTATCCCAAGTCCTTGGTAAGGACTCGAAAGGTAGACAAAAATGCCAAATCCAGTCTGAATATCTGGCTGACTGTGCAAATAACAACAACAACAATACCAACAATAATAATGATAATGATAATTTAAAAAAATGAAAAGCAGAAGAAACGATAGAGGATAAATGTTAACCATAGCAAGGAAACCATCTTAAGATCTCCCTGGTCCCCTGTGAGTCCCATTGCCTGATGACACATGAGCTCTTGAGGGAGTTGCCGAATGCTAACAGAGAAGTAGCTAACCTGAACAACTTTTACTGGTTATCTGTGTTAATAATAAGAGAAATGGAAATAAAAATGAATTATGTAAAAAAAACCTTTTCATTTTGGAAGCAAAACAGGCAATGGTTGCATATAAATTACGAAAAGAAAAAGAAAAGAAAATGTTATTGAAACTACAAGAGGGAGACGCTGCATTAATGGGTAGTGTAGCTATGCAAAAAGCATTTCATCAATATTATTCTAACTTGTATAAATCAAGTGACATCTCTCTGGAGAAAATAGATGAATACTTCAAGAAACAAGTTAAGACATGGGATGACGTTAAGAGAGATGTGTTAAGATGGGAGACACTACAATTGCCATTGCAGGGGAAAATTTTGGTAACAAAAACGAAAGTCCTGCTTAGAATGATGCTTTTGTTTTAGACAATACTTATTTTGACAACTGATGCACCATTTGAACAATGGCAAAAAGATATACTATATTTAAGTGCAGCAGGGGAAAAAAGTCATGAACTAAATATTTATTTATTTAATTGTTTAGAAAATTTATATATCCACCTACTCACTCGCAGTGACTCTAGGTGACTTACAAAGAATAAAAACACAGTATTAAAAAAATAAAAAAACAACAATCTCGCACCTCTCACCCCCTGGGCAACAACACACAGTCAAAATAAGCCGTTTGATGGGCTCCATCCCATTCTGGGTTCCCCAGGCCTGCTGGCAAAACCAAGTGTTCAACCTTTATGAAAGAGTATCAAAGTGGGGGCCAGTCTAATTTCAGAAGGGATGATATTCCAAAGGGAGGGAGCCACCACAGAGAAGGACTTTCTTCTGGGTCCTGCCAGATGTACCTTTTTAGGAGACAGGACCTGCAACATTCCTTGCCTCCCCACTCCAGTGGGTCAGGTGGATGTGACCAGCAAGAGAGGATCCCTCAGATAACCTAAATATAAGGGAACAGGATATAAAAGGAAGAGGAAGATTGGGTTTACCTGATTTAAAAATTGTATTGTGTAGCTTACTGTTTGGTCTGGACTCTGGATGAATGAAATTATCAGAACCAACATCTTGGGAGGGGGGGCTCTTTGCTATGTTAGATCCTTTTCTTATTCTTTCCTGAGGGTTCTGTCATACTCCTGGGGGGAGGGGGGGAGCTATGGTAACTACAATGTATTTTCTTCCTTTCACTTCTGCCACTACAATGTATCCTCTCCACTTCCTCTATCTGCTTGCTTTTTGAACTGTTTCCCCTTGATGCCAGCCTGGGCTGAGAAAAGAATGTGCCTCCAGCCATCTGGCTTATCTCTCGCTGCGGAAGACTAGGTGCGAAGACCTAACAACAGCTTCACAGCTTTGGAAACGGCACCTTATCAGTCCCGTTCCCACAGCGGACTCATCAAATGGCCCAATTGGCCCATTTGAACTGACCAGATGAACTATTGGGGTGGGGTTTGCTTTTTGCTTTTTTAATCTATCGATTTGTACGAGAACCCCTCAGATCCTGCCTTCTATGCCTGCTGTCAACTTCTCCTAATAAAAGTTTCTTTTGGGATGACATCGTTCCAAGAGTTCTGCTTTCTTGGGAAGAGGGTTTGAAGTGGGTCCTTAACAGAAATTGTGTTTTGTAGCTTACTGTTTGGTCTGGATGAATGAGTGGGTGCTACTGAGAAATAGAAGGCCTTTGGAGTTAGAAGGACATGGTCTGAGATTTGGGTGGCATAGATACTTTGGGTACCTTAATGTCAAGTTAATGTGGATTTAAAAATCCTTATGTTTGATGTGCCATCTTGAAAATATTGAATAGATACAAATGTAGGTAGTGCCTGAAAACACATTTGTAGCTCTCAGCACACGTAGCATTTTATAGACAAGACATTACACTTTTATGCTAGAATTTTGTCAAGGGGAATACAAAACAAAATAAAGAGCTAGTGGCAGAGGGATACCGCTGCCAGTTTTCTTATTTATAGCTATTAGAATTAAAGAAGACAAAACAGTTATGGTTTTGAACATTATTATGAAATGGAATTATGTACAAATGATGAACATGCAATCACAAAAATGTATAAACTTCTATTGAAATTTGAAACAGAAGAAGAACAAGTGAAAGAATGTGTGCTAAAGTAATTTTGGTTATACAGCAGTACCTCGGTACTCATTAGTTGGTTCCCAGAGATGCAATGAGCACCAAAAAAGATGAGTACCAAACATTTCCCCCCCCCCGTAAGAAATAATATAAATAAATTAAATGTGTTCCCAAACCAAAAACAATGAACTTTTTTAAAGGTAATATGTAAAAAATAGGGTTGTAAATCATTACTTTACATGAGAAATAAATCTAAACATTAATAAATATTTAGATTATATAAAACAAAAATTTCACTTTACCTGTACTGATGAGGAAAAAAGTGCAAAAATATACAAGATGATCGCAGAAGCTAAGATAAGACTGGAAGGGGATGTGCAAAGGGCAAGAGCTACCACATGACTAATACATCACTTTTTGTTTCAACTGGAAAGAGTAGCAAGTCACAAGGAAACTGACACTGACAAGTTCTAGCTTGCATGTTGAATACCAAACAAACGGCAAGTACTAGGATAACATTTTCTTGTCCAAGTGTGTTGAGTACCAAATTCGATGAATTTCAAAGCAGTTGAGTACCAAGTGCCACTGTAATACTATAGAGATGGAATAATGGGGAAATATGTGGTTGAGGATTGAAATTTATACGGTGTTACAATTTTAAAGTTTTTTTTTTTGTAAACTGATGTACCGTTGGTATTTGTCAACCCGAGAAATTGTCTAGAATATATAAAGGGACTTCAAATTATGTTGGAAATGTGAATGACAAGAAGGATCATTTTATCACAAGAAGGATATGTAAAAAAGCTAGAAAATTTTGGATTCAGATGCATACTTTGATTGAGAGGAGCTTAAAGATTAATATACAATGAAGACTAGAGATCTTTCTTTTAGGATCGGTGGACAAACATTTGGGAAAAAGTCACGGAACTTTGTTTTTGTGTATGACAATTACAAGGAGATTATTGTGTGCACCAAGTTGGAAAGATGTCAAGCGTCAGGAAAATTAGAAGACAGTTCAACTGAATATATAGGTTTATTGCAAGCAGAAGCTCTCTACAAGAATCTGAACCACTAATCATCAAAGCAAATTGGTGGTAGATAAGAGTCAATGGAATTCAAGGTGGGCTGGACTTCAATCTCTTGTGGGCGCAAAGGGATTTGAGACTGATGACGCATTTGACTCCTCCCTCAGGCTCAGCCTAGTCATCTCCTACAAAAGGTTTGGCACAACCCACAATGGGAATGGCTGATGAAGATGATGGAACTTGCTAAATGGCTAAGCCGATTTCTTTGATTAGAGAAAAAACAATATGTATATTTATTGCTGACTGGAAACCCCTTATAGACTTTTTGCAGAAAATAGAAAAAGGTGAATCTATGATTTATGGTTTTTATGATTAGACAGGATAGATTGTGGAAGGAAAAGAGGCACACTGTAACTATAGAGAAAGAGATAAATTTATAATTTCTTTAAAAGTACTGTAAAGAAGATCAGAAGTCACTTTTTTGAATTTTTCTCTTTCTCTTTCTTTTCTATTTTTCTTTTCTTTTTTCTTTTCTTGCACTTCTAGCTTTCTGTTTGATTTCTTTCTGTTTTTCCCTTTTATATTAGTCTGTATTAGTTTTTACCTTCCTTTTAAAAACTTTTAATAAAAAAATTAAAACAATGTATTCCTACACTTGTATTGTTTTCTCTTTCATGCTACCATCATGCTACTCTGATTTTTGAGCATTTTAATGTTACCAATACCTCTGAACATATTCAGAGTGCACATTTCCAACTGAAGGGTCTAAAAAATTTTAGGCTTGCAGTATCATCAGAATTTTTCTCTGAAAAACAAAGCATTTTTATTACATCAAACTTGATTTTAAGAGCTGCCGTAGGGCAAGTTGATTGCTTACAACAATCAGGTTTTTCAAAAGAAGGATCTGTAATTAGTCTTTCATTAATTGCCTTTTCTTGACTTGATTATCTTCCTCTTTTCAAATTCCAGACCCTGTCTTTCATTGTTGGGTAATATTGCAGCACCCGTAGTAATTGAAGCAAAACCTTGATCTCATCATCTCTTATTTCTTTGATTAATCTCTCTCCATGTCATTTTAATAAAAGGAACAAGTTTTGTCTTTCACATGAGCAACCTTATTTGGGCATTACAGTCTTATCTCATAAACTATCATGCATTTACAATTCAATGAGTTGGTTTGCTTATTCCCTTGGTGTTCCTAAGCTATGCTTACTGCAGACAAAACAGCTCTGCTATGCTTCCACCCACAGGCTTTGGGTGACAGTCAATGTGTTTGTTTGTTTGTTTGTTTGTTTGTTTGTTTGTTTGTTTGTTTGTTTATTTATTTATTTATTTATTTATTTATTAGATGGTATCTCACCTTTTCTCAAGGGTGTCCTGGAAGGATCTTCATTTTATCATCATGCAATGATCCTATGAGATAGGATGGACCCAAAGACAAGAAATATCAATAAGGGATACTCAAATTAATCATTTCACAACCCTGAAGAATACATCCACTTACTACAATGGACTGAAGTTACATATTGTTTTTCAATATTTTAGTTAGACTTTTTTTCAATGAAGAAGCAAGAACAAAATCTTCAAGTCAGTTCCAACTTTCTTGGATTTTTTTTTTTAATGAAATAAATTTCTAGGCTTTCATGATAATTATTATTTTTCTTTTATTTTAAAGGAATGGCATATTGTTAACCCTGTTATCTGTACGCATTTCTTTTTCTGTTAATTTGCTTGATGTACAGTTATAAAATATTAAAACACACGGATCCTGCCATTAATCCTCCACTGTACAAAGTTATTCAAAGTCAAGGTTTTAATATTAAATAGTGAGTTTAATGCTTGTGTCTTTCAATTTCTTCCATACTAAGTATTTTAAATCTTTTATTGTTCTTATTCATTGAGCACAAAACAGCAAAAACAATACATATGCTAAATTTTTATGCAGTTCGGTAAGTGCCACCCATACTTTATTAAAAACCTTCCTTTTTCTATATAAGTACAGTGAACTTGCATACTTTATTATAAAGGACAGTCCTTTTATTTCAGAAAGCTCTTCTTTGGATTTATTTAATTTAATTATTTGTTTTCATGATTTTGCTTGTGAATTTTTGGCTGAACATTAGGAAAAAGTTCCTAAGACCAAGAACCTGTTAGTGAAGGATGCTCCTGTTACTGCTCCTGGTGCTAGATAGACACCATTGAGCTGAACGGATTAGATTCAGGAGGATGTGTCAGTTTTTCCATAACTCTGTACTTGAAGGAGCTTCTACTTATGCTTCCCTGAATTTGAATAGAAGCCATGAATGCACTCCAAAAATATTGAATATTTTCATCAAGGGAGACACTGATTAACACTCTCAAGTAGAACATTGGAGAGATAAACTGAAGTGGCATGTATTCCCCTTCTTGCCTTTCCCTTTCCCTCTCAAGATCCTGTGCCCTCACTTAGACTAATATACGCTTCATAGTGCTTTACAACCCTCTCTAAGCAGTTTACAGAGTCAGCATATTGCCCCCAGCAATCTGGGTCCTCATTTTACCAACCTCGGAAGGATGGAAGGCTGAGTCAACCTTGAGCTTGTCAGGATTGAATTGCTGACAGTTGGCAGAGTTAGCCTACAGTACTCATTCTAACCACAGCACCACCATGGTACCAGAACAACATTGGTCAACAAGATTTTCCCAGTCTTATATGAGCAGAGAGGCTATCTAAAATAATAATTAAATAATTACAACATACATCCCTCTGGTGCAGGGGTAGGCAACCTCGGCTTTTTTATGACTCATGGACTTCAACTCCCAGAATTCCTGAGTCAGCTATGCTGACTCAGGAATTCTGGGAGTTGAAGTCCATGAGTCATAAAAGAGCCGAGGTTGCCTACCCCTGCTCTGGTGGCTTCTTGATGCCAATATGGAAAAGACAGCAAAAGAGGAGCAGACAAAAACAGACACAAATAGTAACTTATGGAATGGAGTGCTCTTACACACTAGGCACACCCACCTTACACAAATCTTTCCCTCCTATTTTATAGGCTAAAAATGTTGAACTCTGGCCAAACTCTTGTCATGGAATATTGTTTCAGTTTAGAAAAAAAGTGTAGAGGAATGTAGCTGCATTCAGACAGTTCTTGAACATGGAAATCCAGGTCCTGATTCTTGGTTCTTTGATCCATCAGTCATACTTTGATCTCCTCCTCCTTATAGCTGGCCTTTTGCATAGCATTGTATTAGTCCACCCTAGCAGAAATGATATTACTTTTTATTTTATTTAGCTCTCACAAATACATCACTCTCTCGGTTGTCTGCACACCCTGTGCATCATTTCTTATCATTAGAAAAGAAACCAGGGGGGGAAGTAGCTATGATTCAGCATATTTGATGAACCGCTTTTGACCAGCTATTAATCACATCGAAAATCTGCAGCACGGAATTGATATAGGCATAAAGAAAAGATATTGCTCAATTGCTTTTGCAAACAGTTCAACTGCATGCCGTAAAAGAGCCTGTATATTAAGAAGGACCAATGATAATCTTCTGTAATGGAGGACTGCCAATTCATTGCTGCTCCTGAACAAATGAACTGAGCACTTTTTTAATCTTGAAAGACAATCTGAGAATCAGCAACTTCTGCTGCAGGGTCTTGAAACTATTAAAACTCATGACAGGAGGAGCCCAGATGAGGGCGAGGCAGAAATATATCCATCCTTGCTAAATGGATTCTATGGTCAGTTTTAATTATGAAGGATACTGTTCTGTTCTTGCACAGAAGACATCGAGACGAGGCTGGTTCACAACAAGGATCTCTTTATTGAAACAGTCACAGAACAGAAGCAAGAACACAATGGCCATTGGCCTTTTATATTCCCCTGCAAGGGGATGCACATCCAATCATTGCAGGCCGTTCTCCCGCCTTGTGCATGCGCGCAAGGCCGAAGACAGCCTGTCTGGGTCCCGGGCAGACATGTGGTCTGTCTGGGTCTCTGCAGCCTTCCTGAAGCCTTCCTGAGCCTTGCTGAATGACTCAGCAAGGCCCAGGACATAACAGATACCTTCCAATATAGATATCCCAAAGCAATTGTTGAAGACAAGGCTATGACTTTAGTTGCTCTCACTTGAAATTAAAGAGAAGCGTGTTGACCGCTAGAACTCCACAGAAACAAAAACAATACTTAGTGTTGTAAATATACACTTAAATAGAAGTGTATTTAATATGCATGTGCACCTTACATGGGATAAATAAAAGGATGACAACCCCAATATTAAAACTGTGGAAGCCCTTTAGATGTTGCTGTATTGCAGTTCCAACCTCTTCTTACTATGGACCATATTGGCTGAAATCACTGGAAGCAGCAGTATATGGAGATCCATTAGTTTTCTATCCCCTGACATAAAGAATCCTCTGTCGAAAAAAGGAAGACAGGGTAAGTAGAGGGAACAAAAAAAATTCATACTTCTTTATATTAACTTTTCATAACCTTCCAAGTACTTCATAGAAAGGATGGTTTTCTACTGCTTGAGAAATTGTTGCAACATCCTTAAAGCAGAATATTATATCTAACCATGAGATACTGATGCCTGAGTTATCCTTTGCTTGCTCTTGATAAGTTTGAGACCCTATGGTCCTCTCTTTCTCTCTCTCTCTCTCTCTCTCTCTCTCCCTCCCTCCCTCCCTCTCTCCCTCCCTCCCTCCTCCCTCCCTCTCCTTCTCTCCCCCTCTCTCCCCCCTCCCTCCCCTCTCTCTCTCTCTCTCTGTCTCTGTTTCTCTCTCAGTTTGCTGGGTGATCACAATCCTGAGGATTTCCATTTATAGTAAGTGTTCCTCAGCAATCAGTCAAAGGGGTTATTTTGTTTACCCTTTTTACTTTTTTTTCTTGGGCATCCTAATTTATAATCAGATATTCAGCATCATTGTTAACTTTCGATTTACAACCACAGTTAAGCCCAAAATTTCTATTGCTAAGTGAGACAGTTGTTAAGTGAGTTTGCCCCATTTTATGACCTTCCTTGCCACAGTGAATCAGTGCAGTTCTTAAGTTAGCAACAGGGTTGTTAAGTGAATCTGACTTCCCCATTGGCTTGGCTTATCAGAAGGTCAGAAAAGATGATCACATGACACCAGGATACTGCAACCATCATAAATTTGAGTCAGTTGCCAAGTGTCTAAATTTTGATCATGTGACCATGGCAAAGCTGCAACAATCATAAGTGTGAAAAACAGACATAAGTCACTTTTTTAGTGCCGTTGTAATTTCACATGGTCACTAAATGAACCATTGTAAGTCAAGACTACCCGTACTGATGATACTTACCTCTCAATAGAAGATAATATCTGTAGCTCAGGAGTCCTTGGTGCTCGCTGAGCTTGGTTATTTGTTTGAAGACAATTCATTACCCAACTAGGTACCGTGTTTCCCAGAACGTAAGACCTACCCTGAAAATAAGCCCTACCTTGATTTTTGGGGTGGGCCTAATGTAAACTCTAACCCCAAAATAAGCTCTAGTTTTGGGGTGAGGCATACACTTAAAAATCAAGCTAAGGTGGGTAGGGGTGTGGATCTGCCCCATGCACCCCACATCCACTTACCTGGTAGCCAGGCCTCTCCTCGCTGGCCCACTTCTTCTGAGGCGTCTTCTGCAGCCAGGCCTGCATTTCTCAGTCACAGGCCTTTCCAGAAGGCCTCTGCAGCCGAGAACCGAGCTATGGATTGAATCCATAGTTCG
Source organism: Azemiops feae (assembly GCA_023970755.1). Lineage (NCBI taxonomy): Eukaryota > Metazoa > Chordata > Lepidosauria > Squamata > Viperidae > Azemiops > Azemiops feae. Next base: position 1,254,249 of record JALGBA010000349.1, on the reverse strand, counting down.
GTTCTGCAAGACCTCTGCAGCCGAGGACCGATTGAATCCATAGCTCGGTATTCAGCTGCAGAGGCCTTCTGGAAAGGCGTGACTGCAAAATGCAGGCAAAAATGCAGGTGAAGAATGAAGCTGCTCCTTTGGCCGCAGAAGAAGTGGATCGGCTGGACAGGGCTGTCGGTGCTGGAGGTGAGTAAGACATCCCCCCAAAATAAGACCTGGTGCTTCTTTTGGAGGATGATGATGATGATGATGATGATAATAATAATAATAATAATAATAATAATAATAATAATAATAATAATAATAATAATAATAATAATAATAATAATAATAATAATAATAATAATAATAATAATAATAATAATAATAATAATAATAATAATAATAATAATAATAATAACAACAACAACAATAATAATAATAATAATAATAATAATGTCTTATTTTGGGGAAAACACAGTAACATCATTAGTGCTAGTGAATGTGGGGTTTACTCCCTGTATCTTTCCTTGCCAATGTTGGTGAGGGTGTGGCTTGGTGGTTTCTTAAGTTGGGTATTGTTTGCTGCTAGATTGTTTGTCTGCTTGATTATTTGTCTTCTTGGTAGCTTTTAGCTTTTTTTAAATTGTCTCTTTTGAATTGTGTGTAAATGTAGTTTATTTCTATGTGTCTATTAATGGCTGATTTGCCAGACTTCCAGGAATTCCTTAGCATTTTCAGATTGAGATTGGTCTAGGATACTCAGTTTCCCAATTGAAACTATGGTTGAGTCTGTCCATGTGTTGTGAAATTAAGGAGTTTTCATTAGCCCTTCTAACTGCTAGTTGGTATTCATGGATGTACTCTCCTGCCCTTCTGCCTATCTGTTCTACACAGTGGCCATTACAAGTCTTCCACCATATGTAATTTTTCTTCTTGGGCTACTGAGTATTTTGGTTTATTTATGAGATTTTGGAGGGTTTTAGTTGATTTGTGTGCTGTGATGATGCCATGTGGTTGTAATAGTCTGGATGTTTTTTTTAATTTTTGGCACTGTGATACTTTTCATAGCTTGTGTTGTTTGTGCTGTAGTAGATTAAGTGGTCAGGCACTCTTTGATAAAGTTATGTGGTGAACCATTTTGTTAGAAGATATTGTATAGGCAGCCTGTTTCCTTTTTTTTTTTTTTACTTATGAGTTACTACAGTGTGCTCATCCGAACACAGCTTCCCATCCATGAGATGTCCAAGTCTAACATACAATATAGCTAAAGAACTTACAGAAAAGCTTATCCTTCCTGTTTCACACCTAGGTTGTTGTAACACTCTCCTGCTTGTTTCAGACCTAGGTTGTAGTAATTCTCTCCTGCCAGACATTCCAGATTTTGACTCTGCATCTTCTGATCTTAATCCAGAATAATGTCTTGGTTGTCTTGGACCTTCCATAAGGTCTTCTTAAAAAGACTACATTGGGGACGGAAAGTATGAGTCCTCATTCAGCCTGAAGAAAGAGGTTTATACATAGACCAATATTAATTTCAAACTAATATAGAAGGCCATCCAATTTATTTTGAATTGTTAACTGTAAAGATCATAAAGAGTGACCTTGAAGGGCACTGGAAAGATCTGTTACCAAGGCAGGTAGCAGAGAAGCATAGCTTAAGTCCATTCTAAGAAACTAACTTGGCAAAATATTTCAGACAGTCCCCTCCCAAATTCATATAAAGATGTGAGAAAAGCACTTTCAGAGTAGCAAGATTATGTTATTACAATTGTTCTGTGAAAGCCTAAATGGCTTTGATTTCTTAGTTTGGTCTATCCCAACAGACTGACATTACCTGAATCTTGACTCAGAAAGCTGAATAGCTCCCAAAATATTGATTTCATTCTTTTATTACAGTAATTTTTATACTGTCCAATCAAAGAAAATTGGGTGGCATACAAAACTCCAATTTTGGTATTGAATTGGGTATTTTAGGAATTGGGAATGTCTAGTCTAGAAGGACTAGGGGTGACATGATAGCAGTGTTCCAATATCTCAGGGGTTCCCACAAAGAAGAGGGAGTCAACCTATTCTCCAAAGCACCTGAACGCAGGACAAGAAGCAATGGGTGAAACTAATCAAGGAGAGAAGCAACCTAGAACTAAGGAGAAACTTCCTGACAGTTAGAACAATTGATCAGTGGAACAACTTGCTTCCAGAGGTTGTAGGTCCTCCAGCGTGGGAGGTTTTTAAGAAAATACTGGACACCATTTGTCTGAAATGATATAGGGTCTCCTGCTAGAACATGAAGTTGGACTAAATGACCTCTAAGGTCCCTTCCAACTCTGATGGTCGATGTTCTAAACCAGGTGTGTCACACTCGCAATGTCACATAATGTGTCGCAACATATTGTGACTTTTTTTCCATTGCCGGCAATGGGGTGGGCACGGTTTTGGCATGATGCATCCGGCCCGTGGGCCAGCAGTTTGACACCCCTGTTCTAAACAATATAAAGGTAGAGGTTTGAAATTAGCTTTAATAAAATTACTCATGAATTTCAAAGTGGATACCAGTTTGTTACCCTTTCTGTCATAGTAAGGAACAAAATTTGACCACGTTCTTGTATACCAAGTATACAATATATATATTTGCATACTTTTTATTGTTTAATTGTGACTATATCTCTTCTAGGCTGACTTGGAGAAAGATATTTCTCTGAGTGTCCTTGATGCAATGGTTTTACTTGCTGTCAAAGGTATTTGGAATGAGTGAATGAATGAAATGTCTCCAAGCACTTTGGAATGTTGTGTTTCATGAGGATTGCATGCCAGCACGGCTTCTTGTATGTTCAGCTAATACTATCACACGAGTCGGTCAATGCCATCTGGTTCTCTTGGCTCAACTGCCCATTAGCACATATGTGGCACTGAAGTGAACTATATCAAGGCACAGCTTGTATGATTTTATTAAGTATGAGAGCACAGCTGATGTTTAATCAGCTGACAAATTGCGGAGGCTTAGATTTATCATCCAAGTGCCATTTTTGGAAGATATCCAAAATCAAATGGGAAAGGTTTTTTTGTGGGCTGCACAATTGCAAATAGTTCTCTCCTATTTACTCACAACCCTACCTCCATCAAAGTATCCCATTAAGCAAAACCTCATTTATTCACAGAGAACAAGGATAAAAGTGGAAATAGTCCAGATTCCTATTAATTATTTTCATGAGGATCACAGGCTGAACTATTTGTGATATCTGGTGAAATAAATATGAACTCCTCTATTCAATATTCAGTTTTAAAGTAATATTTGGACAAATATCTCATGAAGATAATATTATGTATTTGCTTTTTTTTGAATACATGATTCTAAGATAGGAGAAGCACTTGCTTCTAGGCAGTCGATTTTATCTCATCTACAATCCAACATATAGTTGTCCTTACAGTAGTTACTCCGGTGTTAACATGGTCACCTTTAATGAGGCAGCAACCACAACATGTTTAACATGGATGCAATTTTTCATGTGTCAACATACATTAAGTTGGTGTTGTAGCCTTACAACCACTGGTTATTGGGTGGGATCAGTCTAACATATGCTGGCCATTTTATACCAGTCTGGACTTTTTCCTTCCTCTGATCTCTGGGCATTTAGAACCATTTAGATTTACAGTAGGCAATGGGCTATCAAATTAGGCTCTTTTTCAAACCCAACAGATTTATTTTAGCTTATCCTCAACCTGGATTAGCCTAAATAGCACCCACAGTGATGATGGGAGTGAGAGAAGGGAGAAAGGTTCACAACTGAAGCAGGAAGTCTGCTGTTTAGGGCACAAGTCTTCCTGTATTTGTCAGTTTATTGGGCTGCTTTTCAATGTGAATTTGGTGTTCTTATGGAACAGTGCTAAACCCCAATGGGATCTAAGGCTCAACTGATATAAGCTGAAAGGCTCATTTTAAATGTCCCTTTGTAAAACATTTGCTTGAAACTAGTTCAATCTTGGGCAGAGGACTAAACCTGCTGATCTTACCAGCTATAAAATCTTCATCCCACATTAAGGAAAATGACTGGTAGGTGTTTTCACATAGGCTGGCATTTAATGGGACAGAAGAAAAATAAACCCACTCAAGTCATCCTTAACTTGCCTGTTTTAAATATGTGCCATCAAATCATTTTGAACGCTTAGCCACTCCATACATACATTTTCTCCAAAATATGTCCCTAACCTGGTTGTTCAGGTCTTCCAATGGTTTATCATCACCTTGTAACTGAGTCTATCCACCTGTCTGGTGATCATCAAATTCCTGGGTGTGCAGCTAACGAGTAGGCTGATTTGGTTGCTCAACAGTGAGAAACTGGTGAAGCGGGCACAGCAGCGCCTGCATTTTCTGCGCCACATGAGAAAAGCACATCTTCCTTCCCCTGTCCTGACCACTTTCTACAGGGGGACAATCGAGAGCATCCTGTCATACAGCATCACAGTCTGGTTTGGAGGCATCACTGCTTCAGACAGGAAGGCGGTGCAGAGAGTGGTGAGAATGGCCGAAAAGATCATTGGCAGTTCCCTCCCTCCCATCCAGGACATAGCACAGAAGCATTGCTTGAGCAGGGTCCGTAAGATTATCTGGGACACTACACATCCTCTTCACGACCTGTTTTCCTTGTTACCTTCTGGGAGGAGGGGGCTTCATGGTATCCGTAGCAGAACATCCAGATTCAGCCATAGTTTCATTCCATACAGTATTAACCTTGTGAACTCTCAAGCTTCCTCCTTGCGTTATATATTCAAGATGGATAGTATTTAATATTTATTTGCTATGTATATTTTGGGATGTGAGTCTATATATATGTTGTTCATAGTATGTTTAGGTGTGTGTCATGTATGTGTTTCACTTTGAGAGCGGGCAACTAAATTTCATTTTTGATGTTTGCCGTTGTGCCCACAATATAAAAATGACAATAAAGATTATCTTATCTTATCTTATCTTATCTTATCTTATCTTATCTTATCTTATCTTATCTTATCTTATCTTATCTTATCTTATCTTATCTTATCTTATCTTATCTTATCTTATCTTATCTTATCTTATCTTCTTCTTCACTCTCCTCTCCAGAGAGCTACGTCTTCCCATAATGTGTCCAAAGTAGGATAATTTCAGCCTGGTCATTTGTTCCTTGAGTAAAAAGTTAGGTTGATTGATTCAATGATCATTCAGTTTGTTTTCTTGGATTTTTGTCATATTCTCAAGGTGTATTTAACCTCTCATTCTTCCCAGATCAGTAAAATGAGGACCCAGATTGTTGGGAGAAATATATTGACTCTGTAAACCTGTTAGAGAGGGCTGCAACGCACTATGAAGTGATATGTAAGTTTAAATGCTGTTGCTATATTCTCAGAAATCTTCTCCAACACCAAAGTTCAAAGAGGTCGATACTCCTACTATTTGGCTTCTTCAAACTCCAACTTTTGCTTCACAGAATTGCACCATTTTCAGTACTGTGCCCACAACAGAATAGGAATGATTGCTGGGGCACCACATTTTATTCCAAAATACTTTAATAAAAGGTCACAAACTGGTAGAAAGCTTGAGAACATGGCCACGAAGAAAAGTGCCTGAATTGTTGTCTTTACTTCTAAGCACTGAGACCTAGCAGCCAATTGTTCTGCTTCATCAAGTCTGTTCCTAAATACCTATCTTTCCCCTTTTCATAAAAATGAAAGAAAATTATCAGTGTTTGTCTGTTTGTCCTGGGTACCTGGTGTGCTTGTCCTGGTGCTTTGAAATAAGGCAACCCTCCAAGCACAAAGCAGTGATAAACGGCTTTTTCTGAAGCAATTCCATAGGTGCAGGATGCAATTGCTCCATTCACAAGGAAACATGGAAATTGCTTTCAGTTGCATGCCCTTCTTAAAACCTTGTAAGATCAATGAGAAAGCTAATTTCACACAAAGACTGGAATGACGTCTTCAACTGAAAGGTCTCAGTAAACCTATGAAAAGCATTCTATTGCGTTTTTCCTGCCCTCTCCTCCTTCGTATTCCCCTTATATCTCAATGTGACTGTCTAATGTGACTTGAGCCAGATTTGTTCTCATTTGTGTGAATTAAATTCAGTTTCATTGTGACCAGTTTCAACAATTTCTCAGCAGGGTTTCATTTTCTGTCCCAAATAGCTATGCAAAAAAAATATTTTCAGGGTCAACACCTGTATTGGAATGAAGATATTACCCTAAGGAGAAAAATAACATGTTTAGATTTGTTTTATTATGGAATCTTCACTCTTTGCATGCCCTTAAAAAAGAAATCAGAAAAAAATCACATATTCTTGCTATGGGTAGCCCACATCTCTAAACACTATTAACAATAATTCATTTCTTGTTACACTGCAGTCTGTAAGAAACAACTTTCATGTTTCCTAATATTTCCTGTGGTAATTTGCTTTGTTTTGGTTTGAGCAGGTGTGGTGCAGAATTGGGAATCTTTCCATGCAGGCAGGTTATTTATCTTTCTAAAATGGTCTTTATTAGAAGTGGATACTGAAGTCGAGAGACTATTTCAAAACAATATTAGTCATCATCTCAGTATACTTTGTCAGCTAGATAAAAACACAAATAGGCTTCAGGTTATTTCAGAAGTTGCTGGTTTCCCAAGCTTTCATGTTTCTGATAAGATTGCCTGATTTCACTTGCAGAAAAGGGGATGTGGGCCATACTAGTGTGGGTCATACTATCACAAGTGCTACACTTGGTGCACTAGCAAGAGTTGAGCAAAGGATCACTTGATCAAAGTGTTCTCCTCCTGCTGCTCAAGTAGAAGCTATGGATCTGGAAGAGTACCCAAATCATAGGCCTGAAATTTCAGGGAATGTATAACCTGTCCAACCTGTTTAGTGGGGTAACACTAAACAAGATCAATCAATCAATCAATCAATCAATCAATCAATCAGAATAGACCTGGAAGGGACCTTGGAAATCTTCTAGTCCAACCCTCTGCTCAAGCAAGAGACCCTATACCATTTCAGACCAATGGATGTCCAGTCTTTTCTTAAAAACCTCCAGTGATGAAACACCCACAACTTCTGGAGGCAAGCTGTTCCACTGGTTAATTGTCCTCACTGTTAGTTTCTCCTTCATTCCAGGTTGCTTCTCTCCCTGATTAGTTTCCATCCATTGTTTCTTGTCTTGCCTTCTGGTGCTTTGGAAAATAAGTTGACCCCCTCTTCTTTGTGGCAGCCCCTCAAATACTAGAATACTGTTATCATGTCACCCCTAGTCCTTCTTTTCTCTAGACATACCCAGTTCCTGCAACCATTCTTCATATGTTTTAGTCTCCAGGCCTTTAATCCTCTTAGTTGCTCTTCTTTGCCCTTTTTCCAAAGTCTCAACATCTTTTTTATAATGTGGTGACTTCTGGATTTCAGCAACTCCTGTTTTCTAGGATTCTGTTCAGCTGATTTTAATGTAACCAACTTCTTTATTACCTCCACATCCAGTGTATTTCCTGTATAATTTGGAATGAAGATCTATAAATATTTACCTGCAAACAAAGTAATGATTCCTTCAGTGACAAAATGGACAACATTAGACAACATGAAAGAATTATTAAACTCTGTGGTACCTCTTATATGAATGGTCTAGACCTTGATTGCTCATTCCCCATTACTACTGGCTGGAACTGTCCACTGTCCACTCAAGAGCAAAACTACTCTGACATCCCCTAACTCCCCTTTCAATCCTCATAAGTCTCCATAAAGTTTCAATGGCTGTTGGTATTGAATGCTGTTGAGAGATTCCAATAGAATCAGGAAGCCTACCCTTCTCCATTCAGGCCCAAGAGAGATCACCCCAACAATGACAAGTACCACTATCTATGTCTAGACCTGAAAGCTAACAGAAAAGGATTTCAATAGCTTCATAAGTTATTGTTTATTATTTAACGTATGATGAGAACATGACAAAAGAGAAGTAAACTTATACATAATTCACCTCTACGAGGGAATACAAAAGATTCTCATAAAAATTGCAAATGACACAAACATGGGAAGGGTTTTCTAGACTTCCAAAAACCAACCGAGGATTCGAAAAGAATTTGATAGCCTTCAACAATGAGTCCTATCCAACACAATACATTTCAATGGTGAGGTGTGTGAACAATGTGTATTTAAACAGAAAAAATTGATCACACCATTACCAAATAGGCAAGAAATACTAATACTACTTGCAAGTAGTACAGCAGCACTTGTAAGAAGCATCAGGGTGTCTTGTAGACCACCAAGAATCAGCAATGTGCCACAGCTACCAAAAGACCGAATTAAGTTTTGGGCTACATCAAAAAAGGTATATTGTAGTCATCTCAGTACTAAAATGATGCTAAGGGCTGAAAATAATAGAGCGGCAAAGATAGCAAAAACTCCTACAAAGATGGCTAAATCCTACAAAGAGAGTCTAGAGGAACTTAGCATATTTAGCCTAATGAAAAGAAAGTTAAAGGGAGACATGATAGTAGACTTTAATTATCACAGGGAAGGTCTAAAGTTTAAATAAATAAAAAATTATTCCTTGAACAAATGGTGAGTTATTAAGCAATTGAACAGCTTGCCTCCTGGAGCTGGGGTTGCTCTATCACTGAAAGAATAGCATGGATAATTTTTTGTCTGGAATGGGATGAGGATTCCCATTCTCCCATGCAGGTCAGGGCCTGGAACTTAAATGTTTATAGTCTAGCCACATCCTATTATTGTCAGATATTGACCAACATTAAAAGGATTGTTAACATGACATTCACTCAGCTGCTGTACATTAAAGATGCATATATTTTATTTAACTATATTCCCAGTGTTAGGAATCTTAACAAATCAAGAATTATGGATTTTTTTGAGCATGGCTAAAAGATGTCTGTCTGTCTGTCTATCATCTATCTCTATCTTTCTTCTATCATCTATCTCTATATATCTATCCTTTATCATCTATATCTATTTATCTGTCTGTACTGTCTGTCTGTCTGTCTGTCTGTCTGTCTATCTATCTATCTATCTATCTATCTATCTATCTATCTATCTATCTATCTATCTATCTATCTATCTATCTATCTATCTATCTATCTATCTATCTATCTATCTATCTACTTATCTACCTATCTACCTATCTATCTCATCTCTCCTAGTGAAAATTTGTAAAATAGAAAAATATATTATATCTGAGCAAACAGCATGCTAAATATGTGTCAGTTGGGGAAAAAAAGTTAGGTGGTTAGGGATTAGGAAGTATGTATTTGGATGAATGCTCATGAAGATAGAAAAATGATACAGCCATGAACTTTAGGCTGGAAGAACACGAAGCTGAGCAAAACTGAAATCAACAGGTTCACCTACTCTGTTTCATTGATACACTTGGCAGAGTAACACAAGCATAACGTGAAATAAACAAAGCAGTCCCTAAGGGGAATACCTACAAAGATTTAAAGTCTGTACATCGGTACTAGAGAAGACTATACTGGGAAACAATTGCAAACAAATATATATGATTTGAAATTCAGTAAATTGTCATTTCAGCTGAGGATAGAGAAAACGAACTCAAAGAATCTTAGAAAAGGTTCAATTTGAAAAGAGATTTGAGAGAAAAGAAAGACGAACATTGCTAGAAGAAGGTTCCAAGAACATCTGAGCAGAAAGTTCTCAAGAGACATTCCATTTCTTTGCTTTTCTTTTATTCCCCATCTAGAAAAGGAATATTAGATTGCAGAATTTTTGAACATCTTTTCGGAGAGTTTTTATTTCCTCCCTGTCTAGGTCCCAAATGGCACAAAGTGTGAGAAAGTGGAAAATACAAGTGGTGTCCAGGCTTCCAACTCATTGGTGAATGACATCTCTTACAATGGCAGAGCAGGAAAAAAAAAGGGAGGAAAACAGAAAGTTTGAGCTACTGGTACTGCAAATAGTGAAACTCTTCTCTGAGAAATTATTGAACGATTTCTTCTCCTGAAAGAAAGAAAAATATGACATGGTTCTTTCCCCTCCTAAGACAGGATGGAGAGGCCACGTGGATTTACACTAAAAGTGAACTGGAGGTGTAGGGCATTAGTTGTTCGACTCAGAGCTCCACCGAGTAGAATGATGCTGGAGCAAACCTTTGAAGAAGAATAGAGAGAAAAATGTACTTCCTGTGGAAAACAATCCCAAGCACTAGGGATAGTAATGAGAACAAGCAGAGGTATTTGTTTGTTTGTTTTTTTATTTATTTAAAAAAAGAGATTAATGAGTAGGTTAGGGACAGCAAATAAAACCATAAAGGCAACAGAATTTGGACCACTTGCTGCTCTTTCTGTGTGAAGGTTTCAGTCTGTGTCTCACAGAACTGAAGTCACAAGGCAAGAAAGGACATTTAAAATACTGAGTCTAACCTTCCTTTCAAGGGACTCAAATGAGCCAGGGTCCAAACAAATTGCTCAGCAGAGACATCCCAATCATTCCCCTTATACACAGAAAGTCACAGTGTTGAACAGTTCTTATTTTAAAAGTTTCTTTTAAATGTTTCGCTAGAATCTGCTTTTCCGTAGCTGACGACTCTTATTCTATATCCTATTCGCTGGGACAGCAGAGGTCTTAGTCTTCTATTTAGATATAACCATTTAGATATAAAAAGAGGGCTATCATATTCTCCTTTCCATCATCATTTTTCAAGACTAGATATATCCAATTCCCGTTTCCAGTCCCTTGATCACCTTGGTTGCCCTTCTCAGAATTTTTCCAGTTTGTCTTGTATCCTTCTTAAAATGTTTTGTCCAGAGTCACATACCGCTAGTATACTCAGGGCAAGATCTGACAAATACAAATAGAGAACTATTACTTTCTGGGGAGTTTTTTTTAGCCTCTCTCTCTCTCTCTCTCTCTCTCTCTCTCTCTCTCTCTCTCTCTCTCCCCCCCCCCTCTCTCTCTCTTTTATTTATTTATTTGGCTGCACATCTTATAAATCATTCCACTACACTCCTCTGGCCAATATCATTATTCATCATGGTTCAAAAAGACAAGGTGAAAGCATATAAAACAATCTTGGGGATATACCTGATCCCAGATAGATCATTATAATAATGGAGAAATAATTGTTCAAAGCTGAGATAATATCAGAGAAAAGGAGAAACTATTGTCAAGGTTAGAGTCAATATGAAGAAGTTCAAAACATGAATACTAATGCCATTAAATGCTGTGGGAATAAGGCTATTTAAATATAGCCCAAAGCTAGTTCCAGTGAGTAGTGAGCAATAGTTCAGCAATAACAAATGTTCAAGACTGAAGATTTTAGCAGATTTTACAATGTCCTTTTATAGCATACACACCCACAAAAGAACTTTACTTTAAAATGTCAGGTTCTGCAAAAAAAAATAAGAGTCTTACTTGTTTCCTTGTCACTATTATGGATGGTATGTTTTATCCATGTGCCAACCATTTTTAATTGGATTTTACTGTCACGGGATGAGTCAGGTCTTCTCAGTTCTCAATATTTTTAATCATATTTTGAAAGTTGAGCATATTTTGGCTGTGAATGATAGAAACTGAAGCCTAATGCATCCAGACAATGCTGGTTGGAGAAGGCTGTTCTCACTAATAAAAGATTGGATTGTGTTCGTTTCACCACTAAGTTCGTTTCTTTAAAATATGAGCTACAACACAACCCGTTTTCATAAAGACACACATTTTAATACTGTGGGAAGTCAGCCCCTCAGAGAAGGAAATATTAAAAGGGCAGAAAAATATATTTCCTCAAAAGGATTTTTAAAAGCAGAAGCCAACCCTGCCCCCAAATCTCTCTGTCCCAAGCAGGAGCCAGCCCTATACAAATGCAGATGTAACCATCAGAAAGCTGGAGCCAGCTAGGAAATCAAGAACACAAAAAATCTAAAATCTGCATACTCCACCTGAGATGGGACATAATAGGACTAACCCATTACCATCAAGAATACCAGAGAGGCACACCTAAACTCAGGTCAGAATACGTGACACAGGAAATAGCCTCAAAGTTCATGCCACAGGAACAGGAAACTATTCCAAACAAAAGGCTAGATAGGGTATAAAAACCTACTCCACATGTGCTCAGCCCTTCTCCCTTGATTTCTCTCCTTCCTGCAAGAACCATCTTTCTGGCTCTTCAATAAACTGTAACCTTCTTCCCAAAGCAGTCGCCATGTTGTTTTATTTATTCCCGGCTTGGATGAACCAGGATGAAGACTTTTCTTCCCACAATACAAAAGGAAAATAATATTTGTTCAGTTCAGGATCTGCAGAAATAAGTGGTCAGAAAGTTAAAGTAACTAAATAGGCTGCCAAAACATCAAATATGTGGGACCTAAGTCATTCGCTCATGCATCTGGAATGTATAAATTTAAAGAATTTGAACATCTATTGATCATATCCTTGGGGAAGCAAGAAAAAAATGAAACTGTAATCTGTGCCTTACGAATAAATGAGAAAAAAAGGTTGCTTCTCTCCTTGATTAGTTTCCATCCATTGCTTCTTATCCTGCCTGCAGGTGCTTTGGAGAATAGCTTGACTCCCTCTTCTTTGTGGCAACCCCTGAGATATTGGAACACTGCTCTCATGTCCCCCCTCGTCCTTCTCTTCATTAAACTAGACATACCCAATTCCTGCAACCATTCCTTATATGCTTTAGCCTCCAGTACCCTAATCATCTTTGTTGTTCTTCTCTGCACTTTTTCTAGGATCTAGGATCTAGTATCAGTAGGAAATGTGAGAAAGAAAGGGTTAGAAGAGGAAAGAGAGAGTGAGAAAAGAGAGGATTGAAAAGGAGAACAATTAAAAGAAGAAGGAAAGTGTGGGGGGGGGGGAAACTGAGGATATTCAAATCCCAGCTCTTTCTTTCCAGCCCCCACTTCAAAAGTTGTTTTAACATGAGTATATGGAGTTCTTGGTGCTCTTAAGCTTGGTTGTTCGCTTGAAGATATTTAATTACCCAACTAGATAAAATTTTCAGGGCTACAATAGAGTGAAGTTTGCTCTCTCTTAACAGGATTAACAATTCTCTAATCAAGGACCTGCAAAGGAAAAACAACAACAACAAAAACACTGTTGTTGCAAACCCCACTCCCTTCCAGCACGGATGATGTCACCCAGTTGGGTAACGAAATATCTGCAAACAACAAAGCTCAGAGAGCACCAAGGCCTCCACAGTTTTAACACTAAGCTGTATTCTCTTGTATTGGTGATATAAATATTATCCTTGGGCTAAAATCAAATGGATAATCTAAAACAGTGGTGGCGAACCTATGGCACGGGTGCCAGAGGTGGCACTCAGAGCCCTCTCTGTGGGCACGCGCACCGTCGCCCCAGTCCTAGGCCTTCAGCTGGGTTTTATAAAACCTTTTTGCTTTAGGCCTCCGCCGCCGTGTGCAAAAAAAAAGGTTCAATCAGTCAATTTCAACTTCTCGCAGGAAAAAAAAGATCCCGCAAAGTTGGAATTGATTGATTGAACTTTTTAGTCCCACCCAGTCTGCCATTACCACCGCAGCCACGGCCACCCAATGGGCCACACCCAGCCAATGGGCCACACCCACCCAGTACTTGACGATGCATAAGTGGGTTTTGGGTTGCAGTTTGGGCACTCAGCCTCTAAAAGGTTCGCCATCACTGATCTAAAAGAATATTAGCAATGTACAAAGAACCATCCCATAAATACATTCTTATATTAGGTAGCACTTCTTAAATATATATATATATGTTTTCCTTAATACTGTAGATTTAGCAAAATTGTTTTGTTAAAATATTCCTGATACTTTTAGGGAGCTAAGGTATTATTACACTTGAACAACAACATTTTCAGTATGTAAATCTATAGCTACTGCTCATATTTATTCATTCTTTTTTGAACCATACTTGTAAATGGTAGAATCTTACTGCCGTAATATGGAGATAACCATAGATTCTTAATGCTGTTCTCAAATGAATATCTTAACACATAGACACATAGACACACACACACAAACACACACACACACAATATTTGGGGGTCTCCTATACTCTCGGTATTAATTACAGACTTGCTCCCTTTGCTATATTAGTAATTTGAAAGAGCTGACCAGCAAAGCAGAGCTCAAATAACTGATAATCCACATTTTAATTCTAATAGTACAGAAATACATCATTTTCTTTGTTTTGGTTGTTGCTTAAAATGTAAGCAGTATTTGATTTCATGTTTCTATTAAGTAATGTTTTGCAGATGCTAAATTAAAGCAGTAAGCCAGGGATGCACACGTGATATCCTCATAAATGTCAAATGAATTCTTTATGATTGGTGCTATTATAACGAATACCAAACAATTTCATTATAATTAGTGCTATTACGATGAATACCAGAGGAATTCATGATAATTAGTAGTACTACACAGAATAACAAATGAGCTTCAAGCAGAAGGTTCAGTGAATTATTCCAAGGAAACACCAAGTCAGAACCTTTTCGTGATTTAGTGCATTTCAGGTGGACTTAGTAGGAATGGCCAGAATTGTGAGGTTGAGACATGCTAAATATTGGGTTATTTTCTCTGATCATATATAATTCACTTTTTTATGGAAAAACATCTGAATACAGAAAAATTCTGAGCCCACAGTTTTTTTCCTATCTGAATGAAACTCTACACAAAAATTGTCTTCTATCACCTACTCGTGATGATTCATTGTATGTTAATATTTTTATTCTATATAAACATATAATAAATACAGGGGTCAAGTCCACAAGAAGCATTATTCCATGAGAACTGCCTTTAGTAGAAATTTGTGGAAAGAGTGAAACAGTTATGACCTTAAGAATGAAAGAAATTGGGTTTAAGTGATTTCACACATTCATTTGTCTAGTTCAGGGCTTTTCAACCTTTTTACCGATTGTACCACTTTTAGGATATGGCAATATTCGAGTACCACCTAGCAAGGTGTCAAAAACTTGGTGACAAAAAAAAAACCTGTTCAAAGTTGCAATTGCACTGAAATGACTTATGACCATTTTTCACACTTATGACCATTGCAGCAACAGGGTCATGTGATTTATATTTGGATGCTTGGCAACTGATTCATATTTATGATGGTCATAGTGTCCCAGGGTCATGTGATCCCCTTCTGCAACCTTTTGACAAGCAAAGTCAATGGCAGAGCTGCTGGTGGCCAACTGCTAAGGCGGGACTTCCTTCCCTCCCTTCCTTTCCTGCCTCCCTTTTTCTCATTCCCATCTCCTTCTGAAGGAAGAATTTGAACACACCCCCCCCCATATTTTCCCTCTTCCATATATTGATCAAACAAGGAAAGGCCTCCAGAGACAGAAAAGACAAGCTGTTGAGTGAACTAGCTTAAAAAGGCACTTCCCCTTTAAGAATTAGCTACTGGCTAGAAAGGAAAGTAAGGAGCCCAGCTGGCACTTAAGGAAGAAAAAAAAATGTAAGTACTGGCTGCCGGCTAAGGCAGCCTCCCCAAATGGCTCCATTCATAAGTAAAATCTGCAGCTCCAGAGGACTCTCTCACTGTAAGTCTTTGCCTGTGCTGGCTCTTTCCCTTCCCCACTACACTTGGCTAGGCAGGGCTGTGTACCACCTGCCACTCATTAATGTACCACAAGTGGTACGCGTACCACAGGTTGAAAAGCCCTGGTCTAGCTCAATACTGTTGTCTTGTTGCTTGAAGAGAGTGAAAATTCAGCCTCCCCCATTTCCATAGTCACTTTAATTTTAAGATACTTCTGTTAGATTTAGCAACACATAACTTATAAAGCACAGACTGAGCCACAGAATAGCAAGTAATCTCTGAGAAGCTTAGTAGGATTCTAAAAATCTCTATCTACAGAATCTAGATTTTGGTGGTGATAATCCTGTACTCTATGTGAGATAGAGTGGAGGTGGAGAAGAATCAGAATTGGAGGAGGAGGAGGAGGAGGAGGAGGAGGAGGAGGAGGAGGAAGGAAGGAAAATTTACATTTCTCAATCTCGTTAAATTAATTGAGGTTTATAAAATCTAGTGATAAAGGTTTTTCTGTAGTATGAAAAATTAACGAATTGCCTCAGCCTCTTAAGCTGGAATGTCAGATGAAATGGAAGCTTTGTAGAATATTCTGTCTATAAATTATTGACTTTCTTGAAAACGTCCGATTAGAAGCCACTCTCCTCATAAGGGGAATAAACAAACAGGAGAGGTCTGCTGATTAACTGGGGGCCTGTCAAATATTTCAGATGAGTTTTGGCAGAACTGAGGTCACTGGAGAAGAATTGGATCATTAGAAGGGGCATAGTCCCTCCTGGAAGAAAAGGTGCATCAGTCTTGTATATCTTGTGTTCCCAAGTAATTAAATTTATGGAGAAAACAAGCAGGTGGTATTTAAAAAGCAGTCTGGTCAAATTCTAGACAAAGTGCAATGTTGTGCAGGGAAATTAGCTGGCACAAAAGTTTGGTTATGTTTTTTTTTCCTTCTTCTTCTTCCTCTTCCAATTATTATTCAGTTCAATGAAAGAGGCTCTCTCTCTCATAAACACACTAAAAGAGAGGAAGCTTCAGAAAATTCTCATGGGTAGACATATAACTTATTTAGCATCAGTGAGGCCAAGGGTGTCTGTGCATGAATGTTCTCATTTTCAAGGTATCATTGCTTCTCCAGTGGCAAAAAGTTCTGGATGGGATGTGAAAAAAGTTGTGTTGGTGGTTGTGCCCTCCTATTTGAAACTCCACCACTTTTTTATGTGTGATGCATGCAAAAAAGGGAATTTAATGTCATCACATGATCATCCTTTCAAGTTTTCAAACCTATATTCATTCCCCATGGATGACTAATGGTTCTTTGTCAGATTGAGAAATTAAATTGCAAGGGAATTTTCAGCATGTCACCCAAGGGATATAATATAAAATCATGAAACTGTAATTCAGTGATGGATGTATTCAGCTTCAGATGGATTGTTTCAGATTCTGTCCCCATCATCTCAAAGTAATTGGGATGGGCAAAGCTTCCTAAAAATCTGGAAAAAGTGTGATTAATTCTATATTTGATGGATCTGATATAATCTAGCTTCCTATGTTCCTAAGTCCCGGTGAACTAGACTTCTCCCATCATACATTAAGAAAGGAATAGGACTGACAACATACAAGCAATAATATGTGTTTAATTCATTCTGTTTTATTAAATTCAGGGATTATGGGGAAACACATATCCAGTACATCACTTGAAAATACAGGAAGCCTTTGGCTCCCAAAAGTTGTGTTTCTCTCTACTAAATCTTCATTTTAGCTTTGTTTGAAGAAATGTCACAGCAGCTCCCATGTTCAGTATTTCCTTTCTGTGAATTTCAAGAAGATCCTGTTGGTGGAAAAAAAAACCTGCTTCTCCCACTTGGGAATCTCTTTCTTACAGGTTTAGGTTACTCCTATTATTTATTTATGTAGTATAGCTCAGTTCCTTCTGTGGTGACCCTTTACAGAAAATGGATCAAATAAAGGAATCAATAAAAATGACTTACACATCCGAGGCAAACATTTCCAATGGCTACATGTATTCAGCTAGGTTGGAGATACAGATTATAAATCATCTCAGATTGGATATTTAACGTTCTCTTCCTTCTGTCCAGTAGAACACAATTGATTTAGTATATCCTATAAGATTAAACAAAACCCTCCTTCTGGTTGAACTTCACTCCTGGGAACCTACAGTACATGGACCTATTTGTACAACTTTTTGGAAATAACAATAGCACAGAAAAGACTTGCTATTGCTTTCTTTGGGGATACATATTTGACTTTATCATGACTCTGAAGATAAACCTGCTTGCATTTCACATATGCTAGAAAACCTGAATGATGCCACCACGATATAAAACTCTAGAAAGAGTGCAGAGAAGAGCAACAAAAAATGATTAAGGGACTGTAGGCTACTCAAGAGGATGAGGCAAATCAATTAAAAGATGAGAACTGTTTTCAAGCTGGTTGTTATATAATAGTGAGTCATTTACTAAATTCCTAATATACAGTCAGTATATATATGTATGTGTGTGTGTGTGTGTATGTATGTATATATATATATATATATATATATATATATATATATATGTAGGTCTTTGGTAATTCGGGTTTTTTCCCGTGTAAAATTGAAAGTGTCTTGGCAACGTTTTGACGAAGTCCCATTCGTCATCTTCAGGCTGGTGTCTTCGGCTTCGTCGAAACGTTGCCAAGACACTTTCAATTTTACACGGGAGAAAACCCGAATTACCAAAGACCTACATACAAACACCCGTGAAAACCTCAGAAAACATATATATATATATATATATATATATATATATATATATATATATATATGTATGTATGTATGTATGTATGTATGTATGTGTATGTATATGTATATATATATGTATATGTATATGTATATTATATGTATATATAGGTAGTCCTCAACGTACGACCACAATTGAGCCCAAAGCTTATGTTGTTAAGTGAGACATTTGTCAAGTGAGTTTTGCCCCATTTTATGACCTTTCTTGCCACGGTTGTTAAGTGAATCACTGTAGTTGTTAAGTTAGTAACATGGTTGTTAAGTGAATCTGGCTTCCCCATTGACTTTGCTTGCCAGAAGTTCGCAAAAAGTAATTGTATGACCCTGGGACACTGCATCTGTCATAACTATGAGTCAGTTGCCAGGCATCTGAATTTTGATCACATGACTTTGGGGATGCTACAATGGTTATAAGTGAAAAATGGTCATAAGTCACTTTTTTCAGTGCTGTGGTAACTTTGAACAGACACTAAACGAACTGTTGTAAGTCGTGGAATACCTGTGTTACTTAGTCGTATGTATCCCCTGTGTACACAGTTCATGCTTTTAAAAGCTAAATAATAATAAAGCAATGTAAGAAAAGAGCTATATGTCATAAGGAAATACATTTTGTCATTTGCCAGCAGAGATAATATACCAATACCAAGTATAATAAGCATTTAGATTTAAATTACTGTTATTTAAATTGAAATACACCGTCACTTTTGAAACAGTAGGGATTCCGAGTATCAGGTTTAAGCGACATTATAACAGAGCATAATTTGAACTGAAATGCTGCCACTCCATAATTTTCTCAAGCGAATTTAAGCATTGTATATTAAGCGTTCATGTGAACTGGTATGTCAAGCTCGTATTTCAAGGCAGGCAAGACTGTTACTTTTTCTTTCCTGATACCCATTTTAAAAATGTAATGCATTTCATATACTGTGTATTCATATAAAAATGAACCAAGCAAATTCTCAGTTTTCTACACAGCCAGATTCTGCGTACAATAGCACTAGCAATACCACTTAGACTTATATATCGCTTCACAGAGCTTTACAACCCTCTCTAAGCGGTTTACAGAGTCATCATATTGCCCCCAACAATCTGGGTCCTCATTTTACTGGCCTTGGAAGGATGGAAGACTGAGTCAATCTTGAGCTGGTGAGACTTGAACTGCCGAACTGCTGGCAGCCAGGAGTCAGCAAAAGTAGCCTGCAGTACTGCATTCTAACCACTGCACCACCACAATGCACTTACCAGCCATGAACCCATGAATAGTGAATCACCAAGAATAAGATAGCATTCCCGGTTATATTCTGCACACATCATACATGGAGATTCAACTCCAGACACCAAAGCATGAAGCCAGACATCAGTGTGTAGAGGGAATGTGTCAAAAAAGAAGAGGGTATACACTGTATTAACTTTTATTTCTTTTATTTGTTCATTCATTGATTTAGTCAATTGGTAAGGCTGCCATACATACAACATGCATTTGCAAGTTTTCATGTACTTACATATCCAGTGTCCCCAGTGTAATTTATGAATTGCTTGGTCATGGAAGTTAGCTAAAACGTCTGCATAAATTCAGCATAAGTATCCATAAGTATTGTCTGTGACTGGAATAGTCCATTTGTCAAGGTTGAATTGGTAAGATGCCTGCTAACTTCTATCACTATTCAACTTGCCGTAGAAACAGGGGAGAGGGGTAGAAAGTGTGGGGAGGAAACGGGATTCTAAGAAGCCATCCACGGACCCTAAGAGCCTACAAGAATGCCAAGGTCAATAACTCAGGTGTCAGATGGAGAAGTGCACCATTCCCATAACAAATCAAAGACATATGATTGGGCAACATGAACACCCAGTGGGTGGACTTTAAGGGAAGTTATTGTTAACTAGGCAAACTTTCGCGTGGGAAAACCAGAGTTGGTTTTGCTTCTTCAGTTCCGAAATGTGTATTCAATAAAGTTTATCTTTTATGGCCCTTCAACGCCTTGAAGATTTCCTGATTTTGAGTTCGCTAGTCGGACGGTTGACACTATTTGACAGATTCGTCTTTTGAAAGGTTGAAAATTAAAGCCACTTTGGTCTGATCTACTATGTAACTCTAGGGGCTGCCATAAACTCTAGCCTCAGCCATTTACTGTGTTGCCAATGGAATTTCTTAGAGTTGAAAAGCCATAACCTAGATCCAGAACACAAAATCTGGTATCTTTCTTATAGGAGAATAAACTCTTTTCAGGATTGTTGTCAAGAACCACAAAGAAAACCATCTCTAATGCTAATGAAAATCAGTCATAAAAACTGCAGAAATACAGGTAGTCCTCAACGTGCTGCTACAATTGGGATCAGAATTTCTGTTGCCAACAAGACAGTTGTTAAATAAGTTATGCCCAATTTTACAACTTTTTGCCATGGTTGTTAAGTGAATCACTAGTTGTTAAATGAATCACAGTCACTAAGCGAATCCGGCTTCCCCATTGACTTTGTTTGTCAAGCTATCACATTACCTCAGGATGTTGCAACCATCCTAAATACATGCTGATTGCCAAGTGTTCAAATTTTGATTATGTGACTGCAATGGTTGTAAGTGTGAGGACTGGTTGTATGTTACATTTTTAGCTTGAACAGTCACTAAGCAAATGGTTGTAGCTGTATTGCAAGTCAAATAAAGGCAATGTCTCTTTGAAATTATTCCTTCCTATTGAATAGACTATACTGGCTCTTTTCACAAAAGCCAGCTTGTCTTCTCACAGTCTCCCAGTTTTTTCAAACTGGGACTTCATCCTGTACTCACCACTACTCTCATCATACAGAGCTAATCCATTAGAAGAGCCCTTAATGATGCCATCAACAATGTTGCCTCTGGCTACAAGGGGTGGAGGTTAACATTATTTATTTATTTATCATATTATATTATTTATCGTAACCTATCAGTTATGATAAATAAAACCAACACAGTCCTGGGCTTTATTAACACAGGAATAAAATCAAGATCATGTGAAGTATGATGGCCACTTTATAATGCCTTGATAAGATCAGACTTGGAATAATTGCATCCAGTTTTGGTCACCACAGTGTAAAAAAGATGTTGAGACCCTAAAAAGGGTGCAGAGAAAAGTAGCAAAATTGATTCAGGGACTGGAGGCTAAAACATGAAGAATAGTTGCAGGAACTGGGTGTGTCTAGTTTAATGAAGAGAAGGATGATGGGTGACATGATAGCAGAGTTCCAATATCTCAGGGACTGCCATAAAGAAAAGAGAGTCAAGCTATTCTCCAAACCACCTGAAGGCAGGACAAGAAGCAATGAGCAAGAGAAGAAAAATAAAACAAAACAAAACTATAGAGTTCCTGAACCTTGAAAAAACAGGTATTGCTTTCCACCCCAGATTTTAGTCTGCTGATTTCTGCAGATCCAAGTGCTGCTAAAAGCTCAGTAGCTAGTTCAAAAGTTCCTCACCTCTTGATTTCAGACCAGAAAAGACAGATGAAGTGATCAGCCTTTGGGGCTCTGAAAATATTATAGAACTGACAAGTTAAATACTGCAAAGATGAAGAGAAGCCCTCCCTTCTTCCCTCTGTGCATTGTGTGACACTTTGGCTCTGTGAGTAAGACAGGAAGTTTATTACTCTTTTACTCCCCAGTTTCCTGCTAGACAAATGCTTTTTGTTGCTGTAACTTTCACCTCTGCAGCTGGAGAACAAGCACTAGCAATAAGGACAGCTATAGTGCACCAGACATTCAAGATCAGACTCTGATTACATACAGATAGTCCTCCACTTACAACTATTCATTTAGTGACTAAAGTTACAATGGCACTGAAAAAAAATCACAACAGGTCCTTGCATCTCCAGTCATGTGATCAAAATCCAGGTGATTGGCATTCCAGATTCACATGATCACCATTTTCAAAAAAGCCGTGGTGGCACAGTGGATAGAATGCAGTATTGCTGGCTAATTCTGCTGACTGCCAGCAGTTTGATTCTGACTGGCTCAATGTTGACTCAGCCTTCCACCCTTCCAAGGTTGGTAAAATGAGGACCCAGATTGTTGGGGGCAATATGCTGGTTCTATAAACCGTTTAAAGAGGGCTGTTAAGCACTGTGAAGCGGTATATAAGTCTAAGTGCTATTGCTGTTTGCAACCTTCCAAGCCAACTTTGGTCAAGTAAAGTCAGTGAGGGAAGCCAGATTCATTTCATTACCACATGATACACTTAACAATTGCAGTGACTTGCTTAACATCCATGACAAAGAAGTAAAATCTGTGGCTGAGCAACAGAAATGCTGGTCCCAATTCAATGGTGGGATTCAAATACCCGAACAACCGGTTCTCTGCATGGACACCGCTTCCCGAAGTCTGTTCTGGACCTGGGCCTATTCTGGGTCTGGGAGGCCTCCCCGGCTCAGAACGGACTTCCAGAAGTGGCGTCTATGCACTTCCACTAGGCCATTCTGGGCCTGGGAGACCTCCCCCAGGCCTTCAAGGCTCAGAATGGATTTCTGGAAGTGGTGTCCATGCACTTCTGGTGGGCTGTTCTGGGCCTGGAAGGCCTCCCCCAGGACTCCGAGGCTCAGAACGGACTTCCAGAAGTGGCATCCATGGACTTCCGGAAGTGACGTCCACACACTTCTGAAGATTCATTCTGAGCCTTGCGAAAAAGGGCTAGGGCTTCAGCCGATTTGCTGAATTCAACAAAAAATTAGCTACCGGTTCTGCCGAACAACTGCAAACCGGCTGAATCCCGCCACTGTCCCAATTGTGATCCTAAGTCAAGGGTTCTTGGTACATAAGAATATTTTTACTGCATCTCATCCTTTTGCAATTTATTAAGGCAGTTGCAAGACTCAAACAGCAGTCTCCAGATCTGTGTGCATGTTGAATATTCTTTCTTTGCTTTTTTTTTCTCAGGGTAGCAAATGAGCTGGGCATACATGATATGCAGGGGAAATTAGGAGTAAATTCCAAAGCATTCGCAGAAGCCTTGCAACAAGTCTATTTTAATATCTATGTGCTTAATCCATGTATATATATATATATATATATATCCTTAACACCGGGTCAAACCCAGCTTTGCAGTTTCACAAAAAGCTTCAACGCTTGTAAAGGTGTCTTCAGTTTTTCTCCGTTATCTTCAAAAGAGTTGAGGTTCAGTCAAAATAGAGCTGGAAGAGATCTTGGAGTCTTTTAGTCCAGGGTTCCTCCCTGGGCTGTGGCTCACTACTGGACCATGGCCTATTTGGAACTGAACTATGTGAGAGGTGGGTCAGCACACACGTGCACACAGTTACACTCATGTAAGTGGCAGGCCGGCACGCATGCATGTGCGTAGCTCCACTCACTCAGGCTGCCCAGTTCCCTTCTCCCCCCCCTCCAGCCAGGCCATTGAGCGCAAAGTTTGACAACCACTATTCTAGTCCAACCCCCTGCTCAAGCAGGAGACCCTATACCATTTCAGACAAGTGGCTGTCCAGTCTCTTCTTAAAAACCTCCAGTGATGAAGCACCCACAACTTCTAAAGGCAAGCTGTTCCACTGGTTAATTGTTCTCTCTGTTAGGAAGTTTCTCTTTAATTCCAGGTTGCTTCTCTCCTTGATTAGTTTCCATCCATTGTTTCTTGTCCTGCCCTCTGGTGCTTTGGAAAATAAGTTGACCACTTCTCCTTTGTGGCAGCCACTCAAATACTAGAATACTGCTATCATTCAATCCATTCAAGCCTAGTCTTTCTTTTCTCTAGAACTACCCATTCCCAAATCCTGTAACTGTTCTTCCTATGTTTTAGTCTCCAGGCCCTTAATCATCTTAGTTGCTCTTTCCAAAATCTCAACATGTAATGTGGTGATCAAAACTGGATGCAGTATTGAAGATGTGATCTTACTAAGACTGGTATCTTCTGATTGTCTTTGTAAGTCTTTGAGGTTGTTTGCTATATTATTACAAGTGATGGAGGGTACTACTGTTCTGATTATTGCTTTCTGTTAAACATCTTTCCGTCACATTGATTCCTATCTGGCTGACTATTTAAAGCAACCCAACAAAAAAAGTCTTCTCATGCTGTCTTTCTATGGAACTGATATAAATTATGGAAGCCAAGAAGAAGGAATGATTGAACAGTGAAAGCCAGAAGATTCCAACATACTCCTTGGCCACCTTCTAACTAACAAACTACAAGAATACTATATTTTGCCCTGGAGAATTTTCCCAAAATATTTTTTTTTAAAAAAACTGATAGGAAAATGCAGAGATATTTTATTTTCAACTAATAAAACTAGAAGAAGTTTTCTGTTGCTAGAAATATAGTTTGGAAGACAGCTGACCTGAAATATAGGGAGGGGAATGAATTTTTTTGTTTCCTATCAACATTAATTATACTCAACATTGTAGGTTTTTTTTTTTTTTTTTAAAGAAGAAAACAAAAATTGACAGTAGGGTAGCAACATTACATTCCCATATGTTTATTTTGTTTAATTAAGCGAGGGATGTTGTCAGCTTAAATAACATGAGCCTCATTAGCCTTCTGAGACTGCATTTATTGGATAAGATTATTGAGCTTAAGTGCTTCTTTATTGCTTAATGGAAAAGACATGGGTGAGAGTTTTGGACAACGTTTGCTTATTATACTTTTAAAAAAAAAAATCCATTGCAGTGACTCTGAAAATTAAAGGCTAGCTTCTATGGGAATCTTATTATGCAGCTCTTTCAGTCTGGGTCCTGTCTTTAACTAATGTGAATATTAATAATAATTAGCATTCTTGGAATAGAAAGCATGCTGCAGTCATTTATTCGAAGGAAGGAAGGAAGGAAGGAAGGAAGGAAGGAAGGAAGGAAGGAAGGAAGGAAGGAAGGAAGGAAGGAAGGAAGGAAGGAAGGAAGGAAGGAAGGAAGGAAGGAAGGAAGGAAGGAAGGAAAGAGGGGGGCTGCTAATTAACTTCTGTTTTTCAATTGAAAAAGTCACAGGGTGATTTTATAAAAATTCTATTTTCTAGGGGAACCCCACCCATCCCTAAATCCCTGGACTAAAAGATAAGTTAGTTTGCTATAAAAAATTACCTAAAGAGAGACAGTTCAGATTAAGGTATAAAATGATATATAATGGAGTTTTTCCAGAATAGAAAAAAAATAGAATTATGCTTTGGTTATTTTTAAAATACATATATTCAGCTAGGTAGGTGGGGACATGGATGCACAGTCAATGTCCTCTTTTGCACATGTGTCTTCCTGCATGTACAAAGAGCCAAGGCTTTGATTGCACTTCCATTCTATCATATTGCCTGTTTTGAGCTTTCTCTGTAGATACCTCTAGCCCAGGGCTTTTCAACCTTTTCACCCATTGTACCACTGTTAGGATATGGCAACATCCGAGTACCACCAGTCGCCTAGCAAGGTGTCAAAAACTTGATGACCAAAAAAAAAAAAGGAAAAAAGTGATAAAGTACAGGTAGTCCTTGACTTACAACAGTTCGCTTAGTGACTGTTCGAAGTTACAATGGCACTGAAAAAGGTGTGACTGGATAACCTTGGGTCACTCACTTGCAATTAAATGCTCTGGGGAGAAAGGAAGAAGATGATCATTAATTTTATTCATTTATTTTATTTATATCCCAATTGTATTATTTTCTTTATAAATAGCTCAAGGTGGAGAACATGCCTAATACCTCTTCCCATTTTTTCCCCATAACAATAACCCTGTGAGATGAATTGGGCTAAAACAGAGTAATTGGTTTAAAGTCACCCAGCTGGTTTTTCATGCTTAAGGTGGAACTAGAACTCACAGTTTCCTGGTTTCCAGCCTGATGCCTTAACCACTAGACCAAATTGGAAGAAGAAAAAATAGCTAAAGGAAGGTGGAAGGAAGGGAGGTAGGCATATTTAAGATTTCTAACACTAAACAAACATTTGTTGTTGTTGTTAGTTGCGAAGTCATGTCCGACCCATCGCAACCCCATGGACAACATTCCTCCAAGCCTTCCTGTCCTCTACCATCTTCTGGAGTCCATTTAAGCTCACGCCTATTGCTTCAGTGACTCCATCCAGCCACCTCATTCTCTGTCGTCCCCTTCTTCTACTGCCCTCAATCTTTCCCAGCATTAGGCTCTTCTCCAGTGAGTCCTTCCTTCTCATTAGGTGGCATTACTGAACTCTCAAGAAAACATTGGATAAAAATTCATGCCATTACTGGAATGGCCTTACTATCAAAACAATGTCCTTAAAATAAACAAATATTCTACTTTATCCCAGTAAAAACTTTTTTAAAAACCCTCTCTTTTATAGTGTTACAGCTTAATTGAAAATCTCACTAATGACAGATAACAATGTAAAATTAGAACATGCAATATTTGTTTTTCACAGATGGGCAAGCAAAGCAAAATGGTTCTGCATTCTCCTTGGTAATAAATCAATTTCCCATGAATATACAAATTCACAAACAATTTTATTTATTATGTTTCTTTAATCTTGAGATCAGGTCTCTGTGATGTGATTAATGGCAATATTCCACAAATGTAAATAAAAAAGGAAACTATTCAGCTGATTACACAATACAGAGTTTGGCTTGCACACATAGTTACCAACACGTTGGGAGAAAGTTGAACTATAGGAGGGACCTCTGGCATCTATTCACCTAGCTTTTAGTACTGAGAAACAAAAATAGATGCAGTGTTGAACACTGCAAGCCATTCAACAGACTATCAGAATAATCAAAGCTCAACCAGCTCAGTCTAGCTACATGGTACTCATTGATGTGATGATTTTCATTCCTACCCTCTGGTCTTCAACAATTGTTTAGAACAGGGGTCTTCAAACTTGGCCCTTTTATGACTTGTGGACTTCAACTCCCAGAATTCTTCAGCCAGGCACGCTGGCTGAGGAATTCTGGGAGTTGAAGTCCACAAGTCATAAAACATTTGAAGACCCCTGGTTTAGAACATATTGATGATTTGCATTCATATCCAATAACTCCTCTGAAAGCTTAAAACAGTGATGGTTGAGGGGAGCCTGGGACTATGAGGGACTGTGGGGTGATTGCCAAAGGTATTGGAAGATAAGGTAAGCAACCAAAAGCGAAAGAGTGAGTCCATTGGCAACTTATTCCATAAACAGATAACTCAGTCAACTGAGTTGAAGTGTTTCAGAATGTTTGCAATATCAGAACTCTGCTTCTGATTTCCTCCCCATAAGATTCATTAGATTGCTACATCTTGGTCTTCCTGATGTAGTGTCTAATTCATAGTTTCTGGGCTATGGGTCTCTGTACAAGGCCCTCAAGTGTTTTACATTTTACTCACATTTTGGCAGCAAAAGCAAGCATCATGTAAAATGTGAAGCCGCACACTTCAAGGGTAGTTTTTCTGGCCATTCTGACACCGTTTATCTTCAGTGGCTGTTTAAAGACGAACGGATTGTAGTCACAGTGCAGGTAGCTAAATTCTGCACAGAAGCACTAAAAATTCATCGGAATCTGATGATTAGTCCATCTATTTTACACAATTAATGCAGCAAATCTTTTCCTATTATCACCTTGTTGCATTTTAGTATCTAATGACTATAGGCCTTCACAATTTAAGGATTAATATTATATCAGAGCTTAGGCTGTGTTTTCGTTCATGTGCAACTGACAGATTGGATACCAAATTATTATTTTAACAGATTTGTTATTTATTATTTTATTCTAGAATTTTTAACTGGATGCTCCTTGGGTATTTTTAATTATATTGGTCTTTGAGTGTAATAATTATTAACTGACTGATTACAAGGGTAGTTTTGGATCAGCGTGTTGAAAGAATGTAAACAATATAGCATGCCTGAAGGACATCATTGATCCCAATGTGGTTTCAGAAGATGAGCATCACAGGATATATTTTACCTTGCAAAAATATGCGGGTCCTTAGGGACCTCTGGAACAGCAAACACAATAGGTGTGTACTTCAAATATTTCTAAGATGCTGCCTTAAGAAATAACTTTAAATAAAATAAAAAAGCAATAATATAAACTCTCTCCCACAAATGGTAATACAGCAAGGACCGTCGGAGGAGAGCAGATATCATTATTTGCATCAATATAAGTCATCTATATAAAGGTAGTCCTTGACTTAACAATTGGGGCCAGAATATTCATTGCTAACCAAGGTTCTTGTTATGTGAGTTGTGCCTCAATTTATGACCTTTTCTGCCATGGCTATTAAATAAAAAAAATAATTGTTAAGTGAATCATGTCAGATCTGGTTTCCCCCCATTGACTTTGTTTGTTGGAAGCTAGTTGGTAAGGTTGCAAGTGGTGATCACATGGGATGCTGCAACTGTTGTAAAATATGCTGGTTGCCAAGCACCTGAACTTTTGATCATGTGACCATGGAAGATGCTGTGATGTTGAGAAGTGTGAGGACTGGTTGTAAGTCACTTTTTCAGCACCATTGTAGCTCTGAATGATCACTAAACCAACGGTTGTAAGACTAGCTGTAATCCTTTACAATAAAAACTTGATCTGATAGTCAGAGATTCAACTTAACTGACGTCACACATGAAATGGGATTGAAACCCAAACAAAATGTTTATTTATCCGAATCCGCTAAACCAAGAGACAATAAACAAAGGATTGATGGTAATCATAAACTGAAAAGAAGCACTATCATTAATCTCCTGATGGGAAAGTGAATAGGAATGTTTTTGGCAGGTATCTATCTAAATTGGGACAAGGTCTGTGTGCTTTATTTCAGAGGGGACAGTATTCCAAAAATGAGGGCTGCAACTAAAAATCCTTTTCCCCCCCGCCCCCCAAGGCCTGTATGTTAATATGAAGATGACTTAGCATCCCTCCATTTTGTCCCTTCTCTCTTGTCATCTGATCAATATGATACATGGTTCAACTCATAAGATACTTTCATTTTTATAACTTCTGCAATTAATACATCTTCCAGGACATTTGATATTGAAATCTGACAATTCATCTGGGTCTGTTTTTACTCATGGTGATCAAATGTGTGTGCTTCCAGTCCAACAGCTTAGCCATACTGGGTATAAGAGTTAGTTTCCAGGCTGACAAAGATTCAGGAAATAGTAAATAGACAAATGCATGGTTTTTAATTTCCATTAGCCACAAAGAGCTCCAACTCCTAACCATATCACAGAAAAGACATTAATGAGAAATGGTGTAATTTCCATGCCAAGATATTTGAAGGATTGCATTAATTTTATATGAGTAATAATTCAGTTGCTCGAGTTCTTATAAACCTATCTTTCTAATAAATCTTATCTCAAGTGAGAGAACCCTACTCCAAACCCTATTTACAACACAGTCCAAGGACGTTCAATACCCATTTGCACTATTCAGATGACCCTGAGAGCACAGATAAACCTTCAAGTGGCTTCAACAACTCTCAGAAAGAGTGCTAACGACCAGATGACTGCAAGGAATATAAATGCTTCCATTCGCAACCATTCATTCAGAACTGAAGAGAATGAGAAAGAAGTTAAATGTTTTCAAGGAAAAACAAAGTCCAGGTGCCTTTTGAAAAAGCACCTTTGGGACAACCATGACCTGGATGACGGAGAATCTCCATAGACATCCTACTCCAGTTACTTTTGGTTGAGGCACTTGATGAAGTTCCTTCAGGGACTAATGGAATTTTGGTATGGGAAAGTTTGAGATATTAAAATAGATTTTTAGGGATCTGACTTGATTTTTTTCTTTTCATTGATTGGATATGGTTTTATATTTGCTCTAGAATAGCACTCATTAGATAGGCAGCCATATATATATATTTGGTTCATAAATATAGGCTATATTTTAGCTGTACATTCAGCTATACATTCTCTCCATATATTCAGTGAATATAGTCATATGTGCAACCAATGTGTAACAAACAGGGTGCACCCTCACTATAAAATGTCTTTTTAAAAAAAATTAATTCAAGGGATGGATGGCAATATGTGCAGTGGGAATTTCAACATGTTTTTGCTGGCTCAAGAATTGACTAGGCTTAATTCACATAGCTCATATTGGCTGATTCTATCTGATCAGGGAGTGCCTTGGACTTCACTAAGTTATTTGGAGAAATTCACAAGGGCAGACTCTGTGCCCCAGTTCTATGCTCATTTTTGCCATTAGGGTGCCAAATAGACCATTGACAACACTTTGTCAGGGCCTGCTGAAACCTAACGATAGAATTTTGTTTTGTATTATGCTGGATGCTGTGCCAAAAATGACACATATCCTGTGGAGAGAGCAAAAAGTACATTAGCCCAGAAAGAATGTGTTAGAATAATTCTGAAATGCCTTTGCTTGTTAAAAGCTTTCTTGTTCCCTCTACCTATGTTAGTCTGCCTTTCTGCGTGACCACCTAAGGGAACAGAGGATAAATTTGGAAAGCTAATTTACTGAATGCTTTTAGGTCATTAATTCAAGCATAATTGGGGCTTGTTACCTTTTCCCCCCCAGCACCTTTTATTCAACAATGTGATCCCAGGTTTTTTTGTTTTGTCATCTCAAGCTTAAATACATGCATACTGAAATTTCACACATATCGTGTTAGATTCAAGTGTTAATACTCCTGCAAGGGAATTGATTATTTTAATTTTTAAACACAGCACCATTTTGCAAGGCCATTGGCAAAATATAAAAACATGGGGAACGGTCACAAGGTCAAAATCTCCCTCTGCAATGCTCTTGAACATCTTCCAATATTGCTAATAACGTTGGATTGCAATATGTGTGGAGACAAAAATATTTCAGCACAGGGCAGAATATAAATTGCTCCCTCTTCCTATTATCCACACAATAATAGCCTTGTGTGATGGGTTGGACTGGCAGACAGGGACTGGCCCAAAGTTACCATGCCAGCTTCCATGCCTAAAGGATGATTCGAATTCACAGCCCCCTAGTTTCTCTTCCTGACTTGTACCCCAATCCTTGCAAACTGAAAAAAAGAGCAAGACAGCTACTCTTTTAAAGATTCATAATCTAGGACTCCATACCTGGAAGATATAATCCCCACTAATCACTAGGTATGGATACACAATTCAACTGCAAATCTAGAATAAAGCCAAAATTATTATCTGGCTTTGTTTATTTAAGGATTTTAAAAGGTAACAGTTTCTTCTGTCCAGTCGTATCTGACTCTAGGTGGATGGCACTCTTCTCCGTTTCTTAGTCGAGGGAAGCCAGCATTGTCTGATGATGCTTCCATGACCATGTAGCTGGCATGACTATACATTGAGGTACATGTTACCTTCCCACCAAAGTTGTACCTGCTTATCTACTCTCATTTGCATGCTTTCAAACTGCTAGGTTGGCAGGAGCTGGGATAGGAATGGGAGCTCACCCTGTCCCCAGTGCTTGGGTCTTGAATTGCCAATCTTCCATTCAACAAGGCCAGTGTCTTAACCACTAGGCCACAGTGGCCTTTATAATTTAAGGATTTTGGTAAAGTTATTTATTTTTATTGATTAAACAAATTTACATAACCACTCAACTCACACATAGGTGAATCTAGGCAGCTTAAAACATTTAAAAATCCAGTTTATAAAGCCCATAAAAAAACCTATTGTTCCTCTTCCCCCATGGCAATGACAACACAATCAAATCAGCCACTTTATCAAGTTTGGGAATCCATTGGAAAAAAAACATGTTTTAGGCCTTTTGGAAAAGTAACAGCGTGGGGGGCAAGTGTACCTCAGGATAAGGATGTTCCATAGAGAAGGGGCCACACCAAGAAGGCCCTTTTGGATGGTCTCACCAGATGTATATCCCTAATTGATGGTATCCATGACATACTCTGCCTTCTTGTCCTGGTGGATATTGTTTCTGTAGGCTTGCAATCATTCATGGGTGATACATTAGAATCTTCTGACCATGCTCTCTAGGTTGTTAGAACAAGGAAACTGCCATTTCCTTACAATTTAGTGTGTTCCATTTAGAACAGGGGTCTTCAAACTTGGCCTTTTATGACTTGTGGACTTCAACTCCCAGAATTCCTCAGCTAGCATGCCCGGCTGAGGAACTCTGGGAGTTGAAGTCCACAAGTCATAAAAGGATCAAGTTTGAAGACCCCTGATTAAGAACAACATTTAGACCACCTAAATTTGATCCTGCCTGCATTTGATTGACTGGCCCTATATGGGGACTGATGCAAAGCATGAAACTCATAATTTGGAACACCCAACCTGATGTTTTCAAATATCTGCCTTCTGTAAAAAACATAAAATTTGCCTAATGAAGTGCTCTGGAGAACACAGGACCTCATAGACACTTTTGTACAAATTTGATTAAGGCTATAAAGGGAAAGAGAAAGGATTTTGTAGGCATTTTTCTTCCAGGGATCAGTTGACTATGACTCCTTTTAATGTCCCAAAATGATGCTATGCTAACAGCAATATAGGCAATTGAAATGGGTCACTTAAAACCATTCATTACAAAACATACAATTTCTTCGGTTTCCAGCGGAAGCTAGAAATCCTCTGGAGGGGACTTAAATCTAGAACCAGATCAGACTGAATTGCAATGAGGAAATTTCTTAACTATGTCCTCCAGAGGCCTTGAAAATGAAAAATGGAGCTTCTGTTTGCATTTTAATAAGAATTGGCTGCAATTAGGCTGATATCTGCCTATATCTGCACCATACTCTAGTCTAAAATAGAATACTATTGCTTTCCCCTCCTAAGATTTATATTTTGAAATAGATGTAAATTCTTTTGTGTGATAGCTTGTCAACCTTCTTGTAACAGGAAATCTCTCCTGAAAGACAAAAGATTGAAAACTACTGAAAATTGTCGATACAGTATTGATAGTACATGTCAGGGTGTCTACAATGAAATGCTGTCTGACATAAGCAAACTAATCTGTGTTCCCTGTTTGACCACATGTGATATACTTTCTTGGTAAAACATTACTTTGTGTTAATCAATACATGCATAGGATACAAACTCTAACCCAAAAATAAATAAAATGGGAGGAGGAGGAGTAATAGTTATGAACTGAATTATTATAGAAACAATCATTGATAGCATACAACTTTGTACAACAGACAGAAATGCTAAACCACTTCCATCTTCAAGTAATCTCATTGAAATACTTGCATTTCCCAACCCTATAATTCAGGGAAACAAACCTTTTCTAGCTATTTATTTACTTATTTCAAGTTCAGTTCAATTTAGTATGCAGAAGGAATCCTCCTTCTGGCTTATTGGAAGAAAATAGATTGCCTTATGAGAAAGTCAAGATCAGAAGACTGTCTTTATCAAAACATGAATCTCATTAGTCAAACACACATTGTATTGATCTTCTTAATCAGTGTTTCCTGATTAACATTATTACACTGGGTGAAGATTTCAACAAAAGTGTTTTGCCCGATAAATGTATTAATATTGACTTGCCCTTATATCCACCTCCTTGTTGTTGCCACGTTTTTGACATTACCCTCCAACACAATTATTGGCATGTGAAAACTACATTTCCATTAGATACAAATTCTGTACTAAATGGAAACGAGGGCCCAGATTTAAATGATTCTGGGGGGAAAAAGACATTTTTATGAATGGATTCCTGACTAAATCAGCTCCACTTCTCAATTCTGTACCTTTATTACCATAGGTAGCACAGAGAAGGCATTCAAATGACCAAATGACCTTCAGCACAATCTAACACCTAGTCTCCATCAGCCTATTAAAGATAAATCAGGTTCACCCAACAGGTTTTCTATGGTAGGAAAAACTCCCAAAGACAAGAGACTCACAATAAGGTATAGTCCTTGACTTAGTGAACTTTTGAAGATACAACAGATCCCCCCCCCCAAAAAAAAGATACCTACAACTCAGTTGTGAAATTCAACCCCCCCTCATAGTTGTTTGACTGCATGTTGAGAATTCGGCAAGAGCCTGCATTTACTTCCTTTTGCAATGTCCTATGATCACATGTTCCTATTTTACATTTTTTGATGAAAACCTGGGACAGGCATATGTGAATGTTTGATGGTATTAAAGGTATCATTGCAGGATTAAGCCATTCCAAGTAAAGCTGCCTTTTTGCAATCGACTGATGGTGATTTTGTTAATGCAATGGTGTGGTGCTCCAGATGTTTTGGGTTTGCACCTGATGCACCTATTACTATTGTTACTACTTTTGCTTTTATTATCAAATTTATTCACTGCCCATCTTGTGGTTCAAGGCAACTCTGAGCAGCTTACAGTAAGAGTAAATATGCAAATATCCAACAATTATAAATATAAATACAGATTGCAAAAATTAAAAGTAAAACAAACCAGGAGGCAGGTTGTTTGTCCTACCCAGGGAAACAAAATCAGGAAGAGTAAACAATGACCGTGCCACCTATTCTCAAAACAATATATTCCTCCATCCATTGATGAGACAAGAACATACCACACTCACAAACTCTAGAGAGTTAGGCTAACACTGAAAACAAATTCTTTTTATCTACAATATTCTGCCTAGGAGCTTTGGAATCTCTTTGCAATACACAAAATACTTGTTGTTCTGAGGATGCACATTGCAATCTGCAGATTTCTTTCTCGGCTTTCAATCTTCCTCTAATATCGACCGACTGTCTAATATCCGATGTTTGAATCAAGTCTTTTGAGAAAGCCTTGATGGGCACTGTTCTGTTCGCACAAGCAGACATTTGAGACGAGGCAGTTCACAACAAATGATGTCTTTTTATTGGTACACTCACTGAACAGAAACAAGCGAACAATGGCAACAAGCCCTTTTATACTCCCCGTGCAAGGGGATGCTCAGCCAATGATTGCAGGCTATTCTCCCGCCTCGCGCATGCGCGCGAGGCTGGAGACAGCCTGTCTGGGTCCCGGGCAGACACGTGGTCTGTCTGGGTCTCTGCACCCGTTCTGGTCTCTGCAACCTTTCTGCAGACTTCCTGAGCCTTGCTGAATGACTCAGCAAGGTCCAGGACACAACAGGCACGCTCTAAAAGGAGATGTCCCAAAAAACTCCTTGATTTTTGGAAAAATGTACCTCTGCAGACCATAACCCTAAAGGGCTGTGTTTACAAAGAATGCAGGTCCTCAAGTTCAGATACAGAGCAGTTTTCTCTGTCTTCAGCCTTCCAGCAGAGATTCAATTTTTCACTTATATTTAGAAATGCAAACATTCCACCAACAAATTTAAGCAAGCAGTAAAAAGAATCACATTTTGTTTCTCTCTAATCATTTTCCTGTTCTCATTCTTCCCACATTGTAAGTTTGCTCAAACATTTCTATTTTTTCCCCCAGAATGATCATCACCTTTAGATGGTTGCAACAATGCTCCCTTTTTCAAGAAAACTGATGGTTTAGGTATCTTTTTTTTAATTATGAAGAACTGGGGACAGGGGATGATAGGGGAGCCACCTTCATTATTGGTGCCCACTTCTGCCTAGAATGGAATAGCCATGATTTTCTCTAATTTGTTTTTAAAATGAAAATGGAGAGAAAGATGGGACATGCCAACCTGGAATTCTGCCCTGACAAATGAATAATAAAACAGATTAACTCTAGCATTGAGCATCTTTAGCAAAAAAGACATTCACCTGCATTAAGGGTTCTGGTCTCTTGCATGAAGCAAGGCCAACCTTGCCATTACAGATAATCCTTGATTTACAACAGTTCATTTAGTGACCATCCCGACTTACAACACCACTGAAAAAATGTGACTCATGACCATTTCTCACACTTATGACCATTGCAACATTCCCCAAGGTCACCTGATCAAAATTCAGATGCTTGGCAACTGACTCATATTTATGATGGTTGCAGTGTCCCAGGGTCATGTGATCAACTTTTGTGACCTTCTGACAAGCAAAGTCAATGGGGAAGCCAGTTTGGCTTAACAACCGTTTTACTAACCTAACAACTGCAGTAATCCATTTAACAATTGTGGTAAGAAAGGTCATAAAATGGGCCAAAATCCACTTAACAATTGTCTTACTTAGCAACAGAAATTTGGGGCTCAGTTGTGGTTGTAGGTAAAGGATTACCTGTATTTGTTTCTACTGAATGTCTCACTAGTCCAGGGGTAGGCAACCTTGGCTCTTTTATGACTCGTGGACTTCAACTCCCAGAATTCCTGAGCCAGCCATGCTGAGGGGAAAGGGAGAGGTTTCCATGCTGAGCCATGCTGGCTCAGGAATTCTGGGAGTTAAAGTCCACAAGTCATAAAAGAGCCAAGGTTGCCTAACCCTGCAGTAGGCTGTGGAATGTTGGTTTTGTCATGTCAGCTGAGACGTAATCTGTAATACAACCATATTCTACCTTCCTCTGAACCCTTTTTACTCAAAGGAGGCAGCTCATTCAACCCCCCTGCTTTGTGTCTAAAAAAAACCAGGTTGTACAATTCAGCAATTCACCTCTGAATCGAACATGCTTGTCTAATGAAAGTGCCAGGACACTGATTTGATTTCTTCTAAGGAAATGTCAGATTACTGGTTATTTAAGGAGATTAACTAGTTTTCAAACACACTTCCAAGTAGCAATTTCAAGTAGACTTTGCTGAACTTTCTATTGCTTTATGTTTGGTTTTAAAAGACATTAATAGATTGTTTTCACAGGACAAGCTCTGTTAAATGCACATATTCTGGAAGTCTAAAATAAAAAAAACAAAAGTAAATGAACCTGAAATAGAACAATTATTCAAGAAGATTAAAAATAGCAACTGAGCTATTTATCAATGTGAAAAAAAAGTTTAGGTTTTTTTTTTTGCATAGAATTAAATGGCAAGGTGATTTGTTATAGCACTTTTAAATTCATTGGCAACCCTTGAACCAATTTTTCACTGAGAAGTCTGATACTTGTTTTGCTGTTTGTAAATGGAACATTTCTGGTATTAAGTACAGAAAGAGTGCAATTGAAAAAAAATATCCTGGGTTTTTTTTTTATTTCCCTTACAATTGTCATTCAGTCTCATGAATTTAACTAATTTAATACTGAAGGTTCAACAAATACACTTCCAAAATTATTTTATAAACCCATTTGGAAGACATTGATTGATTGATTGATTGATTGATTGATTGATTGATTGATTGATTGATTGATAGATAGATAGCTGATTTGATGTGGTGGTTAAGATGCTAGACTAGGAACTGGGATACTGAGTTCTAGTCTTTGGAATCCTTGGTGCTCTCTGAACTTGGTTATTTTCTTGCAGACATTTCATTACCAAATTACTGTAGGTAACATCATCAGTGTTAAGAGTTCTCACCCTCCCTTAAGCATGAAAGCTGGCTGAGTGACCTTGAGCCAATCCCGTTCTTCAGCCCAACCTAAAACAGGAGGAAGGAGCATTCTGTGTACCACTGTGTCAAAATGCCTTGTAGACTGAGAAACCTGTGAGCAACAGTTAACAAACACAGGATTGATAAGTTCCTGATAAATTCCAATCCAAATATGAATGGGTGTTTCTTAGTGGTCAGTAACAAATATAACAACTTACAAGAAAAAAAGATATAAATCTCCTAAGGGGAAGATTTTCAAACATCTTGTATGAGACCCAGATAAAATTAACAGCTATAAGCTCTCTAGTTGCACAGTGTAAATAAATAAGAAAAAAAAAGAAGGCATATCTCCAGAGCAACAAAGATGATTAGAGCAGGGCTTTTCAACCAGTGGTACGGGTACCACCTGTGGTACATTGGCACCTGGTAGGTGGTATGCGACCATCCTAGAAAAGTGGTAGTGGGAGAGGGGAATGAGCTGAACCGGTGGCAGCACCGCACAAGCCTGAGCGAGAGATGGCTGGAGCTGCAGGGCTGTCAGGGCTCAGCGGAAACGCCAGGATCAGCACTTCTTCAGGGCTGTCAGGGCTCAGTGGAAGCGCCAGGATCAGCGCCAGGCTGTGCTGATCCTGGCGCTGATCCTGGCGCTGTGCTGATCCTGGCGCTTCTGCTGAGCCCTGAAGAAGCGCCGATCAGCTGGAATGTTGCAGCATCTCCAGGGTCTTGTGATTTACATTCAGATGCTTGGCAACTGATTCATATTTATGACGGTCACAGTGTCCCAGGGTCATGTGAAGTGACCAAAACCTGCTGCAACCACCCAGCAGACGGGGGGAATAAAAACCAAACACCCCCCCACCCCACCCCCGCTGCCAATCCTCAACAGAAATGCTCACAACAATGAAAACCTCGGACAGGAGGAAGAGCGCCACCGGGTGGGCAGGCAGGTGTCTTGCTCGGCTGTGGCTTGGGGGGCACTTTTTTCAGTGCCATTGTAACTTCGAACAGTCACTAAGCGAACTGTTGTAAGTCGAGGACTACCTGTACTTTATCACTTTCTCCCCCCCCCCTTTTTGGGGGGTCATCAAGTTTTTGACACCTTGCTAGGCGACTGGTGGTACTCGGATGTTGCCATATCCTAAAAGTGGTACAATGGGTGAAAAGGTTGAAAAGCCCTGGATTAGAGGATTGGAGGCTAAAACATATAAGGAACGGTTGCTAGAATTGGGTATGTCTAGTTTAATGAAGAGAAGGATGAGGGGGGACATGATAGCAGTGTTCCAATATCTCCGGGGCTGCCATAAAGAAGAGGGAGTCAAGCTATTCTCCAAAGCACCTGAAGGCAGGACAAGAAGCAATGGATGGAAACTAATCAAGGAGAGAAGCAACCTAGAACTAAGGAGAAATTTTCTGACAGTTAGAACAATTAATCAGTGGAACAATCTGCCTCCAGAAGCGGTGAATACTCCAACACTGGAAGTTTTTAAGAAGAGACTGGACAGCGATTTGTCTGAAATGGTATAGGGTTTCCTGCATGAGCAGGGGTTGGACTAAATGACCTCCAAGGCCCCTTCCAACTTTTTAATTATTATTATTATTATTATTATTATTATTATTATTATTATTATTATTATTATTATTATTATTATTATTATTATTATTATTATTATTATTATTATTATTATTATTATTATTATTATTATTATTATTATTATTATTATT
This sequence comes from Azemiops feae, assembly GCA_023970755.1. Classification (NCBI taxonomy): domain Eukaryota; kingdom Metazoa; phylum Chordata; class Lepidosauria; order Squamata; family Viperidae; genus Azemiops; species Azemiops feae. The sequence goes on along the minus strand of JALGBA010000349.1, from coordinate 1,215,077 downwards.
ATTACTATTATTCATTAAACATGAAACTCAGTCAACTGAACATTCAAATTGGCTGGTGCTGATGGTTGACACGGGTTGCTACCAGCATCCTAGGTGTCAACCAGGTACCTTCTTAAAATATAAGATGTTCCGAGTAGCGCAGTTTTTTGTAACATTGCTGGAGTTATTGCAGGAAGCTGCAGTTTCTTGATGTGTTTTGCAAAGTTTTTTGACATAGTTCCCAGTGCCCCGATGACAATGGGTACCACTGTTACACGTTTCATCCATAATCGCGCAGTTTCGATGGCCAGGTCGCGATATTTCGTAATTTTTTCCAGTTCTTTTTCTTCGACTCTGGCATCTCCTGGTACAGCAATATCAATCAGCTGTACGCTTCGGTTCTCTACAACTGCGATATCCGGCGTATTGTGTTCCAAATGGCGATCTGTCTGTATTCGAAAGTCCCACAAGATCTTCACCCTCTCATTCTCAACAACTTTTTCCACCCTGTGTTCCCACGACTTTTCGGACACAGGCAAGTCGTATTTTTTACACAATGCCCAGTGGATTAATTTAGCAACTCGATCATGTCTAGATTTGTAATCAGTTTGTGCGATTTTGCTGCACTCACAGATTAGGTGTGAAACAGTTTCAACTTTGTCATTGCAAAGTCGGCAATTTGGATTGTCAGTGGATTTTTGTATCTTCGCTTTCATGGCATTAGTTTGTAATGCTTGTTCTTGAGCAGCCAGTATTAAGCCTTCCGTTTCTTTCTTGATGGTTCCCATCTTAAGCCATGCCCATGTCAAGTTGTTATCACATTTTCCTTCAATGTTTTTCAAATGCTGTCCATGCAAAGCTTTGGTTTTCCATCTATTTAATCTGTCATCCAGCCGTTTTTCCTTATATTCTGCCTTTGTTTCTGTTATTTTTATAGTGCTCTCTGTTTTCACAGCCTGCAGCAGTTTTTCTGTACTTTGATTCACATAGTCATTCAAACTTCGTTTTTCTTCTTCTACAGTTTGGTGGATTTGCAATAGTCCTCTGCCCCCTATTTTTCTTGGCAGGTACAACCTGTCGATGTCACTTCGTGGATGTAGAGCGTGGTGCATATTCAAAAGTTTATGTGTTTTCCGGTCTAGGTTTTCCAGTTCAGCCAAAGTCCAGTTGATAATTCCAGCTGGGTAGTGTATCACTGGGACTGCCCATGTATTAATGGCTTTCATTATGTTTCCAGCATTCAGCTTTGATTTTAAAATTTTGCGGACTCTCCTGATGTATTCCTTTTGTGTTGACTCTTTGACTTTTCCATTCAAGATGTTATCTGCTTCCAATATGCCTAGGTATTTGTAACCATCATCCTTTGCTAGTGCTTTCACAATACTTCAATTTCCCAGTTCTATTCCTTCTATTTTTGCCATTTTTCCTCATTGCATGGATAGTACAGCACATTTTCCAAGTCCAAAGTTCATTCTGATGTCGCTGCTAAATAGTTGGACTGCGTTGAGTATTGATTCAAGTTCAGTGTGGCTTTTCGCATACAGTTTTAATTCATCCATGTACAGCAGATGGTTTATCTTGCCATGCTGGCTTGAGATGTAGTATCCCTGTTTTGTGTTTCGTAAGATTATTGTCAATGGAATTAATGCGATGTTGAACAGTAGTGGTGAAAGTGAGTCCCCTTGGAAAATTCCTCGTCTGATGTTAATTTCACCAATGTTCTCCCCATTTACTGTTAGGGCTGTTTTCCATTTTTGCATATTTGCTTTCAAAAATGTACAGATATTTTTGCTGATTCCAAAGTTTTCCAAACACACATTAATCCAACTATGTTGTTGTTGTTATTATTATTATTATTATTATTATTATTATTATTATTATTATTATTATTATTATTATTATTATTATTATTATTATTATTATTATTATTATTATTATTATTATTATTATTATTATTATTATTGTATGCACTGACCTGGTATTTTCCTGTGGGTTAAGAATTGGTCTGAGTGCCTTCTGACCTTTAGTGAACAAATACTGAAAAACAATCATAATTTTTCTACACTACGTCTCCCTTTTGACAAATACACAGTATATTTAGATCCACTACAAGTATTGCACTTTTTCGTAAATCAAAGATAGATGGCAGATTGATTTGTACCAAAAAGCAAACGTTTAGAGGTGATTTCTTTTTCCTTTTTTTGGATGAAGCAAGCTGCCTTTTCAATTATGCGGGGATCCTGAGAATTTGACACAAATGAGACTTTCTGCTGTGCTTGCCAGTCAGTCATGTCAAATCCATGTCAATCACCATCAATGAATGAAGGTGCAGACAGTCATTTTTCTCTTATTATTTCTAACTTGCTTCAACTTTTGTCCAGCTTTTCTGAATTTTCTGTTTCTGGGGTGATATGAGTGATTTTTACCGTAGGTGTCACATTTGACAAAAACTACCCGGGGTGCAGAATAATTGCTTAGGTACATGTTGCTTGGCATGTTTCATTACTTAAATAATCAATGACATCTAAAACTGCACTTTATGGAACAGGCTTGATTTTGCAGCCTGTTAGATATCCAGCAGGTCTTTTCCTTCCTAACTCTCACTTTCATAAATCCCCCCCCCCATTTTTTTTTAAAATTCATAGATTATTACAGCATATGAAGCTGTTTTAGGAGTGAGAAATGGGGGGACTTCAACCCCAGCAACCTTCAGGTATTTTAGGTATGGCTAACTCCCAGAATTCACAAATCTTCAGATTGGGGAGGATTGCTCCAAGGGCAGATTAAATGTTGCTAAGCCATAGATGTATTCATGGGTAAGCAACTTTTTACAGAGCTAGGAGCAGAATTTAGCAGTTTGTGAAAGGCAAGGCATATGGACACTCTTGGGGAAGAGGAGGAGGAGGGGGGAGGAGGGGGGAGGAGGAAGGGGGAGGAAGAGGAAGAGAAGGAGGAGAAGAAGAAAGGGGAGGAAGAGGAGGAGGAGGAGGAGGAAAAGGAGAAAGAAGAGGGAGAAAGGGAGAAAGGGAGAAAGGACAAGGAGAGGAATTGAGTATTGATCCTACTGGTTTATGTATAAACTCCAAACCCACTGCTTTATTTGGGGAATTTCATCACACCTGTGTATCTTTTATTTTTCATATGAGAAAATGCCCTGATATTAATCGGGCATTGACTCCCTTCTCCTTTGGAATTCCTTCAGATTTGCATTAAAGGTATGAAATAATTGCTCGCCTTTTGCTTGATATTAAAGCTGTGTCAACACTGCTTACCAGCTTTCTCTTAGATTCACATTTATTTTTCTCGCAGAGGGAATTCTTCATTTTAATTGTGAGGTTTTAATAACATTTCAGGTCCATATTGTCACTAACTAATTACTTTTCATGTTTTATAACCTTCCACAGTGTGAGTACTAAGATTCACAGTGCCTTTCTGAGGAAAAAAAAAAGCTAGATAATTTCTTAAGACCCTTCTCATCTTTTCCTTAAAAGTGTCCATATGCTCAAGCAATCAGAAGTTCACTTTGATCATTTTTTTTGGATCTTCTTCCTGACATTTAACAAATTCCTCCATCCCAAATATTATCGTTTTTCAAGTTATTGTATTTTATTGAGTATGTGGGAAATGGAGCTGGAACAGTTGAAAATAAAACTATATTTGAATATCTTGGGTTGGGCCTTCCATTTTCTCTCCAAACTGGAAGAAGTTTGATTCAGACTGAAATTTCCAATACTTTTTGTGTATGTAGCTCAAGAGCTAAAGAACAGAATAAATAACAGAGAAACAAGGTATAATTTACCTCATTTTGTTTTCATTATTTCATTTAAGCATTTTTCTTATCTCCACCCACTGTTAGATGGGGGGAGGGGGGACAGACTTTTATTTTGTAGCACCTCTGCAGCTATTTTAATTGATTTAATTTCATTCCTCCTTTGTCCCAGAAATGACCACCTCCAGAAAACATTATTTGGGGCATCTGATATCTTGCCAAACTTCTTTTATCAATTTGCAGGATTGGGTGCTCCTGTGGTACAAATCCTTTGAAAGAGATATTTCTCCAAGCATTAGACTGAGCAAAGCACCTCTCCTCAAAGCATTAAAGCAGCCTCATCTTTTGCAAAGCTTATGCAGCTGCTTTGAAAATAATTCCCCATTGTCTGCAAGTATACATTGTAGGGAAAATCCCCCCTTTTAATATAAGAAAGCCCCCCCCCCATTAGCACAGTAATGCCTCCCCACCCCTAGAAGAGAAAAGGCTTCCCTGAAGTAAAACCACTTAAGCATCCAGACCCTGTGAATGGATATTTAGTTTCACAAACTGTTCCATTCATAAATAAAACACTTTCAGCTACAGCCTTCACAGAAGGCTAGAATTGATCAGATTAAAAAGCAGAGAGACAGAAGACACCTAAAATCTGCATTCCCCCACCCAGCTTCAAGGACAGGGCATGGCCTCCCAGCCACAGTAGAAACTAAGCCACCAAGATTAGAATAACCAAAGACGCACACTATTGCCCAACAAGCCCAGAAATCTCAATCACACAGCCCCCAAATAATATAAAAGTCTGTCCGCTCACCAGACCAGGTTGCCAGCTGACCCACAACCCAGTGGTGTGATTCAGCCACTTCGGCAAAACCGGTAGCTAATTTTTTGTTGCCCAGGCCCAGAATGGACTTCCAGAAGCGGCATCCACACAGAGAACCGGTTGTTCACATATTTCTGTCTTCTGAAATAAAGAAACCTCATTTCCAAGCAGCTCGCTTTTCCATCTTCTCATTTCATCCATCGCACCGACTAGAATAGAATAGAATAGAATAGAACCTTGGAGGTCTTCTAGTCCAGCCCCCTGCTCAAGCAGGAGAACCTATACCATCTCAGACAAGTGACTGTCTAGTCTCTTCTTAAAAATCTCCAGTGATGAAGTGCCCACGATTTCTGGAGGCAAGCTGTTCCACTGGTTAATTGTCCTCACTGTCAGGAAATTTCTCCTTAATTCCAGGTTGCTTCTTTCTTTGATCAGTTTCCAACCATTGTTTCTCATCCTGCCCTCTGGTGCTTTGGTGAATAATGTGACCCCCTCTTCTTTGTGGCAGCCCCTCAAATACTGGAATACTGCTATCATGTCGCCCTGTTTCTTCTTTTCTTTAGACTAGCCAAACCCAAATCCCACAGCCGTTCTTCGTATGTTTTAGTCTCCAGGCCTTTGATCATCTTAGTTGCTCTTCTCTGAACTTTTTCCAAACTCTCAATATCTTTTTTGTGATATGGTGACCAAAATTGGCTGCAGTATTCCAGGTGTGTTCTTACTAGGGTTTTATAAAGCAGTACTAATACTTCACGTGATCTTGATTCTATGCCTCTGTTTATACAACCCAGGATTGTATTAGCTTTTTTGGTTGCTGCTGCACATTGCTGGCTCATGGTTAAGTGATCGTCCACTAGGACTCCAAGCTCCCTCTCACAGTTACTGTTTTTGAGCCAGGTCTCACCCAATCTGTACTTGTGCCTTTGATTTTTCCTGCCTAAATTGAAAACTTTGCTTTTCTCCACATTGAAACTCATTTTGTTGGACAGGGCCCATTGTTCAAGTTTGTCAAGATCTTTTTGGATCCTGAGTTTGTCTTCTGGGATGTTGGCTACTCCTACCGGTTTGGTGTCATCTGCAAATTTGATGAGTTCCCCTTCAATTCCCGCATCTAAGTCATTGATGAAGATATTGAAGAGTACTGGGCCTAAGACGGAACCTTGTGGTACCCCACTGCTTACTTCTTTCCATGTAGATGTGGTGCCATTGAGGACTACTCGCTGAGTACGGTTTGCCAACCAGCTACAGATCCATCTGGTGGTGATGTTGTCTATTCCACTTTTTTCTAGCTTACCAAGGAGTAGGTTGTGGTCTACTTTATCAAATGCCTTACTGAAATCTAAGTATACTATGTCCACAGCATTTCGCTGGTCTACTAGTTTAGTCACTTTATCGAAGAATGAAATAAGATTGGTTTGGCATGATCTGTTTTTAACAAACCCATGCTGGCTACTAGTTTGCTTCTAGTTGTTCACAGATCTGTTTTTTTATTATCTTTTCTAGGATCTTCCCAGGTATTGATGTTAAAATGATTGGCCTGTAGTTTCTTGGGTCCGTTTTTTCCCCTTTCTTGAAGATGGAAACCACATCAGCCCTTTTCCAATCCTCAGGTACTTCCCCGGAGTTCCAGGATTTGTGAAAGATGTGGTATAATGGTTCTGAGATAACATCCGCCAGCTCCTTCAGAACTCTGGGATGTAGTCTGTCAGGTCCCAGTGATTTATACTCATCAAGGTCGGATAGATGTTCTCTTACCATTTTCTTGCTTATTTTAATTTTTGTTTCTAGTTTGTCTTTTGCAGTGTTTTTTTTGGTATGTTGGGCTATAGTTTCTTTTTGTGTGAAGACTGATGCAAAGTATGAGTTAAGCAGCTCTGCTTTCTTCCTGTTGCCTGTTATTTCCTTGCCATCTTTTCTCTTTAGTGGACCTACAGTTTCCTTGACTTTTTTCTTGTTGTTAATGTGTTGGAAGAATTTTTTTTTATTATCCTTGATTTCTGTTGCAAGTCTTTGTTCGTTCTGAGCCTTTGCTTTCCTGACTTCATCTTTGCATGTTCTGGCTGTCTGCTGATAATCGGCCTTAGTTATGTGCCCCTCTTTCCATTTTTTGTATTTGTCCTTTTTGTCTTTCAGTTTGTCAGAAAAATCTTTGTGCAGCCAGGCTGGTTTCTTCTTGAATTTCTTGTTTTTCTTTTTCAGTGGTATTGTGCTGATATGGGCTTTTATGGTCGCATTTTTCAGAGTTTCCCATGCTTCTTGGGTTGTTTTCCCCTTTAGGATTTTCATCCATGGGATCTTTCCTAGGTTCTCTCTGAGTTTGTTAAAGTCAGCTCTTTTGAAGTTCAAGACACTGGTTGGATTGTTTTCTGTTGTTAGTGTTTGTGTTATATTAAATTCCAGTATGATGTGGTCACTTTCGCCCTTTCTAGTAGTAAACATAGTAGATAATACTATGTAAAGTAGATAATAATATTTTTTTTAATGCATCATGCATGACTGAGGAGGGTAGTACATTGTTCCTCTTCTTGCAAATGTTAATTGAAATTTCTTCTTTCTCAGATAACACAATGTGTTGGAGACATTTTTAAAATCTGGGTTCATTCAAATCCTGAAAAAGCATTCATACATAAAAAGAATCCGGCTTTTCGTCAACCACTGATTTCATTCATATAAGGAAAGCTTCTGCCAGTTGGGAGTAGAGGAGAAAAAGCAGATTACTAAGATGGATCTTTTAATCCTTTTGTGACAGGTCAAAAATTGTCTAGCCCTATGTTCTTCCTGAGAATTGATGAAATTGAGTAAATATTTATAATATGTACGAAGGAAGAGGGTACATAGGAAAGACTTTAGGGCCACCTGCAATAATGGAATTTTTGAGCATGTGCAATGCAATCAGAGGAGAGAGGAGCCATCTGTAACCCTCAAGGCGAGCAGGTCACAAGAAATGAAATTGGTTGAATGTCCAACAAGGCATTCTAAGGGAGACATCTAATTCAACGTACAAACTTTCAGGAAAGGGTATTGCTGGTAGGATGATCTATGGATTCCCCCCCCCCCCCACTTGTTCCTAGTCCCCTCCCTCCAGAAAGCATCTTCATCTTCCCATGAAGTCAGCACACCCAGATAAGGGAGCTTCTGAATAATGGAAAATATACTTAATAATATAATTTACATACATACATACATACATACATACATACATACATACATACATACATACATACATACATACATACATACAAATACATCAGAGAAGCAGGGCAATCTAGCAAAAATTAAATATAAAAGGATCCCTAAGAAACATTTAAAGCAACTTTTCAAGCTCCCTAAGAATAACATAGAGAAACAAGAGCCCCTTTCCTGGGTCAAGAAAATGCAAGATACCTTTTGGCACAGAATGAGTTGGAATTCCTACAATTGGTTCTGAAGCAAGCACTGGAAAAGAAGAGTCAGTACTCCAGAGAATATTTGAATTAAAGAGATTCCAGAAGTATTTATTGTTGGCCTTTGGATACTTTAGAGCAGGGGTCCCCAACCCCCGGTCCATGGACTGGCACCGGTCTGCAGAATGCCAGAAACCGGGCCACACAAACAAGCAAAGCCCCATTCATGGGATGAAGGCAGCACCCAAAACCACAACCCCTCCAGTCTGCAAAAAAACCTCTCTCTACAGAACTGATCCCTGGTGACCAAAAGGTTGGGGGCCACTGCTTTAGAGAATCCTGGATAAATCCTGAATTAGGTGGGGCTGTTTTGAGAAGCTCTTGGACTTCAAGGAGATCAAATCAGTCAATCCTAAAGGCAATCAACCCTTTAGGGTTGTTCTTTAGAAGGACAGATACTGAAGCTAAAGCTCAAATACTTTGGCCATCAAATGAGAAGAGAGGACTCATTGGAAAGGACCCTAATGTTGGGAAAGATTGAAGGCAAAAGGAAAAGGGGGTGGCAGAGAATGAGATGATTAGATAGTGTCATTGATGAAATAAACATGAACTTGGGCAAACTCCAGGAGACAATGGAGGACAGGAGTCCTGGTGTGCTATCGTCTGTGGGGTCATAAATAGTCAAACATGACTTAGCAACTGAACAACAAGCTTTGTGCAACTAACCTTTATCAGTGAGAGAAAAAGAGACAGAAAAATGGCACAACCTTAGTGATTGAATGTGTTTATTTTGGCATGCTGTTATATTTTTGGGAGACTCTAGTTTGACAGGCAGACTCATTGTGGGTATTTTCAGTGTCAAGACCAATGTGAGCCAAACTCCATAATGGTCTAATATAACATTTGTCTCTGACGTTCTCTATTCATGTTGAATGTTTTTTGATGTAGTGCTTGCACACACAATTCTGCATTTCATAATTGTTCTGTGAATGTATTTAAAATGAAGGATTGTGTTTAAATTGGCCCTTTGTCTGATTTTCTCTTTGGAGTCTATGCACAATAGAAGCCATTCCTGATTTCCCAAATGGTATTTATCAGTTCTGCACACTAAACATCTTTTGCACACTGGGAATTCAAGTGTAGAATTTTGTGTGTGTGTGCACAATTCTGATCTTTGTAGATATGGACATGTCATGGCATCTCAATATCATTGTCAAAGTGTTCATTGGTAACTTACCATGTTCTCATTATAACACATTTCCTCCTTTGATATATTCAGTGTATAGACTGAATAAATAAGGAGAGAATACAAGGGAGAATATCCATGAATGAAGGCAAATATACGTGTCCCAGGATAATGTTGCAGGATCCAATCTGGGCTGGTCACCAGGACCAGAGGTTTAGTCTTCTGACTTTTGGACTTGTGCTGGAGCCCATCCTCAGGGAAGTTCTCTCTTACATTCTGGTGAGAGAGAAGTTCCCTGAGGATGGGCTCCAGCACAAGTCCAAAAGCTTGTAAGATTATACCTCTGGTGACCAACCCAGATTGGACCCTGCAGAATTTCCTATATCCAACCTTATCTCACTGTTTTGCTAACTATATTCTACTGAGCTTCATGATCTGTATATCGGTTTTGTGCAATCCTAAGTATTTTGCTAATCCATTAGATTAAAGAAACTGCAGAGATATACCTGGGAAGATTCTGGAAAACATAATCAAAAAACAGATCTGTGAACAACTAGAAGCAAACAAAGATATAACTGGTAGCCAGCATGGGTTTGATAAAAACAGATCATGCCAAACCAATCTTATTTCATTCTTCGATAAAGTGACCAAATTAGTAGACCAGCGAAACGCTGTGGACATAGTATACTTAGATTTCAGTAAGGCATTTGACAAAGTAGACCACAATCTACTGCTTGGTAAGCTAGAAAAAAGTGGAATAGACAACATCACTACCAGATGGATTTGTAGCTGGCTGACAAACCGTACTCAATGAGTAGTCCTCAATGGTACTACATCTAGATGGAGAGAAGTAAGCAGTAAGGTACCACAAGGCTCCATCTTAGGCCCAGTACTCTTCAATATCTTCATCAATGACTTAGATTCAAGAATAGAAGAGGAACTCATCAAATTTGCAGATGACACCAAACCGGTAGGAGTAGCCAACACCCCAGAAGACAAACTCAGGATCCAAAAAAACATTAACAAACTTGAACAATGGGCCCTATTCAACAAAATGAGTTTCAATGTGTAGAAAAGCAAAGTTGTACATTTAGACAGGAAAAATCAAAGGTACAAGTACAGATTGGGTGAGACCTGGCTCAAAAACAGCAACTGTGAGAAGGACCTTGGAGTCCTAGTGGACGATCACCTGACTATGAGCCAGCAGTGTGCAGTAGCAGCCAAAAAAGCTAATACAATCCCGGGTTGTATAAACAGAGGCATAGAATCAAGATCACACGAAGTATTAGTACCATTTTTTATAACCCTAGTAAGAACACACCTGGAATACTGCAACCAATTTTGGTCACCATACTACAAAAAAGATGTTGAAACCTTGGAAAAAGTTCAGAGAAGAGCAACTAAAATGATCAAAGGCCTGGAGACTAAAACATATGAAGAACAGCTACAGGACTTGGGTTTGGCTAGTCTAAAGAAAAGAAGAAACGGGGCAACATGATAGCAGATTTCCAGTATTTGAGGGGCTGCCATAAAGAAGAGGGCACCAAACTATTCTCCAAAGCACCAGAGGGCAAGACAAGAAACAATGGTTGGAAACTAACGAAAGAGAGAAGCAACCTGGAATTAAGGAGAAACTTCCTAACAGTGAGGACAATTAACCAGTGGAACAGCTTGTGGGCACTCCATTACTGGAGATTTTTAAGAAGAGACTAGACAGTCTGAAATGGTATAGATTCTCCTGCTCGAACAGGGAGCTGGACTAGAAGACCTCCAAGGTCCCATTCTATTCTATTCTATTCTATTCTATTCTATTCTATTCTATTCTATTCTATTCTATTCTATTCTTTAGTACTGATCTGTAGAATGACCTCTTCCAATCTGTGGGCCACAATGTTATTCTCCAGAACTAATATAATTTGGTTAGAGCCTTTGCTGTTTTTTTTTCTGTTGCTTGCCATATTTCTGTAGAAATTTCATTTATTAATAAAGCCTTTTACTTCAGTAAAGATCACAATGCTTATCTAACTTTATCTTCAAGTCCAGAATGATATGTTTTTTTGAAGCAGCTATCCAGGTCCTCTTCAGATGTTGTGTTCAAATTGAAGTACATGAACAGGATATAGGAGTAGGCCTATTAGTCCAATTGAACCAATGATTTTCTTCAAAAATGGCTTCTCTTGAAGTAATATATACTGTAAATGAAGATGTTCAGCAGATCAAGAAATGATTTCCAAGGGAGCAAAATTAGAGTGCCTCTTGGGAACTTAGAGTTCATTATGACAAAATTGGAATCATTATATAGGGGATGATATAAGCAGGGCCAGCTGACATAATTTTCTTGCCTGATATACAAATTAGTAGAGGTAACCCCTGAAATGAACTTTAGCCCTCCTGTTTTTCCATCCAATGTTCACTTCATGCTGACCAATTCCAAAACAATTGGCAGGATACATAACTTATCTTCAAATTGACTGTCTCTTCTCCAACCTGATTGGCCTACAGCTTCTCTACCTTTAAATCCTGCAAGGTTCATTTCAATACACACTAATGCTACCTTATCTATTCAGTTATTCCAGCCTTCTATCCCATCCATGCATCTATGTTTTTTTACAAGTAAAATTATTCAAATGAATTCAGTTCTCTACAGTAGATGTAACTCCTCTAGAGATTAGCAGGAGAGGCCATTTCTTCCCTAACAGGGTCTTGAATTGTTCTGATGGAGATTGCCTCTAGCATATGCTGCTGAGAATGTGTCATTTTCCTTTTCAAAGCCTTTGTTACTACATGGGGATTAGAGTACCACAATGTGTTTTTTTTCCATTGTAGGGCTTTCTATTTCCCCTAGAACAGGGGTAGGCAACCTTGGCTCTTTTATGACTCGTGGACTTCAACTCCCAGAATTCCTGAGCCAGCATGGCTGAGCTTGGAAATCTCTCCCTTTCCCCTCAGCATGGCTGGCTCAGGAATTCTGGGAGTTGAAGTCCACCAGTCATAAAAGAGCCAAGGTTGCCTATCCCTGCCCTAGAATATCATTATGAGATTCCTTTGGTTCTTGATGCAACAGCTCTTATTTTTAACTATCTTTTTTAAAACAACAACAACAACAACCCACAGTTCTAGAATCCAATGTAATATATTTTAGGAAGAATGGGGAGAAGAAAGTCCCTATTTTTTGACAGTATAAAAGTGCTGCACATGCCTTTTGCATATCACAGGGTTTGGACGAATCTGTTCTTTTCTCTACCAATTCAAGCAGAAAAATTTAAACTGAAAATCACCACTGATACAATGTAAAATAAAAGAGAACATGAAGTATATTTCATGTGATTAGAGAAGTGTTTGATTTTTCCCCCCTTTTTTATTCTGTGCACATCCCATTTTCCTCAGAGCTATTCTTGCATGTTTTGGGCACCAGTTCACCAAAGTAGATATATTTATTCCATAATATTTCATTGAATCATTTGGCCATTCTTCAGCTAAAATGCATTGTGAATAAGTTTTATTGCAGATGTTGAAGAAATCTATTACAGATTTCTTTTCAAAGTGAAATGACCTGTTAAAATGGATCTTGAACAAAGACATCATTTACATAGTCTGCTAATGCCTGAAATATTATTTGCCCAAAGTTTTATACAAATATTGTATATACAATTGGGGGCAGTTTCACTAACATTTTGGGACCATTTGAGAGTTCTTTGAGTGGATATGAAATTCAAGATGGCTGCCACACAGATATTTGATCGAGCGGATTGGGCATGTAAAGAGTGTTGGGTGGCAGGAACTAAAAAATGGGCCTTTTCTGCAGTAGCCCCTGCTCTGTAGAAAATTCTCTCCTTGGAGATCAAAATGACCTCAGTCCTATTGGTCTTTTTGTAAGCTGTAAAAACCTAGCTGTGATCCCAGGCTTGGAAACACTGGCTTTACTATTAACTGGCCAAGTATCTCAGCTGTGGATGTAGTATACTTAGACTTTAGTAAGGCATTTGATAAAGTAGACCACAACCTACTCCTTGGTAAGCTAGAAAAAGGTGGAATAAACAACATCACTACCAGATGGATCTGTAGCTGGCTGGCGAACTGTACTCAACGAGTAGTCCTCAATGGCACTACATCCACATGGAGAGCAGTAAGCAGCGGGGTAGCACAAGGTTCCGTCTTAGGCCCAGTACTCTTCAATATCTTCATTAATGACTTAACCAGTGGAATAGCTTGCCCCCAGAAATCGTGGGTATTCCATCACTGGATATTTTTAAAAAGAGGCTGGACAGTCACTTGTCTGAGATGGTATAGGGCTTCCTGCTTGAGCAGGGGGCTGGACTAGAAGACCTCCAAGGTCCCTTCCAGCTCTATTCTATTCTAAAAGGCAAGAACACCACAACCTACCCTGAACATTTTAACCAACATTTTCTTTCCTTTAAGGAAGAAATTCAGAGACAAATTCTGTTTTATTTAAACTAGATGAAATATGTTTTAAATTGCAGTGGGAAAATGTGAAATATTGTGACATTTTCTCCTTTATTCAACTTCACTGTACCTCAGTAAAGATGTTAACCTTCTAAAGCGTGAGATGCTTTAATTCAGATCTGTGCACGGAGCAGGATGTTTGGCATTGATAGGATTAATGACCTCTTTCTGACTTTAGGATTCGATGTGTAGCTATGGAGGTGTTTTTATCTGATCTTGAGGAATGGGATCATCTCTTATCAACCTTCCCAGGTAGACCAGACTGGGAACACGACCAGATGAGCTAGTTCTTCTTTATTGTATGGTTACATTAACAGAATCTTCAAGACTGAAAGTACAAATCTCCCACTGTCTCTTTTACTGCCTATTAAGTTAAGGAGGTTTCTTTCTGAGTTTCTTTCTCTGCCCTTTAAGCAGCCATGGGCTATTCCACTCCTTGTCTGATCTATCCTAGGCAACATCTCCCTGCTCCATCTCTCAAGATCATTCCCACATACATTGCATCTAACATGGATAATATTATAGAATTATTCTGCTAAACAAGGAAACCTGCAAGTCCTTGCCATGCTAGAATTCAGTGTTTCATGATATACATATCAGTTTGATTGAAGTAGATCTGTGTATTGGTTGATGTACATTTCCATTTGGGTCTTGAATATGGTGCAAAAACATCACTGACTGGAATGGTATATTCCTCTAAAACTGAAAATCCAGCAATCCAGAAAATGCTAATTAGATTCTTTAAGATAGGGCAGAATATTCTTTTGACTGCCCGTGTGGAAGTTGTGTTATTTAATCTTTCTTCAGCTTCTACTTTGCTCCCCCAAAGTCCCTCCTCCAATTCCTAAAATAACTTTTGACGATTTCTATAAAATGGATGCAGAATTAAGTGGCCTGTAATTTCTTGCTGGGCTCCTAAAGCTCTACTCTCTATGTAATGGCAGCTCCAGACCAGCCTCCTACCCAAGCAAACAGTCTTCACTTCAGCAAGCCTGACCTAATGCTAACTAATATACGTTCAGTAATTTGAATCCCCACCGGATGCTAGTTATTTCAATCAAGTGTCTTGCCGTGCTGAAAATTTCACCCAATACTTGTACACTGGCTGAAAGTATAACTTTTGTACTTTACATTTAAGGCAATTATCTATATCTGATCCCTGATACAAAGTTTCTAACCCACTGGAATCGTGACGGAAAGTAATGCTGTGTGTAAATCTTCTCCTGCAGTGTTTTGTACCATTTTTGTTCAAAATGATGAGAGAGAGAGTGTGTTTTGAAAGGGTTTTTTTCAGGCCCTTCGTTCACTACTGGGTAAACAAACCATGTGAATATTACATCTTTAATTGTGTCGTTAAACCTCCTGGTGGTCTGCAACTTCTCTGGCTTCTTATGTTTCATCCAAATGTCATGGGATGACATCATGAAGGAGCTCCTCTGTTCCTTTTTGGTAACAGTTCATCTGTCCACATTAAAGGGGAGTCCTATAGAAATTAAGAGAACTTTTTCTTTGCCCGCAAATTTGATGGCAGATTTCAAAAGCCTATCTACCCAAAGCTGCAATTATAACTGTAAGGTCCTGCCTCAGCTATCTTCTCAGGAAAGCATGACTCTTGAAACAGTGCTATTTCAAAAGGATCTTTTACTGAGAAAGTGATTGCAGAGAAGCCAGGCAGAATCTGAAGTTCCCGGGTGAATCGTTAAGCTAATTTCCCATTGTTCAAACCCCATCCCAATGCCCCAGTCCACCAGGAGCCAATCTGCTGGCGTGAAGGTGTTGTGAGAACTCCAAGGCAAGAAGGTGATAACAAGTCGTTCTCTGGCGCCACGACCTTGGTAACAGGCAGGAGCTTGCTGGAAAGGAGTCCATCCAGATGGCCCTGATGACCCATTCCTCCCTCCCTAATTCCCATACAGATACATCAAAGCGAAAGCATTAGGTTCCTCCTTCCCCAAGTAACAGTCCTCCCTCCCCTCGGAATGGCAGGGTCCAGCAGGGACTGACAATAACTCTCCTTTTGGAACATGGGCTTGGCAGAATGAAGTTGCTGTCTCAGGCTTGAGAAGTGGACTTCTCGTGCTTGTTTGTTGCCCTCAAATATAATGGAAGATATCAGGATAGCTCCAGAATCAGAAGAAACCATACAGTTTCCATACATGAAAATAATAATAATAATAATAATAATAATAATAATAATAATAATAATAATAATAATAATAATAATAATAATAATAATAATAATAATAATAATAATAATAATAACGATAACGACAACGACAACAACAACAACAACAACAACAATAATAATAATAATAATAATAATAATAATAATAATAATAATAATAATAATAATAATAATAATAATAATAATAATAATAATAATAATAATAATAATAATAATAATAAATAAAATTTGAATGTTCAGTTGACTGAGGTTCATGTTTAATGAATAAAAGATAATAATAATAATAAAGTTGGAAGGGACCTTGGAGGTCATCTAGTCTAATCCCCTGCTCAGGCAGGAAACCCTATACCATTTCAGACAAATGGCTGTCCAGTCTCTTCTTAAAAACTTCCAGTGTTGGAGCATTCACAACTTCTGGAGGCAGGTTGCTCCACTGATTAATTGTTCTAACTGTCAGGAAATTTCTCCTCAGTTCTAGGTTGCTTCTCTCCTTGATTAGTTTCCATCCGTTGCTTCTTGTCCTGCCTTCAGGTGCTTTGGAGAATAGCTTGACTCCCTCTTCTTTGTGGCAGCCCCTTAGATATTGGAACACTGCTATCATGTCACCTCTCGTCCCTCTCTTCATTAGACTAGACATACCCAATTCCAGCAACCGTTCCTTATATGTTTTAGCCTCCAGTCCCCTAATCATCTTTGTTGCTCTTCTCTGTACTCTTTCTAGAGTCTCAGCATCTTTTTTACACCGTGGTGACCAAAACTGGATGTAGTATTCCAAGTGTGGCCTTACCAAGGCATTGTAAAGTGATATTAACACTTTACGTGATCTTGAATCTATCCCTCTGTTAATGCAGCCTAGCACTGTGTTGGCTTTTTTGGCAGCTGTAGCATACTGCTGGCTCATATTTAAGTGTGGACAATCACTTAAATATGAGCCAGCAGTATGCTACAGCTGCCAAAAAAGCCAACACAGTGCTAGGACTCCGAAATCCCTCACACATTTATTACTATTGAGCAAGGTATCACTTATACTATACCTGTGTATTTGGTTTTTCTTGCCTAAATGTAGAACATTACTTTTTTCACCATTGAAATGGCAAGGATATATTTTTTTCTTACACAACTGAGACCAAAGATTCTATTGCTTAGCAAGGTGGCTGTTAAGAGAGTCATGCCCAATTCTAGTACCTTTTTCAGCCCGATTGTTAAGCGAAGGTGGTTGTGAGGCATGTTGTTGTTCAGTGAATATGGCTTCCTTTATTGACTTTGTTTGTTGCAAAATGGCAATCACATGGCCCTTTGATTGGTTGCTAAATGAATGGTTGTACTGTGAGTTGACAGCTTCCATCAAAATATATTGAATGCAAACCATTGCAACTACAGGCAGATGTTTAACAAAGCACCACCACTGTATTCTGAAGTCACGCAACTGGGATGAAATCCTATTTATTTCTCTGTGGACTTTCATTCAAATAACTGTGGCTCCTCCTTGGGTGTCCATACAATAAATGCAAAGCCATTTAGCTTAAAAGGTCACCTTTAATTACCATTTTAAAAGTATTTGGACTGGCATAATCTGGAAATTGCTTCCAAATAGACTGAACTCAATATACTGGAACTGGGACTTAGCTTAAGTATGTGTTTTTGCTTGCAAAACTCAGGATAGAACTTTGCAATATTTTTCAATGAACTCCTGCTGGAAAATGGTTAGAAAAGTGATTGACAAGCATAAAACTCCTGCTTGGCTTCAGCTGGTTTTCTGAGTGAAGCTTTTGCAGAAATGTGTCTTCCCTACTGTGAACATTTAATAGTATCAGTCTTTAAGTTTTATTCTGTTTTCTCCCCATTTTATGCTGATGGCCTATCCTTTGTGTTGCATCTGAGTTTTTATCTTCTTCTTTCAGTATTCCTTTTCTCTAGATGCTCCATTTCATGCTAGGTTAACCAGTTTTTGTCTTGTACAGCATCTTAGGAACTCTCTGTTGTTTGGAAGCTAATTATGAACATTTCTTTTCTTTGGGTTTTTTCTTGTTGTTGGTGTTATTTATTCATTTAAAACAATGATTTAGTTCTGGAAGAGATTATATCAATAAACAGATAAATAAATTGCTTAAGCTACACAATTAATATAACATGAAAGATAAATTATACCCAAGTACACCAAGTTGTTTTTCTGAGAAAACAAATAAAGTATAAATATTTGCTAATGCCAAATTCTCACTCTATTATTATTTATAAATGCTAAAAAAGAGGAAAAAGAAAGAACCGTTTAAAATAATATAAATAAGTATTTAATTTCTGATCTCCCCCTTTGTATTCCAACTGATTTACAGAATTTACTGTAAATAAATAATTCTCTTTCCTTCTTCCAAATGTTGCATCACCATCATTTGAAAAAAACAATCTATTATATAATACTTTATAGTGTACTGTCTATACATTAACAATAATCCATTGTTAAAGGAAACATGTTTATTCCATACATTACAATGGGTGTCTTTAAACATTGATTAAATCTATAGCTAATCCCCTCAGTAACAGTATAACAGAATTGGAAGGGACCTTGGAGGTCTTCTATTCTAATCCCAAGTTCAAGCTGGAGACCTTATACTATTCTGGACAAATGGCTGTCCAATCTCTTCTTCTAGTGATGGAGCACCCATAACAAAGAAATTCATCTACTTCCTGGGAAAGTAGGGTAAAGTTTCCCTTCTGCAGTGACCAAATAATTTCTCACTAATAGCTGGAAAGGGAAGCTGCAGATGGTTGAAAAGTTTATCAACAATGCACAGCAACTGCATCTTATAGGAGCCTTGGCGGCTCAGTGGTTAGAATGCAGTATTGCAGGCTGACTGCCCACAGCTTGGAGTTCGATCCTGACCAGCTCAAGGTTGACTCAGCCTTCCATCCTTCTGAGATTGGTAAAATGAGGACCCAGATTGTTGGGGGCAAATAGGCTGACTTTGTAAACCACTAAGAGAGTGCTGTTAAAGCACCATGAAGCAATATATAAGTCTAAGCACTATTGCTATTGCTATAACTGAATGTCACATTCCAACCTTGACATATTTACTGAAATGTTCTACTTTGAGAAAGACATTCAGTGACAAATTCTTTTCATGAAATTACATGAGGTGTGTTTAAAACTTCGGGGAAAACAACGAAATATAATTTCTGAATTTTTCTCCTAGATGCAGCTTCACTGTAGTTCAATAGAGACTATATAATCCAGACACCACATTGTGATCTTCCAGAAGCTTCCTTTCACATGCATATAAACCAGAGGGACACAAACAAGCTCAAATCTCATATTCATTCAGGATTTATATCACTGCTGGGTTATTTTTAGAAGTACAGTCTTACTGTTTCGTAAGTGAGATACTACGAAAATATCTGGCATTCTATTCTGGAGAGCCACAAACATTAGTGTTAAGGATATTGTGATGTGTTTTGTTTTTTTTATAATTTTAACACTATGAGCTGCCCAGAATCATATATGTGCAATCAGCAGCTATATAAATTGTATAGATAATTAAATAAATGGAAACATACATTCATATAGAAATAACAGCTGGGCTAAAATACCAACAGAAGATAATATTTATAGCTCAGGGTTGAACTGTGGAGTCTTTGTTGCGCTCCGAGCTTGGTAATTTTCTTGCAGACATTTCATTACCCAACTAGATAACATCATCAGTGCTAGAAGAGAGTAAAGTTTCTCTTTCATTACGTACAAGTGGCTTGCTTTGACCATGTTGGTGGGAATGTTCTTGGTAGTTATTTGATTAGGCTGCTGTTTACTGCTAGAATAACAGATACAGAGTACTGGTATTGATATTGAATACTGGTATTTAACTAAAATACTCCCAGAATGGGAATAATAGCTGAATAAATGCAATTGTGTTTACTGTTCCTGGAGAAAATGTAAGAATCAGTGAAGTGACCATATGAACTAACAATTAAAGAAAGCACCTAAGCTGGTGGTTATGGCTGTCTGCTCCCTGTCTGAGTGTTTTATCTCATTGTAACTGATGCCACACATTCTGCATGCAGAACTAATACTTACCATAACAGCATTTGGTCTCCCATTCCCCAACAGTTCAGGAATTTTAAATTAAGCTTTCAGCACACAGAATGATGGAAAATTATAATTAAGAATTACGTATTCAATGCACTTTCAGTTACCCTTTCTGTAGCTCTCTATTTCCTGGGAACAGATGTTTTATAGGCTTTCATTTAGCCAAGGTGGGTCATATATGTGCATGTGTGCCTTCTTTTAGATCTTGATTTTAGTATAGTTGCTGTTCAACTTTCCAGGTGGAATTAGTTTGAAAAAGAACCATAACTTAGAATTTGTTGGCAGCAATAGTACCAATAAGCAGTTTGAACAAATGTTTATGCATTCCCCAGACTGACTTAATTTTTCTAATCATGCAAATAAGAGCAGTTTCAATGTTAAAAGTCAGAAATAATGACTCAAGCATACAGTTTGCTATGCTTATCTATTCTTAGTATAGTGTAGTGTCAATGAAATGATGGATAGATGGAGGGATACTTGACTGATTAACTGATAAATTGAAAGATTGACTTTTGCTATCCCATTCACGTCATGACCCTGTTTAAAATGGAATGTCTTACTCTTTGAACTGTTGCCCTCCTCTAACTGATTGAAAAAAATGCACTAAATTAATTACTAACTGATTCTTATTTGTTTGCCGTGTGTGCCATTAGCCTCAAGGATTCTTTGAGCAATATTCCCTTTAATCCTCCACTGGTTTTATTTGATCGTTCTGTTTACCATTAGTCTCAAATATGATTTAACGAATTGTATTGATTAATTGCAGTTTCATTTTGAGACTTCTGGAACACACAAACTTATTTAATGACCTAAATGTTGCTAACAACCCAATAATATTGATAGTGTGGGAGACTCCAGCTCATAATAAATCCCCCATTGCAATGCTTTTTCTTTGCTAAGCCAACACTCTTTTTTTGAAAGCAATGAGTTTCCATGTGGAATTCAGATATATACTGTATATAATTCTAATTACAACACTGCTATTACTTGGCTAACTATGGCTGTTGAGCAATTCACCTAGAAAATAAAAAAAGTCTTATCCACTTTGTTTTAGAATTTAATGAACCAGTGGTCATAAGTCATGGAATGCTGGGCAACCTGTGCCCCATTAAGTCATCATTTCAGAAACATTTCCTTAACTAAACAGCGAAACAACATGATGGGCAAAAAAGCAGTGGGAGCAGGAATAACTTCCAACTTCTTGCCAGCTTCCCCATTGTGTATTCTTATGAGAATCTTCCTTCCTTCCTTCCTTCCTTCCTTCCTTCCTTCCTTCCTTCCTTCCTTCCTTCCTTCCTTCCTTCCTTCCTTCCTTCCTTCCTTCCTTCCTTCCTTCCTTCCTTCCTTCCTTCCCTACAGCCCTACCTCCTCTGCAAGACTGATGTCAGCACTCCCAGGTAAATCAGACAGGAAACAGAACTAGATGAACTAATTCTACTTTATGGTAAGGCTACATTAGTAGAATCTTGCAAACTTCTCATTGCCACCATTAGCCATCTGATCATTTGCAGAGAGTTCTTCCTAAATTTCTCTCTCTGATTGTGAAGCTACAGGACACTCCTTCCTCTCTTATCTGATTGTTTCCTAGGCAGCAATATTTTCTGCCCTTTTCCCAAGGTCATTACACATTACATTACAAAGGAAGCCAGATTTTTACAGTGGTATCATTTCAACATTAACTCAGTATTTAACATAGCTGGATACTTCGGCTGGAGGTTCTTATACCTTAAAGAGATTTTGCCTTTAATTTCAGGTATAACTGCAGTGAAGCTCATCGGCAGAAAATGGAATTTGGACGTTAGCATTCTGGTTCTGAATTTGATGAAAGAAGGTGATGTGACTCCAGAAAGTTGAGCAATAAGGACCCCTAGATTATTCACACTCTAAGACCTATATGTCTGAGACCAGAATTAAGGAATATTATATGAAGAATATTTGGTAGCTACATTTTTTTCTGGAATTGGGGAGCAGGCAAGAACACTATTTTGACGTTCCCATATTCTTTAGCTTAACAACTGTTTAAATATTTCTGTAAGTGCTTATAATAATATGTAATGAATTACCAATTCACATACCGATACAACCAGGCACAAGGCCAACCTACCACCCAGGGCCTATATAAACAAACAAGAAACTTCTCCCCAAAAAACCCATGAAGATGTTACCTAATTTACCTAACGAAATGTCTGGGAGCCAAGCAGCAAGCTCAGAGGACAAACCTGTGCCTAAATTACCTATCTGTGTGATGGATAATACTGTAGCGATAATCTAAAGCAGACATGTCAAACACAAGGCCCGGGGGCCAGATGCGGCCTGCGACGTGGTTTCATGTGGCCCGTGAAGCCATCCTGGAAACAGAGAGGGAATGGCCCCCGCTGCCTTGGCCCCGGCTGCCCAGGAGCCAATGTACACTGTTCCACTCCTGCTCAGGCCCCCACAGGCACCCTTGATGCGAATGATGTAGAGCTGGTCATGCCCAGCCAGTAGGCCACACCCACTCCAGCCACACCCACCCAGTAGGCCACGTCCACCCTGGCCACACCTACCCGCCCCCCCGGGGACAACCACAATGCTGATGCGGCCCTCAATGAAATTGAGTTTGACTCCCCTGATCTAAAGGGAGAAGCAAGGTTTTTTTTAAAAAAAAAATATCTTCCTTTGGATTCATTCCTAACACAGGAGTTAATCTGTATTACAGGATAACAATGGAACCCAAAATTTCTGTTGCTAAGTGTGATAGTTGTTCAGTGACTTTTGCCCCATTTTATGACCTTTCTTGCCACAATTGTTAAATGAATCACTTCAGTTGTTAAGTTAGTAACACGATTGTTAAGTGAATCTGGCTTCCCCATAGACTTTGCTTGTCAGAAGGTCGCAAAAGGTGATCACGTGACTTTGGGACACAGCAACGGTGATAAATATGAGTCAGTTGCCCAGCTTCTCAATTTTGATTACGTGACCATGGGGATGCTGCAATGGTCATAAGTGTGAAAAATGATCACGAGTCACTTTTTCCAATCCCGTTGTAACTTTGAAGGGTCACTAAATGACCTGTTGTAAGTCAACTACTTGTGTAATTTAATTATACCTCTCTGTATATAGAAGTCAACTGCAGTGAAATTCCTAGACATAGAAACAGAAAACTGATTGCAAAAAAGACCTGGTGGTCCATCAAGTCTGCCCTTTAAGTTTATTTGTTTTTTTTTTAATTTATTTATTATTTGCTTATTATTTTTATATTGTATTTTTATTATTATTGTTGTTGTTGTTGTTGTTGTTGTTGTTGTTGTTGTCAGGTGACAGACATGTGTATCCCAAGCATATTTAAACATCTGCCTCCAGCATGGGTTTGGTGATGCATAGTAATACTATGCAAAGATTCAGTTTAGAAATTCAGTTTGAAGAAAGTTTGTGGAATCTCCAAATCAAATCAACTTTCCAAGCCAGATATCTTCAGACAGAATTAGGAAATCAAATTAGATGCTTCCAAAGTGATGCAGCTATTTAATGTTGTTGTTGTTTTTGTGCATTTTTCCCTGCTTTGAGTTAACTTTCTAGTATCCAATTCAGAATTTTTAATTGAATCAATTGAGTGATCAACCCTTTCAACCCTTGGGTGATCTTACAACCCTTTCTAGATATCCTCATCAGCAGAGGGAATGGCAGCAAATCAAAAACATAAATCTATCATAAAACCACCCACACTAAACCAAGTGCTGAACTACCTAAGTTACAACACAACCTGCCACAAGAGGAACTACATAAGCACTTAATTCAGACAAGCACAAAATGTACCAACCTAGAACACCAGAAAAAGGAAATATACCACCTATACAACATTTTCCAACAAAATGGATAACCACACAACTTTTTAAAAAAGTTCCTGATCATGCAACCCACTACAGCACAACAGATACAAGCTATGAAAAACATAAAACTACTATAGGTCAAACACGTCAGAAACAACCAACAGACGATCCCACATGACATCACAATAGCACCCAAACTAATCGGAGGCCTTTAAAACATCTTTAGTAAACCAAAAGAAGAAAAAAGAGAAGTCATCTACAACAGTGAGGGTAAGGACTATAACAGCCATTATGTAGAACAAACAGGCAGAAGAGTAGCTGAGCACATCCATGAACATCAACTATTCATCAGAAGACATGATGAAAACTCCTTAATTTCACAACACTAGACAAACTCAACCATAGTTTCAACTAGGAAACTGTGAGCATCCTAGACTAAGCTAAATCCAAAAATGCTAGGGAAATCCTGGAAGCTTGGCACTCCCCTGGGGTTTGTGCATCTATTTTTCACCTTTCACAAATCCACCATCAAGAGCCCCATAGAGATAAACAAAATTTACACACCTTCAAAAAAGACAATAAAAAGATAAAAAGAAAAGAAACAAACCAAAAATCAGAACATCTTCTCATCAAAAAATCAACACAGAGATAAGCAGCCATTAACACCAAGATTAATAGCAGACATGGAACTGAGCAGCAAACAATACATCAAGAAACTACCAATCAAAGAACTACCAATTTACACAAACAGTCAAACAGTAAACAATAACCCAATCAAGTAACCACTAAGGAGAAAACAACACCCTTATGTACCTTGACAGTAAAAGCTACTGCAAATCATTGCAGCATTTCAATTGTTACCCAGTTGGCTAATGAAATGTCTAAAAGAAAACAGCCAAGCTCAGAGAACACCAAGCACTACACATATTATGCTTCTACTGGTTCTATTTTTATGGTTCTTTTGCTTTTTTTCTCTCCTTTGAAAAATTCCCCTGGGGTTTGTGGATCTATTTTTAACCTTTCACAAAGATTTTTACATTTGGAATTGACTGAAGTTTTCCCCGTTTTCAATCCCTTCATGTATTTTTACCAGATACCAATGTTGTGCTTAATTGAGACAGATGGCATACAGGCTGGAAGGAGAAACACTTTCTATGAGATGCTTCAATTGTTAATTAGGCTGGTGCATAAACATGGAAAAGCTCATTCCGGGTGGAACTTCTCCGAGAAATGTAATCTGTTGGGATAACATAAATGGCTATCATTGCCATGGAGACAACAGAGACATAATGGCTTCATTATAATAAAAATGTAGTTCATGTAGAAAAGGACAACCAGCAGCAAAGCGGATGGACTCACTTACAATGGGAGTTGAAGTCCACAAGTCATAAAAGCACCAAGTTTGAAGACTCCTGATCTAAATATTTCTGAGAAATGTTCTAATGTGGATATGAGTAAGCTCCATAAATTATCTATCTATTCGGGCCATGACAGATTCCATTTTAGTAAGTCACGTGACTTCTCAGGAAAATCCATCATGGACTTTTATATCATCTCTTGTCTCCATCCTAATTTGCCTGAAGTTGGTTCCACTACATAATCAAAATCCATGGAAGCCCTTAAAAAAGATCTTAGCTTTATAATAACAGGTGAAGAACACAAGATGATGCATTTATTGAATCAGACCATAAATACCCGATTCAGTTACACTTGCCTAAACTTACTATAGGTTTTCAAGTTTTCAGACCAGAATATTTTCAGGTTTTACTTATAAATCAAGGAACTGAATCAGAGACCTTCTTCATCAAATCTTGTGTATTCCATTTGAGATAGACATATTCTTCTCCAGCGTGTCCCTGATACCTAAACCAAGACAACTGTAATAAAAAAATTCCCTTCATTTTCATCCAGCAAGTAGTTGTTGGCAAGAAATATAATGCAAAATAAAACCCCGATAAAGTAGGCTTAATTGCAGGTATAAACTTTCCAACCCACAATATTTTTGCTGTGTGGAATATTCCAATACCTGTGTTAACAAAGATTTGCCAGGTGAATTGTTTGAAACGCACCAGTAAGCTCATTAAGGTAAATCAAAAACTTTTGACTCTGCCATCAGTCTTTCTTAGTTGCAGTTGCCAGGCTCTAATGTAAAATCACTGTAGATAAATTCAGCTCACGTTTGAGATATTTACGAACCTCAGCATTTAGTCATGTCGACACATTTGTCTACTTGAAGGTTTTCTTTTAAAAGAAAGTGTTGAGGGGAATATTGTGAGAAAGCCCTCAACACAGATTGTCTATTTGAATCAATGTCTTCATTTGTTCTTAAATTGCGTAAACAACAAACATCTGAATCTGTGTGTCAAGCGGTGTTTTAATGCACCTTCAGGGTGGGTTCATCCTGAGAGAAAGCTCATCCTCAACTCTCACATGGCCTCCCACAAGCTAACAAAACAAAACTTTTGAAATTCTAGAATAATCAGTTGATTTATTCTAAGACAGATTTGGACACAACTTCTTTGTGAATTTTATATTCAGCAACCCACTTCTCTCCACCCAATCCCTTCAAGAGTCTTTTTACTGTTAATATTTACCTGTGTTCCAACAATGTTTGACTTTAATCCATTGATAGCAACAGTGAATGAGAGAAGAGAAGAAATACAATGTAGTGGATGCTAAATCAATGAAAAATGTTCCATTTATGTCTTCATTCTTTTCATGGACCCCAAAAATGCCAGGCACTGGAGGGGATATGTATTTTCAGTTCATATCTCTATTTTAGGGGTATAGCAGGCCACATAAAATGGATGCCTTCATGTATCACAATTCCTGATGTTTCCCCTTAGGTATTGATTAAGTGGTGCTAAAGAGTGAACAAAACTCAACAAATATTTTCCCCTTTAAAAGTCAATTGAGAAAAAAAATGTTGCCCTGCCCACTGAGATAAAATCATTGGTTATGTCTGTTGTGCCCCTCCCCCACATTATCATGAAAATTCAAATGCACCTATCAGTCTCAAGTGATGGAAGGATGTGTAACAAAAATCAAGAAAAGCAGTTGTCACCTCCTTCATCACCTCCAAAAGAAGCTCAAAAATCCTATTAAGCATGATTCAAAATATCAAAAAGTAGAAGGCACAAGCTATTTCACCCAGGAAGAACACTTCCAATAGATAAGATTTATTGTCTTAAATCTTAAATCCTAGCTATCTATGGAATTTTCTCAAACCTTCTAATTAAATAACTTGATTTTTTTCATTGTGGTTGTTCATTTAGTTCATAGGTATGCAAAGTATCATTTGGTCAGTGCAATAGCTTTAACCAAGAATTATCATGATCCAAAAGGGATTCCATTATCCCAACAGTTTGAGGTGAGAGGACATAAGGGAGCTAATGTTATAAAGTGACCTTGGACATTGTCACAGGAACTATCCCAGATGTTGATGAAGCTTCTCAGTCATCCAGGTAAAGTTATCTGAAAGTTAAGGCAGGGCAACTGGACTTATTTTTTGTTGGTTTAAGTCAGGGGTCTTCAAACTTGGCCCTTTTATGACTTGTGGACTTCAACTCCCAGAATTCCTCAGCCAGGCATGCCAAGTTGAAGTCCATAAGTCATAAAAGGGCCAAGTTTGAAGACCCCTGGTTTAAGTGTTTCATTGCTCATCCAAGCAGCTTCATCAGTCAGAGCAAGTTAGTTAGACAAAGAGTTGTTGGAACATACCAACTCCTTCCTTCCAGTCACAATGACTGAACTTTCAAGAATGTGTCTAGTAAACATTAGGGCAGGGCAAAGAAGTGCTTTGAAAACATTTTGATAAGTTAAAACAGTTGCACCCGCTAGAAATCTTGTCACAGTTGTTTCAAAGATGTTTAGTTATCTGCACATATAAATATCAGGTATTTTTGTCATGCTAATACCAATGACATATAGCACCTGATCCTAGACATATTTGTGGAGACCAGTGGAGAAAGTCTTCAAAGCCGCTGTACGAAGACTTCTGATAGACATGGATGCTTTTCTGATCTAAAGAGGAGATTTTTCTTTACAGAAATCTCTTTAAAATGTCTTACTATTATGTCTTACTATTATGTCTTACTAAAATGTCTTACTATTATTCTGCAATTACCTCTGTGATGAACTTGCATTAAAAATATTACATTTGGGGATCTGGACAAGATGCAGGTTGCAGAAAATTGAAGTTATTAGTGTTAAAGGTAGTGGGACACACATTCTCCTTCCCATCCATTTGGTCTTTTAAAATATATTTCTCATTTTTTAATCTCTTTATTCTCTTACATTCTGAAACTTACTCCTCTAGCTGGTGGAAGGGAAGGACTAATATTTTTTATCAGAAGTAATGTCCTTTGAAGCCATGCTGAAGCTGAATGAAACCTGAACAAAAAAAAAACCAAATGGGGGCTTAGACAGACATATCTGCATGATCAAAGCCCTGCCTCCTTTTAATGTATGTATTTAAAAAGATAGGGTTTTGAATGTACATTTGTGGCTGTCATTTAACTTTCCTTCATGCAGTGGACAACACTGGATTTAGAGTTATCATGATTCAACATGCAAATGATGTGAATTAAATAGTTTGCAACCGTCGCATAATAGAAAAAAAGTAGAGCTTTTTCATGATAAATGCTACTCTACATCCCTCTTCAAACATATTTCAATATTACTATTATGTGAGATGCACAGGCAATGAGAATGTCCAAATTCTAATCTTTCTCTCCTTCTCCCTTCAACTTAGTTCTGGTAATTCAAATACCTCGTGTATTAGAGGTGTTCTGACATTAAATATTAATAATGAATATATTGTGTATCGGATATAACTTTTTCTGATGCTTGAGGAATTCCATGGGGACTAGGATATATAATAACAGAATCTCTTTGTTTATAGTATTGCAACAGAATTGATAGCTGATATGATAATATCCTACTGTACTCTAGCAATAAAACTTTTCCTTTCTACCCATATGATGATGATGTTATCCATTCAGTCATGTCCGACTGTTGCACTACTTGAGATTTTCTATGCTCTAATTCAGGGGTCTTCAAACTTGGCCCTTTTATGACTTATGATGCTGGCTGAGGAATTCTGGGAGTTGAAGTCCACAAGTCATAAAATGGCCAAGTTTGAAGACTCCTGCTCTAGTTGGTGTCAGCTTTGATGGTGTCCAGCCACCATTTTCTTTGGTGGCCTGGTTTCCTTTTATCACTAATTCTTCTCAACACAATTGCTTTCTGCAGTGAATTCCTCCACATCGACATGGCCAAAATGTGACGCAGAGTTTTGTGATTTTTCCTTCCAGGGACATATCTGGTGTTATGGGCTCTAGTACTTGCTTGTTGGTCATCTTTGCTGTCCATGGAATACGCAGGAACCTTCTCCAGTACCATAGCTCAAATGACTATCCATATAGAGGTTGCCTTCAGCCTGAACTTGCAGATCTGGATTGCACGAACACACCGCAGGTATGTTGGCAAAATGTCTATCAAAACAGGTAGGACTAGTCCTCAAGCACCCATTAATCAGAAAGAGAACTACAGCACCCACAGGCTGATTGGCTTACTTCTCACTTGAAGTTTGTTTAATAATGTTTACGAGGCCCATGTAAGTGTCAGAAGCATATTTGAAATAAAGTTGATGCCAGTACTTCACTTTGCAACATGCCAGTTTCCACTTAATTTTCTTTCATATGGAAAGATCTCTTTAAAAAAAAAAGTCAGTGGAGTCAAAGAGGTTGGCAAATACAAAAAAAAAACAATGGTGTCTGCTGCTGTGTTGCTGCCCTTGGGTCCAAAGATAAATCAGAGGGTTGTTCTGTTGACCTACCTTTAAATATCAGGGAAAGTTGCCACATCAGAAGAATCTGACTGGGGAGAATTGATTCCCATGAATTAAACACTAAAGTTGACTTTGATGGAATTGATTCTTACAAAATTAGTTTGCAATGCATTATTCATTCAGCACAGAAGTTCAAATGCCAAGATATTATTTCTAGTTTTAAAGCAGTTAACACAGGTCATGTGGAAGAGTCTTCCTGTTCAAAATGAGCTTTACTGGGGTATTAATGCTATAATTAAAGTAGTTCTGGGTGATCAAATTGGAAGATATTAGCTTGTGACATTTCATTTTAATCACAAAAAGGGTCTGCAATCAAACAAACCTGAGTATGTGCTTTTGGCAATGCTGGTTAGCAATTGCACTATCCTGTGATTAAATCAGACATCTGTGAAGCAAGCTTAAAATCCAATATCCTTCCTCTAAACAATCATAATCAAGCATGCGAGAAGATGATGAAGTGGCAAAAACGGAAATAACAACAGTAGCAGAAGTAGCTACAACTCTATCCCATGTCCCAAAGGTGCTTTCTCAAAAGGCAACTGGACTTTCTTTGTTTTTTTCCTTGAAGATGTTTCACTTCTCATCCAAGAAGCTTCTTCACTTCTGATTGATTGGTGGAGAATGAGAACTGAAGACGCTTCTTGGATGAGAAGTGAAATGTCTTCAAGGAAAAACAAAGAAAGTTTAATTCATATGCATGTTTATATTCTCTCATTTTGATGCAAAATAGGTTGTTTGATTTCTGCACCTTTCCCAGTACCAGCTTTTTAGTGCATCTTTCCAAAATATACAACTTTTTTGTGTAGACTTTTCTTGGTATATAAAGTTTACATACATAATATTCCCAGAAACATGTATCTTTTCTGTGCAGTTTTTGATTTGAGCAATATTTTATGATAGGTACCAGAATTATCATTCTTTACTCAAAAACTGTGTAATAGAACTAATAGTCTAATCTGGAAAGCATTGGGAAAGGTTGCGCAGCCAAAGCCACATGTCTCCAAAATGTATATTTAGAGTTCGAGGATAAGAATAATTGATCTTTTAGAAATTAAGTATGTGACACTCTCCTGTTAAATAATTACTGAGTTGCATATCAAAAGGCATTCTCCATAGGCTGTTTTTTAATAGGTGTTTCTGTATTCTTTGGCTGGCTCCCCCTTCTTGTTCATTATTTATTGTGTTTTTTAAACCTTATTTTGCTATTTCGTGAGTTGTCCAATATCAGTATGGATTTGGGCGGCGCCCAAATTGAAATAAATGAATAAATATAGTGATGTTAATATGCACCATTTCTTGAATAGTCTATAATCCTAGGAAAGGTAGAAGGAAAGAGAAGAAGAAGACAATGGGCAACAAGGGGATGTACTTTGTTACGCAGATCATCACTGAGGAGGTCTATATATGTAGTTGTTATGGACTTGATGGCACATAAATAATGCAGAATGGGACAACTTGCCTCGGCCAACTCACTGTGGCCAACTCGCCACTGCCTATTTGCCATGGTCATCTCGCCATGGTCAACTCACCATGGCCAACTTGCTGCAGGACAACTCACCATGGCCAGCTTGCCATGGGACAACTCGCTGTGGGACAATTCAACAATTCAATTTAATCATTTAAAATAATTTAAAAAATATTTTAATTTTAGGCATTCACATTTCATTTTATCCCTCCTTTGGCATCCTTTCTTTAATGATTTCATTCTACCATTTCTTCGATATTAGTGTAACTCTTGTCCTCTGGCAAGTTGTTCCACAGCGAGTTGGCTGTGGCAAATTGTCTAGTGGTGAGTTAATATGTACCAGATCTTAACTGATCTGTAGATCCTAGCAAATGCCTTAATGCAGGGGTCCCCAACCCCTGGTCTGTGGACCGGTACTGGGCTGCGGCATGCCAGCAACCGGCCTCACAAACAAGCAAAGCCCCATCCACAGGATGCAGGCAGCACACAAAACCACGCACTCTCCGGTCCACGGAAAAAGCTTTCTGCTAAGAACCAGTCCCTGGTGCCCAAAAGGTTCAGGACCTCTGCCTTAATGTTACAGTATCAGGAAAAAGTCATACAATGTCAGAGGTTATATGGAGGCAATTAATGTCTACATATATTATTTTGCATTTGTGTTAGAAAGAGTCCCTCTGTGTGTAAATACATACACATACACTATGTCAGTAGTCTTCAGCTGCATTTATCTACCTAAAAGGAAATGTATATATTATAAAACAGACAAATCTATTCTACCACATTCTGTATTTCAGAATTTTTTTTAACACCTTATGGTATATTTTACTAGGAGAAATGTATAAAGAACCATGATTAGGCCCAATGAGCCCTGGATGAAACATTGATCTTTTTCTATGAAAGTTTGTTTTGCATTGCATCAAATGAGCAGCAGCTCCACCAATCCATTTTTGTGACTTCTTGAGTGGAATGACTAATGGAGACGGGTTTGCCTCTGATGAGCAACTGGTCATAGGGGAAGGGAAGAGATAAATGGTCACAGAAGAAGGGAAGAGCACAATTTCTCATATTAATAAGGATAGAGCATTCAGCTGTTTAATAGTTCACAGAACACTACATGGCAGCTTATACCAGAAATGGAAAATGTCCTGTCTTATTTGGAATTTCAGCATTACAAATTACATTGATTAAATGTAGTGAAAATAAGATGCAATTATCCAGAATGGAACTGAGTCAGACACTGACTCTTAAACAACAAAAATTGGTTTAGCTGAATCTTGGCTTCTGAATTTCTCTGCTCTGGCTAATTCATTAGTTAGTTAGGTGTCACTGAATTAGGGGATTGCATGAACCAATATTGTCAACTGAAGCTGTCTCTTGAAATACCGGTAGTTCTTCCAAGCAAACTTGTCTGCTTCTAACACAATGTCACTAAAAGGATGAAACGTGTTTTGCAATATTTAATCAATTTAACCAATTTAAATTTAATCAATTTAATCAATATTTAATCAATTCACGTGAAGTATTAATACCACTCTACAATGGCTTGGTAAGGCCACACTTGGAATACTGCATTCAGTTTTGGTCACCACGATGTAAAAAAGATGTTGAGACTCTAGAAAGAGTACAGAGAAGAGCAACAAAGATGATTAGGGGACTGGAGGTTAAAACATATAAGGAAAGGTTGATGGAATTGGGTATGTCTAGTTTAATGAAGAGAAGGATGAGGGGGGACATGATAGCAGTGTTCCAATATCTCAGGGGCTGCCCCAAAGAAGAGGGAGTCAAGCTATTCTCCAAAGCACCTGAAGGCAGGACAAGAAGCAACGGATGGGAACTAATCAAGGAGAGAAGCAACCTAGAACTAAGGAGAAACTTCCTGACAGTTAGAACAATTAACCAGTGGAACAACCTGCCTCCAGAAGCGTTGAATGCTCCAACACTGGAAGTTTTTAAGAAGAAACTGGACAGCCATTTGTCCGAAATGGTATAGGGTTTCCTGCCTGAGCAGGGGGTTGGACTCGATGACCTCCAAGGTCCCTTCCAACTTTTATTATTATTATTATTATTATTATTATTATTATTATTATTATTATTATTATTATTATTATTATTATTATTATTATTATTATTATTATTATTATTATTATTATTATTATTATTATTATTATTATTATTATTATTATTATTACTATTACTACTATTATTACTATTACTATTACTATTATTACTATTATTACTATTATTACTATTATTATTATTATTATTATATTAGCTCAACTTTTAATACTTGTTTTATGTTGTCACATACAAGTTTGTGAGAGGCAGATTTTCTGTTATGATGTTATATGCTTGTTTCATCCTGAAGGCATCTGTAGTTTCATCTACCTTCTCCTTCTCCTTCTCCTTCTCCTTCTCCTTGTTTTACAGCCCCACATGATAGATCACTCTACTCTACACTCAACTCCAAAGAAAGGTTAAGGTTACTTTATTGACTGGGGCTATATACTAACAGAATCTGCAAGCCTGATTGTGCCATACTGTCTCCCCTTTTTATAAATGCATACGTCTTTAGATGGTACCAATGGGCACAGAAAACCTGTCTGCACTCTCCATACAATGTAGGTGTACATAGCAAGTATCTGGATATTCAGCATGCATTTCAGGGTAGTGAAAACAAGCCAATTCTTTTTTTTATTTTTTGGTGGTGGTGGTTTTTGCTGTTATGCATAGCAGCCCCATGAATTTTGAATTTAATGATTGCTATCATCACAGTTGCACAAAGGTTTTCAGTGGCGTGTTTAATTCAACCTATGAGATTCTGTACAACTGAGAGGGTTATGCTGTACACAGCATCTGGGAACATGAGTGCGATGCTTCCTCGAAGCAACTTGTAGTCATAAAGAAGCTCCCAATCACCTTGAAACTGTGAGATGTTGTTCTCTTTGTGATAGAACAAATGCTACATGATTATGCTACAAGCCATGAACTTGGTGAACAAATTTTATATGACAATTTCATCAGTTTGTATCAGACTGCAAATATTCCATTGGAATCTGGGGGAGATATAGTATTTTGAACTCATAAGTAAAGTTAAGGCTATATACATTTTCCAAATTAAAAAAAAAATAAAATAATAATAAACTGTACTCAAGTAGAGCCTCTATTTCTCAATCTTACCCTACCATTTTGGGTGAGTCAGTGTTTGTGTATCTTCTTCTTCTTGTTGTGCCATATCCGTTATCGGACGTTGGCGATCATGTTGGCGATCCTGTTTTTATCAGCAGCCGCACGAAAAAGTGCTGCTGAGTTTTGTCCAAACCAGTCCCTTAGATTTTGAAGCCATGAGGTTCTTCTTCTGCCTGGACCTCGTTTGCCTTCAATCTTTCCCTGGAGGATTAAATGGAGTATGCCGTATTTTTCTGGGTGTCGCATCACATGTCCGAAATATTCTAGCTTTCGTTTTTTAATTGTTTTGATGATTTCCCTTGGCTTTCCCAGGCGGCTTAAAACCTCCTCATTTCTGATCTTGTCAACCCAGCTTATACGTAACAGCCGCCTGTAAATCCACATTTCAAATGCTTTTAGTCTCTTCAGGTGGCCTTCTGTCAGAGACCATCTCTCTACTCCATAGAGCAGGATAGAAAAAATATAGCATCTGACAAGCCTGATTTTCAGTCTTAGGCTTATGTCGTGACTGCAGAAGACCTTTTTCATTTTGAAGAATGCTGTTCGAGCTTTCTCTATCCTTGTCTTTACTTCAGCGGTCATGTCCTAGCTTTCATGTAAATTAGAACCGAGGTGCGTGATCCTTTCAACTTTTTCTAGTGGTATTCCTTCTGAATTTATTGGTGGTAAATTAGTGTTTGTGTATAAGCTGCACAAAACCACAACAGACCATTTTACACAGCCCAGGGATAAAGAGAGAGCCTTGATCAGAATGAGGGAAACCGCAGAACTCAAATGTTGTTAGAAAAAGGTTTCAGCATTGCTGAAATGTACCAGGACTGGCATTTTGAAAGAGAGACAAGCATCCTATTTTCCAGCTATGCCAACATCCACCTCAAGCTAAAGCAGGGGCTCAGGAAAAGGATAAAAACTAGTACCTTCAAGTACATGAAAAGATGGAAGACATCCACTTTTGATGTGAGCAGACTAAAATGAACCCTGCAAACGACAGGTTGCTAAACTTAAAATATACCTTTCAACAGCACTAATTATGTGGCTACACCTGTAGTGAGAAACCCAGAGGAATTGTTCAAATATATTTTTTGTGCCTTACTATTAAGCTTTTTCAGGGGAGTATATTGACACAAGCATTGTAACATGGAAAACTGCCAATACACTGTACTGTATTTCAAGAGTCTGATAGAGGACAGACAAATAAGCCCAACCTGAAATAAAATCCTTACACTTGTTCTTCTGCTATAGGCAGAATTTTGAGAAAGCTTGGCATTTTCCATAGTTAGTGATTAAAAGAACATTCTCAACCTTTTTTCTAGACAGACAAATCAGTATGACTTTAAATACACACAGTACGATATTTAAATGTTAAGGACTATCTCCTATTACTCATTTCACAAGGTGACCAACTTCACATTTAGAGAATGTGCTTTGTTTCAGATTAAATTAAATATCACTGGAAGCAAAGGATCCAAATGTTTAAAAGGCCTAATTGGAAGTGTAACATTTCGGTGCAAAAGTTCCATTTAATATCAGATATATTTTTTTTATTTAAGAAAAAACAATATGGATTTACAAGCAGAATTGAGCCCCAAACCCCCATTGCTAAGTGAGACAGTTGTTAAGTGAGATTTGCCGTGTGAGATTTGCCCAAGTTGTTAAATGAATCACTGCAGTTATAATAATAATAATAAAGTTGGAAGGGACCTTGGAGGTCATCTAGTCCAACCCCCTGCTCAGGCAGGAAACCCTATACCATTTCGGACAAATGGCTGTCCAGTCTCTTCTTAAAAACTTCCAGTGTTGGAGCATTCACCACTTCTGGAGGCAGGTTGTTCCACTGGTTAATTGTTCTAACTGTCAGGAAGTTTCTCCTTAGTTCAAGGTTGCTTCTCTCCTTGATCAGTTTCCATCCGTTGCTTCTTGTCATGCCTTCAGGCGCTCTGAAAAATAGCTTGACTCCCTCTTCTTTGTGGCAGGCCTGAGATATTGGAACACTGCTATCATGTCCCCCCTCGTCCTTCTCTTCATTAAACTAGACCAGGGGTAGGCAACCTTGGCTCTTTTATGACTCGTGGACTTCAACTCCCAGAATTCCTGAGCCAGCCACGCTGAGGGGAAAGGGAGAGGTTTCCAAGCTGAGCCATGCTGGCTCAGGAATTCTGGGAGTTGAAGTCCACGAGTCATAAAAGAGCCAAGGTTGCCTACCCCTGAACTAGACATACCCAATTCCAGCAACCGTTCCTTATATGCTTTAGCCTCCAGTCCAGTTGTTAAGTTAGTAACAGGATTGTTAAATGAAACTGGCTTCCCTGTTGACTTTGCTTGTCAGAAGTTCACATAGGGTGATTACATGATCCCAGGACACTGCAACAGTCATAAATGTGCGCCAGTTGCCAAGCACCCAAATTTTGATCACATGGCCATGAAGATGCTACAACAGTCATGTGAAAAATGATCATACGTCATTTTTTTTCAGTGCCGTTGCAATTTCAACTGGTCATTAAACAAATGGTTGTAAGTCAAGGACTACCTTGTGTGGAGTCATACTCAGCCTATGATGTCTTCATAGATTCATACAGTTTTATTGGCAACAGTGTAGAGAACTAAAGTTTATTTTCATTTGCATCACATTTATGCCCTAACAACCTTGATTTGTTATGCATAAATGTTATTTGGGTGCATTAATCTTTCCTCTTTTGTGTTTCCAAGACTTAGAGGGAATCTTAGTGTGTTGAAAAAAATTCTTCTAGAATAACAATTCCTATTTTAATCTGCCAGAGGACTCAGTTCTCAAATGCATTAAGTGTCCATCACACATACATGTGCACACCTTGGGGAATCCTGTGGGGTTTATTTCTCTGCTTTTTTTAAGCCAGCTATTTCTTAGAAAAACTCATTCTGGAAAAAGAAAAATGGTGAATAGACAGTCAAAAGCTCTGATCCCTTTAATTTTTCCTGAAATTGTCCTTTCCCACTTTTTATGGCCAAAGGAAATTTTCCTCCAGAAGTTGTGAATACTCCAACACCTGAGGTTTCTAAGAAGAGATTGCACAGCCATTTGTCTGAAATAATGATGATGATAACAACAACAACAACAATAATAATAATAATAATAATAATAATAATAATAAACTTTTGAATATGCACCACGCTCTACATCCACGAAGTGACATCGACAGGTTGTACCTGCCAAGAAAAATAGGGGGCAGAGGACTATTGCAAATCCACCAAACTGTAGAAGAAGAAAAACGAAGTTTGAATGACTATGTGAATCAAAGTACAGAAAAACTGCTGCAGGCTCTGAAAACAGAGAGCACTATAAAAATAACAGAAACAAAGGCAGAATATAAGGAAAAACGGCTGGATGACAGATTAAATAGATGGAAAACCAAAGCTTTGCATGGACAGCACTTGAAAAACATTGAAGGAAAATGTGATAACAACTTGACATGGGCATGGCTTAAGATGGGAACCATCAAGAAAGAAACGGAAGGCTTAATACTGGCTGCTCAAGAACAAGCATTACAGACTAATGCCATGAAAGCGAAGATACAAAAATCCACTGACAATCCAAATTGCCGACTTTGCAATGACAAAGTTGAAACTGTTTCACACCTAATCTGTGAGTGCAGCAAAATCGCACAAACTGATTACAAATCTAGACATGATCGAGTTGCTAATTTAATCCACTGGGCATTGTGTAAAAAATACGACTTGCCTGTGTCCGAAAAGTCATGGGAACACAGGGTGGAAAAAGTTGTTGAGAATGAGAGGGTGAAGATCTTGTGGGACTTTCGAATACAGACAGATCGCCATTTGGAACACAATACGCCAGATATCGCAGTTGTAGAGAACCGAAGCGTACAGCTGATTGATATTGCTGTACCAGGAGATGCCAGAGTCGAAGAAAAAGAACTGGAAAAAATTACGAAATATCACGACCTGGCCATCGAAACTGCGCGATTATGGATGAAACGTGTAACAGTGGTACCCATTGTCATCGGGGCACTGGGAACTATGTCCAAAAACTTTGCAAAACACATCAAGAAACTGCAGCTTCCTGCAATAACTCCAGCAATGTTACAAAAAACTGCGCTACTCGGAACATCTTATATTTTAAGAAGGTACCTGGTTGACACCTAGGATGCTGGTAGCAACCCGTGTCAACCATCAGCGCCAGCCAATCTGAATGTTCAGTTGACTGAGGTTCATGTTTAATGAATAAAAGATAATAATAATAATAATAATAATAATAATAATAATAGTTGGAAGGGTTATTGGAGGTCATCTAGTTCAACCCCCTGCTCAGGCAAGAAACCCTATACCATTTCGGACAAATGGCTGTCCAGTCTCTTCTTAAAAACTTCCAGTGTTGGAGCATTCACAACTTCTGGAGGCAGGTTGTTCCACTGATTAATTGTTCTAACTGTCAGGAAATTTCTCCTTAGTTCCAGGTTGCTTCTCACCTTGATTAGTTTCCATCCATTGTTTCTTCTCCTGCCTTCAGGTACTTTGGAGAATAGCTTGACTCTCTCTTCTTTGGGGCAAGGTATAGGGTTTCTTGCCTGAGCAAGGGGTTGGACTAGAAGACCTCCAAGGTTCCTTCCAACTTTGTAATTCTGTTATTCTGTTAAATTGGAGACAAAGAAATTGGAGACCTAATTATGCTCGGGGCTTCAACAACACTACGACATACAGTGCCATCATTCAACAGAGGGTCTGCGTGCTATTTATTTTCTGCATTTTGAAAAGAAATTCACCCTCCAAGGCTGGCAGGAGGGACCTGAAGTGACAGGTAGACACCCTGCAGTGGGCACATCTTTTTAGCCTTGGGAAAACTGCTGTACAGACAGTTGTATTTACTTAAATATGAATATTAAGCCTTTCAAATCTCACTGAAAGTTTTAGCAGTCTGGAAAGACCTTCAGGATACTCAAAATGTGGGGTACCTGTGTTGTCCTTTGAGTTTTCCATACATGATATAAGTTTACCATATAGGTAGTCCTCGATTTACGGCCACAATCGATTCCAACATTTCTGTTGATATGTGAGACATTTGTTAAGTGAGTTTTGCCCCATTTTACGAT
The DNA here is from genome assembly GCA_023970755.1 of Azemiops feae. NCBI lineage: Eukaryota > Metazoa > Chordata > Lepidosauria > Squamata > Viperidae > Azemiops > Azemiops feae. Next base: position 1,175,824 of record JALGBA010000349.1, on the reverse strand, counting down.
CTTTCTTGCCACAGTTGTTAAGTGAATCACTGCATTTGTTAAGTTAGTAACATGGTCGTTAAGTGAATCTGGCTTTGCTTGTCAGAAGGTTACAAAAGGTAACCACATGACCCCAGGACATCGCAACCCTCATAACTATGAGTTGCCAAGAGTTTGAATTTTGATCACACGTAACCATGAGGATGCTGCAATGGTTGTAAGTGTGAAAAATGGTCATAAGTCACTTTTTTCACTGCCATTATAAGTTGGAATACCGTAGTCACTAAATGAACTGTTGTAAGTCAAGGACTACCTGTGTATGGCTGGGAGGAGTGGGGCCCAAACTAGGTTGGTGGGGTGCTTTTTCCCTTTTTGTACTCATAAGCAAATGATATTAATTAATCAATTAAGGAATAATTGCTTGTCTGATTTATCCTAAATACATTCCTCTTTCTTTTCATATTGTTCCAATGATCTGCACCCTCTAGTACTCGCCCTAGAGTAGAATTTGGAGCCATAATGTATAATACTCCAAACTTATCTTTATGCTTTCTTAGCTTCTTTCCTTCACCATTCAATTTCCCCTTTCCATTTTTTTTTTTTACTAGGTTACTTAATACCCTAATAGCCAGTTCCTGTATTACCGGCTTTAACACCACTTATTCAAGAGGTATGGTGACACGTTGTCACAGGAAGCCTAAATTTATGCTTCAGATCAAAAGACATAATGTAAAATCACAGCATGTTTTCCTATAATGAAATATTATGAACAATTTGGGAACGTTAAATACGGAGAGGGGGAAAAAATGATTTTCAACTTTACCCATTTATTTCACTGCCCAGTCATTTGTAACTGTTATAACAAAGTCTTGCAGAACAAAACAATGTCCAGTAAAACAGAAAAGAGCTTTCAATGGTTTATTAGTAGTAATAAAAAGGAGTACTGGTAGATAATGTCATTCAGGTAGAAAAAAATTAGCCAGGAAAGACTATTAGAAGTCAAACTCACACACTTTATGTTATCACAAGCATCTTGGAGAAAAAAAGTTAATTTGCATATCAATTCACTTTTTCTTCTTCTTGTGCCATATCCGTTATCGGACGTTGGCGATCATGTTGGCGATCCTGTTTTTATCAGCAGCCGCACGGAAAAGTGCTGCTGAGTTTTGTTTAAACCAGTCCCTTAGATTTTGAAGCCATGAGGTTCTTCTTCTGCCTGGACCTCGTTTGCCTTCAATCTTTCCCTGGAGGATTAAATGGAGTATGCCGTATTTTTCTGGGTGTCGCATCACATGTCCGAAATATTCTAACTTTTGTTTTTTAATTGTTTTGATGATTTCACTAGTATCTATTATTACACTAGTTTCCCTTGTCCATCTCTATTACTTCGCCGAGGCAGCCAGCATTGTCCAAAGACATTTTCCGTGGTCATGTGGCCAGCATGGCTATATGCCAAAGGCGCACGGAATGCTGCTAATTCCCCACAAAGTGGTACCCATTTATCTACTCTCATTTGCATGCTTTCGAACTGCTAGGTGGGCAGGAGCTGAGGCAAGGATGGGAGCTCACCCTGTTGTGCAGCGCTCAGGTCTCAAACCCAGGCTGTCAGCTTTCCAGCTGACAAGCTCAATGTCTTTAACTGCTGAGCCATGGTGCCCCCTTCTATCATGATGAGGGCACTCCAAATACTCATCTGATCTTCCAGCAATATTATAATGAGTCTGCCTAAATCAGAAGACTGCCTGAGCCTGTAAGCAGTTTTAAGCATCAAAATCAAGAAAATTAGTGGCTCACAAATAATAATTTGAACTGACTGGGTTTAAATTAGCTGACTCAGCATTACCAAAGACATGCATCTGGGAGACTAGTATAGACAAGCAAAATAAGGATGCTTAAATGATACATCAGTTGGTGGTCTATCTCTAGGTGAGAATGTTTTAGGATGTTCCCTAATCTGAAAAAGTTTAGGTCAGTTTAAAAATATTAGATAGATTGTATCTGAGACCATTCATTCATTCGTTTATTCATTAGTTCGTTCATTCATTCATTCATACATATAGATATTTGTTTTCTACATATACATATTAAAGATAACGTTTTCCTCTAGGAAAACTTTAGGGCATGGTGCTCATCTCTGTTTCTTGGCTGAGGAAGACAGAGTTGTCCAAACACAATTTACAGGGTCATGTGGCCAGCATAGATATATGCCAAAGGCAGAGGGAATGCTGTTACCTTCCCGCCAAAGTGGTATCTAGTAATTTACTCTCATTTACATGCTTTTAAGGATGGGCAGGAGCTGTTGCAAGTAATGGGAGTTTACCCCATTGCAAGGAGCCTGGGTCTCCAGCTGGGTCTCCAGCTGACAAGCTCAGCATCTTTTAACCACTGAGCCATCACACCCCCTATACATATTAGAAGAGATATAATTATGGAGAGATATATAGATCACTAGCTAATAGGTCCTGAGTTTCTGAGGATCTTGCTATTAGTGCAAGTTCAGGTCCTCTTTTAGGAACAGTCTTTTTAGCTTCTAGAGAAAAAATTGGAGGAAAAATTCAGTAGGACACCTGCTAAGCATATATAAATTCCTGGTCACATAGAATAATACATTGCATGAAAGTAGAACATGGTACATAAGAGCCTGGAATGTGACAGACTTTCTCCTACATGTAATTCTAATCTCATAAAGAATGGTGTCTGAACCAGGTTTATGTTGGATTGAGAAAATATAGGTTCCACTCTATGTTCAGTGTAAACACTTACAAGGTAGCTTTGGACAAATCATAAACCTATTTCACAGTCTGTTGTGAAATTGAAATTCAATGAATTGCAGTTGAGGTTCTTTGGTGGATGAACCACGTGATGAAAAGTAAATTAAATTGCATTCTATTTTTATACTGTCCACTGGCATTAAGAAAATGCAAACATTTGTTCAGGCATATGAAACTGGTCTTGGGTACTTCGGTCCTTGTATATTATTCATGCCTTATGACAGCAATTTCCAAATTAAGTTCTCAGGAATCCTGCAATTCTTGGCAGATTATTAGGGGATTCTCAGGATCATCAGCAACAGCAGATAATCTTCTCTGGAGAGCAGCTTTCTTTCACTACAGATTGTTCTTGGTAGCTGTGGGAAGGCATTATTAGCTAGGGAGACAAACATCGGAAAGAACCACTTCAGGGAGTCTTATGAAAGGTCTTCCTATTTACTGCTGCTTGGATGTTTAGATAGTTGTCACCATTCACTGCATTGAATGCTGAGTTAATTGGATCAACAATCTAAGACAAACTTTCTGTTTCCCAAAGCTAATGAAAGAGAACCAGTTTAGAAGTACCCACAATTCTGTGCTAATGTATACTTCAAGACGTGAACCATGATTAATTTAGAAAAAAAGAGATAAGAAAAAATGCCCAAATATACATAAGAAATAATCCAAAAATTGTGAAAGTAATATCTGAAAGAGGACAAGCAAAATGGGATCAAGGGATGTTCAAGTCTAGATGTTCTCCAGAAGTCTTTACCAGGCAAGATGTTATAGAAAACAGGTAATGAGAGAAAATGCAATGAAGTCTGAAGTTTAGGACAGTTATTTCAGTCTCAAGAAAGGTTGCCAGTTGTTGTTAATGGCAGGCTAAAATTTAGAATAATAGAGTTGGAGAGGACCTTGGAGGTCTTCTAGTCCAACCCTCTGCTCAAGCAGGAGACCCTATACCATTTCAGACAAGTGGCTGTCCAATCTCTTCTTAAAAACCTCCAGTGATTTAGCACCAACAAGTTCTGAAGGCAAGTCATTCCACTGATTAATTGTTCTCACTGTCAGGAAATTTCTCCTTAGTTCTAGGTTGCTTCTCTCCTTGAATTGTTTCTATCCATTGCTTCTTCCCTTCCCTCAGGTGCTTTGGAGAATAGGTTGACCCCATCTTCTTTGGGGCAACCCCTTAGAACACTGCTATTGTGTCACCCCTAATCTTTCTTTTCCTTAAATGAGACAAAGGTGTCTGCTTTTTCCCAGTATGATAAGACAAACTGAAAATATTCTTACAAAGAATTTCAAAAGAAATACCTCTAACACCAACTTTGTTGCTGTTTTCTAGCACAAGAATTCCAAACCCAAACACATAAAAAAGCTACCATATCTCCAGAAAGACTTTTAAAAAGTCTCATCTATCATAGTCTTTTCTTCTATAAAACAGAGATGCATCCATGTCAGAGAGGCAGAGGGAAAACTATATAAAAAATATCAAGATGGACAGGACTTCCATTATACAGTCAGGCCCGTCTTCTTGATGTTTTTGACATATCCCTCAGTGAGTATGACACCCCTGAAATAAAGCACTGTTATTATGGAACAGTGTTCCTGGGAAAATAATCCCCCTTTTCATAATTTTATGAAAACTGCTGTCTACAGATTTACACGTAGATTTACACTTCTGAAGTAGAAAGGAGAAAATAGCCGCTGTCTTCAGACTTTGAAACCACAAAGTTGGTTGACTAAACTGAAAGCCATTCATATCTCTCTCTCTCTCTCTCTCTCTCTTCTTAACAAAGCTTTCTACTTTTATTACAAGACAACTGTCATTCAGCATTTTTAAATAGAATTGGTTTCTTCCCAAAGAGCCACTTCATTTTACAAGCCGGTCCACCGTTCCATAAATGAAGATGTCTCCTTGCAGCGCAACTGACACATTCATTAGCTGCTCTCAGTTATCATTCTCCTCTGTTGCTTCTTTTATGGCTCTATGTCAGAGGATGGTTCTCGGAGAGAGAAAACACTTCTGTGCCAATCACGGCCCTAATATAAAAGCAATACAAATCTGCCATTCTTCAAGTTATTCTGCACTATTTCCTAACGGCCTCTTCCAAGCTCAGAGGATTTGAGCTGCACATCTTTTGTGATTTCATTTACTGCACAGAATTGGTTTGATCTGCTGCTGGAAGGCGCACGTGTTTTAAGACTTCCCTTAGCTATAGTCAGTAAATTAACCCAGCTTCTGATTTAGCTACATTCCCCTCAGAAGTATTCCTGATCCCCTGCCTGATGTATCTTATTGCCCTCAGAATGTTAAGTAAGAATTTTGGAATTTTGTACTCCATTGTAGACAGAGGACATCAGGCTGCGGAAGGACAAAATAATAAGCTTACTGCTCTTGGTTTATATGTTATTTAACATTTCTGCTTCGGATTATATTCTTCCATTTTGTCAGTATCCTCCTGCTTTCTGCAATTCAGATTTTTTGAGGGAGTTGTTTGTCTATTTTCATAGGGAATAGAGTATAGAATAGAATAATAACTTTATTGTCACTTTGAATGTACACCAATCGGCATACATTCATTGCATTCAGCTCTCAAAGGGTCATCACCTCTGATATACACTACATAAATATGACAAAAATAAATAAAGAATTATGCATGTACGCATATATATTATATGGCACAGAGAAACACCAGTCTTAAGGAAAGATGTCCTTAAGCAGATCATGACTTCATGGATGTGTTCATATAATGTACTTATGTAGAAATTTGTCATTGGTTTCTGGGATGTGTTTTAATTTCCCAGTCCAGGCGATTTCCCCAGACCCTTGGACTAAATGGGACTTTTACCTGATATAGGGTATATATATCTGATGTCATGGTTCCGACAGATGAAACTCTTCAAAGAACTTCGAGGCATTGTTTACCTTAAAGAATCTTTATTCAAGTTGCACGGCATCGGCACGTACATGGTCGAAGCTGAAATCTGAATTCCCCTCCCCTGAGCACATAGTATCAAAGCACAATTCCCTCCTCCAATTAACAGTTATAAATCACATTCTCCAATTAGTTTGAATTGCAGGCTTTCCCTCCTGTTCTCTAACACCAATTCTTATCATCTCTTATTTCAAGCTCTGAATTCAGACACTAGTACAATATTGTTATGTCTAACTAACTCCCACCACATTCCGCCTCCTCCCACAGCATCATCTAATTCTAAAAGTAAGAAAGAAAAAGGCTGCATCTTCATATGTTGCCAAAGCAAGAACATCCAATGTTAGCAGCGTTGACACCTGATATATTACCTGATATAACCCTAACCCTCTAGTTTATTGTTATGAAGATGGGAGGGATTAAACAAAAAAGTGGAAAAAAGAAAACTGTTCTGTTCTTGCAAAGAAGACATTGAGATGAGGCTGGTTCACAACAAAGATCTGTTTATTGAAACACGCTCACAGAACAGAAGCAAGAACACAATGGCCACTGGCCTTTTATATCCCCTTGCAAGGGGATGCACATCCAATCATTGCAGGCCATTCTCCCGCCTTGCGCATGCGTGCAAGGCCGGAGACAGCCTGTCTGGGTCCCGGGCAGACACGTGGTCTGTCCGGGTCTCTGCAGCCTTCCTGCAGCCTTCCTGAGCCTTGCTGAATGACTCAGCAAGGCCCAGGATATAACAAAAACCTTCTCTCATCCCCATTTTTTCTCTCTTTTATGCTTCCTAAAAAGTTTTTCCCCTCCCTATACCCTGCCTTGCCTAAGAAGTCAGACTAAAAAAAAGTCCTCTCATCAGAATACTAAAGACTTTGCTAGCTGAGGACATCTGAAAGCAGGCTGAGGATCACCTGAACCTTAAGAGCAGAAGATTTTTCATTCCTTTTTTGTACCGATAACCATATATGTTCAGATCCTGGTTAGACCAAGTCTCAGAAGTCGAGAGAGTTACAGAGTCCAACAATGTGATAATCTTAGCAACAAAAGGACAACTGCAGAGCTGCTGGGGAAAAGCTCTGAATGAAAGTCAACACTTCTAATATAGTGACAGAATAAAGTGATCTAGATAAAAGAAGAGAGACACAAGTGATAAACTGAGTGCTCTTTCAAGATAAACTTTGGAGTGAAAATGGTGGAGAAACAGCCATTTCCTTGAATAATTTGCACTGGGTCTTTCATTAAACTATGTACTTTTTACTCCTTAACTCAACAGAGAAACACTTCTGCAACTGATTAAAGTTCTTTTCTTGTCCTCTGAGACATGGGATATTAGAGAAATTGCCTGTTTAAAGCTGTATCAATCTTTGCTCTGGGGAGCAGATACCATTTGCACTTCCTCAAGTGAACCAAATTTGAAATCAGTTCTGATTAATGTCCTCCTTTTCTCCTCCTAGTTCAATTAGCAGACAATATTGAAACAGTGAATAACTGTCAGGTCACCCTTTCTGGGATGTTTACAGAAGCAAGTGGACTATATTGCAAACATATTGTACATGAAAGTGGAGCATTTGTCAATAGCTTGCTCAATAGGCATGGCTGCTAGACAATAACCAAGCTCTTTTTCCCAGAGGCTCATGCATTGTGGGTGTTTTCTGTTGCAGGTTTTGTCATCCTAGTCATTCTTCAAAATTAACTGCTATAGCATTTGCACAAAAGGAAACATTCCCCTCCATCAATTGAGTGAAGGACCTATGAGATACTGATTCTTGCCTTTTGCTGACTGGAAGGTCTCCCTGACTTGAAGCCCAAAGAGCTGAGGCAGATAGTTCAGCAATAGAAATATGTATCAGATTTAGCCAAATCCAGACTTCCGGTTCCGGTCGCAGCGCCCGCGGACGTGCAGAGAACTTGTTCTCTTGGCCGTCCGGTTTCCCCCCGCCGGTAGACCCTGGATAGGGTCGAAAGTCGCCCTGGAGGGGCGACCACCGTAGAGGAGGGCACTCGTTGATCGCGGAGGGAGCGGCAGCTCCCTCTGCGGTCCGAGAAAACCACCTTTGGGCCGACGGGGAAAAGATCGGCCAGTAACATGGCCGATCACTCAGCTGCTCCAGCCGAAAGTCACAGCAACATCTAAGCAAAAAGAACCACCGTGGAAGATCCGGGTGAGACCTTTCCTTCCCTCTTGTTAATTTACCTTTTTCCCTGCTAACAGCTTTAAGAACTATTTCCCTATTTTGAGAAAGCAGCGTTTGATTACTGGGGAAAACGGGCTTTGGAAAAATAATAATTGTTTTTTTTTATTATTTTATTTTGTCTACATAAGCAGTTGGAACTCGGGCATCCGGGTTATTGTGACTTTCTCTTTTGGCTTGTTTATCTTCAGTTTAGGTGAAAATCCTTAGGGAGGGGGTGGAGTGTTCTTTTTTTCTCCCCCCCTCCTGAACAGTACTGCCTAAAAAACTTTTTGCTCTCTGGGCGGACTTATGTAGATTCTTTTGGATACAATGCATCCTGGGACTTGGCATGAAGCCCAGAAACTATGACTGATACAATGTAACTTTCTCCATTTGAACTCCCACTCCCTGATTTTGGCGTGATGCCCAGACTGGATTACAACGTAACAACTGACTGCCAGTTTTTATCTCTGTGCTGGACTTGACTATTGGTTTTTTTTTTCTCTATCTTTCTTTGGAAATATATCTCTGTCTGCATTTTATATTTTATAACGCTGCAATCTATTCTTTAAGCTGAATTTCTTTAAAAAAAAAAAAAGATGGAATCCTACTCACAGATTAATTATGGACTTATATTAGAAAAAATCTTGGAAGCGAGACTGGAACTTAAAGAACATATTAGATCGCTTAGTTTCAAGGAGGACTCAGAATTAAAAATTGAAGCTCAACCTTTGATTGACTATGATACACAATCAGATCTACAACTTAATGAGATGGATGGAATACATTTACAATCTATTGAATCTACTGAATTTATTGAAGAGGAAGAGGACACATCCTACATGATGGATATCTTTGATGATCAAAGGCAGAACTCAACTAAAACATTTACAACTTTAAAAGCAACAGGATTGGACTTCCAAATACGAGGCACCAAAAACGTTGACAACATGACAGTACAGACAACACTGGATAAAAGAGAAAAAGAATATGATTGGACTCAATGGTGGGAAAAGGCCTTTAGCCAGTTACTAAGATGGGAGGATTTAGAGGCCCTGTTGTGGAAACCTACCTGGCACAAAAAGAAAGCTAGAATTAGATTTAAAAATAAAGAGTTAAAATTTTATTTGATGGGTAAAAAGGGCTTCTGGACGTTGATTGAACTAATATTTTTGAGATTTTTAAGGTTACTTTGGTATGAGTCAACACTAGATTTAAATTATGGATTTGATTATGATTTGGAATGGCAATAAGAAAAATTGGAAAATTTATAATTAAAGGAGTTAGATTGAGATTGAGACTGGTGAAATATTATTGATATTTTTATTTATAAGAATTGAATGGTAATTAGTGAGGTATTAAATGGATTAAATTGAAACAATTGAGGAATCTTTTAAGGACGTGGACTGATCTATGAAAATATTGGATAGAATATATGAAATAGAATATAGTTGAGAAATATTAAGATATAATAGTTATATTACTTGTTTATGATAGAAATAATTATTGTCCTATTATTATTATTATAATGTTATTATATTACTATGTCTAATGCAATAGTTTTAAAATATATAAATTCATGTTTATTTACATAATATGTATGTGAAATAGAATAAGAGATATAATTTGATTGAGAAGCATAAATTGAAATGGAATAATAGATAGAGGTGAGAAACAATTTATATTTTAGGAATGCTCGAATTGTATACCATAAGAGGGAACTTTTAAAGTAGTAGTTTAAATTGTATATGTATGACTGTATTTTTTGTTGTGTTCTATGGAGTGCCCTATCTCCACGATGTGTTATAAGCACTTGGCTGTAAAACAAACAAAAACTAATAAAACTTGTTATGAAAAAAAAAAGAAAAAAAAAAGATTTAGCCAAATCCTGATCCATTATGGTGAAATATTTGATAGGCAGGAAGAGGGTGAAGATAAACTCTTCCTAGCAATTCACTGAATATATTTATAAACATAATTGGTCTGGTAAGATTAATGTCAATGTCCAAAGGACTAAGAACAATACATGGAGTTACTTCTATGTAGTTCTTTATTGTTGTTTGCCTACAAACAGAATCTTGCCAAACTAAAACAGCTAGCTGTATAACTATTAGATATACTCTGTGAACTGCTAGGGAGGATCTACCTTTACCCTCTTCCTGCCTACCAGATATTCCAAGGTCTGCTGTCTCTTTGCCCTCTAGGAAAAAGCCCCTTACTCCTGTCACTCTGGATTACCTTCCAGTTCAACCATTTTGGACAGATTTTATGATTTGACAAGGTGAAGTGAGACCTCATTCTTAAATCACACAAACCAAATCTGGGCTTTTGAAAAGCTTCAGAAATTATTCGGTATTTCATCAAGCTGCAGAAGGAAGCTTTATCAGTAATATATAAACATCTAGTATCTTTGAGGGTTATATTTTGTTGTATGCCTTGTTCAATCTTTTATATGCTCTTCAATGGTTCTATCACTTCAAAGTGAAAGATTTAATGATTTAAAACGCTTCATGACTTAAAAGTAATTTCAGTCAATCCTCATTTTACTAACCATTGGATTTCTTTAGGTTTCTTTTTTTTAAAAAAAGCTCCTATATCTATTCTGATCCATTTATGTGCTGTTTGATTCATCTTCAGAAGTTAAATGAAATTGATTGATGAAATTGAATGGAAATCTGGTCAATATAGCTTGGATTTTATTTGCATAGCTAGTGATATCTTCTACCTCTGCTCTATCCATTCATTTTTAAAATTTGATTTTATGATCATTCTTCTGTTCTTCTGCTTGTATGCACTATGGATTCAACTACCTGCTCAGTGCAGGTGTCGAATTACATCATTTTCAACAGAGAGTGATCTAATTTATTTTACTTATCAGATTTAGAGATCACCCATCTCACTTACAGAGCATCTCTGTTTCTGCTTGAACACATTTAATTAAGGATTGCCCACAATTATTCCCTCTGGATAATTTGTTTCTTTGTTAAACTGGTTTGTTTGTTTTTCCCCCGACTATTCAATCACAATCTCTATTCCTAAAACTAAAATTATTTAGTGTTCTCTTTTTTATGACAAGAGAAAATGGAAGACTTATGTAGCATCCTTGTAGGATATCATATTTTCTTCATATGTATTATTTTCAAATATAAATATGTCTGGTTCCTTTAATTTCTCAGGAATGAAGGCACATATACATGTTCTAGGATAACGTTGCAGGGTTCAATCTGAGTAGCTTACCAGGACCAGAATATGTAACAGGTAGACACAGGTAGACATATTCCGCTAGAAAGAAGTTCCCTGAGGATGGGCTCCAGCACAAGTCTGAAAGCTCAGAAAACTAAACCTCTGGTCCTGGTGAGCTACTAAGATGTTGAGACTCTAGAAAGAGTGCAGAGAAGGGCAACAGAGATGATTAGGGGACTGGAGGCTAAAGCATATCAGGAACGTTTGCTGGAATTGGGTATGTCTAGTTTAATGAAAAGAAGGACTAGGGGTGACATGATAGCAGTATTCCAATATCTCAGGGTTGCCACAAAGAAGAGGGAGTCAAGCTATTCTCCAAGGCGCCTGAGGGCAGGACAAGAAGTAATGGATGGAAACTAGTCAAGGAGAGAAGCAACCTGGAACTGAGGAGAAACTTCCCGACAGTTAGAACAATTAACCAGTGGAACAACCTGCCTCCAGAAGCGGTGAATGCTCCAACACTGGAAGTTTTTAAGAAGAGACTGGACAGCCATTTGTCTGAAATGGTATAGGGTTTCCTGCCTGAGCAGGGGTTGGACTCGATGACCTCCAAGGTCCCTTCCAACCTTTATTATTATTATTATTATTATTATTATTATTATTATTATTATTATTATTATTATTATTATTATTATTATTATTATTATTATTATTATTATTATTATTATTATTATTATTATTATTATTACTCAGATTGAATCCTTTAATTTCTCTTCATAGAGTTTAATTCCTAGTTCTGATCATTTCCTTTGCTCTTCTTTAAACCTGGCCAAAATAGTCTAAATCCTTGTTAAAGTTCAGGACTTGAAACTAGTCAAGTCAAATCAATCCAGGTATAGCCTGATTAATACAATTCAATTATTATTTCCTATGATTTGGAAACAAGATGACTGAGATAGTGAATGTCCAGATTTCTAAATAGCAGCACATTCTCTATGTTGAAAAAAAAAACAAAACCTCTGATGCAGGATCTTTATCTTCATTCACTAGAAAGAAGAACTTCTGGCGTATACAGTTAGATTTGGTATTGAACTCCCATAGAATTTCCCCCCATTTGTTTCATCTTCTCCTGCCAGTACCTACATTCATTTAGTACTGCTGATGTTTTTCTGAATTTAATTCCTACCACAAGTAAACAAATGTGATCACACGCCACATCACAGATTGTACATAATCCCAACTGAGCAGACTGTACAGGGGTGGAAATCTTAGGTTCTGCTCCACTAACAGAATGATTTATTCACGTTAACCATTTTGTTGGGGAAATAACCTTATTACATGCGGAATAATCGCATCAACAATGCATTTTTCTTACAACATTAGTTTCCCATTTGTATTTCCTGGATGCAGCAAATAAGCCAGAAAACAACACACTTTTTTTCTTCATTTTTTTTTTTTATTTCCAACTATTCCTTTTTTATTGAAATATAGATTTTTCCATTTTCCCCCCTCTTTTATTCTGGGATGTAAGTTCTCAAGAGCAAATAGCTTAGACTCCAATTAGCAGAACAATGTGGCATTGATTTAATTGACTGTTTGCAGCTTCCCCAGGATGCCATGGGGAAAGGGAGATTAAAAAGTAGGTAAGTGTTGGAATATTCCTCATTCATCATAGAATTAATTTTAGTTCCAATTACAGCAAGCAACAAGTTTATCAGCCATCATTAGTTTGACCCAGCTGGTGATACAGTATTTCCCCCCTCCTAAAGCATTGTTTTTAATTGTCACCCTCTAATTGTGTTCCTTAGTTAGATTTAGACTTAAATCTAAAATCAAAGAACATATTTTAGATAAATCTTTAAAACTGGATCCAGTTCACAGTATGGAATGCAATCATGGGATAACCTCAGTTTATTGATGAAAAAATGTGAGTAGGTCAATTTGCATTCCTCTGCTATAAATATAATTTATAAATAAATGTCCACAGCGGATTGTTTTGGTTTTCTCATGGGAAAACCCTATCTTTTAATATATATGAGAAAAAGTATTAAAATGAAGTATAGAAAGGGAGAACTGAGACTTTGAAAGATGCCATGTCTAACAACTTTGATTCAAGAATAGACTTTGACCAATTTGATTTTTATTTGGAAACCACTTTTGGACTTTTTGCAAGAAACTGTAAGAAATGAAATTTTGACTTTGGGGTTTGCTGATTAGAATTATATGGTATTATAGAAACAATATAAACTATTATTAACTTTAGAATAAAAGTCTAATGTATTGTTTATCTATATCTGTACCAAATAAACTTGCAATCATTCTTTTTCTGTTCTCTTTACTTTTTCTTTCTTTTTTCTTTCTGCACATTTGTCTTGCTTTTATCTATTCCTTTTTTCAAATCTCTTTTCTTCTTGCTCGTTTATTTCTATCCTTGTTTTTTTTTAATTCAATACAGTCACATTAAAAAAAAACACACCTCCATGTCTAGTGAAGTGTAGGTGTGATAACGATAATTGGTCACTTGGGTTTTAAAACTACAAATTATTTCCCCATTAACATTGCCTTTCAAGCTGACCTTCTATTGATTCTGATGATAATTTCTATTTTCCTGGTAACTTCTGTCCTGTTTAGCGGCAAAATTCAGATACCTGTCACGGTGGCAGCTTTATTAGTGCTCCATATTATTATACATTCAGTCACTTCTAGCAAACTACCTCCAAGGATTGCATATGCAGATTCATAATACAGTCATCTTCATCTGACGTTATTATTTTTTTTCTTTGAACAGCTTCAACATCCCATGAATTTAAGCCACAGTCAGGAAGGTAAAATATTTCTATTATGTATTCCTCTCAAATCAAAATTAGGTAATTCACTTTTAGATGAATCTCCTGCAAGATGAACCCACAGGTAGGATTCTGACAATTTTTGTTCCCCTTTCAATTAAATGCATAAGTACAGATGGAGAGTTGGACATTTTAAAAAATGAATTTGCTGACCAACTAATCATTTCTAGCTTTGTGTAAGGAGTAATGTACTTTTCTTTGGTGCTTGTCTCCTTTTTCCTTTTTCCTTTCTGGTCCTTTCTGAAATGTTATTATGCAGAAGTATCCAACTCTTGGCAACTTTAAGACTTGTGGACTTCAATTCTAGGAGCTGAAGTCCAAGTCTTAAAGTTCCCAAAATTGGATACCCATGCTCTAACATGCATGCAACAACACCATTTTAAAATAAAAAATAACGCTGAAAGAGATTCTTCATCCATTTCTTTTACTTATTTTTAATCTCTAAATCTCGGCAACAACACATCACAGCATGTTGTGATACTGTTTGGATTGTCATCAAAGTTCTTTGAAGGAAGAAGAATAAGTTGGATAGGATATGAGGAATTTCTTTATTGTTCATTAATTATCAGGGGATTTTTAGAAGACAAGTTTTTTTAAAAAAAAACACCTAAGTAAATATTAAAAAGCTTTTTTGCACAATTATTTTTCAAAGTTTATGAGAAAAATAGAAAAATCCCTGTTTTCTTCAAACAAAAATGAAAGTAATCCTTCAAAATAAAGTATTGTCTACATACAGGAACCTAATACCAGAGTATTACTTATCACATTCATGACTTAAGGAAAAAATATTTAAAATAAGCAGCCAATACCAAGATTGATACATTCAGTTGTTCAGTTTCCTAAATGCACACTGTTTATGAATTAATCCCATTAGAATTACCAGCTGCAGCAGACTCATAAAAAGTAAAAATAAAGCTTAGAAAAAACATCTAAAGAGGGTCCGGTAGACAGACCCATAAGGACTAAGTATGTGCAATTGCCACATGATTATATCTGATTCATGGAGAGAATGAAAATTTGGATAGAATGCTAAGCATGTGAACGAAGCATGTTATGTCCCAGTGTTTTGCTTCACATGCTGAAGTACTTCAAGTGGCCTTTTGCCAAAATAAAATACTCCTTCCAGGCTTTGGGCAATAGTGTAAGATGGACAATATAATGGAGTGTCTGGATTTCTAAACCTTACAACTCATAAGTAATTGAGAGTATTCTCAATGCTGATCCCACTTTTAGCATCTTCTTTGAAAGAATCCATCAAGTTCAAATTCTTTACTACTCTCAGGTTCAATAAACCAAGAGGTTTCTTATCTGTATACATAGAGAGACTATACCAGTGGGCAGGCAGAATGTGTGTGTGTGTGTGTGTGTGTGTGAGAGAGAGAGAGAGAGAGAGAAGGAGGAGGAGGAGAAGGAGAAGGAGGAGAAGGAGGAGAAGGAGGAGAAGGAGGAGGGAGGGAGGGAGGGAGGGAGGGAGGGAAGGAAGAAAGAAAGAAAGAAAGAAAGAAAGAAAGAAAGAAAGAAAGAAAGAAAGAAAGAAAGAAAGAAAGAAAGAAAGAAAGAAAGAAAGAAAGAAAGAAAGAAAGAAAGAAAGAAAGAAAGAAAGAAAGAAAGAAAGAAAGAAAGAAAGACAGACTCTTAAGCTCTGGTAACAAGAAGAAAGAAAATGTATGTAGTATAGTGGTTAATGACTTTGGGTTAGTCACTCTTTCAGCTCTAACCAACCCTTAAGAAATGCTTATATGGAGAAAAAAACAAAGTAAAATCAAACAGAAGCTACCTCGAGCTTCTGGAATAAAAATTGGGATATAAATCAACTCACCAACCAACCACATTAAATAATGTGATCATTGGACCTGATCTGAGCAACAGAACATAGCAGTGTTAGAAAAGACAAGGACTCCAGCGGCCTTGTTCCCCACATATTTAGGGAAAAGAAACAACTGGTGAAAATAAGAAGTATTGTTGCTTTGAAAAATGTAAGTGTTGTCACTGCTGCTGTGAAAAGGAAAGGTCAAGGTTTGTGTGTCCCCTCCATTTCTTCAAGGATATAGAGAAAAGAATCATGCATTAAGAACTGTGAATTTGGTGAATTTCAAACATGTTGAGAGAAACTTGAATATATGCAATCTATGCTTTTCCTTCTACAAGGAAAACAAGTGTTCCAACATTTAACGAGCCCAGAAATAAAGCACAATACTTTCGTCTGAAGGTCTCAGAGTAATTATCTAATGTTGTTCAGTCAAAATAATCAAGTTACTGGGATGACCATTTCTTCTAATTAATTATTGTTAATAATTGACCTCCTTGAAGGTATATTACTATATACTCATTACCATGTATTCATTACTAAGGTAAAGATAAAAAAATTCCATCAGTTGTGTCTGACTCTAGGGCATGGTGCTCATCTCCGTTTCTTGGCCGAGAGAGACAGTGCTGTCCGAAGACAATTTCTGTGGTCATGTGGTCAGCATAGTTATATGCCAAAGGCACCCGGAACACTGTTACCTTACCACCAAAGTGGTACCTATTTATCTACTTGCATTTGCATGCTTTCAAACTGTTAGGTGGGCAGCAGCTGGAGCAAGGAACGGGAGCTCACCCCGTTGTATGGCGCTCGGGTCTCAAACCCGGGCTGTCAGCTCTCCAGCTGATAAGCTCAGTGTCTTTAACCACTGAGCCATTAATAGTTATGCATTAATGAACAACTTAAAGCAGTGATGGCGAACCTTTTAGAGACTGAGTGCCCAAATTGCAACCCAAAACCCACTTATGTATCGTCGAGTGCCGGGTGGGTGTGGCCCATTGGCTGGGTGTGGCCCATTGAGTGGGCATGGCCCATTGGGTGGGCGTGGCTTTGGTGGTAACGGCAGACTGGGTGGGACTAAAAAGTTCAATCAATCAATTTCAACTTTGCAAGATCTTTTTTTCCCCGCGAGAAGTTGAAATTGACTAATTTAACTTTTTTTTTCTTTTGCACACGGCGGCGGAGGCCTAAAGCGAAAAGGTTTTATAAAACCCAGCTGAAGGCCTAGGACTGGGGCGACGGCACGCGTGCCCACAGAGAGGATTCTGAGTGCCGCCTCTGGCACCCGTGCCATAGGTTCGCCACCACTGACTTAAAGTATACAGATAAATTTGTTCTAGAATTTCTAGATAATGTTTTCCCCCCATTCATTCTCGACTCTCCTACCAACAAAATCAAACTCAACAAAAATGAAAGTAATATTTAACTTTATTGATTTTGAAAAATAAAAATTAATAAATAATTAGACAAGAGAAAATATTTGAAAAGAGAAAGAATTGTAGAGAAAAGAAAGGTTAGAAGTGAGGAAAGACAAAGAAAAGAAAACGTAGGAAAGAAAAAGAATGATTTTCTTTGGTACATATACACACAGAAAAATACATCAAACTCTTACTCTAGAGTTAACATTTATCTACTTTACTTGTATAGTCTCATATAATTGTAATTATCCAATCCCCAAATCAATTTTTCATTTCTTTCAGTTTCTTGCAAAAAATAAATAAATAAATCCAAAAGTAATTTCCAAGTAGAGATAAAACTGGTCCATTTTTTTTTTCTTTCATTAAGCCTATCAATGTTACCATTTTGCCAGTTCTATCAGCATTACCATCCATTCTTTCATTGTGGGTAAATCCTTCCACCTTTGTGCATATAAAAATCTTGTTGTTGTTATATATGAAAGCAAAGTTTGATAAAATGCTCCCATTTATTTATCCATTAAACCCAAAAGAAAAACTGCTGGTTTCAATTGTACATTCACTTTTAAAATCTTCTGTATCTGAATACATATTTGGTCCCACTATTTTGCAGTTTTATTAGATGACCACCAAAGATGAAAATGTTCCCTCAGTATGGTTACACTTCCAACAAATATTTGAAATTTCCTATACACTAGATACATGACACTAGATGGTGTCATGTATCAGAAATACATCATTTTATTAAAGTTCTCTTTAAAATTATTACTCAATGTAAATTTCAATCCCTTCTACTGTACATAATCTACCATTGGTCCAAACTGCATATTGTATCCAAATGTTTTTGCCCATTTTATCATACCTACTTTAACTTGCTCACCCTCTTTTTCCATTTTCAATATTTTGAATTATTGTACATTTTAGCAAAAATATAGCCAGCATTCCTACACAGCTCCACATCAGATTCAGTCTTGCTATTTTCAAATTCAGAATTCTTATCAGATTTAAATCTTTCCATTAACTGAGCATAAGAAAATCAATGGCCTGTAAAACTTTCCAGCTTCAGATTTTCTCTTGTTTATAACTTAAGTAAATATTGCATCTTTCTTAAAAATTCACACACATAGGTTTATTCCTAATCAATTTAAATTTATTTCTTTTATGCAGTTTATATGGAAATGGTGAATGAATATTCAGAGATCCACAACCGCAGACTGAATTATAAGCATCCTAGTGCAGACCGTTGGATGGACCTAAGTCTTATGTTCTGCTCCACTACATTTTGACAGGGAACAGAATGATTTATTATTTGTACCTGAGAAGCTTCAATGGTTTCTATTATGCCCTCTGATTTGGGATGGAGAAGGTAATAAAAACATGTCTTTCACTATGTCTGAGATCTCCAGGAGGAAAAAGTGTCTCTTTTTATTTGGAGGGAGCAAGGGTCTAAAAACAGACCGATTACTTTTCCTCTTTTCATTGAACTGTCAGCAAATTTAGACACAGAATCAGAATCAGAATAGAGCTGGAAGGGCCCTTGGAGGTCTTCTAGTCCAGCCTCCTGCTCAAGCAGGAGACACCATATTATTTCAGACAAGTGGCTATCCAGTCTTTTCTTAAAGACCTCCAGTGATGAAGCACCCACAAGTTCTGAAGGCAAGCTGTTCCACTGGTTAATTGTTCTCACTGTTAGGAAGCTTCTCCTTAATCCCAGGTTGCTTCTCTCCTTGATTAGTTTCCATTCATTGTTTCTTCTCTTGCCTTTTGGTGCTTTGGAAAATAAGTTGACCCCCTCTTCTTTGTGGCAGCCCCTCAAACTAAGATGATCCAAGGCCTGGAGGCTAAAACATATGAAGAATGGCTGCAGGACTTGGGTTTGACTAGTCTAAAGAAAAGAAGAAATAGGGGTGACATGATAGCAGTATTTCAATATTTGAGGGGCTGCCACAAAGAAGAGGGGGTCACGTTATTGTCCAAGCACCAGAGGGCAGGACAAGAAACAAGGTTGGAAACTGATCAAAGAGAGAAGCAACCTGGAATTAAGGAGAAAGTTCCTAACAGTGAGGACAATTAACCAGTGGAACAGCTTGCCTCCAGAAATCGTGGGTTCTCCTGCTTGAGCAGGGGGCTGGACTAGAGGACCTCCAAGGTCCCTTCCAGCTCTATTCTATTCTATTCTATTCTATTCTATTCTATTCTATTCTATTCTATTCTATATACTGGAATCATGTCACCCCTAGTCCTTCTTTTCTCTAGACTAGCCAAACTCAAATCCTGCAACCATTCTTCATATGTTTTTGTCTCTAGGCCTTTAATCATCTTAGTTGCTCTTCTCTGCACTTTTTCCAATGTCTCAACATCTTTTTTGTAACTCCCTTAAACAGGGAGTGTCCTGTTTAAGGTGATTGGAAAGATCCAGTTAGATTCTCAGCCATGAAAACTCACAGGACCAAGAGGTGTCTTATCAGCCAACCCACTGATACGAAGGGTGGGGAAGATAAGGGAAAAAAGCACCAACTGGTGAGAGAATGCTACTTTCTGCTTTGGGGTCTTTTCTCAATCAATGCTTGCTTTTGGTCCACGTTATTTCCAAAGGAATGTTCTCGTATCTCTTTCTGTATAATAAGCAAAAGATGCTTTGAATCAGAAATAAGGTTTGCTATTGCTTCCTTTACTGAAACATTTAAAATAAGCTAGCAAGTCTGCAAGAATTGCAACTAAATAGCCAAGGTAATCAAGTAATGATATAAGATCACAGGCATGCTTAATCAATCACTGAGTACATTAGCACAATAGCCCAAAATCTGACTCTCGGCGAAAGAGGTTTGCTATTCCAGATGTGATATAGCACAACTCTTTTGCCGTGTATCATGCATTACCCTGCAGCAGTGACACAAGCTGTTTATATCTATCATTCCTAAATTAAATTAAAGCATTGATTCTTTTTTCCTCTAAAAGCTTTTTTATTCAGTGGTTTCTCTGGCCAATTTTTATAGTTAAGGATATTTACAGACCAAAGCAATTGATAGATCCTAGGCCAGAGCACAATAAAGCCTCGACGGCAGTTTCTTTCTTGTCCCCCATTGAAATTGTCCTTATTTTATCTCCAGGCCCTGCTGAAATCGTCATTTGCAATGCAACTATAAAAATGACATTTTTCTGCACATTCCAACAAGGTTCCAAAATGAGACAGCCTCGTTTTTAAAACTGATTTATTTAAAATTGTATTAAATAATTGGTTCTACAGAAAAAAAATAGAAAAAAAATACAAAAAGAGAAATACATGGAAAACTATAAAAACATGCAAGCAAAAAGCAGAAAAAGGAAATCATCTGTTTGTTTACCAAATGTATACAATTTGTTAATCTCTCGTATAGATGACTCCAGGCAGGTTATAACTTTTAACAAATCAACCATATAATAAAACCCTCAAAATATCCCACTTTCCACCCCCGTATATGTCATATATTCATCAAACATCAAGCAGATTTCTAAATCTACTTGAGGGAACAGCCTCAACATTTGTAAAATCTGTTAAACTTTACTAGTAGTAATGTAGATGGCCAGTAGAAGAGATGTCAAAAGACGTATTTTGTGAAAGTGTCACATGGGCATACCGAGTCTTGCCTATCACTGCCTGCACCGCTGCATTCTAAGCCAGTTGAAGCCAAGACCTCCAAGTGGTTTTGAAGAGTAGCACCATGTAGACAACATTGCAATGACTGAGCCTTGGGATGAGTAACACAGCTCTCCTTTAGAAGTTGCATTTGATAGCAATAGCACTTAGACTTATATACCACTTCACAGTGCTTTACAACCCTCTCTAAGCGGTTTACAGCATCAGCCTATTGCCCCCAACAATCTGGCTCCTCATTTTACCGACTTCGGAAGGATGGAAGGCTGAGTCAACCTTGAGCCGGTCAGGATCGAACTGCTGGCAGGCGGCAGAGTTAGCCTGCAATGCTGCATTCTAATGCCACTATGGCTCTATCCTCTTGATCCCCATCCTCTTAGTCTTTAGGACATCTGTAAAACATGCATCACAAGTGTTAGTGAAGAATGTATTTAATTATTATTTATTTCATATTGATTTTTGTCTTAATCCTTTACATTTTGCATATATTTGCATAGCTGATTAGCCAATTCAAGAACAAGAGAGAATAAGTCATATCTATAATTACATAATTTATTTAATACATTGAGTAAACATTCAAACTTTCAGAGAACAAGTGGGTACATCACATTTACCTATAGGTTGATTTACTAGCCCAGTTGGGACCAGAATTTCCATTGCTAAGCAAAGAGGTTGTTAAGTGAGTTGCACTCAATTTTTTATTTTTTTTTTGCTGCAGTTGTTAGGTGAATCACACTGTTGTTAAGCTAATCTAGTTTACCCATTGACTTTTGCTTGTTGAAAGCCAGCTGGGAAGATCACAAGTGGTGATCAAATAACCCAGCACACTGCAATCATTGTAAATTCATGCTGATTCCAAATGCCTGAATTCTGATCATGTTACTATGGGGATGCTGCAACGGTCATAAGTGCAAGGACTTGCCATAAGTCACTTTTTTCAATCCCATTGAAATGTCTGTCACTAAATGAATGGTTGTAAGTCGAGGACCACCTGTTTAATGAGGTTTGCTTGTCTATGATTTAGCATCTGGTTTGAATTTAAACATTGCACTTTACAATGCATGGTTGAAGGTCTGGCATAGTAACTGAACCTAGTAAAGCTAGTAAAGGTTATTTATCAGCCATGGCCGATAGACCATGGTTTGCACAATGTGTGAAGCTGGCCTCTAATTCTTCATATCATCACCAAATAAATTCTGGCATTAATGGATTTGATTCTCATTACATATCAGAGGGAGATCAGATTTTTATGTATATCACTTATAATATTTTTGCCTTTTTCTCCCCTCACTTTAGAAAAAGAAATTGATTCGTAGATGGATGCACTTTTGTGAAATTTCCTCCTCCCTTCACATGATTCAAAGTCAGATGTTGAGTCGCCAAAGCTCATGTTTTGTTTTATTTTGTATACATTCCCAGGCGCAAAAATATTCCGCCTGGGCCTAAATAGTTAAAAAAGTTCTTTTCCGTTAAGTGGTTTGTTCTTTGTCTATTGTCTAGCTTCCAGACATCTTTTCATTATTCTTGTATATTGTCTATTACATATAAATATACATATAAAATAAATGCCATGTGCAGACTTCATTTACTATTTCATTACCATTCGCTAGAGAATTGCTAGATTGACAGAGTATATGCACTATGATGGATTTCACAGGAACTACATTAATGAAAGAGTATTGGAAACAGATTGCAAGGTAGTTGTTAGCAGAAATGTTTCAACAACACAAGTTTATCCATCAGTTTATTCATTTCTCCACTTATTTATACAGTCTGTATAAGTGATAAAATAAGACTTGGTCAACATTCATCAGCAATTGATTAGGGAGGAAGCTGCACTGAATGCACTGGCATAGAACTGGGTAATTTACAAGCAAACAAACATTTTGTTGTAAGATTGCACTCCTGTTCAAACCTCTGTCTGCAAAGTGCATGAAGCAAAGGGGCAAACCACAAGCAGAACAAAAGGTGCAAATGACTACAGCTGTTTCAAAATATATGCCTTGGTAAGGCCACACTTGGAATACTGCATCCAGTTTTGGTCACCACGATGTAAAAAAGACATTGAGAGTACAGAGAAGAGCAACAAAGATGATTAGGGGACTGGAGGCTAAAGCATATAAGGAACGGTTGCTGGAATTGGGTATGTCTAGTTTAATGAAGAGAAGGATGAGGGAGGACATGATAGCAGTGTTCCAATATCTCAGGGGCTGCCCCAAAGAAGAGGGAGTCAAGCGATTCTCCAGAGCCCCTGAAGGCAGGACAAGAAGCAACAGATGGAAACTAATCAAGGAGAGAAGCAACCTAGAACTAAGGAGAAACTTCCTGACAGTTAGAACAATTAACCAGTGGAACAACCTGCCTCCAGAAGCGGTGAATGCTCCAACACTGGAAGTTTTTAAGAAGAGACTGGACAGCCATTTGTCCGAAATGGTATAGGGTTTCCTGCCTGAGCAGGGGGTTGGACTAGATGACCTCCAAGGTCCCTTCCAACTTTATTATTATTAGTATTAGTATTAGTATTACCATGACATCAGGACCTTGCTTTCTCTCTGATTGAACGCGTTCTACTTTTCCATGCTAAAAGATGGCTTGGAGTAGCTGTCCAGCCTGACAAATATAGGGAACTTTGCAAAACTTTGTATACCCTGCCAAAGTCACCCCCAAATTGTTTCTAACAAAAAGAGAAAACGTGTTTTAAATCACGGCAAATAAACGCATTAACTGCATGTAACTACCTTTAATTGTAATGCTATTTATATTTAAAGCAAATTAAATCCAAGAAAGTTTTTACCCTATTCTTTTTTTGGAATACTGGCATGCTTCAAAGGCCTTCAGCTTTAATAACCCTTACCACCCTTCTTTTCATGGAAATAACAAGCGCTTTTATTTATAGACCATTATAGCACAACAAAATCTAGTTAAGCAAGTCATAAAAAAAATATAACACCTGGACTAAGTGCTACTACCTCATACTGTGCTCTAGCGAGAGAAATAATGAAATATTAGTGGAAACAATTCTTACTTTGGGACTGAGTAGATAACAGTGCCTAACCCAGCTTAGTTTAGGAATTCTTGGAAGTTGTAAAAAGGACAAGATAGGAGAGGGCTTGATTGAAAATCTGATGCAGTTTTGTTTGCACGATTACCCAGCTGACAGACCTCTTTAGGAATTAGGAGGTTTAATCCTCTTCTGATTACTACATGGTTCACTGAATATGCAGACTTTGTACCCATTGTGGTTTTTCAGTGCAGTGAAAGTGATGGACGGCAAGTGTGAATTATAATGTGACCTTAGGTCAGGGGTCTTCAAATTTGGCAACTTTAAGACTTGTGGACTTCAACTCCCAGAATTCCTCAGCCAGTCTTGGCTGGCTGAGGAATTCTGGGAGTTGAAGTCCATAAGTCTTAAAGTTGCCAAGTTTGAAGACCCCTGCCTTAGGTGAAGGTTTTATGACTGGGACATATTATTATTATTATTATTATTATTATTATTATTATTATTATTATTATTATTATTATTATTATTATTATTATTATTATTATTATTATTATTATTATTATTATTATTATTATATATTCCCTTTAAAGGATAATTGTTGCTTAGGTGAACTGTTTGCTTGGTGAATTTAACCCTTTGATGATCTCTAAGCAAGCCTTCCCTTTTTTCTTTCTCATCCAGTTTCCTTTTCCCCTTATCCTCATACCCATACTTCTTTAAAAAAAAAAAAAACTCCAGTGATGGAACATAAAAATAATAAGCATTTAGTAACAATAAATTATAAACCTTAACATAATAAAACTTGTTTCAATTAAACACACGTTCAAATACAACAATTATAAATAGTTCTTGGATTCTATTTCTAATTATATGTTATCTCAGAGTCTTCCACTACTCTCTTTATCTGATGATTCCTTTGCTTTTAAAACAAAAAACAAAAAAAACCTGACCCCTGGTGCAGTGGTGGCTTAACTGCTTCCATGTGTATTTTTGTTCAAGTTGTGCAGAAGATCAAAGGGGTGCTTCAGCATCACAAAGCTTCATGTGAAGTGACTCGATTTTCCAAACAACAGAGTGGAACAAATGTCCTGTTGCACTCTGACTGACTCTATTTGTTGAGATAAGGCAGCTGACCAGGCTGGATCCACTTCATGAACTCTTCACTACCTTGATGAGTTGGAGTGTCACTTTAACATCATGGCGAATAAATAAGAATTTAACACTGTCATGAATTCACTCTGAACAAGGAGTACAGCAGAAGAATCTTGTTCATTGCAAAGTGCAATGGCACCCCTTTATTTCCCTTAGTTTGCTTTTTTTTTTCTTAAATGTTAACACTGTAGTGAGTCAATAAGACTTTAAAGCAGGGGTCTTCAAACTTGGCCCTTTTATGACTTGTGGACTTCAACTCCCAGAATTCCTCAGCCAGCATGCCTGGCTGAGGAATTCTGGGAGTTGAAGTCCACAGTCATAAAAGAGTCAAGTTTGAAGACTCCTGCTTTAAGCCTGTCATGGATTCAGACTGAAGAAGGGGAAAAAAACACTAAGGAGAAGAACCATGTTTATTGTTGGGTGGGCATTTTAGAAAAAGAGGCAAATATTTTTTTAGGAATTGAGGGATAGAAAGGGGAAAATTCTAGGAATCTTATTTGCAGGCAAGTTTGGGAAAGGTAGTGCATTTCCTTGCCAGTGTAAAGTCCTTGCCAGGTGTGAGTTCTGTTGTTGTAGAACAGACATGTCGAACTCACGACATCATGTGACGTCGCGCGACATGTCGGAGCTTTTTTCCCATTGCCGGCAATGGGGTGGGCGCGGCTTCCTGATGACACGTCCAGCCCGTGGGCCGGCAGTTTGACACCCCTGTTGTAGAAGAAGAGGCAGAGCTGAAGGGTGGAGTTAAGCACATCATCAGCACAGAGTCCTTACATTGCCACAAACGGTCCAAGTCCAACCCCTCTTGAATTCGCTTGACACTTACCTGGTGCCAATTTAGTACTAAACTTTAGTTGACTAGATTCTCATGCATAGGCTTCAACATTAAATCCTCGAACCACAACTTAATGTATGGTCTGGATGCTTTGCACCTGACACTCATCTAGTCAACTAAATGATGGACTTAACTCTGCCTTTCCAGCTCTGTCTACTCTTCTCCTACAATTGTTGGGCAAAATGGGCCCTTTCTGCGGGCAGCAAAGCCAAGGAAGTCCATGATGAAAGAGATGGAACTTTGAAATCATCAGCTGATGGAGGTTAGAACAGGTGGGGTTTCTCCACGATGGAATGGTGAGGAGTCTTCTATTGTTTGGTTGATGGGATTGCAGGGACTTTGTCTGGGGGCAAGGATGGTCGGATTAGATTAGGCAGAAACCTGTTTGTGGCTGTGTGAATGTCTTTATGTAGCTGTGTGTGCGTGTGTATAGTCTTCATTTTGTCAGTTACATTTATTTTCTCCACTACTAACCCATATATATTTTTTTTCTGCAGTCTTCCTGAAATGAACTGGATCCCTCAAACCTGTCTGATCACACAGAAAATTGTACTAGTTTTCCTTTTATGGTATGGTAATTCATGCCTTGCTTCTAGGCCTCCCAGAGGACAAAATCAGAAATTCCTTAAATTCCAACTTAAAAAAAAAAAACAGTGACATTTACAGGAATGTAAACCACTGAACCATCCATTACCATTTCCCTTGTTTCCTCCCCCCCCCCCAAAGGCTATTGAAATTTGGACTCGGTCCCTGAGGAAATCACTATTTTGGTAACTTTCTCGTTTGATTCTAGTGAATAGCAACTATGTCTACAGAAAAAAAATATCTTTTTTTTAAAATGGGCAGATTGTTTTTTGAGCAGGTCACTTTATTTTATTCAAGAGGTGCACTGTTTGCATTATTCAAAAAAGGACGGTGGCTGGAGCAATCATGCATGTAGTTCTTTTTTTTTTTAAAAAAAAGAATATATTCAAAAAGGACAAAACAAACAAATAAGCCTAACAAGACTCCTGAAGAATCAAGGCAAGTGCACATCCAGCTTTTTGTCTTGCATCAGGTTGTGTAAGACAGGTTAATTTATCGCAAAAATAAACAAATGACAATAGTTCAGTTGCTTCATAGTCAGTTGGAATTTAAAGCAGATTCAGGAGGTGATTGAACGATCATCTTCGGTAGCTGTTGATAGTCTGATTGCCCTTGAATTTGTCCAGCCCTTCTTTAAAATCATGTAAATTTGCATCCAGCACTGCACCTGTCCACAAAATAATAAAATAAGTGTGCTTTAGCCAACAACAGGCACAGAGACACAAATAATGTTTTTTCACTTTAAAAAATTAACATTGGGGAATGGAGAATCAGTCATGCATCAATTATCCGTGCTTACTGAATTCAAGAATCAGCCAGAAACATTACATAAAGTCAACAGAGAAGAACATTTTCTAACAGTTTGATTTAATGAACTCTGAGTTAAACTATTCTTAGCATCCATTTCTAAAAAAATATTTTTAATCTTATCAATGCTCTCAGATTTCTTTTATATGAATGTTGTTATTTACCCTCTTAATGTTATCTTGTAGCAGGAACCAAACAAATTTAATAATAATAATAAATAAATACATAAATTTCCTGCATGATGGATCCAGTGGTAATATTAGATGAAGTGGAATGACCTCTAAGGTGGTGGCAGATTTATTTATTAATTTATTTGATTTGTTTTCTGTTCATTAGATTTGTTTTCTGCCCATCTCTCTTCAAGGCTTACAAACATTAAAGGTGAAATTACAAGAGGGGCCTCCTCATTCAGCTCCTTCTCTGCACCAGTCAGAGAAATTTTTCTTCATCTGTCCTTTCAATTTATTGTAGGATAGAACATTTATTTATTTAGAAAACTCATATAGCTGCCCAACTCATGATAACTCCGGGCAGTTTACAAAGATAAAACCCCAGTCCAAACCCCAAGAAACCTTTACCTCCTGGAAACAAAAATCAGACCAGCCACTTGATGGGATCCATATCATTCTGGGTTCCCCAGGTCCATTGGCAGAACCATGTCTTCAGGCCCTTGTGAAAGAATGTCAAAATGGGGGCCAATCTTATCTCTACAAGGTTTATGTTCCACAAGAAGAAAGCCACCATGGAGAAGGGTCTCAGATGGACCTCCTTAGGAGAAGGGATCCTGTCTCTCCACTCTGGTGGGTTAGATAGATCTAATTGGGAAAAGACAGTCTTTCAAAGCTTTGTAGGGCTTTGAAGGTGACAACCAGCATCTTGAATATGGCCCAGAAGCAAATCAACAGCCAATACAGCTCCCACAGGAGAGATGACATTTAGGGATGAATTTGAAAGAAAAAGATAAATTTGGAGAAATTTCCAAGGTTAGATAGTGGTGTTATCTGGTTGAAGTAGGAGAAGTCCAGGCAGAGCTTGGGGGAGGAGTTAAATGAGTTATCAGCCTAGAGTCATGTTCCCACAAATGGTCTAAGTCCAACCTCTCTTGAATTCCATTGACCCTTATCTGGAACCAATTTAGAATCTCTTGTATAGCTCAAGCAATAAAGTTTGAGCTATAAACCTAGAATTAAGGAGAAACTTCCTGATAGTTAGAACAATTAACCAGTGGAACAACCTGCCTCCAGAAGCGGTGAATGCTCCAACACTGGAAGTTTTTAAGAAGAGATTGGACAGCCATTTGTCTGAAATGGTATAGGGTTTCCTGTCTGAGCAGGGGGGTTGGACTAGATGACCTCCAAGGTCCCTTCCAACTTTTATTGTTGTTGTTGTTGTTGTTGTTGTTGTTGTTGTTGTTGTTTGGTTGTTGTTGTTGTTATTATTATTATTATTAAATCTTCTGAACTGCAATTTAATGTATAGTCCTAATTCTTTACATCTGACAGGGCTTGACCAAAGCTTTCCTGTCCCTATCTCCTGAATGATACATCTCCTTTTTCTCTGCAAACATCTCTCCAAATGTCATGCAATTTCATTGGCTTCCCATACAGGTCCTTGACTTACAACAAGTCATTTAGTGACCATTCAAAGTTTGATGGACCTAATCGGAGGCTACTTATGACTAAAATCCAAAGTTCTGATGGTTACCATACCCCACCTCCCACCCCGCACTTACATGAGCAAAATATGGATGCTCAGCAACCAGGCTGCATTTACATCTATTTACAGCATCCTGCATGTGGCCACATTTTATGATGGTTTTACCAAAAACCTGCATTTACTTTTGAGGCATTTGATTAACCATCGCTCCAAAAAAAAGTCATAAAATTGGGTTGGTCATGTGATCAACCCAATTTTCAACCATCTCGATTTACAACCATCAAGGGCAGATTCCATTATATCTGTAAATTGAGGACTGCTGTACTTTTATTATATAGCAATGGCACTTAGACTTATATACCGCTTCATAGTGCTTTGCAACCTTTTCTACACGGTTTACAGAGTCAAGATATCGCCCCCAACAATCTGGGTCCTCATTTTATTGACCTTGAAAGGATGGAAGGCTGAGTCAACCTTGAGCCAGTCAGGATTGAACTTCTGGAGTGAGCAGTGAGTTAGCCTGCAATACTGCATTGTAACCACTGCGCCACCATGGCTCATATCCCAACTTTACCAGTAGCTGTGCTATTGTCAGTGTTAACTGCGCAGGTCTTGAGACGTCTCCTTTCACTGCAGAAATTTAGACAGTGTCCATCCAATAATTCCCATCAGCTTACAGGGCTTTGAATGCCTAAATTTGTGACTCACTGCTTCTTTTCTAGCAACTCACAGGATTAAGCCATTAGTCCCTGTTGAAAACAAACTCATAAAATGCTATGTGAAGATATTACTGCATATTTAAATGGAGGCTTATTAAGGAATGCAAACAATTTTATTTTATATAAAATCCTGTCCATACTTCAAATAGCTGAGGAAAACAATAGGAATATGCAATTAACTATAAAATTTCATGTAGGGAAAAAATGTGTATTTTTTTTTAATCAGGATAAAAGATAAACTATGCATAATAGTTGGAAGGGTTTTTGTTTGGTGAAAATATATATATATATATAAAAAACAAAAGGAATATCACAGCATAGATAATGGAGCCGTTTGCCAGTTCTATTATTATAACTTCTCAAGGTCACAGACTCATAAGAGATGATTATCATATCATTAGCCTTCTCCTATAAAACTAATTTCCTATTTCAACACTGATGCAGATATCCTTAGTTGATTGAAAGGGATGAAGGTAAGAAAAAAAAAACCTTCTGGCATAATTTCCTTTAATGGGTTGAGTCTTGGGAGTTTACATTTCATTTTAGAGGAGGAGGAAATGGAGATGGAGGGAATTCACACTCCATTGAAACTAACCTACATTAATTGTGTAGAACTAAAAGGTACAGAGAGTCTTTAACTTACAACCATAATTGAGCCCAAAATTTCTGTTTCTAAGCAAGACAGTTATTAAGTGACTTTTGCCCCATTTTACGACCCTGCTTGCCACAGTGATTAAGTGAATCCCTGAAGTTGTGGAGTTAGTAACACAGTTGTTAAGTGAATCTGGCTTTTTCCATTGACTTTGCTTGTCAAAAGGTAGCAAAAGATGATTACATAACTTCAGGACACTGAAACCATCATAAATGTGAACTAGTTGACAAGCGTCTGAATTTTGATCACGTGACCATGGGGATGCTGCAAAAGTCATTAGTGTGAAAAACAGTCATAAGTCACTTTTTTCAGTACCATTGTAACTTCGAACGGTTACTAAATCAATGGTTGTAAGTTGAGGACTACATGTAAAATAAACACAATTCCCTGATCAATTTCCAACCCTTTCTCCACCCCCAGTTTCATGCAATAGCAATAGCACTTAGACTTATATACTGCTTCATAGTTCTTTACCGCCCTCTCTAAGCGGTTTACAGAGTCAGCCTATTGCCCCCAACAATCTGGGTCCTCATTTTACCAACCTCAGGAGGATGGAAGTTTGAGTCAAACTTGAGCAGTGAGCAGAATCAGCCTGCAATATTAACCACTGTGCCACCATGGCTCCTATTTATAGCAATATCAATAGCACTTATTGCCCCTAACAATCTGGGTCCTCATTTTACCAACCTCGGAAGGATGGAAGGCTGATCAACCTTGAGCAAATCAGGATTGAACTGCTGGCTGTGGGCAGAGTTAGCCTGCAATATTGCATTCTAACCACTGCACCACCACAGCTCTTAGTATGACTATGTGTTGTTTTATTTTCTGGTCAGGATCGAACTGCTGGCAGTAGAAGGCAGAATTAGCCTGCAACACTGCATTCTAATCATTGTGCCACCATGGCTCAGTAAGTCCATGTATGCAATCATACATGGACTCAGAGATGCCAAATGCAGCCATGTATACTAACATCAGCTCTAGCTTTGCACACAGGAATGCACACAGAGTCATATACTGTATATGAAGTGAAATCTATATGTATATGTACACACACACCTTGTATATTTAGATGTATAGAGTCCATGCTTAAGGTTCTGTGATGTAATCCATACGTCCATGTCCAATTGGGGAAGATCTGGAGCCAGACAGGACCACTGACGTACTTCTACCCTTGTCAAGAATGAGTGTGGGTTTTGTACAATTGTCACAACAATTAGTGTTCTTGTCAGAGTGATGCCTATGTGATCTGGAATTGGTGGATCAAGTTGCCTTCTTGGTGCCCTTTGATACCATCAACCATGGTGTCCTCCTTGAGCAGCTTTAGGGGCTGGGAGTGTTGTTCTGATTTACTTCCTCTTTCGCCATTCCCAGTTAGTGTTACTAGGGAGCAAGAAGTCTGGCCCTCAGCCTCTGTTTTGCAGAATTCCACAAGGTCTGGTACTTTCTCTGCTTCTGTTTAACATTTACGTGAAGGTGCTGGATGACATCATCCATCATCATGGGGTGAGATATAATCAGTATGCTGATGATACTCCCCTATAGATCTCCATCCTTGGCAAAGTGAGTGATGTGTGGATGTTCTTTCCTGGTGCCTGGAGGCTGTGGAGGCCTGGATGGGGAACAACAGTCTGAACCCCTGGTACAACAGGGTTGACTACTAACTGAGTTCCACTTGGCCTCCCATTTGTGCTTTCTACTGAGCATAGTAAGAGGAGGAAAAAAAAACCCTGAAAGATTAGAATAGTCAACTTTCCCATCCTACATTTTGCTAAGAACTCCATATCAGCTGAAGCACTAAATATTTTTTCTTCTCAAAGGGGATTAGAAAATGAATAGGCGACAAAGAGGGAAAACTGCTAGAAATGTTTCTGATTTTCCAATTCTGATGCAAAGCATAATACGACAGATCACTGTCCTGAAAAGTCAATATATAGAGATAGATTAGTGTTGTATAAGTTCAGGCAATTGTGGTCAAGCAACAGAAATTCACTCAGGACACCTTTAATGTGAATTTATTCAATATTCATATCACTCAGTCCTACTTTTGAGCCAGTTTTATTCTATCCTTGGGGAGCCTATATACACATACATAAACAAACATCAGTGCAGAAACAGAAACATATACTGTAATG
The DNA here is from genome assembly GCA_023970755.1 of Azemiops feae. Lineage (NCBI taxonomy): Eukaryota > Metazoa > Chordata > Lepidosauria > Squamata > Viperidae > Azemiops > Azemiops feae. Next base: position 1,143,564 of record JALGBA010000349.1, on the reverse strand, counting down.
AATAAACCAAGCCCTGAAAGCAATCAATAATATTGCAAGTTAAGATAGCACAATGAAAACTCAAAGGATCTCAAATACATCACTTATTTTTGAGTAAAGGAAGTAACATGCTTACCTGAAACTTAATAATTGCAGTGCCAGATCAGCCATCTGAGAAATTTGGTTTGCAGTTGAAAATCATTGCTGAAAAGTCCCATATTTGGCCGTTAGAATTTCTCTAGTCTTCATCCAATGATGATCTCAATCAATGGATGCATACTTTAGCTATCCAGGTCAGTAAATATCCATATCAAAACCAGCAGGACCTCTTCAGTATAAGCATCTTTACTATAACATTAACAAAAGAAAGTTATTCAGCAAACATACTATTTGGAACCTTTTTAATGTCTGCCATTTTATGATGCTGATTTTACTGGGATTTATGAAATAATAAGCCCAGAAGATTCTTTAGAAACCAAGTGGAGACATATAAATGTAATTACTCATTAACTAATTAACAAACTAATCAACACCATTGGGAATGATAATAAGCAGTGCACAGCAATACTATAGGATGCATTCGTATTCCAAGTCACAACCGTTTAGCTTCTATTCCCAGCCCAACTATTTTTTAAATCTCTGGAGCCCTGAAAATCAGCTTAAAATTACAGACAAAGATTTTGCTTTAAAAAAAAAAAATGAGTATAAGAAGTATGCTGAGCCTTCAGTAAGCTCATTATTTTGCTAAAAACAACAACAAAACCAAATCCAAAATGCCAAATTAAAAAAAAAAAAAAAACTCCTTCCAGTGAAGTTGTCACATCACTGCCACATGCCAAGCAGTGAAATCAGGGGGCCCAAACCAAGAAAGACACACAGTTTCTTCTAAGCAATTTCCTTGATTGTTCCTCACCTATAGATAGAAATCTTGCCAAACAAAAGCAGCTACATGCCTCATTAAAGGTGTGGTTTGAGAATTAGTAGGAAGGAGCCATCTTAACCCTCTAACTCTCAACCAAGCTATCTAAACTTTGCTGTTTCTTCGTCCTTCAAAATGGAGCCCCTCCCTCTTGGGAATCCAGACTACATTCCACCACAAGGCATTAGAGAACAAAATAATTGCATGATCCTAATTTAGGTCAGAAGCTACATTCTGAGTTTATTTATAAACTTTCCACAGTTTCAAGAAAAATATATATAGTTCTACCCTGAAAAAGTTTCCTGCAATTTTTTTTGTGTGTGTGCAGTTAATTAGAGGGGCAGGAATGTGGTTTTTATTTGTTTTTTTTTTCAAAGGTGCATGGCCTTATTTTGCTGTGAGAAAGATACATGCTGTGGAGTCTTCCACTCTACAAGCATCTCTGCAGGATTCTTGGATGCTTTTGCTTTTTTAGTGAAGGCTTTTTTTTTTCCAAATTGAGATTTACAATATGGGCAGCCAGGAAAGTGATAGAAAGATGTGTAATGGAAAACAACAAGGCTACCAACATCACCCTTTGTTAATTTCAGCAGTAAAATGTAAAAACATCACCAAAAGAACTTGAAAGAACACCTCAAAATCTTCAAGAATAAGGTAAACATCCCCCCCCCCGAAGACTCTCTCCTAAACAAAGAACATATATGAGAAATTGCAAGAGAGGTTCTGATACAGTATTAATTCCTAGCATTAAGTGATGCCTGACACTCAACTTAGGATCTGGTCTGTGTAAGAGAGGTGCTATATCATTGGTACAAATCTAAACTACAAAACCCAGAAGCCTGTTCTCATACACGAGAGTCCTGAGGACGTGACGCCACCATGTGGGAAGGTTGACATATCAGTGGAAATGATTTTACACATCCCTAGTCAAAATATACCTCTCAAATTATGCTTGATTTATATCTCCGCTATTACATTCTGAGTTTAATTAAAACGAACTTGCTAACAGGGGATGCCACGCATGTTCAAAGTGTTCAGGAAGAAAGTGTTGGACCACAATCTTCATGCAGATTGAACAGCAACCATGCATCTTTTGAATGTTTCCCATTTGGAGCAGCTGGCGCTATTTAGCCTGAAAAATAAAACACTTCAGACAGTTTCTCTATCACTGTTAATTAAAAAAACAAAAACAGAAAACAGCAAGGTAAATAGAGTAATCAAGGGATCAATAAAATATTATTATTTTAATGAAGATCTTGCCGGAATAGTGCAAGGTTTTGAAGCGTTCGTATATATGGGAGCAATGTCACAGAAGCACATAAGGTCTCCAGAGGGAAGATGAGGGAGAATAGACCAGATTTCCCTACTTGAAAATAACCAGACAATACATTTTACCCTCTTTCTAAAGAGAAGAAAATTAATCCAGGATACACTTTTGCACATTGCTATAGTTGCTCCATGTACCACTACATTGCCATTAGCTCTCTGATTAATGTGAAGTACCTTTCACTTATTTGACATGAAACATTTGTTCGCAGAATTTAAAACAGTGCCTACAGTTAAAGTAGGGTTGTCCATTATAATGAGCTACATGGATTGAAGTAGATTCTAATTTTGCTGATTTAATCCAGGAGTGGCGTTATTGGGTCAGGGGAACAAAATACTAAATTGTAGTTACTACTGGCATCCAGTATTCTTTACACTGTTGGTCCAGCACATAGCAGAACTTTGCATCAGCTCATCTCAGGGACCAATCCCTGGCCCTGCAGGCCTCAAAGTGCCTTCAACTTATGAATGAGTGAATTGTCTGTTTATCCTCCATGTGGCATTTTGATGTGCTCGGGCAGAAGACTGATCGTTTTAAAGAAATTCACCAAAAACCTGCACATACATATATTGATTTTTAAACCAGGGTTGATCTTATTGTCACGTAAAGGAAGGTAACTGTCTCAAGTAATGAATACTATGATTGCAAGAGACCACTGGACTTCAACTGATCACGTTGTTGTCTTTAAAAAGAATGAAAGCTGGAAGGATATACCTATACACACATACATATATTGCATAGATGCACATCCATACACACACATAAGGAAGGGATGGGTGAAGAAGAACATTAATAAATTAAGTGAAGAAAGATTGAAAATCTTTATAATAAGAATTGGAATAAAGATAAGCTAAAAATAAATATGTTGATTGTTCACAACAAGAGTGTGCAGTTGCCCATGAATCATTCCAGAGAAGAGTTGGGCAGTAATGAACATATATCTGTCTTGGAATAGCAATAGCTCTTAGACTTATATATCACTTAATAGTGTTTACAACACTCTCTAAAGCCTGAGTCAACCTTGAGCCTGTCAGGATCGAACTCCTGGCAGTGGGCAGAGTCAGCCTGCAGTACTGCATTCTAACCAATATGCCACCACAGCTCCTATCCTTTCTTGATACTCCTCCCTTCTATTTACTTGTCTTGCATCCTTCCAAAAATCTATGAATAATCAACCACAACAGGCATACAACACCCTCCATCCCTTCTTAATTGTTCTGTCCTGTACCAGGTTTAAACTCCACTTGAATCAGAACTCAGCTCTAATATATACCATGGCTGGAATAAGACAGTCAATGTTTGAGGTAAAGCAGAAACTAGACATATTTGGCAACTCAGCCATAAACTAGGGCCAGGAAAACCAGGCAGCAAGAAACAAATAAAAATGAAAGATATATCACAGCTGAAAAATAACTTGTTGCTCAAATAGTAGAACAGAAGGATTCTTCTGCAGATGTCAGTAGGATCTAAGGTGTATCTCGCTGGGTGGAATCAGTTCAAGGCTTAAAGATACTTATTTGACAAGTTACAGCTGCAGTTCAATGACTTACCTGTTGGGATAAATGTTCTCATATCCTAGCAATTCTTGACAATCACCATTTATTGGATTAAACTAGGTCAAATATGAGGCAGATGTCCCTTGATTCAAAGGGACACCTTGGGTTGTATGCTGCAGGGTTTCTAAAACAGAGAAAAGAAGATCAAAGCACACTATCTTGATGTGCATCGGAAGCATTAATTTATTCATATAACAATGGAAAGCTAAAATCCTGCATTGACTGAAGAAATCCTTTCACTTCACTTAGAAAAATGGATCCTGCTAAAATTCCAGAAAAAGGAGAAAGTTTATTCTCTCTATTGTATTTATAACAAAATAATCCAATTGTATGACAGATGGCACAGAAAATTTCCTGCTGAACAATCCTCACACAATCCTAAGAGATGGGAGCTTTGTTTTTGTTCTGCATGCAGGTATTTGGTGAAAATAAAAAAAGACCTTGGGTTTGGCACAAGACCAAAATCAGCCCTGCCTTCCTAATAAATCTTGTTTTCTCTGATTTTGCTCCTGAGACTATATATATTTGTATTTTTCACAATATAGGATCTTCCACCAGCATAACCACTGTCCATGCTTATGCCTCAAATCCAAGTAATGAAAACTGTTTCTATTGTCTTCTGGTGAGCCTGAGATCACACAGTCTATTCCAAGCTATTTGTTTTGTGAAAGCAAAACACATCTGGTTAAGACTCAGTGGGTTTTCTTTGTTTTAGATTTCTTTGATTACAATTCTTGACTTTTTACTGCCCGTTCCACGGGTATGCTATGTGGGAGAGAAGACATCTTGTAAAACTCATTAATTTCAATTGGATTTATTTTCCCATAGAGAAAGATCTTAAATAACCTTACTTATGCAAATCAGGCCTAATTACTTCCAGTAAAGATGCAGGTTGAATTATATGGTATATTAGAGGGCAGCCTCTTCATGAAATCTGAAACATTTTAACCATTCACAATTCTCATGTTTGTCTGTTTGCTTGTAGTTAACCATGTTCATTATAATCACAGATGTAGGTCTACTTTTCCAAGTTGCTGGAAGTTGCATCAGTCTTCCCTGACTTTAAAAGAACTGAGAGGTGATAGCATCTTAGTTCTTTTAAAGTCAGGGAAGACTGATGCTGGCAGGAATAGCCAACACTCCAGAAGACAGGCTTAAGATACAGGAGGACCTGGACACACTTGAACACTGGGCGCTATCTAACAAAATGAAATTCAATGGTGAAAAAAGTAAGGTTCTACATTTAGGCAAGAAAAACCAAATGTACAGGTATAGTATAGGGGGAACCTTGCTCAATAGTAGTAACTGTGAGAGGGATCTCGGAGTCCTAGTGGACAATCACTTAAATATGAGCCAGCAGTGTGCTGCAGCTGCCAAAAAAGCCAACACAGTGCTGGGCTGCATTAACAGAGGGATAGAATCAAGATCACGTGAAGTATTAATACCACTTTACAATGCCATGGTAAGGCCACATTTGGAATACTGCATCCAGTTTTGGTCACCACGATGTAAAAAAGATGTTGAGACTCTAGAAAGAGTGCAGAGAAGGGCAACAAAGATGATTAGGGGACTGGAGGCTAAAGCGTATCAGGAACGTTTGCTGGAATTGGGTATGTCTAGTTTAATGAAAAGAAGGACTAGGGGTGACATGATAGCAGTGTTCCAATATCTCAGGGTTGCACAAAGAAGAGGGAGTCAAGCTATTCTCCAAGGCGCCTGAGGGCAGGACAAGAAGTAATGGATGGAAACTAGTCAAGGAGAGAAGCAACCTGGAACTGAGAGAAACTTCTGACAGTTTAAAACAATTAACCAGTGGAACAACCTGCCTCCAGAAGCGGTGAATGCTCCAACACTGGAAGTTTTTAAGAAGAGACTGGACAGCCATTTGTCCGAAATGGTATAGGGTTTCCTGCCTGAGCAGGGGATTGGACCCGATGACCTCCAAGGTCCCTTCCAACTTTATTATTATTATTATTATTATTATTATTATTATTATTATTATTATTATTATTATTATTATTATTATTATTATTATTATTATTATTATTATTATTATTATTATTATTATTATTATTATCTTACTCTGATTAGTGTGCCTAGCATTCTTTCAAGATGGGAAAACCTACAGCTATAATCTCTTGGAAAAATGCATCCAATTTTCATTTTCATTTATAGAAAATCAAGACATTTGCAAATCCAGAACATAAAAAGCTTTCTTACATTGGAAAAGTTTTATTTCCATGTGTCAAGTGCAGAACTGTCTGTTTTGATGGAGAAAGAGGGTTTCTTCCTTGCTAATTTTTAATTAGGGTTCTTTTAAACGGAGTTGCAACAAATTTGCAGAAGAAATGAGCAAGAGGAACAAATGGTATCATACATGTCATGTGACGTGAATTATGTAATTGGGATCATTCACATCAGTTACATAATTACATAATTTGCATAATTCATTACGGCACCTTGATACAAATAATGTCTTCATGGCTATACCAAATATCCATAAAATGAGCAATGAATTCTTCTTAAACTCCTTTCAAACTATATTTTGTACAGATGTTCATTTCAGCATCTATTGTAGGGGGGGAAATGAAAACATTGGAAACTATTAATAAAAGCTCTTCTTTTCAAACTGAGCATGGAGAGGACTAAATGTCTATGGAGAGTCTCAGTCATGTCGGTCATGGTTGTCTCCAAGGTGCTTTTTCAAAAGGCAACTGGACTTTGTTTTTCTTTGAAGACATTTCACTTCTCATCCAAGAAGCTTCAGTTCTGAGTGAATGGTAGAGAATGGAAGGATTTATATTCCTTGAAGTCATCTGGTCATTTGCACTCTAAGAGTCATTGAGGCCACGTGGAGGTTTATCTATGCCCTCAAGGTCACCTGAATAGTGCAAATGGATGTAGAGACTTCTTGGAACTGCTGAAAGCGGTCCTTCCAGCAGTTCCAAGAAGGTTTCACACCCATTTGCACTACTCAGGTGACCCTGAGGGCACAGATAAACCTCCAAGTGGCCTCAACAACTCTCAGAAAGAGTGCTAATGTCCAGATAGCTGCAAGGAATATAAATCCTTCCCTTCTTCACCATTCAGTCAGAACTGAAGAAGCTTCTTGGATGAGAAGCAAAATGTCTTCAAGGAAAAACAAAGAAAGTCCAGTTGCCTTTTGAAAAAGCATCTTTGGGAGAGAGGAAAGTTGTACTTTTTTGGGCCCAAACTTTTTATCCTTCTCAAATACTGTCCCTGTTTTTCCCATCCTGAAAATACTTTCCTAATATCACCTTAGAATAATCTCCTGATAATTACTCCTTGACTTTCCCTCAGTAATCCAATTATGATACATCTAATCACGATGTGTCTTTTCTTGTCCTTGATTTGTTTTTATTCACAGCCCTTGAAGACATACTTTTTGAAATATTCATCTTTCTTTGTACACAAATTTTTTGGTACGTCTCTTTTTTACTTCTTTCTTTTATTCTTCATGGATATAGTAGACATTTATCTGGGTAAATTCACATAATTAACTTCCAGCTATGGAAAAAAATCACATGTACAAGAAAAAAATTTTCTTGTAAAAAATTACTACATAAATTGTAGTTGGAACACTTCTACTTTAGAAAAGATATTGAGGTACTTTCCATATCTACTATTTAGGTTTTATTTTTTAAGTCTCTATTGGCCCACGTATTTCTAGTTGGTTCCTGCTAATGCAACTAATTAGAACATAATTAAGTCAAATTATCTGAAATAATAATTTAATGCTTACAAAAAATATTACAGCCACAGTGCATGATTTCATATGCTCTGAATGACCTTTCATAATAAGAAGGACTTAGGAAGCATAATCACCTTGTTATTTAAACTGGTTAATCGGCTCATTAAGTTTTCCCTTTTGTCTTTTTCATGTCTTCTTAACATGAAATCAGGTGCACTGAAACAATAGCACAACATTATGTTTGTGTAAGATCTGGATCCTTTTCAGGAGACAGTTGCTTTCTGTCATTTATAGCAGTCATGATTGCCTATTGAAGAAACAGGTGTGTGGGTGTGTTTCCTGCTTTGCAAGGAGTGGAGGAATTCTTCATAATATGAGGAAATGGGAAGCCAGATCCCTGATTACAAAATCTTCACCTAAATATGCAGTATTGAAATGTAGGGTTCAGGTCTGGAGAAAGGAAGAAGGACCCTGACCTCCTGAACTCATTTTCTGCATATAAAAAAAGCATTATATAAAGAACTACTTCCTTGTATAGCCATCATCTATTTTTTTTTTGTTACAAAATGATCTGACCATGCTTTGCAATTAGAGAACATATATATTGCAATGGTTAAAGATGCTGAGCTTCTCAGCTGGACAACTGACTGCCCAGGTTCAAGACTCGAACTCTGAGCAATGGGGTGAGCTCCCGTTACTTGCCCCAGCTCCTGTCCACTCTGAAAGCATGCAAATGCAAGTAGATAAATAGGTACCACTTTGATGAGAAGGTAACAATGTTCTATGTTCCTTTGGCATATAGCCAGGCTGGCTACATGACCATGGAAATTGTCTTTGGACAACATGAGCTCCCTCAGCCAAGAAACAAAGATGAGATCTCTCTATCTCTCTATCTCTCTATCTATCTATCTATCTATCTATCTATCTCTCTATCTATCTATCTATCTATCTATCTATCTATCTATCTATCTATCTATCTATCTATCTATCTATCTATCTATCTATCTATCTATCTATCTATCTATCTATCTATATCTATACAGAGAGAGAGAGAGAGAGAGAGAGAGAGAGAGAGAGAGAGAGAGAGAGAGAGAGAGATTCAAAATATCCAGACAGAATTTTTATAGGCATTTGTGGACAAGCTTGATTAGGATCCAGATCCAGCTTCAAATGAGTGAGCCCTCTAGTCAGTCCCTCATTTGAAAGGATTTGCTGAAGGAGGGGAAACGTTCAGTTTAAGGATGATTGACTTGGCAGCCATGGCAGAGTCCCTGCCATTGCAGATGGCTGAGTCTGAGGGTGGTCTCATCTGAATACTCCAAATTACTTAAACCAATTCAATGCATTGCAGAAAATTTTGAGTAGCTTCCTCCCTCTCTGATTCTCAACTTAGTTTTTAGAACCTGGCTTAACCATTTAAAGAAGCTGCTCACTTTTGTAGATTTTTGTATTAATACAAGCCTAGTAAGAGCTAATATGACTTCAACCAAAAGTTGTAAAATGAACATCAGTAACTATATTTATGTCTAGGTCACCATACAATATAGACTTTTTTTATAAGGATGTATTAGCAAGCAGTATCACCCTTAATGGTAGTATTATGTCAGATTATGATATTTGTACAAGTAGTCCTTGACTTATGAGCATTCATTTAGAGACTGAGGGCTGAGAAAAGTGATTTGTGACTGGTCCTTGCACTTGCAGCTACTGCAGCATCATGTCACGAAAATTTGGACACGTGTCAGCTTTTAATTATTTATGATGGTTGCAGTGTCTGGGGACATGTGGTTGTCATTTGCAACTTCCCTACTGGCTTCCAACCAGCAAAGTCAATAGGAGAAACCGAATTTGCTTAATGACTACATGATTTACTTATTAACCATGGTGATTCACTAAGAGACCATGGCAAAAAAGTTCATAAAATCCAGCATGACTCCCTTAATGACTCCCTTGCTTAGCACAATTGCATTCATAAGTTGAGGCCTACCTGTACTGCCTTCTATTAGATCCCAACACCACCTCACACTGTGCTCTAGATGGTCATATGGGCCATCTTCTTAGCTGTGGAAGTCTGGTCTTTAAATCTGAGATCTAGTCCTAGTCGCCTCATTAAAAACTTCCCAGGGCTCATCTAACGGTTGAAATTCCATACCAAACTAAGCTGACCAACAACACTATCCTTGGTGGACACAAGAGCTACTCAAAACTGTACAAGAATATGTTATGCAAATGTTCCATTTTGTTGCCTGACATAGTGATGAAATAATAATCAAGTTTGCAAAGCCCAAGTTGTATGTTTAAATGTCCCCTGTTCGCTGAAAGATTACTGAATAGAGTGACAAAGGGTTCCAAATGCTCTTATAAAAAAAGGCAGTGTGTTCTTTTCTTTTCTTTTCTTTTTTTTGGAGAAGTCTGTCCTGTTTCATTTACTGGTCTGTCGCTTTACTGCAGGGGTGTCAAACTGCTGACCTGTGGGCCGGTTGCATCATGCGGAGGCTGCACCCACCCCAGCTCCGGCAATGAGAAAAAAGTTGTGATACGTCGTGACATGTCACGTGACGTGGCAAGTTTAACACCCATCCTTTACTGCATGTATGACTGCTTCCGTCATATTTCATTACTCCACTGACCATGCAAAACACAATATTACTGAGGCAACGAGGAGTGTTACATTGTGGCGAACCTATGGCACACGTGCCACAGGTGGCATGCAGAGCCTTCTCTGTGGGCACGCACGCAGTTGCCCCACTCCTAGGCCTCCGCCGCCGTGTGAAGAAAAAAAAAGGTTCAATCAGTCAATTTCAACTTCTCGCGGGAAAAAAAAAGATCTCGCAAAGTTGGAATTGCTTGATTGAACTTTATTTTCAGTCCCACACAGCGGCAAAGGAGCTGCGGGGCTCAGGAGCCTCCCCCCATGCCCCCCCCACCCGCTGTGCAACCCAAAACCCACTTATGTATTGCCGGGTGCCGGGTGGGCGTGGCTATGGTGGAAATGGCAGACTGGGTAGGCGTGGCCAGGGTGGGCATGGCCAGCTCGATGTTGCTCTGGCGGGTGGGACAGTGGGCAGGAGGCCATCTTGCTCGACTTACAGCAGTTTACTTAGTGACATTCGTCACCACTGGCTTAGATAATGAAACCTAACCTCTTCTTTACCTGGGCAACAGAATTCAAGAGGTGGTGAAGACTAATACAGGAAGTCCTCAACGTACAATCACAATTGAGCCCAAAATTTCCGTTGCTAAGTGAAACATTTGCTAAGTGAATTTTGCCCCCTTTTACGACCTTTCTTGCCACAGTTGTTAAGTGAATCACTGCAGTTGTTAAGTGAATCTGGCTTTCCAGTTGACTTTGCTTGTCAGGAGGATGCAAAAGGCGATCACATGACCCCTGGACACTGCGACCGTCATAAATATGAACCAGTTGCCAAGCGTCTGAATTTTATTCACGTGACCACGGGGATGCTGCAACAGTCATAAGTGTGAAAAATGGTCATAAGTCATTTTTTCCAGTGCCATTGTAACTTTGAATGTCACTAAATGAACTGTTGTAAGTCGAGGACTACCTGTACTGTGAAATTTTTATTTTACAGTTTTTAACTCCTCCATCTCCTCCTCCTTCCCCTCAAACTTTTCTTTTTCCTCAACTGAATAAGGGATAAACACAAATTTAATTCCTAAACAAATTTAACCTAGTGATATATAGAGAAGTACACAACATAACACAACATAACTAAGTACACAACATAACTAAGTAGTTCCCATACTACTCTGCAACCATGATGTCCAGAGACATGGATCTTGATGTAATATTCCACAAGGACTTGTCTGTTGAGAATAGTGGGTATTAGAATATAATAGTGGGTATTAGAATATAACAGATACGACAAAATTATCTTAAAAGTGATTGGGAAAAAAATAAACATGGAAGTAAGTCTTCTAGCTACAAGACATTGTTTCAAAATACAGTATGTGTTTGATTTTGCTTCATTTTTTTAATAACTAAACTTACCTTTTAGTCACCCAGAATGATTGTGGTGAAATGGGCAGGCATATTAATCAAATTAATAAATAAAAACTCATTTTAAAAATACCCATAACCTTTCTGAGGCGGTTTCTTGATTTGTGTGAAGTAAACTTTACCTTAGGATATACAGACACATTCATATTGTCTTCATGGGGTTCAGTGCTTTTATGTGTTTCTTTGGCAACATTTTTCTTCTTCCTGCAGTAGCCATATTTGGCCATCCTGCAAAGTAATCGAACGATGGGTCATTTCTCCTCAGCCTAATTGAACACAGCAACTCAGCTTTTATGAGCTTTCCCAGGGAGTGTTGCAGCACTACAGAATAAAAGTATATTACTTTTCAAGAGTCTTTTTTTCCCAGCATGCAATACAACCCAGCACCTTCTTAGTGATGGTATTTCAGCACACACTTTGGTCATTGGATAGGAAAGAGAAACATATTGAGGAAATATTCTTTCCACTGGTGTTTACTTTCCTTATATAAATAAAAAATCTTTAATGTGGTTGCAGTGGTGTAGGCTTCTTATTTTTCATACCTGAGTTTTTAGCTATTAACAGTTATGCTTCCTAATTGTTAATAATTAAAATAATAAAGGAACCAACCATTTAAAAGAACTTCTATTAGATTGCAAGGCAGCTTATACTTGTGCCAGAATGTAACAGAATAACAGAGTTGGAAGGGACCTTGGAGATCTTCTAGTCCAACCCACTGCTCAAGCAGGAAACCCTATACCTTCAGACAAATGGCTGTCCAGCCTCTTCTTAAAAACTTCCAGTGTTGGAGCATTCACAGCTTCTGGAGGCAGGTCGTTCCACTGATTAATTGTTCTGTCATGAAATTCCTCCTTAGTTCTAGGTTGCTTCTCTCTTTGGTTAGTTTCCATCCGTTGCTTCTTGTCCTGCCTTCAGGTGCTTCGGAGAATAGCTTGACCTCCTTTTCTTTGTGTAGATAATCCAGAATGCCCATATGGTATGCATTAAACCATCATGATCTGTATGAATACATTTTAGGCATTTTTGTTGCCTAAACACATAATACTATATGTCTGAGCTGGGAGTAATTCTATGATCTCAGATATGGTATGTGTGAGCTGGGAATAATTTTATGACCTCAGATATAATATCTATATAAATGACTGTAGCATACTAAAGAAATTGCACATTTAAGTTAATGCTGGATGAGAATTCCATTTCATACATTTAAAAAAAAAAGAGCCAATGGACATTTGTCCATTTCTTCATAAATGAGAGAGGCAGGAACAAGAAGAAGAAGAAGAAGAAGAAGAAGAAGAAGAAGAAGAAGAAGAAGAAGAAGAAGAAGAAGAAGAAGAAGAAGAAGAAGAAGAAGAAGAAGAAGAAGAAGAAGAAGAAGAAGAAGAAGAAGAAGAAGAAGAAGAAGAAGAAGAAGAAGAAGAAGAAGAAGAAGAAGAAGAAGAAGAAGAAGAAGAAGAAGAAGAAGAAGAAGAAGAAGAAGAAGAAGAAGAAGAAGAAGAAGAAGAAGAAGAAGAAGAAGAAGAAGAAGAAGAAGAAGAAGAAGAAGAAGAAGAAGAAGAAGAAGAAGAAGAAGAAGAAGAAGAAGAGGAGGAGGAGGAGGAGGAGGAGGAAGGAGAAGGAGAAGGAGAAGGAGAAGAACTTTGTAAATCAGGAGCGTGTAACCTTTGGATAGCTAGCAACCATATTTGATATATTTTTGGGAGGTTGGTGTTGCAGTCAGCAGGAAATGACAAGGAATAGGCAGAACATATTAGAGTTAAGGATTTCAATTCCCCCTCTCCAAACTTGGTATCCTGAGATTAAGTTTTCTGAGATAACACAATCAAGCCATGTGAAAAGGGCACTCTACATTGTCTGGGAGACAAAATGCTGATGTTAGTGTTCCTGGGCACTTTGTGTGCCCAGAGCATTAATTTTACAAGTGCCATTGTATAATAGTCACACTGAAAATTACAAATGGTTGGTAATAATCATGCCACTGAAAGCAGGAACAGTTCCATGAAAAAGCTTTTTCTATAATATTATTTTCCTTCAGCAACAGTGCTTAAAGGAAGACCTTTAGAGTTACCGATGAGCAGATAAATTCTACTGTTGGTTCTTACCCAGTTTAATGAAAGACAAATTCTTTCACAGGAGAAAAGGATTTCAGGGAAAGCTTCACAAGTGGAATTTAGTGCTTTTGTAATAATTTGAGTCTCCCATGGGTGAGTCTCCCATGGGTGTGAATCTTTGGTTAAATTGTATTGACCCCCCCCCCTTTGGTGACAGTTATTAGCTATACAGGTGTTCTTCGATTTACAACCAATTACTTGGTGACCATTTGGAATTACGACGGATCGCCCCACAGGGTATATTCAATCTGGTCCTGAAATGTCAATGGCTGCCCTTGCCATGGTCTTGTGACTGCATGTCAGATGCTCAACAACCAGCCCACATTTACTGCAGTTTGCAGTGTCCCGTGGTCATGTGACCATATTTTACAACATTTTTTTTCCATAAATGCCATAAACCAGCAGTTACTTCTGGTTTTTGGCAAAATTTAACAATTCAATTTAATTATTTAAAATAAATAAAAAGATATTTTAATTTTTGTCAATTACATTTTATTCTGTCCCTCCTTTTGCATCCTCTCTTAAATGATTCTATTCCAGCATTTCCACTGAGCCGTGGTGGTGCAGTGGTTAGAATGCAGTACGGCAGGCTACTTCTACTGACTGCCGGCTGACTGCAGTTCAGTGGTTCGATTCTAATACTAATAATATAATAATAATAAAGTTGGAAGGGACCTTAGAGGTCATCGAGTCCAACCCTCTGCTCAGGCAGGAAACCCTATACAATTTTGGACAAATGGCTGTCCAGTCTCTTCTTAAAAACTTCCAGTGTTGGAGCATTCACCGCTTCTGGAGGCAGGTTGTTCCACTGGTTAATTGTTCTAACTGTCAGGAAGTTTCTCCTCAGATCCAGGTTGCTTCTCTTCTTGACTAGTTTCCATCCATTACTTCTTGTCCTGCCCTCAGGTGCCTTGGAGAATAGCTTGACTCCCTCTTCTTTGTGGCAACCCCTTAGATATTGGAATACTGCTATCATGTCACCCCTAGTCCTTCTTTTCATTAAACTAGACATACCCAATTCCAGCAAATGTTCCTGATATGCTTTAGCCTCCAGTCCCCTAATCATCTTTGTTGCCCTTCTCTGCACTCTTTCTAGAGTCTCAACATCTTGTTTACATCGTGGTGACCAAAACTGGATGCAGTATTCCAAGTGTGGCCTTACTAAGGCCAGCTCACCAGCTCTCACCAGCTCAAGGTTGACTCAGCCTTCCATCCTTCTGAGGTCAGTAAAATGAGGACCCAGATTGTTGGGGGCAATATGCTGACTCTGTAAACCGCTTAAGAGAGGGCTGTAAAGCACTGTGAAGTGGTATATAAGTCTAAGTGCTATTGCTATTTCTTTGATATTAGGCTAACTCTTGTCCCGCAGTGAATTGGCTGTGGTGAGTTGGCTGTGGTGAGTTGTCCATGGTGAGTTGGCTATATTGTGTTGTCCGTGGTGAGTTGGCTGTGGTGACTGGGCTAGGGCAAATTCTCATGGATCCTGTTCTTTGGTGGCCTTTTACTGCTAACTCTTCCCAACATAATTGCTTTCTCCAGTGAATTTCCCCACACGACATGTGATTTTGCCTTCCAGTGACATCTCTGGTGTTATGCTCTTCAGTACTTGCTTGCCCCAGGCCATTAGCCATTCAGAACGCTATGAAGAACTGATCCTTTCCTCAGCATCTAGGCCAGGATGTTAAATTTTTGGAGCTCTGTGTATGTAGAGTAGACTACGTAGGGGAAAATGATAATTTTATAGGGACTTGACTTGATACCTCACTTTACCTCACCTCACCTCACATGTTGTTGGAGCAGGAAGGTGTATTAGGTATGTTCACCACCATGAGTTATTTGTACAAATAATAGAGATGGGATATAAATAAATAATAAACAAACAAACCAAATCCTGAGAGTCTACTTGTTTGGCTATTTAAAGACTGGGTGCAGAGATCAAACAATTATTCAGAATCAAAACTACCTCCCGCATGTAATAAATGCTTCCACAAAATCTCCGATCCATTTGTTAAAGCTCCAGGGAGTGTGGAATTTGTGCATATTAACGCAGGAGGGAATACTAGAATTCCCTCTTTTAATTTACAGTCAGGGTTAATTAATTAGGGCTGCTTCTTGTGTAGCCTCCAGCTTCCTCTTCCTAATCTCCTGCTTCAAATATTCTGATTTTGTGGGAAACTACTCAGCTTGTGCTTGAGTGAACTCAACAGGAGTTCTTGCCCATTTCTTCACCGATAAAGAACCTCAATATTAGCTTTATAATTTGCTTTGCTGAAATGTGATGATTATCTAGCAATATCCAGTAACACCCCATTGACCATTTCGTCAAAACTTTCTTCTCAATACTTCAAATGTTTCTCTGGGGAGGAAACTTGAAATACAATTCTAATTCCACATCCTTTGTTTATTTACAGCTTAAAATCTTATCTCTTTTTCCACTCCAAAAAGAGTCTTTTTCAATGCATGGGAGTGAAAGAATACTTACAATTCACACATTATTTATCTGAACAAATAATAGTGTTGTTCTTCATATGTAAAACATAATGGTGAATCAAAGGTGGGCAACCCTCAGCATATCCTCTTCATTTTTTTCATCCCCTGATCAATGTTTTAGCACGTGATTTCTCACATGGGAAAATTGTAAGCTCTACAAGGCTCAATACAATATTTTATATTCAAATACATCTCCTAAATACTAGGCAAAATTCCAAAATTCAGCCCAGCTCCTTCTTGCAGCTCTGAACTCTGAAAATGGCCCCTTACAGAGAAAATATGAGTCAACTCAAACTGTGAAATGGGCAGCATATAAATTTAATAAATAAAATAAATAAATATTGTGTGTCTTTGTCATGACATGACATACCTTAGCTGATCTTGGCTAAGACAAAGAAACAAACTAACCTTAATCAGACTTGTTAGGGTAGAAAACCATCATAAAACAACAACAACAACAATAACAACAACAACAATAATCCCAAAGAATGCAATCTTTTATGATAGTCAAGAAAGCTATCTGGAGGTACTATCTTGAATTCACGGGCATCTTTATTTTTTCCCCTCAATTGTAAAACTACCATGACTGGGTTCTGACATTATACTCCATCAAGACTTTGGAGTATTTGATTTTCTCGATACCTTAAAGCAGCATCAAATTGCAAAATAGATTCCCTAGCAATCAATATGTTAAATTAACTAATAAAATCAAATGATTAAACTTAAATTTTATAGGAACAGATTTCTGCTCACGTAAGGGAACTTCCCCTCACTTCATTCTCTTCCATCTAAAGCTTTACTTGTAGGAAGTAAGGAAAATACCCTTGACTGAAAACAACAGGCAAAAAGATCCAAAATATTGTGGGTTTTTTTTAATCAAAAACAGTCAAATAATATTTCAAAGTGAATTAGATAAATGCCTCTCTAATTGACTGAACTATAAGGAGAAATCATTGCACATAATATACGAACCACTATAAATTTTGGAGGGTCAAATAATTGTTTTTAATCCATGTTTTTAACAAGATATAGTCTTACTTTAGATTCAAGAAAACAGACAAGGTCCATTTGTATTAATGTCTAGCCATCCTGTATTCCCATTCAAAACATAGTAAAATTTATTTAAACACATTTCAAAACAGCAGTTGTATATTCTATGCAAGTGTTTGCCTTTAAAATGCCCCAAAGCCTAAAATCGCACAAGATTATATGAAAAGGAGATTATATGGAAAATAAATTATCATAGATTAGGAAAGGTGACAAAATTATTTCAAGAACGTGTTTGGAAGGGCAGCCATTATTTTCTCCAAAGCAAGGTTGTCCTATATTCTGTTCAAATAATATGAAAAATACAATCTTAATTACATCTTTTTATTCCATGCTATAAATTGAAAGAAATAAGCATAAGTCAGGCTGCCAAGCAGTGGTAATTGGGGTCAAAACAGGTGTCTTCTGTTCTTAATGATACAGTTACATGAATTAATAGTCCATTGGTTGACAAAACTATTGGAGCTTATAAATGAATTTTAATTTCTTGTGCCATGTTGAGGGTCATTTGACAGATCAGCCTTCTGAAGCCGTGGGAGTCATTCCCATGTCTAAATAGAAGTAATGCTTGAGTTAGCAGTACCTTGTTTTACGATGAAAGGACAATATAATCATATTCCAGAGTTCATACAAACCTTTTTGGATCACAGTAAACAGTGTATCCTAATTTTCTACCCTGGCTAAATAAATCCTTCCAGAAAGTCTATGTGGAGACCATCAAAGTGTCCTTTCTTCTCTTCTACTATTTTTTTCTTAGTAATTTGGACTTTCTGTTTAGCTACCATCATTAACACCCTTGTTGGAATGGCTTCATGAGCTATTCTGATTTGTTTTCAAAGTCTTCCAGCCTGGGATCATAAACTGTGATTTTGACTCTCTTTGAGAAAGATGCAGAACTGAGGGCCAGTTCTTGGCCATTAAAAGGGAGAAATAGGGAAAAATGGGACAATGATGAATGTAAAGGAATATCCCACTGCCCCAAAAGATGAACAGAAACATTCAATACTGATTTTTTTTTTGTCCTACTCCATGTATGTCACCATAAAACACGAATACAGAAGAGCCTATAACTTATCTGTACAAATACATTGGGTCATGTAACTAATCATCTTCTTACCATTGGTCATGATTCAAAATTGACAGTCAGAAGTTCCATGAAGATTCCTTATGATCAGTGAAATATATATATTGTGCGGCTTTGCTCGCACAAGCATGAAGCCGAAGACACCAGCCTGAAGATGGTGAGTGGGACCTCGCCGAAATGTCGCTAAGGTACTCTCAATCTTACACGGGAAAAGACCCGAATACGCCAAGACCTGCATATATATATATCTTACAATCTTATCTTCTCCCACTCTTTCTCCCAGTTGAAGGTGGTTGCTCTATCTGCCTTTACTTCTGCAATGCTACAGGCTAATTGGCTTCCTATAGTGTAATGTACGCCAGCCTTCCAGAAATGCCTGCTTTACCCTTGCTCTGGCATTAAGGACAAATTATCAAAAATCAACTTTGTGAGATTCATCACCAGATCAAAGCCTTCCCTTTTGTAATGCAGAAAACTTCTCTGCATAAAAATCATACTGGGAGTAATAGGCTCATTCCTGTAATCCCTGTTCTGGTTGAATTAAATCAGTCATTATCTTGCCTCTTTGTGGGAAGGATACAACAACTGGAACAACTGTGATCTGAGTATGATTATGAGATATGAAATATGATTCTACTTTTTTGGGTTCCAGTAGATTTTATATATTTATTTTATTTAGCATATGGCATCTAGAGAGGTCGTGCAATCATGATTGTGATATACTGTGTAACACTAATAAAACACATTACACATACACATACAAATATAAATTTAAATAAAATGTCAGCGAAGTATATGTGTATGTGTATGTGTACATGCATATATGTATAAATAATATGTGGGCAATACAATATACAAGATAAAATATTGATTTAAGGTAAAAGCATGATAAAATCAACATATATGGCACCATAGAAACACAATAGGATAGATGTTATAATTTGATATTTAAGGAAACTAACCATCTAGCTGCTTCGGTGTGGCTGCGTTTGCAGTAGATTTCTATGTGCAATTCAAAATTTTGGTTGCTACCTATAAAAGCAATATTGGCTCAGGTTCCAGTATCTTAGGGATGTCCTTTCCTCAATAGATCCTGCCCATCCTATCTGGACAACTAGGGAAGACCTTCTGAAGGTTCCCACATACCAAGGCATACAGTGAGAAGAGGCAGTGAACTTTCTCTGTAGCAACTCCCAATGTATATATAGCTTCCACTCTCATGACCTTCCAGAGGCAGATGAAACCAATTTTTCTAGAAGTCGTTTGGGGATTTTTTTTTTAATTTTTTTTAAATGATGTAACTTTTAGTTTTGCATTTTTAGTCACTATTTTAATTGTTCTGATTTTTATTCTGTCTTTTAATAAATACATATTTTGATAAATAAGTATTCTAATTAACAATTAAATTTGAACACACATTTGTAGTGAGCACATGCTCACTATTCAATTGATTCCCAGATGTAAAATATTTGGCAAAGCCAGATGCAAATTCACACAAAACTCATCTATTGAAGGGTGGCAGCATATGATAGAGATACATCAACAACTTGGGTGTTTCGCATGTGGAGGAATAAAGTGGGGACTGGGATGTTCTGGGTGGGATGCAGATTGTACACCTGGAATGTAAAGTGATGAATGGATCCATTATTCATAGGACCCGACTGCTTCCTTAAATGGCATCTTCAAAGTTCTTTGGCAGATATGTAGATGTTCCTTAACAAGACTAGGTGACTTGCAAATGCCTCTCTGAATGTCACTATGTTAGTGGAAATGAGCTATTTTAGAGAAAAGATCAGTGCACCAGCATATTGCTAGGTTTTTATGGCCTTTCTTATGCAGAACTTAAATTTATTAATGGGCATGGAGGTGTCCGTTTAATGGGAGCAACAATGGAAGAGTTGAGGAAGTCTGAGACATCAGTTAAACACTATCCTTATGCAAATACATTAATTTGCCAGAGAGACTATTATAGTACATAACCAATCATTCACTGAATAAGAATGTATTGGGGCAGGAGAGCAAAGTGATTCACAGATGTGCTTATTACGCAGTATCTAAATGGATAAATAAAAATATTAAACTGATGAGAGGCTAATTAAAATTACCCCATTACCTAAAGAAAAAAAGACACTCAGTAAGGGGAGATACACACAAAAGCTTCCGCAGATGTTGGATCGGCATACACTGAGTGAATGGAATAGCCTCAGTCCAGATAAAATTAAATGAACTTAAAATGCCATTGAGATCAATGGGATTTAAGTACATAACTGCATGCTAATCAACTCGCTGGCATGTAGTAGCACCATGGAAAAAGAAAAGAGACAAGAGACTAGTTTTAGGAAGTATTAGGATAATAAGCACCAGGAACTAATGAACACAAACCCTACTTTTATTTTATTAGTTTATCGGATAGATATCCTACTTCCCCTCCAACAACTCAAGGTAATCTTCATAAAATTCCCATCTCCTATTTTTCACATAAGAACATTCCCGTGGGGTCAGTTGAACAGGAATTGCCTCTAAATCACGTGAGTTTTTATGGTTTAAAGTAGATTTGAATCTGGCCTTCCCAGTGCTATTCCAGACCTTAACCACTTGGGCTCTGGAGCTATCATATTTGGAAATACATTATCTAGTTTTCATTACTTTAGTTCAAAAGATATATCATTGCCATACTTCAGGCCAGATATATCAATAACTCTTAATTCTCCAGTACTTTATCTTGCATTCAGGAACTAGCTTATCACAGAAGCTCAAACACATAGCTAAATTACTTGCAGAAACCTATGAAGCAAAATACACATAGAAAATCTGTAGTCTTCAGAAATTCCACATGTGTCTGTCTAGTGCCTCCACAGTCATTTAAGATAAGATAAGATAACCTTTATTGTCATTTTTCACTGTGGGCACACTGGCACACATTAAAAATGAAATTATGTTGCCTGCTCTCAAAACTGCACACATACATAACACACATATAAACATGCTATATACAACATATGTACATACCTACACCCTTACATATAAACACATACAAATATCAATCACTGTCCATGGATGTGGGAAAAACAAGTTATCTACCACTGCTGCCTTTTTCTTTGGATTATTTGGGAGTCTTGACATGGGAATATTACTTTGTCAGAAGCAGGTCTTCCATGAGATCAGTATTCCAACTGGGACTCAAAAGTAAAAGTTCCACATGACTTACATGGAGGCCGAATTCAAATCTACTTCAAACCATGAAAACTCAATTGATTTGGAGCCAATCACTGTCTGTCTGTTCAATTGACCCCACAGGGATGTTCTTATGGGGAAAATAGGAGATGGGAATTTTATGAATATTACTTTGAGCTGTTGGAGGGAAAGTGGGATATCCAGTGGTGGGATTCAGCCAGTTCGCACCAGTTCGGCAGAACCGGTAGCTAATTTATTGTTGCCCATGCCCAGAATGGTCTTCTGGAAGTGGCATCCACACAGAGAACTGGTTGTTCACATATTTGAATCCCACCACTGGGGATATCTATCTAATAAACTCATAAAATAAAAATAGGGTGTCATGGTTCCAATAGATGAGACCAGTAAAAAGAACTCCAAGGCAAAAAAGTTTCCTTAAAGAACATATTTGTTTGGCTACATAGCATCAGCACGATCAAAGGTGAACCCAAGACTGATTTTTCCCCCAAAAGTTACAATGTTACAAAGTTGAACTTCCCACCCCAGTAATGTGTCATAAATCACAATCCCCAATTAACTACTTGCGCGGGTTTTCTAACGGAAGCTTTAGCCTGCCAGAATGCAACTAGCAATGACCTTGGTTCCCACAGAACAATTTATTGTTTTGACTAAGCTAAAAAACACTCATCCCACCTCCCAATTCTATGGCAACCGAAAACGAAGGGAAAATGACTTCAGCTAAATTCGTTTGTAGAGTTGACATAAGGTTTGTGTTTATTAGTTCTCAGTGCTGACTTCATTGTATCACATCTGGAAACTGCATCATGTGTTTTTTTTCTTCTTCTTCCTAAAGTTCTATCTATATTGATAGAATACACTACAACAAAACAAAAGCCCATATGATTTATATCCGGTTTAGAATAAAAAGACTGCATCTTAGGGTGGCCAGTTTAAGGATCACAAAAAATAAGCATCTTTGCAAAGGGGCTTCCAGAGAGGCACTAGGAAGCTCCTTCAACAAAATATAAGGCCAGGAGAAACAGAACTGTGAGGGTAGTGCAACAAATAAATATTGACCATGAGCTGGCCAGACAACTGGTCTGGGCTCAGCAGAAGAGATTAAATGCATTTAAACATTACATTACAACTGCTAAATGATTCCTTCTCATATCATACTACCTCACAGTTACAGTGGAAATGAGTGCACCATTGGGAGACTTAAAAGAACAGATCATGGGTAGATCTTCATGAAGAAATTCTATATATGTGGTTGCTGGGAGTTGAAAGCAATGTTATGGCTGATAATTAATCAAAAGTTGTGCTTATTGCTATGAGCATGCTTCAACTGGAGAAGTGAAATCACTGTAGTGAGCTACGATAGTTATTGCAGATGGATTCTCCCTTTCCCCTGGCATCTTCCTCCATATGGTGAAAACTTGTAAATTGAAACTGACTCTTCAGCCCCCAGAGATAAGGTTCTTTTCCCTGTTGAGTACTTCATTGGCTTATGCATTGGTTCTATAGAATATGACTTGGACCTCTGACTTCATGTTAGAATTAGATTTGCTTTTGTTTATTGATCTCAGCCATCCTATGGAAGAAACTATTTTTGTTGTGGGAGTGCAAAAGCTTTCTGCTCAAGGTCTCTTATGCAGTCCACCTGTCTTTATATGTACTGATAATTATACACATTGGAAACATGCCCTACATTCAAAGATCAATACATACGTGCCCTAATCCTTATATCAAAAAACAAACAAAAAATGTATCACAGAACAAATCAATTCACAATCCTTATCCAAAACACAAATGCCAAACTCAAAGTATCATATTTTGGACAAATTAGTTAATGAACAAGTATCCTTGAGAAATCCATAATGCAAGTGTTCCGTTTCTTGCGTTGGTAAGCATTGAATAGGCAGGACTCAAAGACAGGTGTTTCTTTATTCACAGTACAACAGAACTCGGAACTAAATGGTTCCACCCCTTTTTATACATTCGGCCTGGGGCGTCGCCAGCCAATCATTGCAAAGTATTTTCCCGCTCAATTGCAGGCTAGTCATTGCTTGCAGACGGTAAGTCTGGCCCAGCAGGCCACGTGGTCTGCTGACTGTGCTCCCTGCACCTGTTCTCAATTAAGCCCAGTACATAACAGCAAGGAAAATGAAAAAGAGAAAGACCTGAAGCAAGGTGGATGAACTTGATTGCAGTGATAACGGGTCCACCATTGAAAGGTCAGAAGACCCAGTTGGGGTAGTTCAACTTGGAGAAGATGTATCTATGTGACTCTGAAGAGTTGACGTCAACTTGATGGCACATCATCCCTCCATCCATACATCTGCACTAGACTTTGGTCAAAGTCAAATAGCGTGCCCAGGCTGACTTGCTACCCTGTGACAAAAGTGAAGCAGCATCTGAAATCAGGGCAGAAGCTCCTAGATAGATACTTCTCCAAATGCCGATTTTGAAAAAGCCTTCACCACTCTTCACCGTCCCATAGATCTTGCGCTGGCTTCTCTTTCCCATCCCCTTCTGAAAATATCAGGGATGTCAAATGCTTCTGAATTGCTAGCTTTATGTTTAGAATAACAGATGAGTGAGTGAAAGAGAGTATAGAGAAAAAATAATATAAGGCACAAATGCATTTTTAAGCAGGACATCTCTAGAGAAATGGGATAGCTTTTTTTTTGGGAAGGAGAAAGGATGACATATGAAGTTCTTCAGATTGGGTGCTGTGGCTGACAGTTGAATTTAGCCTATACATTCCCTATACTTGCAATAAACTATCCGTGCCATTGAAATCAGTTACAGTACATAATTGTTACCAGGAATAATAAGAAAACATTGATCAACTAAAAATTGAAAACAGTTACATAATGTTTAATACAGTCTACAGATGATATCTAGATTATTTTTCATTCTGTTTTATGGAATTACACATCTGTACTATCTTTCCATCCAAAAGATCTACAACAGGGGTGTCAAACTGCCAGCCCGCGGGCCGGACGCGTCACGATGAAACCGCGCCCACCCCATTGCCAGCAATGGGGGAAAGGTTCCGATATGTTGTATGACGTCACGTGACGTCACGAGTTTGACATGTCTGATCTACAAGGTATCTTAGGACTTTAAATTTAAAATAACACAACATTTAAAAAAGAGATTTCAAATTCCTTTGTAGATAATAGGTACTGGCATCATATTGGAGACAAGGTTCGAAAGGATGTTGTACAGCCACTGAATGACACTAAGCAATCTGGGATATTCTAAATACTGCTTTGGGGGGTCCTTTGTATGAGGAGTTAATTAACTACAGTGGTTCATTAACTCCACAAGAAATTAAGTTCCTTTGCACTGGATATTGTTTCCCATTAGCAAGAATTCCTGGGATTTCCCTTCCTTTCTGAAAAAAAAGGTGCTTACTGGTGTGTCTAGAGCAGCTTTGCCATCCTTCCATACAAATACTCCTTTGCTTTGGTTGATTACTTCTTCCTTGGTACTGAAAGCAAAGATGCAAGGAACGAACAAGGAAGGGGCAAGTCTCTACTAGATGCCATTTTTAGCACCTGCACAAATAAAGAGACATAAAGGCCTGGTGGCTCAATGGCTTAATGACACGGGAGATGCTCTTTGCTCCAGCAGTTTGAGTCCTAGCACTATATAGCAGGGTGAGCTCCTGTCACTTGCCTCAGCTTCTGCCCAAGCATGTTCTATGCCAGGGCTTTTCAACCTTTTTACCGATTGTACCACTTTTAGGATATGGCAATATTCGAGTACCACCTAGCAAGGTGTCAAAAACTTGGTGACAAAAAAAAAAACCTGTTCAAAGTTGCAATTGCACTGAAATGACTTATGACCATTTTTCACACTTATTTTTCACACTTATGACCATTGCAGCAACAGGGTCATGGATATTTGGATGCTTGGCAACTGATTCATATTTATGATGGTCACAGTGTCCCAGGGTCATGTGATCCCCTTCTGCAACTTTTTGACAAGCAAAGTCAATGGCAGAGCTGCTGGTGGCCAACTGCTAAGGTGGGACTTCCTTCCCTCCCTCCCTTCCCTGCCTCCCCTTTTCTCATTCCCATCTCCTTCTGAAGGAAGAATTTGAACCCCCCCATATTTTCCCTCTTCCATATATTGATCAAACAAAGAAAGGCCTCCAGAGACAGAAAAGACAAGCTGCTGAGTGAACTAGCTTAAAAAGGCACTTCCCCTTTAAGAATTAGCTACTGGCTAGAAAGGAAAGTAAGGAGCCCAGCTGGCACTTAAAGAAGAAAAAAAAATGTAAGTAGTGGCTGCCGGCTAAGGCAGCCTCCCCAAATGGCTCCATTCATAAGTAAAATCTGCAGCTCCAGAGGACTCTCTCACTGTAAGTCTTTGCCTGTGCTGGCTCTTTCCCTTCCCCACTACACTTGGCTAGGCAGGGCTGCGTACCACCTGCCACTCATTAATGTACCACAAGTGGTACGCGTACCACAGGTTGAAAAGCCCTGTTCTGTGCGAGTAGATCAAATAGGTACTATTTCGGTGGGGAGATGAGTTGGTGCTCCATGCAGGCAGTCAAATTCCTGCTGGCTCTGAACCTTCCTGGTTGTGGCACCTGTTTACGAGGCAGGGAGGGGACCTAGGATGATGTTGCAGGAAGAGCCACTCATCTTTCTATCTTGTGCAAATCCAGCTCACCCTCTTATGGTGCACCTGGGAAGCGCACAAGCATGTTCCTGACAGAAATGGTAAACAGTCTGTCAAAAAGCTTCTCTGCAATAGCATTTTAGCCTCCTGACTAATGTAACAATGCCATTTGCTAATAATAATAATGGATAGAGAGAACACTAGTGGGCCAAAGGTTGAGGAAGCTTGTGGGATCACAAACATCTGCAGCCCTGATTGTTTTCATCAAAATGACAAAAGCAGAATCATGGTGTTGTACTGCAAACTCCACCCATTTTAGATATGCATGTAATATCATGAGCCATATGCAATAGGGATTTCATTGCTGTGCTTTTGTCAAGCTGTCTTGTTTCACACACACACACACACACACACACACAGAGAGAGAGAGAGAGAGAGAGAGAGAGAGAGAGAGAGAGTCAGTCAGAGAGAGAGAGAGAGTCAGTCAGAGAGAGAGGATGCATGGAAAGCAGCCTGGACTTGTCAAAAAGCCACTAATAGTTTTGAGGTAAAGCTGACCGCTGTGTCTAAATGGCCTAGTTTTTCCCCAGATAGTTTACTTTAAAAATAGATGGGTCATCTTAATCCTTTATGGATTTTTTTGAGCGAAACATAAAAACAAATCAAGTTATGATTTATGGTTTGGATGATTAGACTGGATAGTTTATGGAAGAAGAGAGTCATGCTACAATTAGAGTAAGAGGCAAATTTATAACTGTACTTATAACTGCTTCAAAGTCACTTCTTTGCATCTTTTTTCTTTCTTTTCTGTTTTTCTTTTACTTTTTTCTATTCTTGCACTTTTAGCTTTCTCTTTCTCTTTTCTTTTTGTATTTTACATTAATTTTATTAGTTTTTATATTCCTTTTTTAAAAAATTGGGTACATGATAGATAATAGATGGACAGACAGACAGACAGACAGACAGACAGACAGACAGACAGACAGATGATAGATAGATAGATAGATAGATAGATAGATAGATAGATAGATAGATAGATAGATAGATAGATAGATAGATAGATAGATAGATAGATAGATAGATAGATAGATAGATAGATAGATAGAATTTGAATAGAATAGAGCTGGAAGGGACCTTGGAGGTCTTCTAGTCCAGCCCCCTGCTCAAGCAGGAGAACCTATACCATCTCAGACAGGTGACTGTCTAGTCTCTTCTTAAAAATCTCCAGTGATGGATCACCCATGATTTCTGGAGGCAAGCTGTTCCACTGGTTGATTGTCCTCACTGTCAGGAAGTTTCTCCTTAATACCAGGTTGCTTCTCTCTTTAATCAGTTTCCAACCATTGTTTATCATCCTTAGATAGATAGAGAGGAATGACGATTTTGCATGGTGTGTTAGAACAGAAGTGAGGAGACCTATAGTTTCCATTCCTCAGTCACAGGAGGTCTCTCAAAATTATTTGTTTTATTTTTATTATTTATATTAGAAAATTACATCTCTGCTTAACTCACTCATGGCGACCCCAGGCCGCTTACAAAAACAAAACTCTCAGCTCAACTTTCTCATATGTTTGTTGTTGGGTGAAGAAAATGAAGTGTTCTGAGCTCCTGGAGGCAAAAAAGTTAAATTTATATCTAACAAAACCAAATACAGTGAATGGAGGCAAGATGTGTTTTGGATTGTTTTTTTCTCCAGTGTAAATTACATTGGACAGGAGAGAAAAAAAAAGTCTACATTGATTAATCTACATTGCTGGAACCTGTAATTATTAAGGCATCAGGCTAGAAACCAGAAGACCTGGAAACTGGGAGTTCTAGTCCCACTTTCGGCATAAAGCCAGCTGGGTGACTTTGGGCCAATCACTTTCTCTCAGTGCTAGGAAGGAGACAATGGCAAACCACTTCTGAAAAAGAAATTGCCAAGAAAACTGCAGGGAATTGTCCAGACGGTCTCCAAGGGTAGGATATGATTAAATGGAAGGGGGGGATCTATATCGTTCATCTTAAATTGCTTATGAAAGAACTTAGGGGCTGTGGTGCCCTAACAAAGAAATTGTTGGTAGTCATCAGTTAACCAGGGTGTCCATCCTTGGAGATAGGCCAGATCAAGAAACAGGTATGGCAGAGATTGCAAGAATGTTCTGTATATAGTAAGGTACAGTAACAGAATTTTTAAAACCTGTTCAAATTTCCCCTGACACATCGTATACAAAACAAAATCAAGACATGTTAATTTTCAGTTTCTTTGTCACATTCTCACTTTCCTCCAAGGTCAGCTTTACATGTTCCTTATAGGGCAGAATAAAAGTTCACTCAAACATAACCATTTTTCTTTCTTTCTCTCTAAAGCACGGGTGTCAAACTCGCCGCGTCATGTGACATGGTGTGACGTATCGTGACTTTTTTTGCATTGCCGGAACTGGGGTGGGTGCAGCCTCCACATGATGCAACCGGCCCACAGGCCGGCAGTTTGACAGCCCTGCTCTAGAGTTTTGCCGAGAATGTAGTTATTTCTTTTAATTAACGGTCCTGTGGTCTGAAAAAAAAATTGACTCCCCCTGAGTTAATCTATGAGAAGTGGCCACTAAGAGGCTGGTACTAGATAGATCTAGACTCTATCATGGTTATCTTGATTCCCAAACACAAAACACTGACAAAGTATCGTGGTCTATAAAAAAGGAAAAAGCTAAAGCCAGGCAATATCTTTCTGAAGATCAAATGTGGTCAAAATTATGGGCTAAGTTTCCTGATTTGCTCATTAGGGAAATTACTACAGTAATTTTTCTCACTACAAGAGAAGGAAAAGCTGACTCGATGCCAAAATTATGTCTCTACTTGGTCAGGATTGTAGAACTACACAGGGAAGGAAGGATCTCCCTAACAAGGTTAGGCTCTACGCAGTCCTAATGTCTGAGAATAATGAGAGGTTGTTGACTGACAATCAAGCAAATGAAAGTGTACAGTGTAGGCTTCCAAGACTTAGTTAAAGCAGTTAGTATTCAAGGGTGGAAGGAACAGCCAATATACTGTAGCTTTCTAAAACGTGCATGTAATTTTTATTACTAAATTTGCATAGTGCCAACAACATAAACCTATTAAACCACACAAATCCTTGGGAACTCACGATCAGAACATTATCATTCCAGTCACAACAATTAAACATTTTAAATGAACGCCAAAATTGCTATGATTTCTTCAGAGCGAAGTGACCCTCACCCCATCAAAGCTCCCTTCCGAATCTTAATATTTCTTTCTGCTATTTATACATCGCTATGTTTGCATGCTAGTCTCATCTAGTCAAATGTAGTCTGTGCAACTGAACATGACTGGTGTAAGTCAGAACAGTAAACTTGTTTGGAAAAAAAGGGGGGGAGTGCACTGGAGATGCCATGAAATTAATGCTTCATTTATACATACACATGCACCTTCTCCTGTCATTGTTTCAACTTGGGTAGCAGTTGTTACATCTATTGATATAAGACCAACACCAAGTTCTCAAATATCCATTTTCTTTTCATCTATATTTTGAAATAGTAGAATGTTGTCTGGACAAACAAAGAGGATTTTCTATAGCCAAAAGCTTTATGGCTGATTTAGAGTTGCTGCAAAGATATGTAGCTATTGCCACATATCTACACTGATAATGGGTTGATGGGTAAGTGTAAGTTGCAGATGGTCACAGATGAACTGGTGCGAACACATCCTAAATCAGTGGTGGGATTCAAATATGTGAACAATCGGTTCTCTGTGTGGATGCCGCTTCCGGAAATCCGTTCTGGGCCTGGGCAACAAAAAATTAGCTACCGGTTCTGCCGAAGTGGTGCAACCGGCTGAATCCCACCACTGTCCTAAATCCCAATTGCGTGTTGTGCAGAAGTGAGTATCCTATGGGCTGATTGGTTGATTCAACTTCCTGTTCTGTGCTTTGATGTTTGAGTGCACCCTAGCTAGAACATTAAAATTCATAGATGTATGAATGCAACTGTCTACAAATGACAAGATGCTTATGTTCCTTCACATGCACAACCCCTTATTCTTCAGCATTGGAAAGATCATCCTGGAGAACATCTATCTGTCTAAATATCTATGGAGATTCTATGTCATGGTTGTCCCAAAGATGCTTTTTAGAATGTTAGAAGTAAAGAAGGTCCTTAGATGAGAAGCAAAACATTTTCAAAGAAAAAAAAACAGAAGAAAGTCCAATTGTCTTTTGGAAAAAGCACCTTTGGGACAGTTGCTGTCTAGTTGCTGAGAGTCAACGCTGAAATTTGTAGCACAAATCATTCATTCAATCAATCAAGCTTGATTACAGTAGTGAAATTGCAGGATATGGCTTCCTTTTATACTCACTCTACTTTTAATATTTGATTTCAAATTAATTTTTGATTATCCTGACTTCCTCTCTTATGCTTAAAAATCTATGACTGTGTTTCCAACAGTGTACAAGGCTGGAGTAAATGGATCAATGGTCTGACTGGATATAAGGCTGATTCCTAATTCTGTATGCCTTTCCCAGGAGTCCTTGAAATATAAATGCATTTCATGTGCACATAACCCACGAGTTATAATGAGTGGCTTTTTTGCAAGTGACAAATGCTGGCAATTATTGTAATGTGCATTCAAAGTGACTTAAGATAAAATATATTTTGTAGTCAAGAACTGGGATTTTTTTAAAAAAAAAGTGTCTGCAAGCAGAGTCCTTAAGGCAAAGCTAAAATCAGATTTATCACCCACTGACTATTGGAGTTTGAAGCACTCTTGGGGAGACAGGGCTGAACATAAACTGAGCAAGAATTTGTGAAGCAGGTTTTATAATTGTAACACAAACGGATATACTGCATGTTTACAGGAAATATACTCCAGTAATAACAATGCTTAGTACCCACTAGGTAGACCCTACCAGGAAAGTCCAACAATATAATAATAATAATAATAATAATAATAATAATAATAATAATAATAATAATAATAATAATAATAATAATAATAATAATAATAATAATAATAATAATAATAATAATAATAATAATAATAATAATAATAATAATAATAATAATAATATCACTTTTTTATTACAACTTGACATGGGCATGGCTTAAGATGGGAACCATCAAGAAAGAAACGGAAGGCTTAATACTGGCTGCTCAAGAACAAGCATTACAAACTAATGCCATGAAAGCGAAGATACAAAAATCCACTGACAATCCAAATTGCCGACTTTGCAATGACAAAGTTGAAACTGTTTCACACCTAATCTGTGAGTGCAGCAAAATCGCACAAACTGATTACAAATCTAGACATGATCGAGTTGCTAAATTAATCCACTGGGCATTGTGTAAAAAATACGACTTGCCTGTGTCCGAAAAGTCGTGGGAACACAGGGTGGAAAAAGTTGTTGAGAATGAGAGGGTGAAGATCTTGTGGGACTTTCGAATACAGACAGATCGCCATTTGGAACACAATACGCCGGATATCGCAGTTGTAGAGAACCGAAGCGTACAGCTGATTGATATTGCTGTACCAGGAGATGCCAGAGTCGAAGAAAAAGAACTGGAAAAAATTACGAAATATCGCGACCTGGCCATCGAAACTGCGCGATTATGGATGAAACGTGTAACAGTGGTACCCATTGTCATCGGGGCACTGGGAACTATGTCAAAAAACTTTGCAAAACACATCAAGAAACTGCAGCTTCCTGCAATAACTCCAGCAATGTTACAAAAAACTGCGCTACTCGGAACATCTTATATTTTAAGAAGGTACCTGGTTGACACCTAGGATGCTGGTAGCAACCCGTGTCAACCATCAGCACCAGCCAATTTGAATGTTCAGTTGACTGAGGTTCATGTTTAATGAATAAAAGATAATAATAATAATAATAAAGTTGGAAGGGACCTTGGAGGTCATCGAGTCCAACCCCCTCCTCAGGCAGGAAACCCTACACCATTTCGGACAAATGGCTGTCCAGTCTCTTCTTTAAAACTTCCAGTGTTGGAGCATTCATCGCTTCTGGAGGCAGGTTGTTCCACTGGTTAATTGTTCTAACTGTCAGGAAGTTTCTCCTTAGTTCCAGGTTGCTTCTCTCCTTGACTAGTTTCCATCCGTTGCTTCTTGCCCTGCCCTCAGGCACCTTGGAGAATAGCTTGACTCCCTCTTCTTTGTGGCAACCCCTGAGATATTGGAATACTGCTATCATGTCACCCCTAGTCCTTCTTTTCATTAAACTAGACATACCCAATTCCAGCAAACGTTGCATTATATATGGAAAGAAATTTATTTGTGCAGTCCTTGGGGCTCTCTCAGCTTGGATATTTTCTTGCAGATGTTTCATTATCAAACTGGACAACACCATCAGCAAAGTAACTATCTACAAAAAATTCAGATGTACTCTGAGAAATGCTAGGGAGGAGCCATTTTAACCCTCTTTCAGTCTACAAAACCTTATCATCTGACAAAGAGCCCCTCCCTCCAGACTGTATTTTATCACATTTCCAAGCCAAATTAGTGCTTATCTCTGGCGGTACACAGCTTATCAGTACAGATATTGTTTCTCCTGGTTGTTTCCCAAATAAAGACATTAGAAGTTTCCTCAAGTCATGATAAGTGGGCAGTCTATTCAATTACCCACCCTTTAAGGAAGCACTTTAGTTAAGAATACCATGGAACTAATGATCTATTGCCACACTATCTCATCTTTCGAGGTCTTGTTTCTTCAAAACATTGGCCCACATTTAGAGAGAAGAGGCTGTTCTATTTTTTTTAAATGTACACATGTATCAACCATCAGCACTTTTGTATTCATTTCTGGAGTGTAGGTACTCAGGGTTTTGTTTTGGAACCTTTTTCTCCCACCTAATCATTTTTCAAGTTAGTCATCAGACCATCTGGCTGAAATTACACGTCAGGGGGCAGTGGTAGGTCTGGAGTCTCTCAATCTTTGAACAACAGCTGCAGAATGGTGAACTTGGGGACTCAGCTAGACCAGGATGTTCCGATTTTATGTTCTGAAACTTTGCAGAGGTGCAATATCATCAACCGATAATAACCTTTCTGTCCCTGACTGTTTTTCTCACACACAGACAAAACACACTTTTTTTTGTTAAGTAAATTAATTTGGTTTAGAAAGTTGAGTTAGAATGAATCTTCCATCTTTTGCAGTTTTCTGATTAACTTACATTATTATTATTTTTACTTTTTAAGAGATGAATTACAGAATGATGGATATGGACGTGGACTGAATACAAAAGTGCGGCATCAGTACAAAAGAAATACGTTGAAGTGGTTTAATACGTTGAGGGAGAATCAGTGAGGACTGAATCATAAAACAAATATATGAAGGTCAAGAGGAAGAAGACTGAGAAATATGTGGTAGGGTAGAATTCATGAAGTTCATTAGTGCAGAAAAGAGCAACAAAGATGATTAGGGGGATGGAAGTAAAACTTATGAAGAATGGTTGCAGGAATTGGGTATGTCTAGTTTAATGAAAAGAAGGACTAGGGGGTGACATGATAGCAGTCTTCCAATATTTGAGGGGCTGCTACAAAGAAGAGAGGGTCAACTTATTTTCCAAAGCACCTGAACACAGGACAAGAAGCAATAGGTGGAAACTAACCAAGGAAAAAAGCAACCTAGAACTAAGGAGAAATTTCCTGACAGTGAGAACAATCAATTAATGGAACAGCTTGCCTTAAGAAGTTGTGGTGCCTGGAGGCTTTAAGAAGAGATTGGATAACCACCTGTCTGGAATGGTATAGCGTCTCCTGCTCGAGCAGGGAGTTGGGCTAGAAGACCTCCAAGGTCCCTTCCAACTCTTTTATTCTGTAAAGTTTATAAAGGAAAACATGGGAGGTGAGGAGTTTAAAGAATGAAAGGAAACAGCACTAACCTAATCAAGGAATTACCCAAGGGGAAAAACAAACAGATATTCACCAACACTGACCATAAACAGAGAGCAAAGTCCACTGGCTTCTAGTACTGATGATTTTATTTGTTATTTGATCAGGTAATGAAACATCTGCAAACATCTGGTAGAACTAGCAGAGATGATGGGAGAAAGGTAATCCTGTAATCAAAGTGATATATGGATATGGTGAAAACTGTAGAGAGTAACAAAAATGGCCTTGATGGAGAAACAATTGTATAGAAAAAAATTGCCTAGGTAAAAGGGACAGAAGCATTTTTAAAGTCTAGAACAACTAGATCACGGGTGTCAAATTCACCGCATCATGTGACGTGTCGCAACGTATCGCGACTTTTTTTGCATTGCTGGGCCGGCAGTTTGACACCCCTGAACTAGATAACATTCTGAACTGACTTAAATAGATGTCTCCCTATTTCACTAAATGATAAGAAGGAGGAAGAAGTCCAGTATATCAGACTTGCAAGGTCTTGTTATTATAGCCAATCTCAATAAAAGTAGTTTAAACCTTCGCATGGAATTGATTTTCTGGTTTAGACTACTGAGAGGGGCTGACAGAAGCAAGTACATTTGCAGGGAGGCCAAGGTATGAAGAGATATGATGTATCTAATTCCCTTCCCTTTTGTCAAACAAGGGAAATCAGGAAATCCATGCAGTTCAAATGAATATAAAGGTTTATTGCACGCTTAAGCTTTCTACAAGAATCTGAACTACTAATGGTCAAAGCAAATTGGTGGTTGATAAGAGTCAATGGAATTCAAAATGGACTGAACTGAGATCTCTTATGGGCACGAAGAGACTCAACATTGATGATGTATTTGACTCCTCCCTCAGGCTCAGCCTTGTCATCTCCTACATCTTTCCTTTTCCTTTTCTCTTTCCTTTTCCATTTTCCTTTCCTTTCTTGTCCTCTTTTTCTTGCACTTTCCATAACATGCTTCCTCAAAAGGAATTGTTAAATTGATATACTGTATATATGAGGATTTTTTTTAAAAAAATACATATTGTTATAGAGTTGGCCTGAAATATAATTTAAAAAAGAAAAAAAGAAAATCAGGTAGCATTGCCTATTGGGGGAAGGGGATCATTATGAGAAAAACTAGCTGATTGTCACTGAGAAATTTCCCCATTTCATTTTTTGTCTCCTGTAAAGTTTCTGTTTTCAGGTGCTTGGCCAAATAAATTAAATAATCACAAGATAAAGAGACAGGGATTCAGCCAGTTCACACCAGTTTGGCAGAACCGGTAGCTAATTTTTTGTTGCCCAGGCCTAGAATGGACTTCCAGAAGTGGCATCCACACAGAGAACTGGTTGTTGACATATTTAAATCCCACCACTGCAGGGATTCCTTTGTGGAATATCTTCTCCAGACATCCTTGTGCTATGATTCTTTTGGCACCAGTTGAAAATAATTTCTTTCATAAGAGTTTTTTGACTGAGCTCCTCCCTCACCTCAAAATCTATGTGCCTCCCATTGGTGTTGAAAGAGAGAGAGGGAGGAAGGGAGGGAGTGGGGATTTGCTTTCAGACTTGCCAGATTCTGTTACTACAGCTTTACAATAAAAGTAGAACTTTACTCCATGATATTGGATTCCTAAATCCAAATCCATCTCCCTCTCCTGCCTCAGTACTCTAAGTTCAGAATAGTCTAACCTTGGCAACATTCAGTTGTGTGGACTTCAATTCCCATCATTCTGGCTGGGGAATTCTGGAAGTTGAAGTCCATGAATCTTTAAACTGCCAAATATGAGAAAGGCTAATCAAAACCAGTGGCTTTTTTCTCATAGAACGCATGGAATGGCGTTCCGGCACCTTTTTTTGAACGGAAGAACCGGTTCCTTCTAAGCTGCCAGCGTGAGTACAGGTAATCCCCGAGCATTCACTTAACACTCTCATGCTTCCCCCTCCCTTCCTGCTGTGCGGGACTCACCTGGAAAAGGTCTGTCTCCTCTCTGCCATGGTTCCTGCTGCCGCTCTAATCTGAGGCCAGGGGATGGGTCCACAGCCCCCCGCAGTCCGATCCGGGCTTCAGAGGCCTGGAAAAGACCTCCAGAGCCCAGATCTAAGGCCGTGGAGTGATTTTGCGGCCCCCCTGTGGCCCAATTCAGGCTACGGAGACCTTTTTCAAGCCTCCGGAGCCCAGATCCATGACTGCGGAGCAATTTTGTGGCCCCCCCAGTGGCCCAATCCGGGCTCCAGAGGCTTGGAAAAGGTCTCTGGAGCCCGGATTGGGCCACTGGGGGCCGCAAAATCACTCCGCGGCCATGGATCCGAACGGCAGAGGTCTTTTCCAGGTCTCCGGAGCGCGGATTGGGCCGCGGGGGCTGTGGACATGTCCCCTGGCCTCAGATCAGAGCGGCAGAGAGGAGACAGACCTTTTCCAGGTAAGTCCCGCACGGCAGGAAGGGAGGGGGAAGCATGAGGTATCTTAGTGGATCAGGAAGGCTTTGGGGGCCTGTTCCATCAATAGGCCCTCCATGGCCTTCCCCACCCTGAGATACCTCATGTTTACTTAATGAGCCATGTGTATTTTAATGAGGAAGAGAGTGATCTTGCTAAAAGAACAAGATTCACTCTACGAGTTTTCGAGTTATGAGTGGAATGGGCAGGCTCCATTACACTCGCAACTTGAGGACTACCTGTAAAGCTCTGGCTCAGTGAAAGGAACTGCCCGGGGAAATCAGGAACATCGAAGGTCGACCCGGAAACACTTCCACAGCCCTGAAACCAGACCCTCTTCTCTGCTTTGGTTCATGGGGCTCCCCCTGCTGCCGCCACCTGTCCTCACCCCTGTGTTGGCCAGCAGGGACCAGGACTGACTCCTGGAGCAAATCTCTTCGAGGGACCAGGCACGCTCCGAAAGCAGCAGCGCCACCGCCTTGGTCACTCTGGCTCTGGAGGAAGCCTCTGTGTCATCAGAGGCGGAGGAGGACGAGGTGGCAGAAGACATGCCAGCTCCGAACAAGCGCCCTCTCAAAAGCCACAGCAATGGCATCTGTCAGCGACGCTACTCACGTGATCTGCACCTCAGAAGCTCCCTAAAGCGGTTCCCCCACACACACCGTAAAGGGCTTTTGACCGGAGCCAGAGCTGTGCGTGAGTTCCGGCACCTTTTTTTTTTTTTACAAAAAAAGCACTGATCGAAACAACCAGCAAATAATAATTTAAACCATTTCTCATTTCATTGTGAAGAAGCAACTGGGCAAGAGTCCCCAATGATCTTCATGGAATAACAGAATAAGAGAGTTGGAAGGGACCTTGGAGGTCTTCCAGTCCAACCCCCTGCTCAAGCCTATACCATTTCAGGCAAATGGTTGCCCAATCTCTTCTTAAAAACCTCCAGTGTTTGGAGTACCCACAACTTCTAGAGGCAAATCATTCCACGGTCAATTGTTCTCACTGTGAGGAAATTTTTCCTTAGTTCTAGGTTGGTTTTCTCCTTGATTATTTTCCATCCATTGCTTCTCGTCCTGCCTACAGAAAAAGAGAAAAAGAGACTTACATTTCCTCATTTCATTTTTTCTATCAACCGTAAAGACTCAGTTTGGAGGTGCTTGGCCAATTGAAGCTCATTAAGTAATCCCAAGAGATTCTTTAATGTGTTTTCTGTAGCATCTTAACCACCACCCCGTGAGAGCTTTCAATTCTAAGTGAGACGGGGAAACCTGAAAGGTTATTTCTAGAGCAGATTTAACAAAAGCTCCCCAACATATGTTGGGCAAAGGCAAACAGATGCTTTGCGTCCAAGCAAAAGTCCTACCACCATTAGGATAAAAATATGAACAGAGCGGCATCAGGTTGAATATATCCATCCTGAATGCAGAATCCCTTAAAGGGAAGTCTGGCTGACTCAGAACAGATGGACCTCTTTAAAAACATGCACAGATTATGCACATATTGATTCCATAGTTGCTTTATTAACAATGGATTGAAACATAATGTTTCATCAGCATGAACACCGAAGGTCCTCTGTCCCAGCTAATTATTCTTGACTATTGTAGAAAGGCTAGTTTTCTGAAAATGCGGTTCATTATTACTATTTACTGAGTAGATTTAAAAACTTCTCTCCCCCCCCCCCCAAAAGCTCAAAGCAACTTACATAAGTGTCTTCATTTTATCTTGCTAACAAAAATCCTGTAAGACAAGCTGTGCTGAAAGAACATGACTAGCCAAGGATAGTTATCCATGGAGCTTCTTTGGTTGAGGGAGATTTGAACCTGGGCCTTTCTGTGTTTAGTCCACCACCCTCACCACTACACCACACTGACTGTGTGTGGCACTCTATTTAAGATCAGTTAATTATGAACTTCTATACCCACTTAATAGAGTATCAGTTGATTTAGTGGTTAAAGGCACTGGGCTAGATGCTGGAAGACCATGAGTTCTAGTCCTGCCTGAGGCTGAAAGGGAGATGAAGGACAGTCATTCTCAGCTCTAGGAAGGAAGCAATGGCAAACCATATCTGAAAAATGTTGCCATTCAGGGCCTTCTCTACTTAGGTATTAAGAGTCAAGACTGACTTGAAGGCACTCATTTAAAGCTAAAGCTTGGTAGAAATCTTAGCTTGTAGTGACTTTGTAGACATAACCTACAGTTTTGGCAACACATAGCCAACATTGAATGAATTTGAAAAGCTAAGCAGGGTCAGATCCAGTACTTGGCTGGATCAACATCAGAAAATTCCATCCTGTGGCTAGATTAAGAAGAAGAATATGTGTGATATTCATGCAATTATTGTGCTTACATTTGCCAGTGAAGTCAATACTACTTATATACACTTTCTAGTGGTGTTATTATTACTACAGCAGTCTCTCTGACTTCCCTGATTTCCACCCCATTCCATGGGAAGATCAGGAGGAAATGTTTCTGAACTACTACTGCTGCTTTAAGGGGAAGGGGGTTTACCCCTGAGAAATTGGGATAGAATTGTCTTCCTTTTGGGGAAAAAATAATCTCTTAGGAATCTCAGGACTTCACCAAGTCAGGTTCTAAAAATCTCTGTTTGATAGCACCCCAACTGATGATCTGATATATTCCTCAAGAGGAGGAATATTTAAATTTCCTTAAATTTTAATGTAAGGGAAGCTGTTTCTCAGAGCTGTGCTTATTTCTTTTAATAGGTCTTCTGTTCCTTTCTACCACATTAGAAGTATTCTAATGTGATTTGTTAGAAAGATGGATCTGAGGGGCCCTCAAGCAGGCAAACTCAAGGTGAAGGCTCCATGCAAGAGCCCTCCCCATAGCTGACAGGTTTGTACCAATTGCCTATAGCTTTCTGACCCTGTTTCCACAGAAACCATAGGTTTGTGCTTGCTATAAACAGCATTGCTCTGAATAATGCAGTGTGTGCTCTAATTAAATACATTTTACTTTGGTAAAGAAGCTGCTAGCATGTTTAATTATATCTCCTGAATGTTCTGCCCTCAGTCTTGTTTTAGACGGCAAAATTTTTCTCTGGCATGTTAAAGCTAATTAGGTAGAGCCAGAAACAGATAACAGTAGTGGAACTTCTAAAGGGTTAAATTTCAAAAGCTGAATATTAGTCAATTCTAAAATATTGCAGGCTAAGATAATGGGTGATTGTCAAACTGGCCAAAGGCACTCCCCTCAAGAGAACGAAGGATGTCAAGAGGGCAGCCACAGCTGCTCATCCCTTTTTTATGTCTACTGTGACCCACCTACAAAAAAAAAAAAAAAAGCCAGGGCTTCAACTGCATGGCTGTGGCTTCCCTTTTGACATTTTCCACCCTACAATCCATGGATGCCCCTAAACCTAACCATTTGTCATGCCCCAAGAATAATTTATAGAATTACTTCTGAGTATTTCCTTTATTGTTCTCCACCTATAGACAGAATCTTGCCAGATTAAAGCAACATAAAAACATACTGTTGGAAGAGACCTCAGAGATCTAGTCCAACCCCCTGCTCAAGGTAGGAGATCTTATACCATCCCGGTCAAATAATTGTCCAGTCTTCTTTTTTAAAAGCCTCCAGTGAGGGAAACGTCACAACTCCAAGAGACAAGCTATTCCACCGATTAATTGTTCTCATTGTCAGGAAATGTCTCCTTCCTGGAAGGATCTGTCTTTAACAAGCTTCCACCATTACTGTAGATATCTTCTGTGAATTGCTAGAGAGGAGCTGTCTTAACCTTCTTCCAGTTGACCAAACTTTGCAGTCCCTTTGCCCTTTTGGAATGCAGCTCATCCATTCTAGGAATCCAGACTACATTCTACCACAGAATGATCTATTTCTATTGTTTATGCCTATTTCCATTTCTCACAGGCTCGTGCAAGCTAGTAGGGCCAAGTGCATTTCCAGAAGGATTTTGAAGAAATGCTTCAGCTCAGTTTGAGCACGGCACTTCTTCTTTATTATAGCAGCTCCTCTTTCTTCAGGCTTCTGTGCAAGTCTGAGAAGAAGGTTAAGGCTGCCATAAAGAGTGCATTCATTAAATGTTAGAACTCATTAAACAGCCAAAACTCTTCTTCAGTCTCAAACAGAAGGAGGAGAAAGGAGGAGTTACCTTCATCAATAGCAGACAGGTGAGTGAATTGCTACAAAGTGGTTGTCACAAGTAGGAGTTTCCTATTCTGTATCTCAGTTAGAAGGCAAAACTGTGCAGTGGGAACAATACAGATTCCTTAGGTATCATTAATGCAAGAGCAGAAACACCACCGATGTGCATGTAAGTGAAAGTCGGCATCCAGTGTGCATAAAATACCTACTTAAAATGAACACATAAAGTTTGGTTTTTATCCATTGCTTAGTGCCTCTTAGCATATTTTTTTTCCCCGATATGAGTTTTTTTCAAAAACCTAACTATTGCTCTTTGTGCTGAATTTTTAACAGTGCTTTCTTTTCAGATATATGCTTCTGTTTTTCATTGTTTTTTTCCAGGGGGAACACAGTGCTGATCCTGTTCCAGACAAAATCCTTGGCTACATTCTTTTACATCCCTAACTCCAGTTAGGCAAAAAAAAAAAAAAAAAAGTTTAGCGTTTATACAGCCAAAACAATAATTGTGCAACAATGGAAAAATTTTAGATAATATATCATAGTATAACAACTGAGTTGTGGATTAGAAAAGCCTTTGCCACAAAAGAAAAAAAAAATCAGAGTTAACATAATTAGATTTCACAAGCAGGAACCACAGCTTGATCAAACTGGGTTGGAGTTTATGATTTACCTTCATAGCAAGAGATTGCAATCTGGTGTACTCCTTATATACTGTATGATAAATTTTCCCACGTACCTGTCTTTTTATTTACATAGTAGATTTTTTTTTTTACAGTTTCTATACTTATCCTGTATGGAACTTAAAATTATGTTAATGTAGTTACCTGATATTGTAATAGGAAAAACAAATAAAATAATCCTCAAAAAACACAGATAGTTTGCTGTTGGGAAGAAGAAGGAGCTAGAGAAAAAAAAAAAAAAAACAGCCTCCAGCTAATCAGTGTAACTTTCTTGGCTCTAAAATTTGAAGGCATATTTATTCAGTAAGATTTGGCATTGTGGTGGTGCTGATTTTCTTGTTCACTTAAAAAAAGCTGCATTTAATACAGGTAGTCCTTGACTTACGACCACAATTGAGCCCAAAATTTCCATTGCTAAGCAAGACAATTGTTAAGTGAATTTCCCCCCATTTTACCAACTTTCTTGCCATAGTTGTTAAGTGAATCACTGCAGTTGTTAAGTTTATAACACAGTTGTTACGTGAATCTGGCTTCCCCATTGACTTTGCTTGTCAGAAGGTTGCAAAAAGTGATCGCATGACTCCCTGGACACTGCAACCGTCATAAATAGGGGTTAGTTGCCAAGCATCCGAATTTTGATCACGTTACCATGGGGATGTTGCAACCACCGTCAGTGTGAGAATCGATCATAAGTCACTTTTTTTCAGTGCTGTTGTAACTTTGAACAGTCACTAAACAAGGAGTGCCTGCATTGGTTGTAGAGCTTTCCTGGTGTGACAGAAAGGAAGGAATTGTTCAGGCTAACAATCCTATATAATGTCATGAATCTCCTCCCTTGTTTCCTAACAAGAGATCAATAAGTATGTTCTACAGAGGAAAAGGCTGCCAAAAAATAGCCAGTGGGGTTTAATTAGATTTTGTAGAGTCATTCCATATTGCTGCACAGAAATCCTGCCAGCAGCTTTAGCGAGTGAATGGGAAATGGTTGTGTTTTGTTCTACTGCCAAAGCAAGTCAGCTCTGCTAATTAGTCTGTGATGCCTCAAACTCCATGAGAAGGGAATGTTTTCTACCCATAAACCCATATTTTCTACAAAGGAGCTTACAAACTGAGCTGTAACCTCTCCAGTTAAAACTTTACCTTTGCCATGAAATTACTTAGGTCTTAAGTGAGCCACCTCTTCATTTCATCACTATTCTCTGCCTGTAGTAAGGGAATAGTGAGCCTATCTTACCATGTAGGCTTGGTAAAATAAAATGTGCAGAGGTATGTTTGATATCAATATTTTATATTCTCTAAAGCATTCTAAAAATGCCAGGTACAAGGATGTTTGATGGTTGCTTAGCTGTAACCAGTGGAAACATAAAGAAGAATTTGTGTTGCACAAGAATTGTCAACTTGGGGCAAAGTAACACAAATCCTAGCTGGTCCTTTAATATATGATTGAACATAGATGAAAGTTGGAAGATGTTCTTTTCTGAGATTTTTAGAATTTGGCTACTAACTCTGACGGGTAAAAAGGTATGTTATGCACAAAATAATGATCATGGGGAGTGTTCATTCCATTCTATTCTATGTTGGTCAGATTCCACCTGAGGTACTGTGTTTGGATCTGAGAATCACATTTAAGAAGGATGTAGAGTAATTGGAACTCATTCAAAGAAGGGCAATGAGCATAGTCAAGGAATCAAAAAGTAGGTCCCATGGGGGAAAAAAAGAGAAGGAACTGGGAAACGCTTATGGGGAAACTCAACAGCACCCATCAAATACATGAAAAGGTGTCACATCCAAGAAGATCAAGACCTGTTCTCTCACATTCCAGAATACATGACAGAGAATAATGAATATAAATTAGTGGAAAGCACATTCTAAATTGAGTGTCTGAAAAACTTTCTAACAATAACAGCTATTCAGTAGCAGAACTTATTAATAAAGTAATCATTTCGCCTTCATTGAATGTGTTGAAGCTGTCTGCTTGTCTGTTGATTCAATTTGGATTCCTGCACAAAGCAGGAATGTTGACTCTGACCTCAGTAGTCCTTCCCACTCCATGGGAAGTAAGAAGTGAATCGAAACTCTTGAAGGACTCTTTTGACTGAGCTTCAGAACTGGGGAACATATTTGCATGTCCCAAAGTCAAAGCAATTAAAAAGGCAGGCTCAAGGGGCATTCCTACAGAAGTGATAGTTCACAGTTATGGAACTTTATTTTAACTCCTACTACTATATTCAAGTTGGAAGCACCTCAACAAGGCACCTCCATGTTGAAAGGATAAACCATGACACCCTCATTGCCTGGTAAATTTTCCTACCAGTGGTATCTAGCTATCTACTTGCTAGGTACCACTAGCTAGGTATACAGCTAGGTACCACTGGTGGGAAAATAAACAATTTTGAACTGCTAAGTAGGCAGAAACTGGAGCAAATGACAGGAGCTCAGCCCGTCACACAGTAGAAGTTGGGTTTAGAATGTGGGCTGATCGCCATCCGAGAGACTGAACCACATGAGCCCCCATGCTCTATTTTAACTAACATCTAGTTATTAATAGCCTTCAAAGAGGTTTAAAGATTCATCTTAGCCTACAGTTCAATTATGACTTTATAGACTGTCTTTTTGAATGTGTTATGGAGTTACTGGTTGAAATTATTAATTTGATTCTAATACTCTTTTATTCATACTTTCATTTTTTATGTTGTTATGATTTCTTTTTGGGGGGAGGGGTGAACCGACACTGCTAAAGCCAACAACTGCATCAAAACATTTTGGATGCTGCCTGATTCAAAGGATGACTTTCTTTTGATCGCTCTCTTAGTAAGTTTTGATTTGTTTATGCGCATAAGGTGATTGATTGAATTTCTCCCATTCATAGGATGCAGAGCATAAATGTACAAGTCAAATTAATTCACAGGAAAGGTTGTTCAAAAACAGATTTGACAT
The DNA here is from genome assembly GCA_023970755.1 of Azemiops feae. Classification (NCBI taxonomy): domain Eukaryota; kingdom Metazoa; phylum Chordata; class Lepidosauria; order Squamata; family Viperidae; genus Azemiops; species Azemiops feae. The sequence continues at coordinate 1,099,452 of JALGBA010000349.1, read as the reverse complement.
CTTTTCTTTTGAGTATCATCATATTTTGATAAACAACCAGATGAAACATCTGAATAAAAAAAGTACTTCTTCTATATATTTTCATCCCTTCCCTCTCTCTAGTGCTTGCCAAAAACTGGCTTTTAGAAATATGTTGCTAGGTTTTGAGATGTAGCTATATCTTTCACACTGAATCATGGTGAATGCCATATTGTCTATTGGGCTTTCTGCTGTTTATGATCAAGTGAGTTCTTCTGAAGTATCAATCAACAGTGAGATGTGGAACAGTAAAATGCAAAATATTTAGTGCAAGGAGAAATAGGTAAGTAATGCCACTGATCCTACTTATCGTCTATGGTTATGATTAAGTCTTGCTCTTAGAATTCTCCAGAAGCTCTCTTGAAAGTAAATGTTGACATTGATTCTCAGGTGGAATTCTGACGAACATAAATGAAAAGCAAAAGAGTTTTGAAAAGTCTGAAAACAAATCTTGAGGGAAGGAGGATTCTCATATTCTTGCTTGTCATCCATTTTCCTCACAGCACAACTGGATGCCAATTTGTAAATGATTCCTTAAGCAAAATATCAAGAATGTCAAGAGGCACCATAATAATTTCACTAAGCTAAAAGGAGCATTACACTGATGACAGAAAGAATTGCTGACCAGAATATTTTAGAAGTAGTCCTTGACTTACCACTGTAATTGAATCCAGAATTATAGTCACAAGTCACTGCAGTCATAAATCACTTGCCAGAAGTAATTTCCTGGCCTTTTTCACAGTGGTCATTAAGTGAATGCCATGGTTGTAAAGCGAACTCATTCATTTGAATGGGCACTTTTTTGATGGAAACCAGAAAACAACATTGCAAATTGCAGTCCTGTGACCACAGAATACCATAATGACCAGCTGTAAAGCTGATCTGCCCAAATGCCATCATGTGACTGCAAGGGGGGGGGGCATGACAATTCACAACTTAACAACTATGGCAGGATAGCTGACAGCCCAGGTTCAAGACCTGAGCTCTGTGTGGCGGGGTGAGCTCCCCGTTATTTGCTCCAGCTCCTGCCTACCTAGAAGTTCAAAAGCAGGCAAATGCGAGTAGATAAATAGGTACCACTTCGGTGGGAAGGTAATAGCATTCTGTGTGCCTTTGTCATATAGCTATGCTGGCTACATGGCCACAGAAATTGTCTTTGGACAAAGCTGGCTCCCTCAGCCAAGAAATGGAGATGCCCTAGAGTGGGACACGACTGAGACGGAAACTTTTACCTTTGACCTTCTGCGAGAAAGCACCTCTGTGCCATTTTGCTGCTTCTAATCCAGGGTTCTTGGCCTCCTGACTTGGTTCCACTACTGATGTTACTCTAGATCATGCTTCACCTCAGACATAATCACTTGGGAATGCCAGGAACCTTGCTGAAGCAAAGTAATCATTAAATGGATAATCCTTACTTCCCTGAAATTGTCTGAATTTCCGTACCCTAAAACAGGGATCCCCAACTGGGCCATAGCCTATTCGGAACTATTTGCGTGGCCCAGTTCCCCTCTCCCTCCCCCAGCCAGGCTGCCAAGCCACATAGGTTGGGGACCACTGACCTAAAGAGTGTGCTCTGTCTTCTCTGTCTTGGAATCAAGCAGAAGATAGAAATGATTATACAGGGCCTCCTTCAAAAACAAAAAAAAAGATGCTTTCTTGCCCTGTTTCTTTTTTTTTAATGCCTGTGTTTTTCATATCATGTATCAAACAAGTTTGAAAATGTGCTTTAATCTTCAGAGAGATAAAAGATGGTGGAGGAGGAAAGATGAAAACCTGGGCTAATAAGACATCAGAACAGCCTGAGGGAAACAGCAAATGTAAGAGGGAACACTAACTTCAACAAAGGCACCATTGTAAAAAGGGATGTAAAGCTATAAAGTGAAATTAACCAAGTCAGGAGACTATTGAAGAAAATGTATGAAAGAGCCCAGCTTGAAACTGGGGAAGAGCTGTCTGCAAGTAGATGTCCCCAGAGCACTGATTCTGTACCAGGAAGTGCAGAAAATGTTTGACAAGACACATTTTCCAAAAGCAGAACACTTAGTAGTGCTATTTATTATAATCTCCTTAAAAATGATTGTTATGGAAAAGCAAAGGGAGAAGCCTGGACATAAAATTTAAATGGTGGTAAAATTTATTTGCTAGCTGCCAATGTGAACTCCACGTCCTCTCTAGATGGAAAAAAAAAATTGGCAGGTTAAAAAAAACTGAGGCAACATTCTCTGATCTCTTAAAACAGTGCTTTTCAAACTTGGCAAGTTTAAGATGAATGGACTTCAATTCCCAGAATTCCCAATCCAACACTTCTAGTGATTCTCTGCCCTGGATTGGACAATCTGGAATTGGCAGCCCCCGAAGCCCCTTTACAGCCCTCAGGCTGCTAATAATGGCAGACTGGGTTTTTTCCCAGAGAATTGTAAATTTGGAAGGATAGATATAACCTAAAATGCCTTATAACAATTAAAAATAAATTGAGAAAATGTTCTCACCCACTTTTGTAATGCATCATTTATCTGCCCACCTTTAGCCCCAGAGATACCAATTAGTAGAATTCTTGGCTATGGTTTGCTTTCTACTCCTGTCCTAATGTAGAAATGGGAAAGCTTTTCATACATTTCTTTTGTTTTAACTAAGGAATACAGGTGACAACAGCCAACCAACATTATCTGGATTGTGAAGCTACACAAATTTGGAACTAATTCATGCTTGGATGAAAAACCACTAAGATAAAGTTATTAGGGCCAAGGGTTGTCTGGAATTGTAGGCTGGAAAGTGTTGGGGTTTTTTTAATCCCCAAAGGAAACAACAGAATGTTCCCAACTGTAGTTCAAGGGCCTACCTACAACACAACAATAAATAATGTCTTTCTCAGAATCAGAAAGAGCCTGCTTAAAGTCCTTCTATCACAAGTTCTGATGGGAGCATGGCAGGACTTTTCCTTTGGAAATGCTTGCTCCCCTGAGCAATGGGGATCTGATTATGGTTTGCTGAAAGCTAATTTCAGAAGGTCTTTGCAGGCTGAAGAATCTGGCAAATGTTCTTTATTTCAAAAGGAACCTGCACTTCTGTCTGGACATTGTGTGAATCAGTGGTGGGATTCAAATATGTGAACAACCAGTTCTCTGTGTGGATGCTGCTTCCGGAAGTCCATTCTGGGCCTGAGCAACAAAAAATTAGCTACCGGTTCTGCCGAAGTGGTGCTAACCGGCTGAATCCCACCACTGGTGTGAATACGGAGAAGTATGTTCAATAAAATATAACTAAAAAGGTTATTCTGTGCATGGATTTGCAATCCATGTCTGTAAAGAAGCTAGCATACTTCTATAGTTTATCAAGCCAACTTGTGTTGGAGAGGAGAGAAAAGGAGAGGAAAGGAGTGGGGAGAGAAGAGGAGAGGAGAGACATATAAACACACATCCACACATCCTACCATACATTCTCACCCCAGATCCTAAACACAAAAATTTAGTCTAAAGTTAAATGAATTGGTTTTACTATTGTAAATTGTTAATACTGTGTATTGTAATGGGCCATGGACCAGGCTTCGGGGACCCTGATCTTCAATCTCTTGGGACTGAGATGGTTAATAAATAATTGAATAATGAATAATGAATAATAATGAATAAACATATCTTAATAATGAAAACCAAGAGTAGCCTGGATAATTTTTCTACATTGGATTTATAAATGGGGATAATAGCGATGGATATATATTCTCTATATATATATTATAATTCTATGGGCTGTTGGTTTGATCTCCGGGCATGGTAATTAGGTTGCAAACATTACAATTCTATATATACATGCCTAAGGCAAATATTATTCAAATACACATATATTTTTAATATATTATACAACTATCTTTTTTCAAAGTTGCATATTCAATATAAATGTGGGCCATCTTTCATTATACTTATCTGTACAAGGTCTACATCTACTTAAACTAAGATAGCTGATCAGCTCATGATAGTTGCAGCAACACAAACATCTGAAGCATCTGAAATGAAAAACTCCACACTGTTTAATGGAAAAATTGGCATACTGTATGCAGTACAAGAAGGGAAGTGTTGGGATATACCAAAGAAGTTATTAACTGTTCAATGTGGGAAAAAGCTATCCTTTTTGCATATCATAATAGGCCAATCTCCTCAATTTGCTTACCTTGCTAAATACAAAAGTTGTTATTGGAACATTGTTTTTAGAATTTTTATTATGTCTATTGGCTTTCAAATCAATAAAGTAAAAAGTACAACTCTTGGCAATGTAAATTCAGAGTCTATTCTTGTCAGATGGAATGCTAGTATGTACATTTAAAAATACATCCAGCACAAGATATCGGGGGGGGGGGGAATAATCTAATTTAGTTTTGTGCTTTAAATGCACTGCAATCTCTTTTCCCATTGAAATTCCTATTGGCGTATCCTTTTCTCCAAAATGAGATTAGATGATCACCTCTTTTACTATCATAATAACCAAATAAGGTGGGCTAGGCTGAAATAAACAGATTAGCCCAAGGTGCTTCTGGCTTTCATAATTCAACAGGGAATTGAATCCCATTTTCCCAGATTTAGTCCAATGCTCTGCTTTGATACATTGCTGTGATTTCTGTAATAAGTCATATACCTCAACTGCAATCTCAAGAGGTTTATTTTGTGAGTAGTGATGAAAGAATTGATTCAATCATGATTTCATACCTTTATTTATTTACCGTTTTTGTTAATTGCCCCAATCACACAACTCTTGGCTTTGTACCGTAGTGTAAAACAACAAAATATAAATGATATTAAAAGATACCAGCACAATATAAAATAAACTGCACAAGCAGATACACAGATGACAACCCAAGTGAAGCCGAAGGCCACGTGAAATAGTAGGTTTTTCCAATTTTCTGAGAAAGAAAGATGACGTGAAGCTTCTTTTATAACTATGAGAGAAAGTCTGGCACCTCACACAAGTCCCATGAACCTCATAAAGAAAAGGGACTCTCATCAGGGCTATTATTTACTGTACATTTAATGTAAGATCTGGTTGGATGAGATGGTCTTTAATATCAATATTTAATATTAATATCAATATTATTTGATCAATAATATCAAAATGGCAGGTGCAGTTAGGCCACTGAAGCCCTGCCTCTTTTTAATGTGCAGAGCTTCCATTGCCTGGTCGCATTTGCCATTGTGTCATCATTAACAACCTCTGTGGATGCTTCTATTCTATGACGCTGTGAAGTAAAAGGGGAATCTTTGAAAATTAGTGGAACAGAACTGGAACCATCACTATTTTTAATGTGTGATTTGATACTTTAGAATGCTGCAGACGAAAATGGCCTGAGGGGATTCCTTCATTGTGCTTACCCACATGCAAAAAGACCTAATTATGAATTAGGCTGAGGCTCACATTTTATCTTGGATTAGCATAAGCAAACCTTATTATCCCAAAAAGCAATGTATGGAATCAGAACAAGAACTACATTTCATTTCATTCTGACTTATACTTAATTAACACTTATGAAAGAATTTAGAGCTGACCTTGGGGATGAAAGGAGTGAGCTTTTAAGGATGGACTTCACCATGGTGATTACACAGTCCAGAGACTGAAGGAAACTTGAGAAAGAAATTTAAAATTTCCCTGCTTTAATTTTGCTTAATATAAAATGTGACCAGAAATTTGGACAGGTTTCCAAATAAATAGAGTAGCATTGATGGAATTCCTGAGAAGTCTGTTTCCTGACCTGGCCTACTTAAAGCACTAAGAACACTAAAAATAATTAATGTGATTCATTAAATATTGCAAACTGGTAACAACTCTTGAGAACTCTGATAGCCTCTTTCAGATATTAGGGGATTCTTCAGGTTGTGTACTTTTATTCTAGCATTTTTAGTGAACTCAGCTGTAGAGTGTTTTGGGGGGATGGATACAGAATCCTGTATTTTTTTTTTACCTGTAAATCCAGGTAACTATGCCACAATCGTGGGTTTTGAAAAAGCAGACTAGAAAGAGTATTGACACTTTGAATTTGACGTTGGAGAAATTATTGAAAATAATTAGGATAGCCAAGAAAGCAAACAAGTGAATCCTAGAACAAATCAATTCAAAGTTCTTATTCCAAGCACAAATGATCAGACTCAAATGATCAAATTTTGGCCCTTTTATTCAAAAACTTGGCATCTTTGAAAAGTCCACAATGCTGGGGAAAATGGAAGAAAGAAGACCGTGACAAGCAGCAATCAATGGACTCAATTTAGCAGTGATGAGTATACCTTAGAAAATCTGAAGGAACAAATTGTCTTGGATAATGTGTGTTTATGAGGTCACTAAGAGTCAACACCAACTTGATGGTACATAATCAATGGCTACATCAATCACTAAAATGTTAAAAGGAAAACATTGTATGGATTGCATTTTAAAAAGAACACAATTTAAAAGAGATAGGTTTTATAATCCCCACACCCACTTTTCTATAACCGTATGATGTGGCACCTCCAAGTGGCACCTCTTTGTTAATACTGTAGATGTTGACCATCATAAAACAGTGGGGAGGATTCCTCATTTACCCTGTCAAAGCTTGTAAATCCTCTTGTTTCTGGGCATATTTGGCTCCTCCATTATTAATTCTTTTTAGTCAACTTAGACTGTGACTTTCTGCTCAAACATAAAATTCTATTCTGATAGGATTTCATCCATTCTATTAACAAGGAAAGAACTTAGAGCCATATTTGATTTCTTCCCTCTTGTTCATCAATGGGGGACAATAGGCCATATCAAATCTGAGCTATCTTTCAACTTTCCATAACAATAAATCTTTTGGTAGGCATGCATCCATAATATATTATCTACAAAATGTGGGTGATGACACTTTTTATTTAAACTTGTGTAAGATTTAAGATCTTCATTAGATTTCTTCTTACATAAGAGCACGGGCGACGTATCGCAACTTTTTTCGCATTGCCAGAGTGGGGGTGGGCACGGCCTCCGCATGATGCAATCGGCCTGCAGGCCGGCAGTTTGACACCCCTGCTTAAGAGAAAGAGCAGCTATCAAAACAAAACAAAAAATATTATCCCAGGATAGAAGTCATTCCAAGTAAAGCTGCCTTTTGCAATTGACTGATAGTGGTTTTGTTAATGCTGACCGATTAAATTAGTTCCCCACAAATTTGGAATTGCATCTAAGGCACCTGTTACAATTGGTACTACTTTTGCTTTCTTTTGCTACAGTCATTCTACTTCTATTTGCAGGTTTTTATATGTTGTGATTTTTTTTCCCCAGTTCTTTTTCTTCTATTGTATTCTACTGTCTCCAGGTACTGTAACATCCACTATCCAGACTTATAATGGGTGGTCATGAGTCAACCAGATGTTTAGACTGGATTTGACTTTGTTATCCACCTATTGAGTCCTTTCCTGGTACAGGCAGATGCTGCTTGATGGTGTTAAAGGTATCTTCGTAGGATGTACAACTAAAACTGCCTTTTGCAATTATTATCTCTTTCTGAGTGATTTGATCAGCAAATGGTTCTTTGTCTTTCAGAACTATGCAAACCTGTTTGGAGATTTACAGATTGTAGTTGTTTTGCACCTCAGACTCATAGGAGCAAAACTGCTACCTTTAAAAATGGAACCATTGAATTTTAAAGGCAAGTTCAAAAAGGACCAAGAAAGGGACTCCCTGTTTGCAAACCTGAAGCTACAGGTTGCCCGTCACATGTCCACACATTTCTCACTTATTAGATTTATCTCTCAACTTTTACTCAGGAACTCAAAGTGGCCTCCTAAACAATCTCTCACAGTTTTCCACCACAGCAACTAATCAGTGAGGCTGAGAGAGAGAGAGAGAGTGACTGGTCCAAAGATCTCTAGAGAATTTCTATGGCTGAGGATGGATGGACAGTAGGTCTCTCTGCTCCTAATCTAGTACCATAACCACTGCATCACAATGATACTCAATGGTAACCCTTCTTTCCTAAAGACTCAATGAGTGAGGGATCCTCACAATAGGGGGAATTCTTTTTCTCCTACTACTATGGCAACATAATCATTTGGATAGTACTTGATAAAAAAGACAGGAGTACTATAGAAAATATTGATGCTAAAGAAAGTTCTTTTAAGTATACCCAAGTCAATGGGCTCCCAAACCCCAAGAGAGCCAACACAACCAAAGAGACAACACACATCCACAAGCACTCAAGACTAGTACTTATTGCTCACTATGCCATATTTCCCCACAGTTCTACTACAGTTCCTTCTATTGCTCCTCCACTACTACTGCTGGACAACAGCATCTTTTCCTATTTGCCTTAGGCTGCCTCTGGTTTTATATCCATAAACAAACACAAACCACCTTCCCTCTCTCACAACACTACTAATCCACCAATTGCTATGTGCTGTCTAAGATATCTTAAATGGACAGGGCAATAGCAGTCCAGGTGCTGGCCATTTTGCAGGCAGCCTAACCTCTCCCAAAAGGTAAAGTGACATCCAGAAAAGAACAAATTGCCAAAAGCATAAAATACTAACCAATCAAATTTCCTACAGTGTTGCCACAAAGTTAACATGTAGTTTTTTCCTTCCTCATCAAGTGAACCTCCTGGTTGTTTTTTTTCCGACAAGAAGGTGCATAGCAAGAATTTTTTAATGCTCTTGGAAAGGGCACTTAACTTTTCTGTGGTCAGAGACGGCACTTACAGTATGAGACTGCCTTTAATGGGCTTTGCGACCGCTGGACAGTCCTTACTAAATAGATCGAAACTCTGTTTGCAAAATGCATTGCATTAAATAGAAATGGATCAGACAGATCCCAAACGTCTCGCCGTGCCAGACAGTTTAGACTGCTTTCCAAAGTGGTTTTGCAGTTGTTAATTAGCTTTTTGCTTTAAGAAAAAAAAGCAAGTTAACTTTAATGGAAAAAAGAAATCCAGTTGATTTTCTTTAATGCTGGGGAAGAGATATAGAGATAAATCACTATTTCAAATTCATTCCAACTGAATTTCTGAACGTACTGTGAATTGAGGCTGAGCTTCTGCTAAACCACTTGCTATCTTGGAGTAGAAATAATATTTTTATTTTGACCGTCTCCATTGACTAGAATACATCCCTGTTTTTCTTACTTTAAAGAGAGGCAGAATGAGTTAAAACTTTTGTTACCCTGAAACCTTTGAAGATATCTAATTGAAGCTTGGCAGGCTTAATATCTCTAAAGCGTCTAACATTGTTCCTATTTTCATCCTTAATGATGAAAATGCAAAGCAGTTACCTGGAAGCATTTTGATGCTTTTCTATTATAACCCATTGGCATTTTTTTCCCAAATAAGTTCTCAAGTTGGCTCAGACTGAATTAATTTGCCTTCAGACTGCCAATTCAAATAAAAACTCTCCTCAAATGTTAACTCTCTAATTCAAATGGAATCCAGGTTCATTTGCCCTGGCCAAGCAGACATTTCAAGCTGGAGTCCCCTGACAAAATAGTCAACAAGACAGTGCCTGCCATCACTAGGACCTTTGTGATACAACATCTGGATCCAAGACATTAAATTGAAAGAAATTAAAAATGCCAAATTTCATGATGTGTCAGTAATCAAACGGAATAACAGAATAACAGAGTTGGAAGGGACCTTGGAGATCTTCTAGTTCAACCCCTTGCTTAAGCAGGAGACCCTATACCATTTCAGACAAGTGGCTGACCAGTCTCTTCTTAAAAGTGATGGAGCACCCAAAATTTCTGGAGGCAAGTTATTCAACTGACTAATTGGTCTCATTGTCAGAAAATTTCTCTTTAGTTCTAGGTTGCTTCTCTCCTTGATTCATTTCCGTCCATTGCTTCTTGTCCTGCCTTCAGGTGCTTTGGAGAATAGCTTGATCCCTCTTCTTTGTGGCAGCCCCTTAGATATTGGAACACTGCTATCATGTCATCCCTAGGCCTTCTTTTCATTAAATTAGACATACTCAATTCCAGCAACCATTCTTCATATGTTTTATCCTCCAGTCCCCTAGCATGTAGCATCCCACACAGCATCTCATGCAATTTCAGCTTTCTTGCATTTCTCAGGGATGAGATTGCCAAAATTTTGCGATATTTCATGCATTTCACAATCTTGCAAGATTGGGGAGGTTTTTCTTAATTATTGGTGTGGTTATAGGCCATATACAAGGTAGACTGATGGAGTCAGGATTCAGCCATTTTGTGCAGACCTAATCTTAGTATGCACACTTCTTCAAAATGAGTCCATGGCCAGCAGAGGTTTGAACTCACACATTATGTGAATACAAGTAGTCCTTGACTTAAGAACACAACTGAGCCCAGCATTTCTGTTCCTAAGCAAGGCAATTGTTAAGTGATGCATGCCACATTGCCATGATTCCTAAGTGAAGCACTGCAGTTGTTGTGAATCATAAATAACAATAACAATATCTGCAATAAATATCATTTGCCTGTAAGCAAGAACTGGTGGGATCATAAAATAGAGAACGTCATAGAAAATGATAAAGTTAAACTGCTCTGGGACTTCAGAATTCAAACAGACAAGCACCTGCAACATAACACCCCGGACTTAACAATTGTCGATAAGAAAGACAAAAAAGTCTAGATAGTGGACGTGGCAGTGCCTGGAGACAGCAGAATAGACGAGAAAGAACTGGAGAAGATAACAAAATACAAAGACCTACAAATAGAAATAGAAAGACTGTGGCAAAGGCAAGCAAGGGTAGTACCAATAGTAATAGGCACCTTGGGTGCAACCCCAAAACAACTGGAGCACCACTTGAACACCATTGGCATTGACAAATTCACCATTAGTCAATTGCAAAAGGCGGCCTTACTAGGAACTGCTTCCATCCTGCGACGATATTTGTAATACCATCAAACATCCACATCTGCCTATCCCAGGTCCTTGGTAAGGACTCAATAGGTAGACAAAAATGCCAAATCCAGTCTGAACATCTGGCTGACTGTGCGATGATCAATAATAATAATAATAATAATAATAATAAAGTTGGAATGGACCTTTGAGGTCATCTAGTCCAACCCCCTGCTCAGGCAGGAAACCCTATACCATTTCAGACAAATGGCTGTCCAGTCTCTTCTTAAAAACTTCCAGTGTTGGAGCATTCACCGCTTCTGGAGGCAGGTTGTTCCACTAGTTAACTGTTCTAACTGTCAGGAAATTTCTCCTTAGTTCTAGGTTGCTTCTCTCTTTGGTTAGTTTCTATCCATTGCTTCTTGTCCTGCCTTCAAGTACTTTGGAGAAAAGCTTGACTCCCTCTTCTTTATGGCAACCCCTGAGATATTGGAACAGTGCTATCATGTCACCCCTAGTCCTTCTCTTCATTAAACTAGACATACTCAATTCCAGCAACCGTTCCTTATATGTTTTAACCTCCAGTCCCCTAATCATCTTTGTTGCTCTTCTCTGTACTCTTTCTAGAGTCTCAACATCTTTTTTACATCGTGGTGACCAAAACTGGATACAGAATTCCAAGTGTGGCTTTACCAAGGCATTGTAAAGTGGTATTAACACTTCACGTGATTTTGATTCTACCCCTCTGTTAATGCAGCCTAGCACTGTGTTGGCTTTTTTGGCAGCTGCATCACACTGCTGGCTCATATTTAAGTGATTGTCCACTAGGACTCCGAGATCCCTCTCACAGTTGCTACCATTGAGCAAGGTACCATCTATACTATACCTGTGCATTTGGTTTTTCTTGCCTAAATGTAGAACCTTACTTTTTTCACCATTGAATTTCATTTTGTTAGATAGTGCCCAGTGTTCAAGTCTGTCCAAATCCTCCTGTATCTTAAGCCTGTCTTCTGGAGTGTTGGCTATTCCTGCCAGCTTGGTGTCGTCTGCAAATTTGATGAGTTCCCCATCTATCCCCTCATCCAAATCATTGATGAAGATGTTGAAGAGCACTGGGCCCATATGGTCAATATGGTGAATCTGGCTTCCTGATTGATTTTGCTTGTTAGAAGGTCACAAAAAGTGATCACAAGACCTCAAAACACTGCAACCATCATAGATACATGCCAGTTGCCAAGCCTCAGAATTTTGATCATGTGACCATGGGGATGCTGCAACGGTTGTAAGTGTGAGAACCAGTCATAAATCACTTTTTTCAGTGCCATTGTAACTTAGAACAGTCAGGGCAAGGTCCAGGGTTGAATGAATGGTTGTAAGTCAAGGACTATTATTTGACGAGCAAATAATATCCTCTGAAAAGTATTGTTGTTGTTATTGTCATGGCCCCCTCAGAGGCCAGTTCGGAGGAGGAGGAGGAGGAAGAGTTGGAGCTGGGACCGTCCAACAGGGAAGGCACACCAGGGGCTGAGGACAATGCTGTCCTGGGCACCTCAGGCATTGGGGAAGGTCATGGACCAGATGGAGAGTTGCCTGCCTGCACAGGGGAGAATCGGCTGCTGACTGGCAGTGGTACTGACAGGCAGCCAATCTCCTCTGACGAGGAACAGCTGCCTCCTCCACTGATCCAAGGGCAAGGAGAGTAGAGCATAGGCAAGCCCAGAGAAGGGCTGCAATGCTACTCGGGAGGAGTTCTCCCCACCCCTCCTCACAAGGAACACCTGGAGGGGAGTAACTTAATGAGAAGCCCTGGGGAGTTAGTCTTTGCCAGGAACAATTGTTTGCTTTGGCTTACTCTCCCCCAGCTTTTTCTCATGCCTGTTGCTGTTTGCCTTGCCTCGCTGGGAAGATTGCTTTTCGGATTTTGTTTTGGACCTCGCCCTTCTCTTGTGGCTACATTTGGCCTTTTCTTCACTGGGGCTTTGGAACTGCTTCTTTTCTGGGACCTGTTTCTTGTCCTGAGGACTGCCCTGGTCTTGTGCCTGGACCCTGCCTGGTGGATTGGACTCGGAACCCTGGACCTTGCCCTGTGAGCGTGCTCCTACTCTGGGGGCTTTCTTGTACTACAGGAGCTGTTGTTTGGGGGACTAAGGCCTTCAAGGTAGCAGGTGGAGTCTTATCAATAGTTTGAGGGCCGTTGGCTGGAACATTTCTTAAGAGAAATAAAGAACTCTCTAGAGGCCTGCCTTGACCACCTGGGTCATATCAGTTATGTTGTTTTATATTTGTTGCACCTTTTGTTTCTATCTGTCAACACTGGGTTATGTTTTTTTAACTGTTCCACTAATAGCTTGCTGGAAAAAGAGAGATTAGATTTATATATCCTGCCCATTCTATAATGCAAGTGTTCACAACTTGATTCTGACTGTAGAGCACCAACAGTGTAGAGAAGCACTGTTGAAATAAAGAGCTTTGTTTTGCTGTCCTTCTAAAGTTATGAAAATGAGGAGCAAAGGCAGAGATGTTATCAAGCTTCAGCCAGGATACAAGCCAAGGCTAACTGGGTCTGATGGATTGCAGGTTGTGCAAATCGGCTGTAAAACTGAGCTTCTACAATATTTGTCATTTCTTCCAAGAGATGAAGATTGGAAACACTCAGAGTTATTACAGGTTAGATTTTATTGGCAGATTGACCGCTTCCTGAGGAAACACACCGGTTGCTACACAACTGCTGTAAATGTGCTTGTGACAGTACTGTACCTCGAACAGGAGAAGCCAGTTATTTTTTTTTTTATGGTTTGCCTCAGGCATATGTAGTTGGTGGGACTATTATAAAAATGTAATGTTTTGCTTGCATCAGTGAGTATTCATCAAGGAAAAGAAAGTTCAGTTTACAGGTATAGTTCCTTTGATATATTTTGTACAAGTTTGTCAACAAATTCTGAAAAAGTTAAGATTTTGGTATTCAGGAAATCAAAAACAGGTTTATTGATAGTGATTATGTAAATTTCTCATCCATTTCAATCAACATCATACCCTCTCTGGAGGTTTTGTTCTCAGAGGGGGGGGGAGTGATTTAGTCCTTATTTCCCTTAGGTAAAAGAGAAGCTTAATGTCAAATAGAGGAGATAATAGCCATGAAATTTAGAAAGCAGGTTAAGCTTCAAAGATATAGTACTTATTTGAAAAACATAGTAGTTGTAATTCAGGGTTAAACTGTGGGGTCCTTGGTTTCCCTGAAATTGATGGTTTTTCTTTCAGAAATTACATTACCAAACTAGGTAAGCTCATCAGTGCTACAAAGATTTGCTTTTTTTAGAGCAAACCCCACTCCCCTCTAGCTCAGATGATGTTACCTAGTTTGGTAATGAAATGTCTGCAAGACAACCATTAAGCTCAGAGAGCAGCAAGGACCCCACAAGAACATCCATCTCCAAAAATAGCGGTTGGAATAGAATACATCTAAGTCTACTTGAATATGCTTTTAATTCTAGACATCAAGAATCATTTATTTTTTTCACTTTGATGATCTTCATTTGCTGTTTACACACTATTTTTTCTTGGATTGGTCTTAGATTCTGCTTATGAAAACTATGTTGGCTGACTTATAAGCTATTGACCTTCTGGACATCTAACAAATTACCAATAAGACTAGTAACAAATCCGAAACTAAACATCAGCAAAAACGAATATATAGTGGTTAAGGTGCTGGCCGAGCTCACCTCACAGGATTGTTGTTGTCGAGAAAGTAGGAGAAGGAAGGAATATTATATATGTTTGCTGTCTTGAATTAAGTAATAAAGGAAGGATAAATAAAATAAAATAAAAATAATAAAATAAAATATCCTCTTTAGTTGAAATAATTTCCATGTTAGGGTGAGTGCAGTCTTTAAGAATCAGGGTGACAAATTGTACTAACAGCAAGGTGATGGAATAGAAGCTGGGAAACAGTAGAACCAAACTGTTTTGAAGGCAATTATTGGGTTTTTTGGACCTGATACCTGAAGACCAACCCTTAGAACACTCTCTCACTAGATATTAGGAAGATACCTTCATTTTCAAGATCCAGAAAACCTTTGAAACAACATTCATCAGAAAGGTATTGGACTGTTGACATTGGATGTCAACAACAAACAGACTAGTTCAACACACTAGCTCTGGATTTTTTTTAAAAAAATAACCAAACACATGCTCCATTTTTGTGATTCCATGGTTGCAATCATGCAACAGACAAGGCTAAACCAAAGTGGGGCTGAATTTAAATTTGTGATTTGAGGTGTGGGAACTTAGCTCAGCATGTTCTATAAAGCTGGCTGTATATTCAGCAAGATATGGTTCAATTATTTGACATAGTGTATCCTCCAAATGCAGTAATTGTCTTTTGTTAACCCAGGTCTGGATAGTGCCTGAACATGGAAGATGGCTATGAAAAGTAAATATGGGAAGATTGCATCAGTGCTACAACACTCAGCAATAGAGTTGGGGTGCTTGCAGGAGGGTTCAGAAAAATCAAGCTGGCAGTCATGACTCAGTCCCAATCCTTATTACCTGTATTGTTTAAAACATAGGACTAGGGTTTCAGTCACATGACCATCACCGTCATCTTGACTATTTGACTCCCCCCTACATATGGTCCTAATAAAGTCTAATCTACCCCTACAGAAGGTACTAACAGGATTGAGAAGATGACAATCTTAGCTTTCATTAGTTAACATTTGGGACTTGTTTTGTTAATAGAGTAGCAATGTATTTTCTTCCCTCTTTGTCTTATACCAGAGGTCCCCAACCTCTGGTCCGTGGACCAGTACTGGGCCGTGGCATGCCAGCAACCGGTCCGCACAAACAAGCAAAGCCCCATCTGTGAGATGCAGGCAGCACACAAAACCATGCCCTCTCCAGTCTGCAGAAAAACCTATCTCCACGAAACCGGTCCCTGGAGCCCAAAAGGTTGGGGACCTCAGTCTTATACTACTTCATACACCTGCCAAAATGTATACCACAATAAAAACCACTAATATTTAAGGCTAAAGTCATTTGTCAATATTGGTTCTCATATAACATACAGATCCAGTGACCTATCTGGAATATATCCATGAACCCTTTTAAGTACTCTATATATTTTCTCCTCTTTTCTTTTCCTGATTCAAAGCAATTTCCATATTCCTGATAAGACTTGGGTGGATCTGAACCTGTTTTATTCTGAGCTTCTCCAAAACTCCAGTCAGAAGAGGAGTCTCCAAATTTGGCAACGTTAAGACTTGTGGACTTTAAATCCCAGAATTCTGAGAGTTGAAAGCCACAAATCTTAGAGTTGCTAAGTTTGGAGAACCCTGCTGTAGAATAATGAACGAGCTACGGGGGGCTAGGATTTACATGAAATGTCAAGGAGGGTTCTTCCCAGTGAGATAATTTAAGATAAAGTGCATGATTTCCCACATAATAGTAGAGCACTTAAGACCAGAGTGTTTAAAGAATGTAGTTGTTCAAAATCCCCACATTAGTTTCTGTGAAATTATTTTATGTTGTGTCCTTTCACAAAGGTAGAGCTTTTGGCGAAATTTCATCCTATTTTGCTAAATACATATTCATACATACGTACATATATACACACACACACACACTATCCTATTTTTCAGGATGCTGTCTGTGCTTGATGAAGTTACCTAGTTTGGCTAATGAAATGTCTGCAAGAAAAGAAGAAAACAACTAAGCTCAAAGCAGCCTACTCAATACTCTTTAGTATGACCTTTCTTTAGCACACCCTTTTATCAAATCAGATGTGGATTTACCTAACAGAGATTCCATTAAGTTCTATTTAAGTAATTCGTTAATGAGAATATTCTTTCAGACAGATATGATTTAGGCTTGGTTGCTAACCTTGTCCCCAACCCAGAATTATCATAGCTAATTCACTCAATGTTATCAGGGAAGGATATTTTAGGTAATTGGACTTGCCAGCTGGTAAAGCAGTAAACAGGACATTAACATTCACTGTGATGGTATCTTTAGTAAGAAAAGGGCTACACTGATAGATATCCATTTCTATTTTCAGCAGCAACAATAGGTGACAGCTTAGAAAGATAAGCATGGCCAGCTGGGATAGGACTGGGATGAGAGACCGCTAGAAAATGGGAGGGAGGGATAGTCAAAACAACATACAGTTCTTCTCCTTCTCCTTCTCCTCCTCCTGCAAAACCAAATTGACATATCCATAAAGTCACCAGGAGCTAAGCTAAACTCAGTAGCGATTTTACTTTTACCTATCTAACTGTGGACTGTTCCAATAATTGATTTAATATAAAAAAGAGGGCTCATTAAATGTACTTTTCATCTGGAAACAAGCTTTTTGCATAAATACTGTTTACTTTCTAATTTATTTGTAACATAAATTGAAAAACTTGGAAAAGGATACATACGAAAGGATATTGGAAACTTGACAGGCTTAATTGGAATTCTAAGTATAGGGTTGTTTTTTAAAGAAAAAAAATCCACCAGCGTATTGGTATCCAATTAAAGAGGCATATTAAATTGGAGGCATTAGCAGACTGCAGTCTCTTCCTAATTCAACTTTTTATGGTTAATATTGGAAAGTTTTATTTCCAACAGGTGGCATATATAAATTACCAATAAATGAAAATGACCTTAAATACAGATTTCTTTTCTTTAAACAGAGCCTTTAACAAGTCTAAAATCAAGGCTTGGAGAAGTGAAAATTGACTAATTTTCCAGCAACTCTATTTTATAGCTGTTCATGCCACTCTCTTGACATGTGAATAGACCTTAATCAGTAGAAAATTCCATTTGGAAGACAGATAAGCAACCAAGCAGTCCTATGCAGGGACTGAAAATGTATAAAAATGTTGGAAACTGCAAAGAAGTTATATTTTGGCTAAACTTTAGGAAAAACTCATGATGAAAGCTGTTTGATTTGATGTTGTGAGGTGGTAGACTGTACTTCTAATTACTCTGGAGGTAGTTACAGTAAGTAAAAGTCTGATGAAATGGGGTTCTGAAGGAGAAATCGTCTGGCAGTCAAATCGGTTGAAAGGGGCTATTTGATGAACAATGTGACTGATCTCAAGTACAGGTAATCCTTGACTTACAACAGTCATTTAGTGACCATTCAAGGTTATGACCGTTTTTCACACAACCAGTGCAGCATCTCCATGGTCAAGTGATCAAAATTCAGGTGCTTAGCAACTGACTCATATTTTTGATGGCTGCAGTGTCCTGGGGTCACCTTTTGCAACTTTCTGACAAGCAAAGTCAATAGGGATGCCAGATTCACTTAACAACCATGTTACTAACTTAACAACTGCAGTGATTCACTTAACAAATGTGGCAAGAAAGGTCACAAAACAGAGCAAAACTCATTTAACAAATGCCTCGCTTAGCAACAGAAATGTTGAGCTTAATTGTGGTTGTACGTTGAGGACCATCTGTACCATATAGATATAATAATTCAAAGGAGTAAATGGGTTGGATTAAGATTGAATGACTAGCCAAAGTCACCCAGCAGGCTTTCATGCCTAAGATATGACTAGAACTCACAGTCTCCTGGTTTCTGGTCCAAACTAGCTTAATACAAAGACAAATAGGTGACAGGATGAGAGGGATAGAAAAAGTATATGTTCATCTCAGTACTATAGGAAGACCCTATTTCATAGGATGGCCCATTAAGTTCATCTTTATTGTTCCTTCCCATTATAGTGAACAAATTATTTATTGATTTATTGCAGCTTATATGACTGCCCAGTTGACATGTAGTTCAAGATGGACACAACTAAAAGCAGCAAATAACAACCAACAAAACAAAATATATTGAAACTAGACAAACTGTGGCCCATTGAGTCATCCTTCTTTCTGCATATAATATAGGGCTGGCACTATTTTGCCTCTCCTCACAACACTTAGCAAAACCCTACTGAAGCCTCCTCTTTCTACTCCTCTTCCTCCTTGGCTGACCTGTGGAACTGCCTGCCACTTTGCTGGGGACAAGGGGAATAAAAGGAGTCTTGGACCATGAGGAAAACTGTATCCCCACTCTCCTTTTCCAGGGAGGAAGGGAACTAACACACTAGCTCATCCCCATCCAGTCCTACCGCACTTGAAGGTATCGGAGTTGTTCTCTCATTCTTTCTTTGTCTTCCATCACCATCAAGACATTTGAAATTTTGGCCTTGGTTCCCCCAAAACCATCATCACTTGCCCATTGGTCTTGCCACCAGCAATTGGGTGCAGGGACCAGAAGAAGGCACAAAAGAGAATAGAAATACACCCCTCCCATCTTCTCTTGCACCATGCAACCTACAGATTTCTGGGAAGTGTAGTCAACAATCACGATCACCTGACTGTAGCTAACAAGAACAATACTGCAGTAGCCACAACTTTGTGAATAAAACTGGTGTGAAGATCCTTGAAACTTCAATTACACAGGAGTAAGGCTTTAGATGCATTCTTTAAGTTTGCTTATTTGAGGTACCTTGATTCAAAAACTGTTGCCCTACGATGCATCATTTCACCCAGTTGAAGGTTACAAACAGATATGGCAATTCCTGCAGGCTCATAAATCTTCTGACAGAGTGAGGGTAGACTAATAAAAAACCCATTCAGCATGACTCAACTGTAATAAGACTCATACTGTACATACTACATAGTCATTATGTCTACTGGCAATTGATAGCCTTATTCTCCAATCGTGGCTGACTCAACCTTACCTTTAAAGTCAAACACATAGATGGCTTCTTAGTCTTTATAACTATTTACCAAAGGCCCATCCTACCAATTTCTATTAGTCATAACTGCATGTAAGGTTTCCATGATAAGAGCAAATAGTTGTAAAATAGATTAAAATACACACCAATAGAAATGCAACCTATTACAACAAAACCATTTTTCAGACAAGTTCAAAGCCACCTAGTCCATGTTTTACTGGCTATCATTTGAGAGGGAGCCTATAAGGGGGGAAAATAAGAAGTCGATAAAAATGCCAAATAGTCTGAACATCTG
This sequence comes from Azemiops feae, assembly GCA_023970755.1. Lineage (NCBI taxonomy): Eukaryota > Metazoa > Chordata > Lepidosauria > Squamata > Viperidae > Azemiops > Azemiops feae. The sequence goes on along the minus strand of JALGBA010000349.1, from coordinate 1,079,636 downwards.
GCTGACTGTCTGACAAATTATAACAATAATAGTCAAATCCAGTCTAAACATCTGGCTGAGTGACAAACTATAATAATAATAATCAATCAATCAAAAAATAGAGCTGGAAGGGACCCTGGAGTTCTTCTAGTCCAGGGGTCTTCAAACTTGGCCCTTTTATGACTTGTGGACTTCAACTCCCAGAATTCCTCAGCCAGGCACGCTGTCTGAGGAATTCTGGTAGTTGAAGTCCACAAGTCATAAAAGGGCCAAGTTTGAAGACCCCTGTTCTAGTCCAACCCTCTGCTCAAGCAGGAGAAGAATCTATACTGTTTCAGACAAGTGGCTGTCCAGTCTCTTCTTAAAAACTCCAGTGATGAAGGCAATTCCCCTGGTTAATTGTCCTCACTGTTAGGAAGTTTCTCCTTAATTCCAGGTTGCTTCTCTCCTTGAAGAGCTTCCATCCGTTGTTTCTTGCCCTGCCCTCTGGTGCTTTGGAAAATAAGTTGATCCCCTCTTCTTTGTGGCAGCCCCTCAAATATTGGAATCCTGCTATCATGTCCCCACTAGTCCTTCTTTTCTCCAGACTAGCCAAACCCAAATCCTGCAACCGTTCTCTACAATTCTAACCTTCAACCTGCTTCTGTTAAATCCAGTGGCATTATGAATACATATGCTGAGTGCCTCCAACACTGAAATTAGAAGTAGCTGGTCAAAGGACATAGGAATAAATGTGTGAGTTTCTCCCCTTAAGAGAATTCCTATGGTTTTCTATTATACCATAAATCTGGCAAAAGTTTATACAGGAGGAAAATAAACCAGTTTTTCTAAGTGCTTCATAAACATTGCAGGAACCTTCACTGTAGCCCTGCATATGTTATTTTCATCCCCCCTTTTTTTAGCACTGGAGAAAAATTACTAAGAACTATAGAGCAAAAGTTAACTTTAATCCAGGGTTTCCTGGCTGATGCCCTATTCTCTTTTCCGTTATGATATTATTTTGCTGAGATGCAAACAACAACAACACCAAACAGCCATCATAAAAATGTCCCACACCAAATAAAGTTCTTTTTGGAAATAAAGCAAAGGCAAAATGTCACATCTAAAGAAGACTGGAAGCAAATGAAACAACTAATGAAATCATTAGGTATTTTAATTTCTCAATTATTCATCTATCCTCAAATATTTGATTAAAACTGTATAAATCAATTGTTCATTTACAAGATTCTTTTCAAATTCTTTTTATTCAATGACCAAATAAATCTGCTAATCTATATTTATTTTGGCTTCTTTTCCTTTTTTTTAAAAAAAAACAAAAACTTTTTAGAAACATTAGAATGGAAGCAACTATGTATCTGGAACTATAGTGCATTTTTCCTCCAGATTAATTTTAAAATGTTTTCAAGGTTATCAGCTATAATAAAACTGATATTAATTGGTTTGTAGTTTGTCCCAGTAGTGTTTCTTTATTTTTCAAATAAGAGCAATAATAATGCTTCTTGGATCCACATTTGCTTTAAAAAATGGTCCAAGTCATCTTGAGAACTGTGCCATGGTTTTCATTTCATAACCTCCCCCCAAATTTTCCCCTGTTGCATTTCTAAATGCCTTCACAAAGTTTTTGAGATCTACCTAATGGAACTTCAACTTTCACTTTAAAAGCATATTCTATCTCTAACATTTTGGCTACAACAGGATGTAAATATTGTATTTATTGGTTCATTTAATGCCAAACATCTGTGTATGCAAGGCAACAAAATCCTTTCCCCTGGACACATCAGCTTAAAAGTCTTGGTTGGCTAACACTTCCTGAAGGGTTCCCACATGGGTCAGACTTTATTTCAGTGATAAATTTTACTCATCTCTTTATCTAAATCCCTTGAAGTTTTACTGGCAAATCTGCCTGGTTCCAGAATCAGAAGCTCTGGAGGGTACATTTAGAGTTGTGATTTAGTAGAGCAGAAGATGCTGAGGCAGATGAATGGCAGGGAACAGATCTGTGCAGGAAGCAATGCAGGTCCATAAGCCCTGCAAATGAGAAAGATAATCATTATAATCCTGCTACTTAGATGGCCCACGCTTTCCACAGGCTAAGTAGCTCCACCAACATATTGGTGGATGCTGAAAACGTCCATTGCGTCTCCACATGGATCTTGTTCCTGAAACTGAAAAGATTAGATTGTACCCAATGTATTGTTCTTTTGGTGAAGTGGCATCTATCACAGTTTCTCCTTTGACTCTGGAGTCTCAAAAGCACGATCTTCAAATCTAATCAGAAGGTCATCAAGAAAAAGAACCGAGCAGTGTTCCCCTTATTTTTCTGTGTATCAGATTTAGTAGCCAGGCAAGTTGAATTCCATGTGAACAAGAATAAATGCCCTTGCAGATAAGTGGCTTTAGATAGCTTAAATACAAATGTCCTTATGAAAGTTAATCCTAAAATATTACCACCTTCTGTAGGTGAAGACCTGGCTGTACCAATTGTCCTAGAGCCCCAATGAGTGTGTGTGTGTCATGCTGGAGGTGGTTAAAGGACTAAGTTAAGATCCTACCTCCTCCCCATGTGCATCCTGCTCCTTTCCTCCCCAACTTTTGTCAATCTTAAAACCAATCTTTGTCCTTCTGTTTATTGTTTTAATGTTTTAATGCGTCCTATTGGTGCTTTATTGTTTGTAAGACAGCTAAAGTTGCTTCTAGGTTAGATGGGCCGCATATAAGTTTAATAAATAAATAATGCATATTTTGACACATACAAACACACACACACACACACACACAAATACACACACAAGCGCTCCTGTATCAAAAAAACACAGGAGCTTCAAGATCCATTAAACTTTAGTATAGGGGGTACCTTGCTCAATAGTAGTAACTGTGAGAGGGACCTCGGAGTCCTAGTGGACAATCACTTAAATATGAGCCAGCAGTGTGCTGCAGCTGCCAAAAAAGCCAACACAGTGCTAGCTGCATTAACAGAGGGATAGAATCAAGATCACGTGAAGTATTAATACAACTTTACAATGCCTGGTAAGGCCACACTGGAATACTGCATCCAGTTTTGGTCACCACGATGTAAAAAAGATGTGAGACTCTAGAAAGAGTACAGAGAAGAGCAACAAAGATGATTAGGGGACTGGAGGTTAAAACATAGAAGGAAAGGTTGATGGAATTGGGTATGTCTAGTTTAATGAAGAGAAGGACGAGGGGGGACATGATAGCAGTGTTACAATATCTCAGGGGCTGCCACAAAGGAAGAGGGAGTCAAGCTATTCTCCAAAGCGCCTGAAGGAGGACAAGAAGAACGGATGGAACTAAGCAAGGAGAGAAGCAACCTAGGAACTTAGGAGAAACTTCCTGACAGTTAGAACAATTAACCAGTGGAACAACCTGCCTCCAGAAGCGGTGAATGCTCCAACACTGGAAGTTTTTAAGAAGAAACTGGACAGCCATTTATCCGAAATGGTATAGGGTTCCCTGCCTGAGCAGGGGGTTGGACTAGATGACCTCCAAGGTCCCTTCCAACTTTATTATTATTATTATTATTATTATTATTATTATTATTATTATTATTATTATTATTATTATTATTATTATTATTATTATTATTATTATTATTATTAATTATTATTATTATTATTATTATTATTAGTGTTTCACCAATAAACTCTTTAAAGGAAAGCTGAGGAAAGCTCAGGTAAAGTCAATGTCTTACATCAGGGGTCCCCACCCCCTGGTCTGTGGCCTGTTTGGAACCAGGCCGTGCAAGCGATGGGAGAGAGCATGAGAACACAAAGCTCCATTTGCACAAGCAGCAGGTGCATGCACGAAACTATCCCCTCTCCCCCCCACCACCACCGCCACCACCGCCACTGCTAGTCCGTGGAGCTGTAAAGGCTGGGGACCGCTGTGTTAGATAATGTCTACCTTCCTATACAATCCAAGAAATGGAGACTTTTAAAAAACTTTTTACTAAAATATATTTCATTAGTATGGTGTGCAAAAAGAGTTTATTATTGCAAGGATTCCTGTAAATCAAATGAATTTTTAGCATCGTTTGAAGAGAGAAAAACTGAGCAATCCAAGATACATTCCGAAGAATGATTTTCCCATACTACCACATTGTGAGCCGTGGTGGCACAGCAGCTAGAATGCAGTACTGCAGGCTAATTCTGCCAACAGCCAGCAGTTCAAGCCTCATCGGCTCAAGGTTGACTCAGCCTTCCAGGACCCAGATTATTAGGAGCAATATGCTGACTCTGTAAACTGCTTAGAGAGGGCTGTAAAGCACTATGAAGTGGTATATAACATTAAGTGTTATTGCTATTGCTCTTGTTCACAAGTACAACGTTTACTGTTCTCCCATGAAGCCATGAAGAACTCCAAATGCTGAATTTAGTAGAGATGGAAAGAAATATGTTTGTTTTCATTTCAATATGAACTGACTTGATTCACATTCCTTTAGCTAATCATGACCTGGAATGCAATTTTCCTTCTTTGAATTGTGGAATTCAATTCTCCAACTAAAAAGGCAAACCAAGTCTCTTCACTAGAGGATTTCCCCCCCCAAAAAAAGCCAATATATTACATGCCAATCATATTTTAAAGCAATATCCGTGGGGGCCATAACTCTGTTAGGGCAACTAAAGCTTACAAAATAATTGTAAACTCTTCATCAAGCAAGTTAATCAGTAGTTACAAAAAAAGGCAAGGAAGACATATGGCTGATTTTAAAACCATTCTGCCCCAGCTCATATGCTAATTGTATGGAACAAAAGTTTCTAGATGTGTAAATTACCAGATACAAATTGTGTTGGGCTGCATTAGGGACTTTCCAAATGCTTTGTGGAAAGAAGGAATAAGAAAATCTTTTTAAACTTCCCAGTTTTGAAAATAAAATAAAGCAGATAAAGTCTTCTACAGGACTGTATTCCATTCTATGTGAGATGAACAGAGGACCACCTAACACCACAGAGGCAATGCAATAGCCTCTGTGTGTGTGTGTGTGTGTGTATATATATATATTTGTTATATATATATATTTGTTATATATATATATTTGTTATATATATATATTTGTTATATATATATATTTGTTATATATGTGTGTGTGTGTGTGTGTGTGTGTGTTTTCGTAGATTTCGTAGACAAAAGAACAATGGGCACACAGCCAGCACTTCAGCCACACAGGATGTTACCAAACAACTGACTAATTTGCTTACATCAATTCCATCTTCCAATCAAGATGCAACAACACAGCCAACCAACCCGCTTACAGCTACATCAGCTAATTTGCTTACATCAATTCCATCTTCCAATCAAGATGCAACAACACAGCCAACCAACCCACTTACAGCTACAAAACCAACACGCCACACACCCCCTCCAATATTTATAGAAGGACGGCAGCTCCGATCACGCTTTGCTCGCACAAGCACGAAGCCGAAGACACCAGCCTGAAGATGGCGAGTGGGACCTCGTCGAAACGTCACGAAGACACTCTCAATCTTACACGGGAAAAGACCCGAATACGCCAAGACCTGCATATATATATATATATATGTAGGTCTTTGGTAATTCGGGTTTTCTCCCGTGTAAAATTGGAAGTGTCTTGGCGACGTTTCGACGAAGTCTCATTCGTCATCTTCAGGCTGGTGTCTCTTCGGCCTCGTGCTTCTAGAAGCAATGTGTGATCGCAGCTGTTTCTTCCTTTTAACTGCCAGTGGAGGTATGAACTGATTGGATGGGAGCTTGGCTGTGTTCTGATTGGGTGGAGGTGTGTTCTGATTGGTTAGGGGCTTGGCTGTGCTCTGATTGGATGAGGGGTTGTCTGTGCTCTGATTGGCGGGGTGTGTGCTCTGCTTGGGTGGGGGCCCTGTTGTGCTCAGATTAGTCTGAGTTGCAGGGGGATTTGAGATGGAGAGCTGCATTGCTGTTGTTTGGCTTCGCGTTCGTGGTCGTGCCACATCTTCAAGGTGGGTGTCAGTTTGCTTCACGTATGAAATGGAGGGGTTTAAAATGGCCAATGATGCAGCTGTGGTCTGGTTTCTGGTCCGCGGTCGTGCCTCATCATCGGTGCGGGTTTGAGTCTGCTTTTTGTGTGGATGTGTGGTGGTGACATCATGTGTGGTCTTCGTGAGTGTGGGTCCAGTGTTGCTCCTTGTGCTAGGGATTCGTCTGTCAATAAGGCTGGGTTTCCAAATGGCTGGTAGGCGGGAGGTATCATCTCATTTATTCATGCTGTGTGGGCGTTTTTCTATCTCGATGGCTTCTCTGATTATTCTGTTGTTAAAGTGTTCAGTTTTGGCAATAGTTCTGGTATTTTTAAAGTCAATTTTATGTCCTGTGGCTTTGAGGTGTTGGACCAGGGAGGCAGTTGGTTCCTCTTTTCTGACTGAGTTCTTGTGTTCTTCAATGCGTGCACTTATTCTTCTGTTGGTTTGTCCGATGTATGTGGTGGGGCAGGCGGTGCATGGGATTTCATATACTCCTTGATTTTCTAACTCAATTTTGTCCTTGGGGTTTCTTAGGATGGTGGATATTTTTCGGTTTGTGCAGAATGCTGTCTTGATGTTGTGTTTGTGGAGGATCTTGCTGATTTTGTCTGTGGTGCCTTTTATGTATGGGAGGAGGGCTTTGCCGTTTTCTTGTTCAAACCCCTCCATTTCATACGTGAAGCAAACTGACACCCACCTTGAAGATGTGGCACGACCACGAACGCGAAGCCAAACAACAGCAATGCAGCTCTCCATCTCAAATCCCCCTGCAACTCAGACTAATCTGAGCACAACAGGGCCCCCACCCAAGCAGAGCACACCCCCCGCCAATCAGAGCACAGACAACCCCTCATCCAATCAGAGCACAGCCAAGCCCCTAACCAATCAGAACACACCTCCACCCAATCAGAACACAGCCAAGCTCCCATCCAATCAGTTCATACCTCCACTGGCAGTTAAAAGGAAGAAACAGCTGCGATCACACATTGCTTTTAGAAGCACGAGGCCGAAGAGACACCAGCCTGAAGATGACGAATGAGACTTCGTCGAAACGTCGCCAAGACACTTCCAATTTTACACGGGAGAAAACCCGAATTACCAAAGACCTACATACAAACACCCGTGAAAACATCAGAAAACATATATATATATATATATATATATATATATATATATATATATATATATATATATATATATATATATATGAAAAAAAATCATGCTTCAATGAATCTGATTGCATATGAAATCAGGAAATCAGCATCTTCTTCTTTATCCATGCTGCTGATATTTGTTAATAAAATAGCCTGCACCAATCTACACAGAATCACCCTTTCTGATCCTGGGTTCTGTTTCTTTTTCATACTCAAGTCAATATGACTTTCCATCCCTAATTATTGACCAGGCTTGGTGGGCTCAGTGAGGAATAACGTTCAACTACATTTTAAAAGTCCAGATTCCCCACCCTTGATCTATTATGTGGTGGAACATTCAGATTTGTTTTAAAGTCGCCATTATTACAGCTAATGATTAAAACCCAGGATAAATACAAGGGAAATAGAAATATTCCTTGTTTAGATTGTTTTCTGCTGTGTTTGTATCTGTGTGCACCTGTGTCTGTGTTTGAGTGTTTTTATGGAATAGCTCATGTTAGCAAATATCCGTCAAGGCTACCCTTCTACAAGAAGGGTTTATTTCAATCAGTATTTGGAGAGCTGGTTGAAGTGAGCTGCTTCAACAATATTACTGAATTTAAAGCAAAACATCTCTTCTCTTCATCAAACCAGACCAGAAGCTTTGCATCGCTTCTGAATTTCATAGGGATGGAAATGTTTTATGGAGATAATTCAATCACCAGACATAAAATTGCAAAATGTTTCCCCTTTAAATAAAATGATCTCAAATTAAAATGGGGAGAGGGGACTGAAATTGACTGAGATTCATGCACCCATCACTGGAGGTGACAACTGCCTAAAACCTTGGAAAACCAAAGCTAACTGGACAAAATGCAGCTGGTTGCATCAATGATAATCATATGGTAATTGTGCAATAATCATTCCATTCAATTCTTTTTAAGTAGTTTTGGGTATAAAATGAGAATAGGGGGAGGGTAAGGAGCAAAGTCATTTTAAATTAAGTTCAAGGCAATGAACATCTTGATCTAAAAATTAATTGAGTTGGTGGACTTGGGTTGAAGCCCCACCAGACTAACTTTGATTAAATGTAAATAGCCGAGCTATTTGCTTTATGGATGCTGGCATTTGAGCCCTTGAAGAATTCAGAAGTGTTAATCCCGATTTATAGGGAGTTATTTTCCTACAGATGAGCAGCACTTCCTGAGGAGCTGTATTGTTTTTAGTCAAAATCCTCCTTTTTCTCCTCTTGAAATTTTTTTTGACGTTTCATTTAATCAAGAAATCCTCTCATTCTTTGAATTTGCTTTAGATCAAATTATCTCTATTAATCCACAGCAGAGTTGTGTATGATGTTAATAGTTCCCATGGTAATTTGAACACAGTCTTGGGATATGGCTCAGGAGCAAATCCACTAGAACTTCCTCTTTGTCTGTATAATATAATTAAATGAAAAGAGAGGATGGATTTCATCATAATATTAACGAGAACTGGAATGAAAAAAGATGTTGTGACTAGTGACTTATTACTTATAATTATTATTATAATTATTAGTGACTTATGACATAATCAAAAAAGATGTTGTGACATATAATCCTTGGTTGTATAAACAGAGGCATAGAATCAAAATCATATGAGGTATTAGTACAGCTTTATAAAGCCTCAGTAAGACCACACCTGGAATACTGCATCCAGTTTTGGTCACCACATGACAAAAAAAGATGTTGAGACTTTGGAAAAAGTGCAAAGAAAAGCAACTAAGATGATTAAAGGCCTGGAGATTAAAACATATGAAGAATGGGTATGGCTACTTTAGAGAAAAGAAGGACTAGGGGGGACATGATAGCAATATTCCAGTATTTGAGGGGCTGCCACAAAGAAGAGGGGGTCAACTCATTTTCCAAAGCACCAGAAGGCAAGACAAAAAAACAAAGGATGGAACCTGATCAAGGAGAGAAGCAATCTGGAATTAAGGAGAAACTTCCTAATGGTGAACCATTAATCAGTGGAACAGCTTGCCTTCAGAAGTTGTAGGTACTTCATCACTGGAGGTTTTTAAGAAGAGAGCAGTCTGAAATGGTATAGTGTCTCCTGCTGAGAAGGGGGGTTGGACTAGAAGATCTCCAAGGTCCCTTCCAGCTCTATTCTAATTGATAGTGTGAAAAAAAAAATTGGGGGTAAAGTTTCCATAATCCATAAAACTTCAGATATATTCCAAACATTTCTAATTTTAAAAAAGACAAGGCTTTGGGTGTTTGTTTGTTTAAAAAAATCAGTCTTTGTTTATGTGGCTTTTGAGGGCATCATTTTAAAACAACAACAAAAACCATACTGGATCAAGACAAATGGTTATCTAATCCAACTTTTTCTTCCCAAAGTTGCCAATCAGACGCATAAAAGAGGCCCACAAGCAGAATATAATTTTACTCATATTTCACAACAAATAGTATGGAGATACATGCTGCTTCTCTTGCTGAAGAGAAAGTGTGCATATGAATAATAAGACACCATAGAGTGTGCAACCTACATTTTCATTTACTACAGCTGCTGAAATTCATTTAGAAATGGTGATAGCACATGGGGAACAATTACATTTCCCCCAAGGCTATCTAAGCAAATAACAAAGATTCTCTTAATAGAGGACAGTCTATTTCAGAGTAAATGGGCCCAGAAGGCAGACAAAAGCCTGCTATAACAATGGATTAGCAGAAGGGATTTAAGGAGAAAAAAAATGTTTACATTAAAACAGTGGTGCTACATATTTTTCCTCTTTTCTTTACTGAAATAGCAAGACCAAGAGCATTTTAGACTTATAGACCACCCCATAGTGCTTTACAGCATACTCTGAATTTAAAATGCTCTTGCCAATGCTATTTCAGTTCAGTCTCTGAGCAGTTTACAATGTTTTGCATATTACCCCCCCCCCCCAACAATCTGGGTCCTCGTTTTTCTGACCTCAGAAGGATGGAAGGCTGAGTCAACCTTTTTGTATTTTAATTTTTTATTAGTTTATAATACAGCGGACAAAGAAAATATGAAAGTAAATATTAGGGAAGTTAGGGAAGGGAAAAGGGAAGGCTGAGTCAACCTTGAGCCCCATCAGGATCGAACTCCTGGCAGTGAGCAGAGTTAACCTTCAATACTGCATTGTAACCACTACGCCACCAAGGCTCTTGAATTGTTGTTACCCTCTCAATAACATGAACCTGATGTACAACATCAGGTTAGTACAGCAGAGAGAAGATCTGGTTGCAAATGGCTTTTTGAAATTTTCTGTCATTTGGACAATTTTTTCAGAATTTCTTCAGGGGAAAGAGAAACTCCGCAAGTGGTGCTCAAAAGCAAACTCATGCTTTAGCGAAATTAAGCCCCGGAGGATTGATTTCCTACTGAGATCTTCCCCTTGGAAGCATAAGGCAACCGGAAGCTGCAAAGTGCCATGAAAAAAAGCAATCAGTATTTTCACTCTAATGGCTTGGCCAACTCATTACAGATATAACTTAGGGGCGTCATAGAATCCATAGTTTCTGTCATAAGTCATGATAGTTGTAAGTTGAGACAAATGTGACCAAACTCAATATTATAACTTTTTTTGTGGTGGTCATTAAATGAATGTGGTAGTCATTAAGCAAATCCATATATTATGGGTGGTTTTGCCAAAATGTCAAAAAACATTATAAATTGTGGTCACGTGACCATGGAATGCTACAACTAGCCATAAAGTGAGCGGGGTGCCAAGCACGTGAAAGGCACTTAAGCATGTGAGTATGTGGAGTATGTAAAGTCATTGGAACTCTGGAACCAGGTCATAAGTAGCTTTTAGGGAGTCTGTCATAACTTTGATAAGGGTCACTAAGCGAAGGACTGCCTGTACTAAATAAGTGGAAAACCTCTGCACTCATTCCACCCATCAGAGTTATTCACTGTTCTCTTGTCTGAAATAAATTTCTAAAATAATTCCTTTTGCATCACCACATGGTACGAGAAGCGAAACAAAACAGAATTTCACCACTGAGCATCAACTAAAAGGTACATTTCTGGAGGTCTTTCAATCAAACCACAAACATGAAAGATCTCTTTTGCTAGGATTTTTCTTTTCCTGTTTTTAGCTTGCCTTAATCAATCTTAAAAACGTCAAGTGAGAAGCAGATCCTAGTTCCTCTCAAACCAATGGAAACTTCAACCATGACGCCTCGTGCTGTTGTTAATATTAATGTTTCCTTTTCCTTTTTTCTCCCCCTGCCTTTTACTGTCTAATCTTATTATGTATAACAATGTGTGAGGTTTTTTTGCTGCTTGCTGACTCTAGAAGCTTTTGTTTATAGTCTAATTTACAGTGCTCAGGAGAGAGAAGAATATATGTGGCAAGAATAACACTGATGGTTGCAATTTTTACACACACCCATAGGCCACCAAACTCTCTCTCTCTCTCTCTCTCTCTCTCTCTCTCTCTCCCTCAATTTGATTCTTTTTATTACAATTTAATGTAAGAATATTTAGCATATTATACTGCTGTCCCCAAAATGGACTTTGACCAGAAAAACTATAGAAATGCTATTATTTTAAATCAATTGTTTGGAATTCACTGGGAATTTACTGGGACCAGGAATGTAGAACCTACTGCTCAATCCACATGGGTAGATCTGTTTTATCATTTTTTGCTAGTAAGAAGAAAAATACATGGATCCAAAAGAACAATTTAGACAAGAAATGGCTAATTCCCATAATTTTAGAAACCATACCCTTCACTAACACTAGTCCAGAAGAGTGAAACCTCAACTAAACATGGAGGCAATTCTTATGACATTTGTTTACTCTCCTCATATAATAGGAAATTCTGAGATACTTGATTTAAGAGCTCTGAGATATTGGATGTATTACAAGCTCATGGAAGAGGGTGTGGATTTATTCTTCATAGATTCTAGAAGTATGGCAAGCACCAATGGGTGGAAACTTTGCAGAGGGAGATCCAAATTCAGTATAGGGAGAAATTAAGAGCTATTAAGCAGTGAAATGATCTGTCTTGTGAAGTCATAGGTCAGTGGTGGGATTCAAATATGTGAACAACCGGTTCTCTGTGTGGGTGCTGCTTCCGGAAGTCCATTCTGGGCCTGGGTAACAAAAAATTAGCTACGGGTTCTGCCGAAGTGGTGCGAACTGGCTGAATCCCTCTTTGGCTTAGAGGGGCTTTGCCTAAGACCTGGGCAAGTTTGATAGGAGTATGCAAAATAGGAAACATGCAAAACAATCCAGTCGCTGTCATATTTCCAATGTTAGTAAAAGACGTCCTAGGAGCATACATTCATTTTGTGTGCTAACCACATACATTTCAATTGTTACTGGGTGCTGCCATGAACATAAACTAGGGGTGCGAACATCCACATAATAATGAGATCGGCAACTAATTAAAATATAGATTTGTATTAAATGACAAATATAAAGATGATGGTTTTTGCTTAGTGCTAGATGATATAAAATATAACAGATATGATAATAGATAATAAAATATATAAAATAAAAGGGGTAGGAATAAATGGGCTTCAAGAAGAAACAACTACATCAATTTAACTTTTGTAACCTTGAAATCTACTGATGATAACAATATTGGGAATTCTTGACCTCCAGATACTATTGCATGATCTCTTTAGCATTTGTGATTATTATCCATGCTGGTCACTGGAAACTGTGATTCAGTAGTATCTGGGTTTTTCAATGTTTGAGTGCATTCTTAGCAGCAAAAAAAATGTTGTTAGAGAATTGATGACATAATTTAGTTTCTATAGCTGTTTCTATAGATGCTGGTTCTGCTGAACAAATTGTATAGGGAATGGCATACTTAAGCAAATCTGAATGCATGCGATTGACCATTAAGAGCTGTCCTTGTAAATGAGCCTTTATGACTGATAGGCAGCAGTTCTGGAATCTTTGGAGTATATCAAATCATTATTGCTCTCCTTTTAGACATGTCATGTTATCTATAGTGCCTGCAAAGGAGACAAGGCCATGATTTAATGTTTTATTCAAATGATGGACAGCCTTTCTGCATGAACGCACCCTTTAATCCTTTGACAAGTTCATTGTATTTTGTACACTGCTTGGGCAACAATTTAAAGGAAGAATTCATGTAATTCAAGAGTTGTTTCCAAGATGATAAAATTTTATCTCTGGGGCTCTTGCATTAAAGCTGAACTGAAAGATTTCCATCAAATTGTTCTAGCTTGAAAGAAAGACCAAAGGAGTGTAAATTATGCTCAACTATGGCCTTCCAGATACAGACATAATTATGGTTATTCCAGTTATCATTTTCTCCTGCCTATCAATAACTATTAGAAAGCACTGCTCTCACTCAGGTTTGGCTTCAAAGGTTATTATGTGGCCAAAGTCTATACATCACATGGCATAACGAAGCCAAATCAGACTTATTCCTATGCTTCTGTTGTCATGTTATACCATGCGTAACAAGTTAATTGACTTGTACAATTAATTAACAACTTTAAAATTCCTGCTGTAGAATAAAGTAAAACGACTAGAATTGATTGATAGCCCAAGATATTATTATTATTTTTAACATAGTTTAGTTAGTGAAACATAAACTACACCTATTTATAGCAATAGCACTTAGACCTCAGAAGGATGGAAGGATGAGTCAATTCTGAGTCCCGTCAGGATCGAATTCCAGGCTGTGGGCAGAGTTTGCTTGCAATACTGCACTTTAACCACCAGGGCTCTTTTATTTATATGTATATATATTCATGTTGAAAAAAAGGTTGAGCCAAGATTCTTTCTTTTAAATACGAAGCCTATAACTGGATTGTGCAACTTTCAACGGGCTGAGTACCACACTTAAGCATGAACTTAATGGTTGCAATTGATTTGATTTAAATAAAGAATTAAATTCCCCAGCCTTGCTGGCTAGGGAATTCTGGGAATTAAAGTCCACACATCTTAAGGTTGCCAAGATTGAGAAACACTGCTGCAATACTCCCATATTAGCTTTTATTTATTCATTGATTTTATGTATGTATTTACAGGTAGTTCTCAACTTACGACCTCAATTGAACCCAAAATTTCTGTTGCTAAATGAGACATTTGTTAAATGATTTTTGCCCTATTTTACAACCTTTCTTGCCACAGTTGTTAAGTGAATCACTGCAGTTGTTAAGTTAGTAGCACGATGGTTAAGTGAATCTGGCTTCCCCATTGACTTTGCTTGTCAGAAGGTCGCAAAGGTGGATCATATCACCCTGGGATGCTGCAACTGTCATGAATATGAGTCAGTTGCCAAGCATCTGAATTTAGATCACATGACCCTGGGGATGCTGCAAGGGTTGTGAAAAATGGCCCTAAGTCACTTTTTCCCGTGCCATTGTAACTTTGAACGGTCACTAAATGAACTGTTGTAATTCAAGGACTACCTGTATTTATTTATTGATTTATTTTTCTAATATTAAAAAAATAATTTAGAAATTAAAGTCTCAGGGAATGTTTAAAGAGGTTTTGGAAGCCAACCAAAAACTTTCATAACTTTTCATGCAACTCTGAGGAATCAGTCTATGCACGACTGATCTAGGTCATAATTTAAAGAAAATCAATCTGATGATTTCCCCCCATGATTAAGACCGATTTGGAGGTTAGTCATGCACAGACATTAGAGACACATAATTAAATCAAACATCCCCACTACAAACTTGTTTATGTAATCATGCTATGAATTCCTTAATAGTTGTGAAAATGCCGCTTGCCATTTTTTTTGCATATTGCATATATTTTCACTTTAAGAGATGTCTCCAAGGTAAGTTTAGCAAATCACTTTAAACCAAGTAAGTTCCCAACATATTTACTCCAATATGTTATCCTACAGTTTAACTGTTGGTGCTTATTTCTTTTTCTTTTTAATTCATTCTTGTGTTAAAACAAAAGTATATTCTGGATTTCATGAACTGCATAGCTATTTCTATTATTTCATGGTTTTCTAAAATGCCTTGGAAATTATTTATTTTGAAAGGCAGCATGGCAATATTAATCAATCAATCAATCAAGAACCAAAATGATAAAAGCCAGTATAATATTGTGGTTAAGTGGAAGAGGGGAAAATCTCAGGTTCTAGTCCTCCTTTATCCAGGAAAGATCTCTGGGTGACATTTGGAATGAATCTCTGAATCAAAAGTGGGATACAAATCAAATAAATAAATAAACATTTTAGCAGAACAAATTTCTTACGTTGGTAATTCAAACATATGCCTTACAGAGGCATATTTCCATCCTCTCTAACTGTCAAAACCTGAAATCATAACATAAAAAGGGAGGGAAAACCTAGAAAGATACATAGGGTGATATAGTATATATTTCATTGTTCTATTCCTTTTGGGGCAAGCAGATGGATTAATTCTGGATCAGGAGTCCCTGCACTCAATCGTTCAAGCCCTAGTCATCTCACATGTGGACTACTGCAATGCACTCTACATGGGGCTACCCGTGAAGAGCATCTGGAACCTATAACTAGTGCAGAATGCAGCAGTGCAGACAATTTTGGGGGCACCCAGAATGGACCATGTTACAACGCTGTTTCACAAGCTGCACTGGCTGTCAAGTTGCTTCCAGCTGCAATTCAAGATGTTGATTATCACCTTTAAAGCCCTACATGGCATGGGTCCAGGTTACTTGAGGACCCATCTCACCCCAATGGGACTGGTCCATCCCATGCATGCCAGCAGAGGAAGCATGCTGCAGAACCCCACCAGTCAGGAAATTCCAGCTAGTGGGGTCCAGAAGAAGAGCCTTCTCTGCTGTGGCTTCTGCCCTTTGGAACAACTTGTCCCCTGGGGTAAAGTCTGCTCCCATCCGACCGACTTCCATAAGGGTCTGAAGACATGGCTCTGCCAGTCCCAGTTGGGGAGTATCATGCTGGAGGTGGTTGATGGACCAACAGCAGATCCCACATGCCATTCTGCACATCCTGCTCCCTCCCTCCCCATCTTTTAATCATAATTTATATTTTTATTGTTATTATATAACAATATATAATAAACAAACACCACTTGAGGGGGTTGCACTTTAAAAATCACTTTGGGAGCTCTGTTAACTATTTCTATTTTTGTGATACAACATTTTAATAAGATATATTAGCAATAGCACTTAAACTTATATACTGCTTCACAGTGCTTTACAGCCCTCTCTAAGCAATTTACAGAGTCACCATATTGCCCCCCAACAATCTGGGCCCTCATTTTATCGATCTTGGAAGGATGGAAGGCTGAGTCAACCTTGAGCAGGTAAGAATCGAACTGCCAAACTGCAGGCAGCTGCTGTATTCTAACACTGCAGTACTGCATTCCAACACTGCACCACCAGGGCTCTGGATTTTGCTCTTTGTGTTGCTTATTCGGAATAAATTATTTGTCATATGAAATGTACTGTTATCATTAGTCATAAGTTGCAGGGGTGCATAATGTGATCTTTCAGCTTTTGGGAATCCCTGCACTTTTTTTTTTTTTAATTTGCTAGATTTATTTCTCACTGTTTCTCCTGTTGTTGTTCCCATTGTATTTCTCAACAACCCAGTCCCACAGCAGCAGCATCAGGACGTGGAAAAAGGATCAAAGTAAGGCATTACATTTCATCATGTCTCTACATGCTTTGCAAGGTTGTATGCACACCATTTGGCCAAAGCTGCATGCTTTTAAACCGAATCCACTTTTATTGATTCCATTACACCATGTGCTCAATTTATCCCCTTTAATAAATATAATTTATGTTATATGATATGATATCATTAATTCTATTTATTGTAGTTTAAGGCCACCATCACAAGTTGTCATGGAGATGAATGACCTTGTTTTCAAAGCTGTGGGGAACAACTTTGCTTTGAATACAAAACAAGCAACATCTAATGCTTGTTGTCAAGAGTCCCACTTTAAAACTGGATGGAATTGCCGGAAGTCATCTTGAAACTGACCTTGAACCGATAAAATATCAAGCCCATTTTTTGTACCTTCTTGCTTCATCTATTTTGTTGTTGTTGTTGTTGTTGTTGTTGTTGTTGTTGTTGTTGCCCAATGAAAACTTCTGGCTATCTTGATAAATAGAATATATTACCTGAAGAGCTGAAATAAGCAATCCAGCATCTTCCATTACATAACAAGTTACGTTCTAGGGTAAATAAATGGCTAAATACCAAAGTGGTGTTTTCAGTGGGTGAAATGTACAGCTCAGATTATCAGTTATGGACGTTAAAGTGAAAATGGTTGAATGAAAGGATGGATTTGTGGGATACAATTACCCCAGAAAGGTCATTATAAAGTTCAGAAGATAGGGGCAGAAGGAAAACTATGATTGCTATTATCTACTGGTAGAAGAGGATGCACATAAGAAATGAGAATAAAGCAAAGTGATATAAAATATGTAATAAGTTAGCGCTACAATATCCGGCCCTCAGAACTCCAAATCATCATTATACAGCACAAAAGAGTAGATATTTATCTTTTTGTTATCACATGTATTTTAGTAGTCACATGGAGTTTTGCAGTAGAGAAAAATTAACTCTAGTTTATTTTTTATTTATACAATTAAATGATACAGGAATGTGTGTTAAGGTTTAAACTAACCAGCTTACTAACATTCAAGAAGCATCATTATCCAGGTGGGTTGGACTCTTTCCAGGCCCAGACATTATAATCAGTGAAAAGGATTTTTTGGGAATTGAAGTCAAAATCATTTCACTTGACCTGTTTGGCTCTTCGGAGCAACAGCATCCTTACAATGTTTTAGAAAAGCTTTCTTAATGTCAGGGGTTACATCAGGTCAGATGTGAAGGTCCAATTAAACTGATTTATTGCTGCACATGCCTATGCATAGGAATAATTCTAACTAATAGTCAGCACCTGCTAGGAGTTAGATAAAGTTAGCAGAATTTAATGAAGGTTGGACTCGCTTGTGGCTACATAGAGATTCTAGGCTGATCCTTCTTTTAACTCTGCCCCCAAGTTCTGCCATTCCTTCCCCTTTATTTAAACATCTATAGAATCATGGACATTTGTAGTTGCAATCTGAAAAAGAAACCTACCTTAGGCAGAGAAAAGTATCCATAAACACACTATATTCTCTACAACCCTCCCACTCTTGATGAAACTTCTGAAAATACTTCTTGCAGTTCTGTTGCACTAACCAGGAGATGTTGTTTTCTATGTAAGTAATATACAGTCTAGTCTGCAAAACATTGGTTCACAGAGCTGAATTTATTTTCTCCAGCATAAAAAGTACATGATTTTATCTTTGGCAATATATTTTACTTCTTTTTTTTTTAAATTGGATATAAGAAACCAGTAAACAGTTTTGGTACACATAAATTGGCTGTATGTTATTAGAAATCTTCATCCCTATGAAATGCAAGCATAAATAATGGGATGCATGTCCACCTCTTAATCATAAATTGAAAAAGTTAGCCTTCTCCAGCTGTGCAAGTCTAAACTTGAACGGAGGTTTACTATGCAAGTATACATGGGTTGTCAAGCCTGAAGTTCCCTAGGACAACCCAACTCATCAGTATTTTATGTTCCATTGATTTCCAGTGTATTTTAATAACATATGCTCAGTTTGGACTCAATAATTATCTGAGAAAGTTGATTAATCATAGTCCAATTATCAAAGTTGTATGCATAACTATTTTATACATATTATTAATAGAGCATCTTGGTGGAATGGTGAACCAGAGATGAAGATGCTTGCCTCCCACTCAGAAGGTTGAAAGTTCAATCCTAGGCAGTGGCAGATGTTTCTCTATCAGGGCACAAAGAGAAAATATTTGCTGCGAACTCCATGTAGGCATCAGGAAGGGCATCTGGCCAGTAAATGCTCAGCTCCATTCAGTTGCCTGACTCCAGCCTGAAAAATGGGATTACAGTGTTCATAAAAAATAAAATTAAAAAAATAGAGAATCTTGGTAAAATAAGAGTGAAGAACCGGTTTCCTTTTCTACATCTTGCTGAAGTACCGCATACCCACCCAGAAAGGCTAATGGTGAAGATTATAGAAATTGTAATTCCCCCACATCTGGAGGTCCACAGCAACCAGAGGCTTATTACTATAATGAAAAAATGTACTGTGCATTTAGTTCTCCCAAACCAAAGCCTAACAAGTGAAGTGTCCCAGATGCAATGTTTCTTCCCTATATTTGCATGGCTTGAAAAAAATCAACCTGAGATCATGTGTGGGACCTTCACCAGTAGAATCTGCCCATCTAGCGAAGAAAAAAGTAGCCATTCTAAAAGAAATCAGAGGTACTGAGAACCAGAAAATGACATTCTTAGCTTCAGTCTCTTCCCTTTGGACTACAACAGCAGCCCACAACCTTCTGGGTTCCAGGGACCAATTCTGTGCAAGGTAGTTTTTTTGTGGAGTGGGGAAGTGTGGTTTCATGTGCTGCCTGAATCCCACACATGTGCAGATGAAGCTTTGCTCATTTGCACAACCCAGTTCCTGGTGGGCCGTGGGCCGGTGCCATCTGCAGCCTGGGGGTTGGGGGCCCTGGACTGCAGTGTGCCCCAAAATCAGACATGCCCCTGCTCTTATGTCATTGCTCTTACCTACTGTGTACTTACTTGTTGTATTCTTACATCCTTCAGAAAAATGATGAAATAGGATAGTCTTCATCATCCTATTTATCTGTTGTGTTTATGATTTTATTTACAGTGGATTGGTCTTTGTGTGTGTGATTTTATGGATGAGTTTTGTTTTTTATATTGCAGGTTGTCTTGAATAACTAGAAGAGGTGGGATACAAACATATGTGAATATTGGATTTGTTTATTTTGTCTTAAGATGCAGCCAGTGGCATATATCTACCCAAAGAAAGTCCTTTGATTCAGCATAGAACTGTACCAGCTTAACAGAAAAACTCTTTTCACTTCTTTCCTCTCCTCCAGTGAAATTCAGTATGTCATCTCCTGCACAAGGAGATGGTGAAGTAGCATATACATCAACTTTACGGGAGAGGAACAGGTTAAGGCAAAACTCTATCATTCCTAGAATAAAGGGAAATGGAATCTCCTTTTCTTGTTACCAAACCCAAAAAAAAACAGGTATAACAGAATAACACAGTTGGAAGGGACCTTGGAGATCTTTTAGTCCAAACCCCTGTTCCAACAGGAAACCTTGTACCGTTTCAGACAAGTGTTTGTCCAATATCTTCTTAAAAATCTCCAGTATGGAACACCCACAATTTCTGGAAGCAATTAATTCCACTGATTAATTGTTCTAACTGTTAGGAAATTTCTCTTTAGTTCTAGGTTGGTCCTTTGAGTAGTTTCCATCCATTGCTACTTGTCCTGCCTTTATGTGATTTGGAGGATAGGTTGACTCCCTCTTCTTTGTGGCAGCCCACTACATATTGGAAGACTGCTACCATGTCTCCCCCAGTCCTTCTCTTCATTATACTAACTAGACATACCCAATTCCAGCAACCGTTCTTCATATGTTTTAGCCTCCAGTCCCAATCTTTGTTGCTCTTTTCTGCACTCTTTCTAGAGTCTCAACATTTTTTTTTATATTGTGCTCACCAAAACTGGATAGAATATTCCAAGTGTGGTCTTACCAAGGCATTTTAAGGTGGTACTAACACTTCAGGTGATTTTGATTATATCCCTCTATTAAAATTCTAATGTTATTAACATGTGATAGACTTGAAAATGTTATAAATGTTTCCCAACATCTGTCCAGTTCTTAGAAAGAAAATTTGGTGAACTGCTGCAGAAAATAATTGATTTTCTGCAGGTGGGAGTTGTGTCAGTAGCATGGAATAATTAAAAGTAACTGCAGTTACATGGGTCTAACCTACTGAATTCTGAAATGGCAGCATCTGCTTTAGTAATTTCTCTTTCATCTAGTTTCATGCCATAAAATGCCTATAGCTGGAGATGCAGTTCATAAGAACTTAACAATCAAGCCTACAGGTAAATTGCTACTTTTGAAGAGTGTCTAACCTTATCTGTTAAGACAGTAAAATGTACTGGCTCATATATTCTAAAAAAAATATATCTGAATTTAATGGTCGGAGATGGGGAAAGAGAATGGCAATGGGAATACAAACACCCTTTGGAAACAAATGAATTAAACAAAATAATTATTAAAATAAGGACTACTGAAGATTTCAAACTTGGTAAAGAATAAATAAGCATAACATATAAAGCCAGGTCCTGAAGAGTAAGATTAGGAGGAGGAAGGCTTATAAAAAAAAGTAAATAATAAAATAATGATAAAATTATTATTTACTATTTACACAAAGAGTAGCTGCTGTGCCCCTTAGCTGCTCCGGCCCTTGGAACAAGCTCCTTTTGAGATCCCAAGAACCTATCCTATTACTCTTTCTGAAGACCTGGCTCTTCCTCCAGGCATTTGGCTAGTATGAGAGTCAACCCACCAAATATAGAAGTTGTGATTCCACGGTGGAAAGTGTGATTTTTTTTCCCCCAGAAGGATGTATGATAGTGGGTGCTTCTATTTTTTATTGGCTGTTGTGATCCATCCAGAATTATGATATAGATAGCAGGCCCTATAAGTCAAATAAATAAATCTCAGAATCAATGAATTATTAAATTCTATGATGAACTCACCCTTTCGTCACCTCATGTGTGGATTACTACTGCACATAGATCTACCCTTGAAGATCACTCAGAAGCTACAGCTGATTCATAACACAATGATGTTATCCACTAGAGCATGGGTCGGCCAGCCGAAACATGCAACGAGCCGCACGGACCCGTTTCCCTAAAAAAAAAACCCCCTGGGAGCCGCACCCGCCCGCGCATGCGTGCCCGCCCGCGCACCGCGCATGCCCGTTCGCGCATGCGCGCACATTCACGCATGCCCGCGCACCCGTTCGTGCATGCGCACCCATTCGCACATGCGCACGCGCACCCCCCGTTCGCGCATGCGCACCCGTTCGCGCATGCGCACCTGTTCGCGCATGCGCATGCGCACCCCGTTCGCGCATGTGCACCCGCCCGCGCACGCGCGCATGCGCTCCCCAAAATGGCGGCGGAGGCTCCGGAGCCGCAGGTGATGCGTCAAAGAGCCGCATGCGGCTCCGGAGCCGCGGGTTGCCGACCCGTGCACTAGAGGAATACACAGGAGTACATAGTAGATTTAGGAAATTCATTCTAGAAAAGGGTTACTGCCACGTCCTCTGCATGTACAAATTCAGAAGCAAATTCTCTTCCTTCAATTTGTATGCAAACTATTTATATAGTTAAATTTCAAGGCCACCCAACATCTCAATTGACTCAAGGCAGCTTACAATATTTTTAAAAGAAAGAAAATATATATATATAAAGAACACAGCCTACCAGAAGAACAAACACCGAATCTTATTAAACTAAACTAAACTAAACTAAACTAAACTAAACTAAACTAAACTAAACTAAACTAAACTAAACTAAACTAAACTAAACTAAACTAAACTAAACTAAACTAAACTAAACTAAACTAAAGCTACATAGCCAAAGTCTAGGAGAAAACTATGTTTTGACAATTTATGGAATATCATAAGCATGGAAGCCACACTAAACTTCAGGAGTTTGTGTGTGTTTCCTACACAGCACTGTTCTAAATGCCATGCTTAATTTATGGCTATAGGTGTAAGCCAAAAAAACAAGGTTAATTGTTTCTTGCTCTCCTTTCCATTGATTTTACATACAGTAGATATGGAGAAATGATTGAAAATAAAATGCACTTTTAATTTCATTATATTTGACTGTATGTGGCATGGTAACATGTTCATCTTTGCTGAAACCATGCAAGCTCTAAGACTATTCAAATCTCAAACAAAGTATTAAGAAAAACAGCATTAACTTGAAAACACCTTAATTATCATTTGCTAAACCCTCTACTCAGCAAGCCTTCTGACCAAGTATAATTAAATTATATTCAGGTAATTATTTTTGCCAAAAAAATTGTTGCTTACATTCTGGACAGTTTCTAACAGCTTACACAGTTAAAGAACTGCAAGTTTCATGGGGGGGGGAGAAAGAAAGAAAGAAAGAAAGAAAGAAAGAAAGAAAGAAAGAAAGAAAGAAAGAAAGAAAGAAAGAAAGAAAGAAAGAAAGAAAGAAAGAGAGAGAGAGAGAGAGAGAGAGAGAGAGAAAGAATCAGAGAAGTACTGTAATTTATAAATAACATTTTAGTTCAAATATTCATTTATAAACACTAAAGTTAAATGCTCCTTCTTTATCTTTTTGGCTGTAGGCTGTCCAGAAAACTTATAAAGATAAAGATAAATAACCTTTATTGTCATTTTTATATATATTATGTATGACTCATTTTTATCAATAATCCTGCCATAAGCAGCAGTTGCATTTGTATCCCAGTAAATCTTCATTATTTACTTTTGCTATATTATTTATTTATATGCTGCAAATCAAAATGTTGATGGTGGGTGTGGAGAGGAGGGAAATTAATAATGAAAAATTAATTTTTTTCAGCTACTATGAAAAGCCTTTTTTCTTCCCTAAACAGTTCAACTTTTATCTTTACTCAAATCAGATTATAAACACAAAACAAAAGCAAGAATCCATTGGAAAAAATGGATAGAAAAGGAATAGTGGCCTACAAAGATTGATATAGTAAAGATTTTAAACCGACCTACAGAAAGGTGGGAAAGGAGAATGTTATCTGCAATATTATATAGCTTGTGGAATGTCTTCCCAGAAATTTCAGTATTGGGTGTTAAACAGAGATTGGATAAAATCGGTGGGTTGCAACTTCTGATAATGTACGGGATTCAAAGACCCTGCATCTCATTTGGGGGATTAAATGGGCCATTAATTCAAACAGCAGGGCTCCACTTATATAGTATTCTTATGATTTTCTTTGATAATATTGAAGGATAAGCACAATCTACTTCTCCATTTACCCTGGAAGGAGATTTATTTATTTCATGGAACTCTTTCTGGCTTGTAAGATAAAGATAGAATCCAAGAAGAGGAAACAGTCAACTATATGGTTGTTTAATGCCAGTAATGGAATGTAGACCCCAGGAGTAATAAGTATCTTCAACTGACAGGATTCTTCAATCGTGTTTTAAAAATAAATACAAATGTTTGAATGGTTATCAAGATGATTTTTGCCATTAAGGTGCCCTAAATGTTGCTGAAAAGCTCAACCATGTTTTCTGTATAGAATTGTTATTATTGTTGTTGTTATTATTATCAGTCATTTTGACTATGTGTGGTGATTGACACTGGAGTTGAACTAAATTGCAACAACTACCCAATCTTTGCTTATTTTGATTAGTGCTTGCATAGGAGACCTGTACATATAATTGGAGTGAATGGTCACACCAAAGTCCAACAAGCAATCTGAGATCTTGGGATCTCAACCTTGACCTCAGCAAAGAAGTGTAGATGAATGTTAACTTTCAGTGCATAAGACAATTGAAAGGCTGTCCAGGTTTAAGTATTATTAAAAGGGGCATTTTCTCTGGTTCCAGATATTGTTAATTCTGAAGATCTCTGTCTCAGATGTTCACTACAGCAACTTTTCTGCAATCTCAACCATCAGTCAGTCAATCTCAACCATTGGTAGGAATTAACAAGAAGAAACAAGGTCAGGGAACATTTTAGGAGATTAACTCTGTCTCCTGATTAGCTCAGACTCTGAGAATATTGATTAACTCAGTCTTAGTTTGATATACAAACTGTGCATTGGCTTAATCTTGTCAGTTGATTGTGGTTCCTCCTTTCCCTCATCTTTTAAAAATTAATCAGAGGTTACCCTCACATGGTCCTTCCTTCCTTCTTTCCTTCCTTCCTTCCTTCCTTCCTTCCTTCCTTCCTTCCTTCCTTCCTTCCTACCTACCTACCTACCTACCTACCTACCTACCTACCTACCTACCTACCTACCTAGAATAATATGATTGTGAATAGTTCATTCAGATATGAGAGGAAACACTTGTACAAAATTGCTTGGATAGATCTAATATCATTTTTAAAGGAGGAAACTGTTTTCAACCTGCATTTAACAGTTTCTGTGAAATATCAGTTCCTTTTTCAAATGATAGAAACTCAGAACAAATCCATAATTATTCAGCTTTCTGAGACTGCCTAACAATACTGTATATATCAGATCTGCTGTTGTGCTCTCAATTATAATGTAAACTGAATTGAAATGGATCATTTAGTTAATATATTCCTTCTTTTTTAAAAAAAAAAAAAAGGGAAAAAATGGTCTTGCCATATCTGGAATCCTTGAGATAAACATGAAAAAGAAGTAGGCACACCCTTAATAGTAATTCTCATTGTTTTTGCAGTTTGACTTATGAAGCTTAAACTGTATTGATTTAATAGATGGATGGATGTGTAAATGTATAAAATACTCCTTCAAACAACGTGTTTGAAAGAGGAAATAATCTAACAAAATAACAAGGACTTTGGGTAGTCCACTGCTACTGATTTTTGAGACTTTGGAGGAAAATCATTTTGAAAGCCCAACCAAGTGCCCTAGATATGGCTTGAAAAGTGGTGAGGAATTAAAATTAGAATGCAAATGTTACTCAACAGACAATTCTATTTTAGAACCTGGAAGTTGTATTGTTGTATGAATATTCATCATTCTATTTTTGCTGCTTCTCGTGGAAGAGATTTACAAAAGCTAAAAGGAGAGAGGGAGAAAGAGAGAGAATGACTGACAATTGACAGTCTTATAAAAAAAACCTTATAAAAAAAAAAGACAGTGGAGAAAACTGAACAGATTTGTTGGCACGATGAGGCCTGGCTTTAAAGACCTGGGTCAAAAAGTATATAAATTGCAAGTCAAGACAGAAAGAATTTGCACTAGATACAAAACATTCTGTGCAGATATTAACCCCCATCCCGACCCAGAGGGGAAAAAAAGTAGAGAAAAGAAATCAATTTAAAAGTAATTTGCAGTGCTCACCTTATCAGTCTAGGATTGCCAACAGTAGCAGACCTCAACCTGAGATTTATTTATTTATAAAAAAGTTTAAACCATCTCAGTCTTTCCAAAATCCTAGATGGAGTGAAAAGACAACAGTAACAAGCAGTGCAAATCACCAACACATAGAAAAATCCAATGGATCCCATTTTATATCAGATCATGATTGACAATTACATATCTGCACATCTTTACATGTCTGGCTGTGGTGACTCCCTATTGGTCAGATTCCAAAACTTTCCAGAAGAGCACAGGTTTTTTTTTTTACAAGTGTCTGGATGAACATAAGAGTTTTTTGTTTTGTGGGCAACTATTCTAGAGAAGGGAAACTACCAGAGATAATATTCTTTTTGGGATTCCATACCATCTTATTTTGCAATAAATGACTGAGCAGGTTAAGTGTCTCTGGGATAGGCTGTAGGAGATGAGCAGGTAGAGCCTGGATGTAAAGTAGGTAATCAGTCTAGAGTCATTACATTCCCACAAATGGCCTAAATCCAACCTCTCTTGTATTTTGTTGACTCTTATCTAGCACTAGTTTAGTGCTGACCATTAGTTGACTAAAGTTTTATGCATTGGCATGAGCAATAAATCATCTAAATTAATTAGAATTTATGTGTGGTCCTGATTCTTCATGCCTGACATAGGCAGTCATATAGGTGTCTGTCAGATCCTATAGGTACCCATGTCCTGAGCCATATAAGATATTGTAGACAATAATCAGCACCTCAAATTGAAAACCTGAAAACAAGCTGGTAGCAATGCAGCTCCTACAGCACAGGTGTTAAATGGTAGAAATAAAGTTGTCCCATAAATAGACAAACTTGTGTATTAGCTCAAGTGCTTTGGGTGAACTTCAAGGGATTTCCATATAGAGTAAACTACAGAGTAATAGATTATAATCTATAAGTAATCCATTCTTATCCACAATGATTAAATACTTGCTTGTGACCAACTGTACAACTGATCCTCATTTAACAACCACTTTGTTCAGTGACTATTTAAACCTATGAGGGTGATGAATGAGGGGTAGTTATGACCAGTTCTCATATTTGTAATGACTGTTGCAGTGCTCCTGCAGTCACGTGCTCACAATTTGTAACCTTCCCTTCCGGCTTCTGACAAGCAAAATAAATTGGGAAATCAGCAAGTTGTGTTCACATGAGGTTCTTGTTTAACAACCCACTCGATAGGCAACTGGGACTGCCAGAACTGCCATCACTAAGTGGTTCTGTCCTGTGGTTACTTGACTTATGATCACATTGTTTAACAATAATGTTTCCAGTCCCAATTAATATCATTAAGCAAGGACTAGCTCTATGTATAAATCTGCTACCCCCAAGGCCACCCAAAAAAGGCCAAAACAAAAGGATAGTTCTGTTCTGTTCTATTCTGTTTTGTTCCAATCCGTTTCATTCCAATTCATTTTATCTTATTTATATAGCCACCCATCTCACACTTGAGACTCTGGGTGTCTCACACTATTAAAACGCAAAGCTAAACAAACAACATAATTAAATAAAACCATTAAACTACAGTAAAAAAAAACCCGCTAAAAACTATAATAGTAAAAATATGGGAGAGTACATGCTAAATGTAAACACAATGCAACTATTTAATGAGCTCCACACTCACATGGGACCCCAATGGCAAAACCATGTTTTAAGGGCCTCCTGGTAGGCCAATATTTCAATATTAATTGAAATAGGAACAAATTAGAATGTGGTGCTTATACAGTAAGTTTCACTATTTATCAGTTGCTCCTGGTCTGTATGTACCAGCCATTCCAACTCTCATGCACAAACCATGCATACGTATACACAAATAGACAGGCATCTATCCCCTCCCCAAAACAGACAAAAGAAGGAAGTTAGGATGGAGAAGTATAGAGAAGAATATCTGCACAGGGGGGGGAGGGGAGGGGGGTGAGGAGAGAGAGGAGCGGGAGGGGAGGGGAGGGGAGGGGAGGGGATTACAAACAAAAATTCATCATATAAAACTTCAGACAAACCTTCAAAATTATCCTCATCTTGCTGCAGTGATGTCTGTCACCATTGTTATGGCCAGACCCAAATCTCTTTGAAGATACAACATCAGTTTATTTGCATGCACATAAGCAATAATGCAGTATATGGGCCTGCAGCAAAGCTTTGACACTTTGCCAATCACCCATGAACAAAAGCAGAAGCAGACTTTTGTCCCACTACACTGCAAAGACAAGGTAAAGAAAATGTCAGACACAGTGGAAATCACAGTGTGATATTGGACTATTTTAGATAAACCCATTTGTGTGGCCTGATTATTATTTATTCCTTCCTATTAGGCCAACATGCTAGCCATGCTATCTCTGAGATATGGCCAGTGAATAAAAACAATTCGGTTTACTGGGCCACAAGTTCCTAACTGCTGTGAATGTTTTTCTACAATGGCACTTTAAGCAGTTCATACATATGGGGGGGGAGGGGGATATCTCAGTGATTTGGTAGTGAATACAGCTTACATGTCTATGAGGGGGGTACTTTTTACCACCACACAATTTTAACCTTATTCTTATTCTTTTATTTATGCTCTATATTTATCAGTGAAAGTAAGATGGATGACTCTTCCAGTGATAGATAATTAACTGATGAGGAAAAAAAGCATTCTCTTATAAAGCAAATTGTTTGGGTGTGTACGTATTTCAGGATGTAAAAATGACTCCAAAAACACTGCTTTTTCAACAATGATCTTAGTTCATAGTTAAATGGGCTGACGCCTATGAAAGCTATAATGATCAAATTAATGTTACGAGGGGAATTAAAGATAGATAATTGACTTGTGTCAGTGTCTGAAGCTGAATTAAGAAAAAGGGTTTTCAGCCTGTTAAGCAATACCTCCTGCAGAGCTTAATTATGTGGAGTGATTCATTATGTAAAGGAAATGCTTACAAATCAAACTGGAAAATATTTCATGCTGATGAACAAATCAGATCCACTACTTAGGCCAGTGAAACGGGCACAATAAGCTCTAGACCTTTCAAATAAAAGAGGCCTGATTTCCCTCTGTAATATAAATTTGAAGAAGGAATAATAGGGAGCAAGCTCACTAATACGTTATCTAATACCTAGATAACCCAGTTCAATAGCAGTAATTGTGAGAGGGATCTTGGACAATCACTTAAATATGAGTCAGCAGTGTGTGACAGCAGCCAAATAAGCCAACTCAATTCTGGATTGCATTAACATAGGGATGGAATCAAGATCACATGAAGCCTTAGTAAGACCACACTTATAATACTGCATCCAGTTTTGGCCACCATATTATAAAAAAGATGTTGAGATTCTGGAAAGAGTGCAGAAAACAGCAACAAAAATTATTGGGGGCGGGGGGCCGAGGCTAAAACATATGAAGAACAGTTGCAGGAATTGGGTTTGTCTAGTGAAAAGAAGGAGAGGGGTGACATAATAGTGTTCCAATATTTGAGGGGTTGCCACAAAGAAGAGGGGGTCAACCTATTTTCCAAACCACCTGAAGGAAAGGCAAGAAACAATGGATGGAAACTAATCAAGGAGAGAAGCAACCTAGAACTAAGAAGACATTTCCCAACAGTGTGGACAATTAATCACTGGAATCATTTGCCTTCAGAAGTTGGGACTGTCAGAAGAATTAAACTTCCTTTTTCCACTTGGTTCATTTCCAAGCCAAGACTAAAACACACCAGATGATCAGCAGAGGTGAGAGATGATATTGACTCCACTAGACATCATAATAAGTTTGTTTCTAGTTTCATTTTACAGATGGAATGAGGTTGAAAAGCTTCCACTGAAATAGGGTGCTACTGGTAGAGTCTGTAAGTCTCTGAAGGTGAGCTAGGCTCAAATTTGGTAGAACTGAAGCCACACTCCTAAAAATCAAAGATGCATAGAGTAAGACTGCTAAAGCTGGTTGTTGGATGTAGTAAACCTGTAAAGCAAGAACATAACCATAACATAAGTCAAACCAAAGGTCAAATCAGAAACAGCAGCAAAAAGATGCATAAGAGAAAGAGAAAGATTTTTTTTTGTTTGGAAGAATTAAGTAGCTTGACTGGGTTCAGAGAATCAGCCTCAACACCTTAAGGCTGCAAAGAAAAGAAAAGAAAGAAAAGAAAGCTTAAAACTATGCTATGTTCAAAATTGAAAATATAAATGGAAGCTGGTAATAGGATGGAAAGAACTAGGAATCTAGAAAGCAAACAGAGAAGCAAGTTTAACAAGAGAGGAAAGTATAAACATAGGCAACATTATGTTATTTGTTTTTGTTAAAAAGAAGTCCTGGAAAAATAGCCAAGCCAGATTAACAAGTGCTAAAATTAGGAAAAGGATATTTTAAGGACTGCTGGGAAAAGTGACATCATAAGTGTGGCACAGTCCTGTGATATATAGCTTAATGACTGCATTGCTTAATGACAGCATTGCCAGTCCCAATTGTGATCATTAAGCAAGGACTACCTGTATGAAAAAGTGTTTAAACCGAGGCTGAAATACAGATTTCAAAAGAATCTTATCGAACAAGGTTGCACTAGCTTTCTTTTATGGGAAGAGACAATGTTCAAATACGATTATCTCTCCATGGTGCACCAAAAGCACTAGCCATTGAAAGAACTGGCCCAAAACTTGTAGTCAATAAAATAACTCATTACTTCTACTGCTGGCATATTTATTTTCCCCTACTTTTTAAAGACACATTACATTTTGACATACAGGGATACCTTGGTATTCAACTGCTTCAAAACTTGTCGAATTTGGTACTCAGTATATTTTGATGCCAAAATGTTGTCCTGGTACTCATAGTTTCTTTGGTATTTGACGCACTGCAAAAGGAAGAGAGGGTCAGCTGGAGAGATAGACAGGAAGTCAGCCATGCTGGGAAAGTCACTGACATAGGAAAAAGGACAGACAGAAAGTTTTTTCCCAGCCAAAACAAAGGCTCGTGTGGTAGGTCACCTGTTTTGTTTGGCACTCTTAGATTTTAGTACCCATCGTGCTTCCCAGAGCCAATTAATGTCACGTACACTGTATCTCTTTTGTCCTGGAAACAATGCTGATAATAATAATAAAGTTGGAAGGGACGTTGGAGGTCATCTAGTCCAACCCCCTGCTCAGGCAGGAAACCCTATACCATTTCAGACAAATGGCTGTCCAGTCTTTTCTTAAAAACGTCCAGTGTTGGAGCATTCACCGCTTCTGGAGGCAGGTTGTTCCACTGGTTAATTGTTCTAACTGTCAGGAAGTTTCTCCTTAGTTCTAGGTTGCTTCTCTCCTTGATTAGTTTCCATCTGTTGCTTCTTGTCCTGCCTTCAGGCGCTTTGGAAAATAGCTTGACTCCCTCTTCTTTGTGGCAGCCCCTGAGATATTGGAACACTGCTATCATGTCACCCCTTGTCCTTCTCTTCATTAGACTAGACATACCCAATTCCAGCAACCATTCCTTATATGTTTTAACCTCCAGTCTAATCTAATCCACTGCTTTAGTAAAAGAAAGAAACATTCTGATAATGCAGTTCTTCAGATTCTTCAGGAAGGAAATAGCTTCCAGAACAGTCCAAGCCAAATAGATTTATGTGCAAAAGAATGAAAAGTAACTCTTTCTTCTTCCTTCCTTCCTTCTTTCATTCTCTCTCTCTCTCTCTCTCTCTCTCTCTCTCTTTCTCTCTCTGCCTCTGCCTTTGTCTCTCTCAATTTTTCCCTCCTGACGTCAGCAAGAAATAGAAAGGATATTTGCCAGAGGAACTTTATGTGCTCTTCTGGCTGACCACATCCTTGGGAGACCCAGGGACAAAGCTCTGCTTTCATTCCATATAATGTAGTGCATGCGAGGGCATGTTACTCTCTTAATTAAAGCAGGTCTGGAGGCCATCTCTTTGGGGTGCTTATGTGAATCGAGAAACATTGGTTTTGCAAGACGCCTTCCTGGCCTTTCTAATTGAAACTGACAGGAATGAATAGGTTTAAGCAGACTTGATACCTTTATGTCACTGGAGTCAATTGAAAAAGACTAGAAAGGTGGACTTTCTCATTCACCCCTCTCTCCGCTCTCCCTTCTCCATCCCATTTTTCTCTAAATTGGGTTTAGAATGAAGAGCAGCCTTGGGTACAAAAAGAAAATTACAAAGCATTGTTTTGCTCCTACAGGAAGAAATAATGTAACTGTGTTACAGCTTGCAGAGTGGGCACTCTTCAGAGCCATTTCTGAGACCTTTTATTAAAAACGAGCTAAATTTAACTCTGGGTATACACTGGGTGCTTCTAACAGTGTAGTAGGAGCCTTACTTTCTTCCGCAAGTCCACATTGCTGTCTGGATTCCCACGAGATCAGCACGTTCATCTGCACTTGATTTATTCCAAGATGTATTCATTAAAAAAATTATTATGTTTCATTTCCCCATTCATACATGTCTATGAAGAGCAATTCAATAAGTGTTGGAGCCAATGTATCTGTTTTTGGTTTATTTTGCTTTGTTTTAAGAGAAAATATTATTAATCATCATCTCCATAAGTGAAACAGGAAATTGCATACTGACATGACTTTTTTACTTCATTCTTCCCATCATGAGCTATTCAGGAGGATTTGAATGAATGAATGAATGAATGAATGAATGAATGAATGAATGAATGAATGAATGAATGAATGAATGAATGAATGAATGAATGAATGAATTTATAAAGATTTTAACCATTCAAACATAGCCCAAGTTATTCTGAATGTACTTTGTTGGATCAAAATCCAGTAGTTATACAAATCCATACACATTTAAAAATAAACCTAAGTGACTAAATTTCAATAGATCTCACCATAGGTTTGACAAAGAAAGGTTCCAGGCTTTTTCCAATGCTTTTTTCTTCGTTTTTGGCAAGAAACAAAAATTGGCTTTCATCAAAATCTCAGATGTTGGAATTAGTGAAGTAAATTTGAGCAATAGTAGAAAAACACTCTCCAGAGACTGCAAATACTATAACCACCGTAGTTAGATGAAAATTTAATTAGCAATCACAGTTGGAAATCATACAGAAATCATTCTTACTTCAGTACAAAAGTCATATTGTCTGGAAATTTTAAAAGGAACAAAACAAAAGAATATTAAGTAATAAAATATGAAGCACTACTAACCTCTCCTTCAGAGAGAGAGAGAGAGAGAGAGAGAGAGAGAGAGAGAGAGAGAGAGAGAGAGAGAGAACAAACTACGAAGTCCTTGGTCCTCTCTGAGCTTCATTGTTTGCTTGAAGATGTTTCATTACCTAACTAGGTTACATCATCAGTGCTGTAGTTAAGATGTTACCTAGTTGAGCAATCAGCAAATAACCAAACTCAGACAGCACCAAGGGTCCCACGGACAGATATTCTGCATACCTGACCTAATATAGCTTGGAAATAATTAACATTTCTAGGGATTAATACATTTTCTGGTCAAAATAAAACATCTAAGCCTTAAAACAATCTGGGTAATAGCAACTGCAGTTCAGAACTGAAGAAGCTTCTTGGATGAGAAGCAAAATATTTTCAAGGCAAAAAACAAAGAAAGTGCGGCTGCTTTTTGAAAAAGCATCTTTGGGGGGGATAACCATGACCTAGTTGATTGAGAATCTCCATAAGCATGATGAAGAGATCCAGCACAGAGCTTATTTCAAAGGCCATATGTCATCTCACTTCATTCTACCTCTGACATAGGATGATGAAAATTGTAAGCACCTGTCTTGATAATTGTTATGTCTAGGCAAGGCAGGCCTCTAGAAAGTCCTTTATTGCTCTGAGTAAATGTTCCAACAAATGGCCCTCCAACAACTGGTAAGGCTCGACCCCATGCTACCCTGAAAGCATCCACCCTCAGTCCCCCAAACAACAGCCCGTATATAACAAAGAAGTCCACAGAGTAGGAGCACACTCACAAGGCAAGGTCCAGGCTCCCAAGTCCAGTCCACTTGGCTAAGCGAGCCCATGAGGCCAACTCCAGTCCACAAGTCAAAGTCAAGACACAAGACGAAAGGCAGTCCTCAGAAGGCAGTCCTCAAGGCAAGGCAAAAGGCACGAGTCAAAGCAGGGGGAGTGTAAGCCAAAACAAACAATTGTTCCCGGGAAAGATTGACTTCCCATGGCTTCTCCTTAAGTCAATCCACTCCAGGTATTCCTTGTGAGGAGGGGTGGGGCAATCTTCTCCCGAATAGCCTTGCAGCCCTTCTCTGAGCTTGCCTCTGGTCTACTCTCCATGCCCTTGGATCAAGTGGGGGAGGCAGCTGTTCCTCATCAGAGGGGATCTGCTGCCTATCAGCACCACTGCCTGTCAGCAGCCAATCCTCCCCTATGGCTGTGAAGGCAGGCAGCTCTCCATCTAGTTGACCACCTCCCCCAATGCCTGAAGGGCCTGGGATATCATTGTCCTCAGCCCCTGGCCTCTCCAAACATTCCAAGGGCGACAGGCTATCCCCATTGGACGGTCTAACTCTGTCTCCAATTTGTGGACTACCGTATTCTTCAGGCTCTGTCCATCTCACATTTTCTTCTCCTTTTGCATTGTGATGTTCTGTCATTAGCCCACACTCCCCACCCCCTGCTTGCCCAGACATGACATTATACCAAAGCAGATCTCACATTCCAAATGGATCCAAATCAAATATTGGTACATTTGAATCTCAAATTCAATTTGCTTGACACTTCTGTTTTGACTTGACTTCTGATGATGACCTGGACAAGTCCCTGCAGTTTCCTTGGCCAGATTCCAGAAGTGGTTTACCATTGCCTGCTTCTTTGTAAGGCTGAGAAAGTGTATCTGGCCTAAAGGTCACCCAGCTGGCTTTGTGCCTAAGGCTGGACTAGAACTCACACTCTCCCAGTTTCTAGCTTGATGCCTTAACCACTACACCAAACTGGCTCTCTGACACTTTTAATAGACACACCTAATTTAACTGCCACTCATTTCAATCATGCTGTTTGCATGACACGATTCAAAAAACTGCAGGATTTTGTTTACTGTTATTTTTTTTTTATTCATAGACGTGGACTTGAAGGACTATGCCTTCAAAAGCTGAATGCAGAAGGTTTATAACTCATTTTTGTGTGCTTTGTTCCACTGGTGATCAGATCCCTGTTCTGATTTCACAAATTTCTTTTTTGAAGGCTGGCTTGGAGGGCGATGCTGAACATGGCTGCAGTTCCTTAATACTTTTTGCCCTTTGATAATAACAAGGTCTGATCATTGTAGCAAAGGAAGCAATGCTAAGAATATGGCACGCTGTGATGTGCTACTGGGAAGACTTTATTAAGAACAATAAGAAAGTGTTTCACTTTTTATTTCTTTAAAGTCTGCATCAAAAAAAATTACAAAATGAGCAATTTCATTTCAGCTGCACACAATGCAGTCTTAGACCAGTTTCCGTACACTGCAAGTATTATTGGGAAATGTGTAATCAGGGTCACTTTTATCTTAATAAATTACACACTGGGGTGATTTTTTTTTTAATATTTTTTTTAATCCCACCTTTATTATTTTTATAAATATTTCAAGCCAGTGAACAAACGTAATTCTTCAAAAAAAATTACAAAATGAGCAATTTCATTTCAGCTGCACACAATGCAGTCTTAGACCAGTTTCTGTACACTGCAAGTATTATTGGGAAATGTGTAATCAGGGTCACTTTTATCTTAATAAATTACACACTGGGGTGATTTTTTTAAAATATTTTTTTTAATCCCACCTTTATTATTTTTATAAATATTTCAAGCCAGTGAACAAACGTAATTCTCCCTTTCTCCACAGCAAACCTGTGAAGTGAATTGGGCTGAGACAGAGTGATTATCCCAAAGTCATCCACCAGTTTTTCATGCCTAAAGCAGTGCTAGAACTAACCATCTCCTGGTTTCTAGCCTGGAACCAAATTCTATTTACTTATTCTGGAGATGCCTTACAACCTGAACTTCTCCTCTCCATCATGAATGTGTGTGAGACAGAGAGATCCCTCTCAGTCCTTGATACCACCATATTAGCTTTATTAAGGGGATGCCTTGGTACTCAGTTAAGTTGCATTGTCAGTGAAGTCCCAAAGATGCTGTTTCACAAAAGTTTCTTGGATGAGAAGCAAAATGTCTTCAGTTGCCTTTT
Organism: Azemiops feae; assembly: GCA_023970755.1. NCBI lineage: Eukaryota > Metazoa > Chordata > Lepidosauria > Squamata > Viperidae > Azemiops > Azemiops feae. Next base: position 1,043,479 of record JALGBA010000349.1, on the reverse strand, counting down.
GAACAAAGCACCTGTAGTACCACTATGACCTGGACGACTAAGAATCTCCATAGACATTGTTAGTGAAGCTGTAAATGCTGATATAATGGTATGGAAGACAAGAGGAAGAACTGTAGATTGGATGACTGACCTGTGAAATATATCTCAAGGTATCTGAAGTGTTTCAGAAGGGATCCTTCCCAGTTTTCTGGAGACTAAAAAGAAAAGAAGGAAGAAATAATTTTGGTCTTGCAAGATTCTGTTAATATAACCTTACAATAAAGAGTTAGAGTTGGATTTCTTGTCTGGACTAGTTCAAAGGACCAACAGCAGCAGAGTTGATGTGAACTAGATCTGTGATAGAGAGTGAGACTTTATTATAGCAGAAGTGAGCACCTTGTAGTCTTTAGACAGGCCCCAAGCTCTCATCTTGTGGCCCAGAGTCACTCTCAGAAGGAACCGTCAAACTCAGTGTGGGATTCAAATATGTGAACAACCGGTTCTCTGTGTGGATGCCGCTTCCGGAAGTCCATTCTGGGCCTGGGCAACAAAAAATTAGCTACCGGTTCTGCCGAAGTGGTGCGAACCAGTTGAATCCCACCACTGGTCAAACTACAATGGCAATTATTCCTTTGGCAGCAGAAAATTATTTCGCCTTCTTGCGCAAAAATAAAAATGGCTGTGTTATTGCTCTGAACAACAATACGCACTCAGTAATAGTTTTCTCCCTTAACCCAGCCCAATCTTTCTGAAAGACATTTTAAAAATGATATCACATTCTTGGATGACAAGCGGAACGTCTTCAAAGAAAAACAAGAAAGTCCAGTTGCCTCGTGAAAATGCATCTTTGGGACAATTATGACCTGGATGACTGAGACTCTCCATAGACAATATCACTAGATCTACCTCCTGTGATCCAGTGACTCATGTTTGCCTGTGTGGGTGCATGCAGGTAACTTTTTTCAGGAGACCATCTTAAGGCTGAGACATATTTTGGGGACACTTGATAGAAACCTTGGGGAAGGTCCTGAGGAAAGAAGTCACAATGCTGATTTTATTCACCCTTTTTGGCTGCACCCTTGGACCTCTGGACCTCAAAACTTCTCAACCATGGATAGTTGGCATTGGGACTAGTTGCCCAATTCCCAGATGAAACCCTCTGAAATAAGGGACAACTTGCAATGGCAAGTTCTGAAGTTCACCTACAGTAGGTGGTCTTCAAATTTATACCAGTTGCAAACAGAGGAGTTTTATGTACTTGGAGCTTGATGGATTCCAAGGCCTTCCAACTTCCTTAGGTGTCTTTCTAAGTCCTTCCCAATGCTTCCAAAAGTCAAAGAAAGACTTTTAATTTCCTAAGTGAGTTTTTTGTAGTCCTTCTATATGTAAGAAAAGTGTCCTCCACCGAAGATAATTACTAAAGTAATCTCTGTATGGGTAGTAGTTACACAACCTTGTCACCAATAGAGAAGGTTAAGTACATATATTTTAATTAATGAAGTTGCAGTTCGCTGACTTTTTGAAGTGCATTTCTTGAAACAAAGAAACTATAGCTATACCAATTAGCAAATTCTCATCTAGTCTGTATATGAAACATTTGATTCGCCTTTTTCCTGTCATTTAAAGCTAAAAGTAGATCCTTGAAAGAAAGTAGACCTAAAACTCTGTGCTGCAAAATTCAAATGAAATAATGTGTTTATTTCTACCCTCTTCCAAGCCTGATACAATTTTATAGAAATAATGTTTGTTTATTTTCTAAAGTAAGCCACCCATTTCAACAAGTGACTCTGAGTGGCATACATCATAAGACATAAAACAATTAAAAATAATTAAACATATTTTAAAATTAAAAACAAAAATAAACTATTTTTATAAACTAATTTAAAAATAAACTATATAAATAAAAATAAACAAAATAAATATATATATAAATCCTTAATAAGACCACACCTGGAATAATGCATCCAGTTTTGGTCACCACATTACAAAAAAGATGTTGAGACTTTGGGAAAAGTGTAAAGAAGAGCAAGTAAGATGATTAAAAACCTGGAGAGAAAAAAATGTATGAATAATGATTGCAGGAATTGGGTATGGCCAGTCTAGAGAAAAGAAGGACTAGGGGTGACATGAAAGTAGTATTGCAGAATTTGAGGGGCTGCCACAAAGAAGAGGGGGTGAACTTATTTTCCAAAGCACCAGAAGCCAAGACAAGAAACAATGAATGGAAACTAATCAATGAGAGAAGCAACCTGGAATTAAGGAGAAACTTCCTAACAGTGAGAACAATTAACTAGTGGAACATTTTGCCTTCAGAAGTGCTTCATCACTGAAGGTTTTTAAGAAAAGACTGGACAGCCACCTGTCTGAAATGGTATAGGGTCTCCTGCTTGAGCAGGGGGTTGGACTAGAAGACCTCCAAGGTCCCTTCCAGTTCTATTCTGATGGAATGTGTATGAGCAAGTCAGATAAGACACAGTTGTACACCTTCTCTGGTTCTAAATATCCTGAAGAAGAACGAATAACACAGGAGATGTCAGTAATAGCCTTTTTTATGAGCTTCTGTGTGACAATGTTTCCAGGCCTCAACAGTGATGCTAAACCAACAATTGTTCCCACTGTTTCTACCCTGAAGTCTGCATACACTGACTCACACTGGGAGTTTCCTTCACACTAATGCTCAAGAATGTGAGGAGGGATCACAGAAGGGGCTCTGAGCTAGATTGACTAGCACTGATGATGTAACCTAGTTTGGGTAATTAAATGTCTGCAAGTATACAAGCAAGCTCAGAGGACCCCTAATGTCAAGCCCGAGCTACAAATATTCTCCTTTATTAGGATCACAGAAGATTTGATAGGCTTAGCTACACCATGAATGAGGTACCAGCTGTGCCCAGGCAGGCCAAATTCTGCAGCTATTAGGCTCCAAAACTCTCCACTTATAACTCCTTCATCCATTAGGCTTGGGTCATTTTTGACTTCCCCTTTTTCTGCTCACACTGGGCTAAATAGACACAAATCTGATTTCATGCAAGGCAGCTTCCTGCTTTTTCAAAGGACCTATGGGAGAAGCATCAGAGAACTACACCTTTTTACAGTGTGATTTAGTGGTTAAGGTATTGTATGAGGCCCCAGAAGCTTAATAGCCAACTTTGGGCCAATAATTACTTCCCAACACGACGTATCTCACAAGAGAATTATTAGGAAGAAAATTAGAGAAACTGGATTATAAGTGAACAAAACAATAATTTTATTTAAAAAAATATACTTTCTGATAGTTTAATAGCACTACCCATTGAGACAAATCTTTTTATACTCATATCCCTTTCCTGGGAATAATTAAAACTATGTGAAAGCAACTCAGATCACCAAGTCTTTATAATTGGCCTGGGAAATTCTATTATATTTTGCGTAGGGTTTTTTTTCCTCCTCTCTCTAGCTTTTAAAAATTGCAAAGTTCCTTCAGGGAGGCATTAGAAGACATGAAATGTTACAAATGATTCTATTGCAGAGAACTTTGCAATAGAATTCAATGTTTTTTTATATACTTATTATATAGGAGCTTTAGAGCTGGCTCAGTCTAGGTTCTTCTTCTCTTTTAAACTTTATATTTAGCTACATAGAATTCTTTGGGATTTAACCTCCATGTTCTTGCTACAAATGACTTGGAAGAACTCCACAAGACTTCCGTTTTGAACATGCAGATACTTTGGGAATGCCCTCTGCTGCGTTTCATTCTCAAGTCAGTGAGAGCTAACTTTCAAAATGCCATTTGCCAATCCCAAGATTCTTGTTAAATGAGAGAAGAAGAAAAAAAACCCACACACTGCTACATCTAACAAATTGGATCAGAGTCAGACATTCTGCTATACTGGAATGTTCCACTTTAATTCGACCAAATCAAAAAGAAATCAATGGGTCTAAATCAGGAGTGTCAAACTCAATTTCATTGAGGGCCGTATCAGCATTTTGATTGCCCTCGGAGGGGTGTGTGGCCGGGGTGGACATGGCCGACTGGGTGGGCATGGCTGGGGTGGCCATGGCCAGCTTGATGTCGCTGATGTCGAGGGGCACCTGTGGGGGCCCAGGTGGGGCTGGGGAGGATCCAGGGGTGAAGGGGGTCAGGACCAGAGCAGGCACCCTGATCCACCAGAGGAGCCTTGCTGACCCTCTCAGGCCATGCAGTACTCGCTGGAGCAGGGGTCTCCAACCCCTGGTCCATGGACCGGTACTGGGCCACGGCATGCCAGAAACCGGTCCATGCAAACAAGCAAAGCCCCATCTGCGGGATGCAGGCAGCACACAAAACCACGCACCCTCCGGTCTGCAGAAAAACTTCTCTCCACAGAACCCGTCAATGGTGCCCAAAAGTTTGGGGACCTCTGCACTGGAGGACAAGGTTGGGCAGCAGTGGCCAACTGCACAGTGGCCATGGTGTGGTGCCACCCCCGCTCCAGCATCTGTCTCACCTTGCCTCTCCTGTTTGGGCACAGGAGGCGGTGATCGCATGGGGGCTGATGGTGTCCTAATAACATCCAACATCCAAGGTGACTCTGCTCAATCAGAATAGAGCTGGAAGGGACTTTGGAGATCTTCTAGTCCAACCCCCTGCTCAAGCAGGAGATCCTATAACATTTCAGACAGGTAGCTGTCCAGTCTTTTCTTAAAAACCACCATTAATAAAGCAACTACAATTTCTGAAGGAAGCTGTTCCACTGGTTAAGTGTTAATTACGGAACAAGCACTGAAATTTGGTGAATCGGCACCTCTTTATATACGTGTAGTCCTTGATTTATGACCATTCAGTTAACAATGATTCAAAATTATGATGGCATCAGAAAATATAACTTACAAATTGTACTTGCATTTCTGACCTTCACACCATCCCTGTGGTCATATGATAGCAATTTGGGCACTGGGCAACAGGCTTGCATTTACAACCAGTTGCAACATCCTGCAGTCACATGATTGCAATTTGTAACTTCAAGTGGTATGCCAACTGTTTTGGGATTGTACCTAAGGCACCAATTACCATTAATATTAAGAACTACTGCCACAGTTGTTCTAGACCAGGGGTCTTCAAACTTGGCCCTTTTATGACTTGTGGACTTCAACTCCCAGAATTCCTCAGCCAGGAGTTGAAGTCCACAAGTCATAAAAGGGCCAAGTTTGAAGATCCCTGTTCTAGACTTTCTCCAGTTCTTTCTCTTCAGTTCTGCTGTTAATTCCTACAAAAGACACCCATTGGAGAAGCTGGATTTGTTTAACAACCATGTGATTCAATTAATGGCCACCAATAAAATCAGTTCCAATTCGACTCATGACCACAACAATTTACAATGTGAATTCTGGTCCCAACTGCAGCTGAAAGTTGAGGACTATCTGCAGAACTATGACCTGATAGCATTTAATGTCAAAAATATGCAGAAATTCAGGAAAGCCAGAAGGAACCGTAAGTGTTGTCAAAGAACTCCCTGTTTTTGTATACATGCATAATACAGAAAATTCCCAAGCTTCTAATTATGTAATTAAGCATCAATAACATATTAACTTTTTTTGTTTTGTTTTGACTTACAGTGTTTGGTTAATCCAATACTAAACTATGCAATCATTTATAAACTTAGAGAGAGAGAAATAAAATTGCTTATGGCATATTTGAGGATCGACTGATGTATTGAAACTAAACCTTCAAAGATAATTTTGAAATTTGTCTGAGGAAACCACCTTAACAATTCTAAAGCAGGCGAGGAAACACTTTGAGCAGGTTTTTGTCTTTTTTGTGGCTTGATGCTTCATCTTACCTGGTTTCCCAGAAGACGTTTGCTAGCTTCAGACACGTGGCTTGACACGGGTTTGTTTCAATCATGAAACTGAAGTTATACACAAGGCATAAACCACAATATACTAACCACAGTAGCTGAGTTCATGACCCTCAACTTAAACCATCAAACTGCCTTACGACTTAACACAAAGTATACAACTCAGCTATTTAGTGGAGATTCACAACCATGTGGTGCTGTGATTCCGAATCCCATCAGCTTTTAGCAAATATTGGCAGTCTTTCTTAGAGGTCAAAACCATTATTTTAGGGTTGAATGATAGGATTTCCATTTTGACCACAAAGATATTTTGAGGTTATAGCTTCCATTGACTTCAACCTCAGGTCAACAAGAAGCAACTTGTGAAATATTGTTTTCAATCCAAGGATGTTTTGATAGATGAGACAATATGCTCACTCTGAACTACTTCCACAAAATAAGAGCAAAGCTGAACAGATGCTCCACACTATTTTAATTTTGATTAAAGCCATTTATAGAGAGGTTAAAAGTCAAAAAGGGTTGAGAATTCATTGATATTCACAGAGTTTTGTAGTTCAGTAAACATCTCAGGAAGTTGTTAGATGCTGTTGGAACAAAAGTCTTCATCATGGTTCAGTCCAAGCCGGGGATAAACAACATGGTGACTGCTTTAGAAAGAAGGTTGCAGTTTATTGAACAGGAGAGCCAGACAGAAAGATGGCTCTGGCAGAAAAAGAGAGCGAACACATGTAGGGAGTGGGTTTTTATACCCTCTGGAGCCTTTCGTTTGTGGAGTTGTTCCGGTGGCATGAACTTTGACCTGAGTTCTGAGTGTGCCCTTTGGTATCTCTGTGTTAATCCTATTATGTCCTGTCTTAGAGTTTGGGTGGGGTATGTAGATTTTAGGTGTCTTTGTCTTCTTGATCTTCTAGCTCTCTGCATTTCTGCAGAGTTGGTTTCTGCTTGGGGGAGGGAGACCTGGGGCTATTAAGAAAAACTGGGCATGTTTTTCTGCCTCTTTAAGATCCTTTGAGGAAATATATTTTCCTTTTAATATTTCCTTCTCTGGGGGGCTGATTTCCCACAATGCAAAATCAGTATTTTCTTTGGTACTTTCAAGGGAATAATGTATTGAATGAATCAAGTAATAGTGAACACCTTACTTAAAAGACAAATTATTCTAAAGAGTCAGTTTGGTTTAGTGGTTAAGGCACCAGGCTAGAAAATGGGAGAGTGTGAGTTTTAGTCCCACCTAGGCCTTGAAAGCCAGCTGGGTGACCTTGAGCCAGTCACGCTTTCTCAGCCCAACCCAACTCACAGAGTTGTTGTTGTGGGGAAAGAGAGGAGGAAGGTGTGTTGGATATGTTCACCACCTTGAGCTATATGTAAAAATAATAAAGGCAGGATACAAACAAACAAACAAAGCTATTTGGAAATGTTATCCTGACAGTGAAATGTTTGGGGCCTTTTGTATCTCTGGTTTCTAAACATTTTGCAATGTCTTGTTCCCAGTAATATAATGCAGAAATTAAGTATAATAAAAAACAAACATATTTTTATCTTGCTTACAAAGCTGATTTTAATAGTGGATTCTGCAGCCCAGTTCTGCTAATATGAAACTGGGTTTTTCGAGAAAAACATATCTGAGGACAAAATAGTTCAGGAATTTTGATTTCTGTTTTTTACTCCCCCACCCTCTCACCCCTCTCTCTCATTCCCATTGACTATCTCTACATTGACAGAGATAAATTCACTTCCAATATGGCATAACAGAAGTTTAACATTTATTTGATATTCATCTGACTGAGAGCTAATTGGGTTTAGTGATTGCCATTCATAAAACTAGCTAAATTTTATTACAGGGTTGACTTGATGTATTTTCCCTGGGCAAGTATATGAGTAACAGCATAAGATATGCAACTTTCCCTTCACACTGCTGTGTGAAGAAAGATGGTCCATTTTAGCACTCAGCTGAACAACTATCAGAAAGGTTTCATGGTGCTGATAGCAATAGCAATAGCACTTAAACTTATATACCACTTCACAGTGCTTTACAGCCCTCTCTAAGCAGCTTACAGAGTCAGCATATTGCCCCCAACAATTTGGATCCTCAATTTACCTGCCTCGGAAGGATGGAAGGCTGAGTCAACCTTGAGCCGGTGAGACTCGAACTGCCAAACTGCTGGCAGCCAGGAGTCAGCAAAAGTAGCCTGCAGTACTGCATTCTAACCACTGCGCCACCAAGGCTGATAATTTTTGCAAACAAATTTAGATCTCTGGAAGCAATTCAAGTACTTATGACTTTTCCTAGCGGGCAAGCAGCTTGAGTTCAGGTTAGGAAGGCACTCATGACACAACATCAATTCCCTTTCCAGATGCATGCCATATCTGAAAGTTAAATAAGTAATTAGACAAGACTAAATGGAATTCATTTCAGAATTAGACAGGCGGTTTTTCGTCGTTCTCCCCACCTCCATTATGCCCTAACAGCTTTGTACATTAGCTGCAAACATGATCAAAGATCATGAGCTTATGTAATTACAAAATGTGAAATTCCCCAGCTTTTCATACACAAATACATTCTGCTGAAACTTAAATAATTTTATATGCAAGAAGCAAAGAGGAGACACATTAACACTGGAATGCAGTCACCCCATAATACTCTCTCCCTCCTTCTATCATTCTAGAGAGCAGTTCTCCCATTTCTGACTTTGCCCTTTAATATGCCCACATGCTGAGTAGATTTCCTTGTAATCCATGGGTCAGAGTATGTTAATTATAACCACAACTAATTAACACTCAGCTAGTTGCTGTGTTGGACATTAAGTAATGTAGGAAGAAGGCAGTTAAAAGAACAAGGAGCAGATGATCCATCATTCTTTTAATATATTTACCTTTAAATCTCTAATGCTTGGTCTTAGAATAAAGGAGTGTTTATCTTCCTTAACTCTGGCTATATCCCAGCAAACAAACAAACAATCATTTGGAAGAAAGAAGGTAAGGAATGGAATTAGATTTTCAGTGTTCTGACACTCATCTTATCTTTTGCAATTGGGCATTGACAAAAGGAAATGCTTCTTTTATTAGATTTATATGGAATTCAAGACAAAGAATTCATAGTGTTCCCATCCTCCAATTCCTGTAAGGCAGGGCTTTTCAACCAGTGGTACGGGTACCACCTGTGGTACATTGGCACCTGGCAGGTGGTACATGACCATCCTAGAAAAGTGGTAGCGGGGAGGGGAATGAGCTGAACCGGTGGCAGCACCGCACAAGCCTGAGTGGAAGCGCCAGGATCAGTGCTGCTTTCCAGCTGATCAGCGCTTCTTCGGGGCTGTCAGGGCTCAGTGGAAGTGCCAGGATCAGTGCCAGGCTCCAGCTGGAGCTCGGCGCTGATCCTGGTGCTTCAACTGAGCCCTGACAGCCCCGAAGAAGCGCCGATCAGCTGGAATGTTGCAGCATCTCCAGGGTCTTGTGATTTATACTCAGATGCTTGACAACTGATTCATATTTATGATGGTCACAGTGTCCCAGGGTCATGTGAAGTGACCAAAACCTGCTGCAACCACCCAGCAGACGGGGAGAATAAAAACTAAACACCCCCCACCCCATCCCCGCTGCCAGTCCTCAACAGAAATGCTCACAACTATGAAAACCTTGGACAGGAGGAAGAGCGCCGCCGGGCGCTGTTTTGCTCAGCTGTGGCTTGGGCACTTTTTTCAGTGCCATTGTAACTTCGAACAGTCACTAAGCGAACTGTTGTAAGTCGAGGACTACCTGCACTTTATCACTTTTTTCCTTTTTTCCTTTTTTTTTTTGGTCATCAAGTTTTTGACACCTTGCTAGGCGACTGGTGGTACTCGGATGTTGCCATATCCTAAAAGTGGTTCAATGGGTGAAAAGGTTGAAAAGCCCTGCTGTAAGGTAGATAGCTAAAACTGACAAGATAGGAAACCAAACTGTTACAGTCAGCAAATATTGTAAGGTAAACATGAAAGAGCTGCCTCTGATCCTCAAGGTCAGGAAGATTGGCCAAAATCTTGCTGATTAAAAAGGGCAAGGGGGAAAGGTTCAGAATTTAAGGTTCTCATAATCACACATACTGGTCTCTGTTTTCTGCATATAGAGGACTTCATTCCCGTTCTATTAAAGTCATATTGAAGCTGTCAAGTTCGAACTATTAAGTAGCTGTGAAAGCAGTGATGAGTTCCTTAGCAAGCAAGATTTATTGCTACGTCTAGTATAAAATCTGGCACTAAATAGCTTGGGGTGATTCTCCCAAAATCACCCAGTAAACTTCACTTGAACATTGACTTGAACATCAGCTGCCATGTTTCTTGTCTAACATCTTGACCACTATATCATAAAAGCTCCCTTGAATTGAGTTCAGTTCCTGGGGACTTCATGAGTACGTCCAAGCAGCCCATGTAAAAAGGAAGTGCTGTTATCTTGATCTTCTTGACCTCCAACCCCACCTGCAGTCACCCCTGTCATTGTTTTCAAATCTCAGTCAGCTGATTGCCCATTGTGTGGCAATATAATATAAGATTATATTAGACAGGCTTTTAACCTGATGCATTGGCTCTCTTCTTTGTCAGTTTCATATAATCTACTTATGTGGTCAAGAAACAGGTTATTGTCTACAAGTGGAGCTGAATTCTACCAGCTGACTTCTATTTTTCAAAAACAACAACAAAAAACACCCTATCCCAATCTTGTGTGTCACGTTTGCCTGTTCATTCAGGTGTTGAGCGACAATTCTTTAGTCGTCTGAAGCTTGTTTTGTCACCTGAAGAAGTCACACACCTTGTTTTATTAGCTTTGATAAATCTCAGAACCTCTAGCAACATCGGTTTAACGTGAGTTCCTGGCAGGTTTTATTATTGATGGTTGTTCTTTCTCTTCTTATCTGTGATTTCTTGAATGTCTTGCTCAAGAGTCCCTGGCAGATTTTTCCATATCTTCCTTTCGTCCCTGAGGCTTCTGACAGCAATTGTCAGATCCTTCCAACTTGTACTCAGCACCTCATGCTGAATCTTTGATTAATAAATAATAAACTAATTTGCAATTCTTTTTCATTTGTATTTACATAGTCTTCTCATTACTTTGGGGCTTTTGCAATGCCTTTGATCTTCCCAATGTTTTCACTGTTGCACCTTTTTGTTTTCTTCCTTGAAATATATCGGCTTGATCTGGAGTGTCTTTTCCTTCCCCACCCCCCACCCCCACCCCCTAATATAAGGAGGAGGAGATTCTTACCTAAAGAAGCTCATTAAAACCAGAAGAAAGTGGGGGAGAATGTATACAAGAAGCAACTAAGTATAAAACTTTCATTAGATTTTGCTGCTCAGATGGAATTACGGTAGTCTCTTGAGCTAAAATGAAACCTGCTAGATGGGTCATCCTTAAATGAAGGGATGATTAAACCTAACCCCAGCTGGCATACCATGTTGAAAATCTCTCCTGAGTTTGTTGCGATACGTGTTCTTTGGCTTCCTCCTCAATCATGTCCCCTTACAATTACACAACACGATCTGACAGCCAAAGCTATCACTTTCTTGCTTATTCTTAATGGCTAAGGAACTAAGCAAAGTTGACTCTGCTTGGTATCTGGATGAAAGACCATCAGGAGATTCTTTGCTGAAGTCTAATCTGAAAAGTTTTTTTAAAAATTACTCAGAAAAAGGCAACGGGAAACAATTTCCATATTGTTCCAAGAAAATTGAATGGTTTGTCCATCCAACCACCAGGACTTGAATTTTATTTGAAGATTGCCATGATCCCAGAAGACTGGAGATTAACAAATACATTTACCTTTAAAAAATGAAAGAAGAAGAACCGGTAAAATGATGTAGCTATCATATTGTTATCTATACTGAGCATAGCTCTGAATCAGATTATTAAACAGCAAATTCATGAGCACTCCCATAGAAATGAAGCAATTAACAAAAGCCAGAATTTATCACAAATAAATCAAGCCAACTAACTGAATCTGTTTTATATGATGTTCTTGTTAGTTGCAAAGTCGTGTCCGACCCATCGCGACCCTATGGACAACATTCCTCCAGGCCTTCCTATCCTCTACCATCTTCTGGAGTCCATTTAAGCTCACGCCAACGTTCCTATTTTACCAAATTGCATAAATAAAGGACATAGTGGACATTGAGCTCAACAAATGATATTCTCATTAAGTAAGAATAAAGGTTGTAGCTTACAAGCTCAGGTTAAAGACATTGAGCTGATCAGTTGGAGAGCTGGCAGCCCAGCTTTGAGACTGAGGATTGAGCAACAGAGTAAGCTTCTGTTCCTTGCTCCAGCTCCTGCCCACCTAGCAGTTTGAAAGCATGCAAATGCAAGTAGATAAATAAGTACCACTTCGGTGAGAAGGTAACAGCATTCTGAGTGTCTTTGGCAGTGCTTTTTTTGTAAAAAAAAAAAAAAAAAAAAAGGTGCCGGAACTCACACATGTCATACAACCCACTTTGCCTACCCTACAAGGTTCCATCCCAAAAAGGTGCCGGAACTCCGTTCTGAGCGTTCTGTGAGAAAAAAAGCCCTGGTCTTTGGCATATAGCCATACTGGCCACATGACCACTGAAATGTCTTCAGACAATTGAGACTCCATTGACCAAGAAACAGAGATGAGCACCATGCCCTAGAATCAGACACGATTGGACAGAGGAAACCCTTAACTTTACTTTAGATGGTAGAACTGTTGGATGGATTCATCACTGTTGACCTACTGCATTGAGAGAGTACTTTTTAATGGCAATGTATCAGCTTGGAGAGTAAGCTAGGCTGGAGTGCCACAGGCGTTGGGCCTATGCTGTGTTTTTATGAATGAAGGGGTTGAGAGGCTAATTAACAGAATGACAGATGACATAAATCTAGGAGCTAACCCTTTAGAAGAGAAGCAGAAGATGCCGATAGATCTACACAGGCTTGGAACAATGAGCCAAAACAATTATGACATTTTATTTATCAAGAAAAATGTGAAATCTAGCCCATGGGGAGGAAAAAAATATTAAAGTATAAAATGACCATGGCAAGATAATAGTATATGTAACAGGATCTGAGTGTTGTACAAGAACACAAGTTGAATTAAGACAATAGTCTGATGCAGTTGGTAAAAAGGCAGATGCTATTTGGGGAATAGAATAGAATAGAATAGAATAGAATAGAATAGAATAGAATAGAATAGAATAGAATAGAATAGAATAGAGCTGGAAGGGACCTTGGAGGTCTTCTAGTCCAGCCCCCCGCTCAAGCAGGAGAACCTATACCATCTCAGACAAGTGACTGTCCAGTCTCTTCTTAAAAACCTCCAGTGATGGAGCACAATAGTGAGAATATTGAGTCCAGTTAATAGGATGTAATTGTTCCAATCTAATCTATGTTTGCAGTAGTGTGTCTATTTAGGTTTTTCTTCTTCTTCTATTCAATTGTGCCTAATTCTCATTTTCTTGGCAAGGTTTTTCAGGCTTGCCATTTCTTCCTTGCTAGGGCTCAGAGAAAGTGCCTGCCCAAGGTCACCTAAAAGACTTTTTGCGTAAGGCAGAAGTAGAACTCCCAATTTCTAGTGTGATGCCTCAACCGCTACATCAGATTGCCTCTCATTTTTGAGTATTGTACTCTAAAAAAAAATGAACAAATGCAGAAGAAATTTATCAAAATGTTGAATGGACTGGAAACCCAATATGAAAAGAATAATTAAAAGATGGCATTAAAAGACGATGATGACAATCTTGGAAATTAAAAGCCTACTTTACAGAGGATGGAGTTGATTTCTTTGTTATACAAAATGGCAGGACCAGAAACCAATGAGTTAAAAATTACAGGAAAGATGATTCAGATTTGATATTAGGAAGAATTTCCTGCCAAGAACTGCCAAGCAATGGGATTGATTGACTACATTTATATATTGCAAAATACACTTGATGGATGGTCCATGGTACAACATAATGATGTATATAATAAAAAAATATACTATGTCATAAAAACAATTAAAAATAGATTGCCTCATGAAGTGGTATGTTTCTTTTCACTCGAGGTCTTCAAACAGAGAATGGAGAGCTATCTATCCAACATGCTGTAAGAGATCCCGTATTGGCCAGGTTGGATTATATCACTTGTAAGATTATTTTCAGCCCTATGAGTTTATATCTTTATACCTTATACTGCTTCTCCTGCCTATATGTTGTTGCCTTTTAATGGAATGGATATGTATGTTGCTTCCTGCCCAGAATTTCACTGATTAGGTGTAATGAAAAAGAGATTGAGATTGAGATTGAGATTGAGATTGAGATTGAGATTGAGATTGAGATTGAGATTGAGATTGAGATTGAGATTGAGACTGACTGAGATTGAGATCTCTTCACTTTCGGGGTAATTGGGTATGTCAGAGCGTGCACAGTCTTATTGCGCGAGGTAACCCAGGAGTAAACAGTAGTCTATATTAAATGGTGGTTTATCTTACACTATCTACAATGTCATACACCAGGAACAATATACATACCCGTGCTAATACAGCAGAATCCAACACACCACAGTTACAGCAGGAAAACAGAAGAGAGAGAACACAGCAGCGGAGCCTTCCTTTTATACAAAAACTCTTAAAGAGACACAGACCCAGCTGGCTCTTAAAGGGACATAGATCCTGCTGAGTCATTCCCATCATTACATCATACATTCAACATTACATAAGCTGGTTAGCTGTTAAATCGTCACCTTGACAGGCTATCTATCTGTCTGTCCGTCCGTCCGTCCGTCCGTCTGTCTATCTATCTATCTATCTATCTATCTATCTATCTATCTATCTATCTATCTATCTATCTATCTATCTATCTATCTATCTATCTATCTATCTATTTATCTATCTATCTATCTATCTATCTATCGTCATTAATCTTAATCAATTTTCATCTCATCTAATCAATGAAACTCTGGACAAGAAGCAAGAAAAATCTTGCTTCTGATCTGAGACCATTGACTCTTGTAGTCCTTTGTTGCATTATTCCAAGTACGAGAAACTGTTGGTTTATATTGTGCCAGAGTAGTTTATTTCAGTATATAATCCCAGCTATGCCAACCTGCTAAGATTTTTATTTGCTTATGATTTAATTTTATTTACTTTATAGAGGAAAAATATCAATTTAATGCAATTCTGTTTAGTGGCTTTCAGATGCAACAGACAAAATTTCCATCTAATCAGATATAACCTGAAATAACAGACAACTTCACTATCAAAAGTACATAATATGGACAGTGGACTTAACTTTATACTACATTATATTAGATTAATGTAATGAAATTACATTAAATGAAATTAAAGTACAATAATGTTATTTCCATCAATTTATGTCATTTATATAATGACCTCATTACTCAAATGAAGTAAATTGATGTAAATGACATCACGTGTGTTATTTCTGTAAAGTCATTACATACATGACATTAATCATTAACTAAATTATGTTTTTACAATGAATGACATACTTTCAGATCTACTGATATTCTGGAGTAACAAATACCTCTTCCTCCTAATGGTCCATTAAACTAAGGTTTTACTCTAATTTCCTTTATCCTTTTTTTTCCTTCCACTAAATCTATTAGTGTTATAATTGCTTTGGTGAACTGATCTGGATTGCATATTTAAGATACTATGTTATCCAATGTGTAGTTTATCCAAAAAGTTTCCCAGTTATGTATGTTCAGCCCAACAGATTAGACTAAAACAAGATTTGATAATTCAATATGTTTGAGGAAATCAGATATTGTTATCATAAGTTGTGTAAACAAGACTATCATCTTAAATTGTAATGTAACAATAAAGTTAAAACATCTGCCAGTCTAAATGTCTATGGAAATTCTTAATCATCCAGGTCATGGTTGTCTCAAAGGTGCTTTTTCCAAAGGCAACTTGACTATGGTTTTCTTCTTCTTCCTCAAGGAAAAAAAAAACAATAGTCCACTTGCCTTTTGGAAAAAGCACCTTTGAGATGATCTGCCAGTCTAACCTACCTCCTCTACCTGGACTATCTGAAGCTATATAAAAAAATACCATCTGAAATAGAATCAGTGCTCAACGTTGTCCATATATATATACAGCCAAGATATTGCAATGGAGTTTTGGACTGGACAAATATGCCACCCTCATCATCAACAGAAGGAAAATAGTGAAAGCTGAAGGAATCAAGATGCACAGAATTTGGTTGTTTGAAGTGCAGGAGGTCAGGGACCACAGATAAGAGTTCAAAAGTACTACAAGTTTATTTCATCCTACCTATACACAAGAACCTCAGTTACTAATGGTCAAGACAAACTGGTACCAGATAAGATTCAACGGACTTCAAGGAGGAATGTATTTAGGTCTCTTATGGTGGTGTAGAGATTCCAAACTAATGATGCATTTGACTCCACTCTCAGGCTCAGCCTGGTTGTCTCCTACAGGATGAAGACTACCCTTTGTTCAACAACTAAGATTCCAGTCCCAATTGGAATCTTAGTTCAGGACTACCTATGCCCAGTACAGTATTCCAATTCATTGCAGCCTTACTAACTACAGGCTGGGATTGCCTAAACCCCAAAGGTCCACATTTCTTTGCCTTTACAACAGGGCCATTTGTCATGGTAGCAGTGATGTGCAACATTTTCATTTGAAGGCATTAGACCTTTGAGTGGCATTCCACAGACCTCACCACTTGCACGCCTCCCAGATTGGCAGGGGCCCTGAAAAAATATTTTTGTCATAACAAGAATTTTATTTTGGGGGCCCATTTTCCACTGCTGTTATGAACATGACAGGAATTAAATTCCTTCCCATGTTTGCATCACCAGTTGAGCCTGAAACCTGCATCTTTGCTTGGAAGGAAGGAAAATTCTGTTTACCTTAACAAAGGGCAGAATGGACTTGACTAGAAGAAGGGTCCATGCAATTGTCTAACTTAATCAGGGAAAAGGTCAGCAATGTAATTCAGTGTAACCCTAAGCATTTTATTTAAATGGCAGGGATGCACATAATCTTATCAACCTTCCATGCTTCTTAATAAGGGCACAATAGACTTTTCCAGTGCTGCAACTGGGTCTTTTAAAAAAGGAGATTTTTTCTTAATAATAAGGTGGCTTTCCTTATGTTCCAAACTAATCAGATCTGTTTCCTATATATTTCTAAAAATGACGGCAAATCAGACCTTGAAAAGCAACTAGCACCGTGGTTCAAAAAGCCTCTTAAAGGTCCTACTTTTCTATACTTCAATGCTCCTTTTCTTTTGTAAGCTGGAACCCATTGTATTAATACAGAAAACATTATATTAATAAAATCATATAACCTTCCTTCTCTGAATCGGGCTCCATTCTTCTTCATGCATGACAAACAAAAAGGCTGGAAACGAGCCATGGAGAAAATTTCATTTCATTTCCATTTAATCACAATTAAACTGAACATATTAAATAATCACAATCAAGAGTTTTGGAAACCTTTGTTTGCCCTGGTGTGTTGGGCCAGGCATTCCGGTTATATGCACAGAGCAACATCTTAATCCATCAATTTTTAAAATAATTTTCATTAAGTTTCATCATCAGATAAAAACATAAAAGGAACAAAGAATCAACCCTCCTGTTGCAGGCCTACAGTAATTACTGAAACACAAAACTATTTCTGTATTAAATGGTTATCTTACAAAAATGTTTGTTCAAATAAACATCAGCTTATTTTCTATGATACTACTTCCTATTTTCCTTCCCTACCTTCCTTTCTTATGCTATAACTTATTCCTTAACTTAATCCTTCATAAAATAACAGAGTTGAAAGGGATCTTGGAGGTCTTCTAGTCTAACCCTCTGCTCAAGCAAAAAACCCTATACCATTTCAGACAAATGGTTATCCAATCTCTTCTTTAAAATCTCCAATGTTGGAGCATCCACAACTTCTGGAGGCAAGTCTTTCCACTGATTAATTAGTCAAACTGTCAAGAAATTTCTCCTTAGTTCTAGGTTGATTCTCTCCTTCATGTGTCTCCATCCATTGCTTCTGGTCCTGCCTTCAGGTGCTTTGGAAAATAGGTTGACTCCCTCTTCTTTGTGGTAGCCCCTTACTGTAGATATTGGAACACTGCTTGCATTCCACATCTTGTAATTCTTAATCCTTTATTCCCAGCCTATAATTTCTTTCTATGTTCTTACTTTACATCAGGGGTCTTCAAACATGGCCTTTTTATGACTTGTGGACTTCAACTCCCAGAATTCCTCAGCCAGGCAGGCTGGCTGAGGAATTCTGGGAGTTGAAGTCCACAAATCATAAAAGGGTCAAGTTTGAAGACCCCTGATTTACATCTTACTTCTTCTATACACATGGCGTCCTTATCTCTTGTACACCACAGGCTTTTAACACACTGTTGCTGGATGGCCCTCTGCATGTTCTGATCTGATCTAAGGCAGAAGACATGGCAGGACCTCCTCTTGAAGTGATGGAATGTGGTGATGGGTCTTGTTGCCACATACTTATTGCATCTTGCCTGTGGTGATTGGAAAGTTGCTGACACTCATATTCACCCATCAGCATTTGGATAAAGGAGCTTTCCAGCACTCTCAGCTGTAGAAAAGCTACCAGCATCCAGGCAATCTCTAAATGACAGAAATTGTGGGCACTGCTGAATAGTTACAGGGTTGGTGTGGACTAGCTATGCCCAATGGAGTTTATTACCATCAAGTTATCCAGATCCATTAAGCAACTCTTGGCAACTTGAAGATGGGGGGAGGGGGGAGACAGAGAGGGAGAGACTTCAATTCCCAAAAATTTCCAACCAGTCATGCTGGCTAGGGAATTCTGGGAGCTGAAGTCCACCCAACTTAAAGTTGCCAAAGTTGAGTAATACTACACTAGGCTCTGCTCCACCATTTCCTTGCTCATATCATTCTCCTGAGGTCAGTTTGAACTGCTGCCACCATGCTGGTCTTTGCAAGTCCTCCTTTATTATCTCTGAGCTTCTGCTGCCACATCTGTATTTACCACTGCTGCTCTGGCACTGCAGGTTGCCAGTTCTCCAGATTAACCTCAATGTCTTTTTTCCTTTTTTCCATTCCTCCCTGTTGCCAGAAACATTGCTGCGTTGTCTTTTAAAGTCCCACCTTGAAGATTCCCTTAAAATCTGGAAAGGAGTATTTTCCAGGGACCATGTACTTTCCCTTCTACATGCTACCTCAAAAAAGCTTTAAAATAAGATCCCCTTAAAAAAAAAATCTAATGAACATAGCCACTCATTATTGTATTGTATTTGACTTAAGAAAGTCTTGTCTATTCCTTAGACAAGAAAGACTGGATGACCGATTGAAGGAAAAACACAAAATTAAGGAGGGAAGTTGCTGATGACATAGTTGTTGATCTGGAATTTAGACTACAACACCCTCTTCCCCTAACAATGTGACTCATGCAATGCTAGTTATATATTTGAATAGTTTGTATTTTAGCCTCTGGGGTGAAAAAGCCAACAGAAAGATTGCTTTGAGTAAACTAGGAAGTAATTTCCATGAGTTCTCCTCTCCCCATTTCTGATCACCATAATTCATATTCAGCCTCAGCTTTTGCTACCCAAATTTATAGTTCTGCAATCTTCTTTTGTTACAGAACATAAGAGAGTTCCCAACCAAAATCTAAAAATGAAAGATTTAAGCCACTGAATTACTTTTTTCATTCCTGTGAGGGTCAGAAAAGGTCAGAGCAACAATATTTCAAGTGGCAAAGAGTCTTTCCAATCTTGCAATACATTTATGAGACAAAATGTGTGGTTTATGTTGAGGGAATTTTGGCAGAAATGGATGTAACTCAGGAAAAGTACAGGTGTTTTTGTACTACAATAAAAGGAGAGGTGTCTTGAATTTGTCAACTAGAAAGAAGGAGATTGAATGACAATTTTCTATTGTTGTGGATTAATACTGATGCCATGGAGACAACTGGAGTGTCAATCACATTTGATTATTATTTGAAGGCACCTATATTACATCTGAAACATCTCAGAGATCTTAGATTTGTTGACTACATCATCCCATTCATCAAATTGTTTCTTCATGGTGCAGAATAGAGGATGGATCACCTGGTGTTCTACTTTCCATTGCTATTTTGCTGCTTGCAGGTACATACTCCCTTTTTATGACCCTGTAATCCCTTAATTCAGGATAAAGTCGGGGTGACTAGATGTAGCTGAGCATTTACTAGCTGGATGCCCTTCCTCATGCCATGTGGAGTTCACAGCATATGTTTTTTTTCTTTGCACCCTAGGAGAGAAATACCTAGGATTGAACTCTCAACCTTCCGAATGGGAGGCAAGCATCTTCACCACTAGGCCATCATGCCACTCGACTGCTGTAAATCTACATAAATAGATTAAATTGGAATAAACAACAGATACCTACTTTGAGACTGACCATGATAATTATTCACAACATTTTTCTAGTGGTTTTGGAAAGTTCTGCCCTTTTCAATTGTTACAGATACAGATGATATAAATTCTTGCTTGTGGTTCATCTCTCTCTTTCCTTGCTTTTTCCTGCCTTTTATCCATTTTT
The DNA here is from genome assembly GCA_023970755.1 of Azemiops feae. Taxonomy (NCBI): domain Eukaryota; kingdom Metazoa; phylum Chordata; class Lepidosauria; order Squamata; family Viperidae; genus Azemiops; species Azemiops feae. Next base: position 1,023,146 of record JALGBA010000349.1, on the reverse strand, counting down.
TTTTTTTGCCAGCTAGCTGTTTTGATGGTTGCTGATATTTAGCAGATAATACCTCCAGGTATATTTTTCTGATAGCTTAAATGATTGGCATGTGCACGTGCTCTGAACTGGAATGGGGACTGACAGGTTGTGTGTTGGGTACACAGAAAACTGGGAATTTCCCACAGGAATTTTCCTACAAGATTCAAAGAAAACGACATGTGCCACATCAGTCCCTGTGATTGCCAGGGAGTACAAAGCCTCCAGACTCTGCCAAAATCTATTTATTTTACCCTACTCATTTTGTTTGAAGGAAAAGCAAAGCCTACCCTTTTTAAAGGGGGACAAAATGTCTCAGTGAAAAGCTTAAAGAAAGGAACTACTGATTTTGTACTTACAGTAGTCCTCATTTACCAGTTTGAGCCAACATTCAAAGTTAGAATAGTGCAAAACAGCCCAATTTTATTATCATTCCTCACATTTATAACTGGTCACATGCTTACCATTTGCACCTTTCACAACCAGCTTCCAACAAGCAGACTTAATGGAGACCATGGAAATAAAATTGCAGGTTAATCGATTCTTTAATGATTAAATGGGAAGTGACTTCATAAGCCCATTGTGGTCACATGATTTTCTGCTTAATGACCATTGTACTTAGCAACAAAATTACAGTGAGAACAATTAATCAGTGGAAAGGATTGCTGCCAGACGTCGTGGGTGCTCCATCGCTGGAGGTTTTAAGAAGAGATTACACAACCATTTGTCCAGAATAGTATAGGATCTTCTCCTTGAGTAGAGGGTTGGATTAGAAAACTTCCAAGGTTTCTTCCAACTCTGTTATTCTGTTGTTATTCTATTCAGAGTTGCCTGTCCCAATTATGATTGCTAAGATAGGACTACCTGTACTGTACTTTATCAAAAACAAGTGGTCAAGGAATCTGTGTTCATCTTTCTCTGAGGCTTTCATCTTCAGCCTCCCTGGATTCTCACCTTTCATTTTAATGTCAAGGGCACTCATGGTGAGAAAGTTCCACCCATGGGGCTTTTCACAGTAGGAAGTGAGGCATCCAGAAAGGCTGAAGATACACCGAAAAGAGGGGCAAAAAAAGTCCAGGAGAAAATATTGCAGCTGTATTTGCAATAAGGCTGTCAGGTTTGCCTTGCAAAAGCACACCATCACTAAAGATAGCAATGAATCTCTGCATCTCTTCACTGCCATCTCTTGGTCATCAAGATCAGCCAAGATATGGCAAACCTAGTTTGCAGTTCAAACATACCATGAATCCATGGATTTCTGGATTTCTGAAACTGTCTTGGAAATTATTTGGAATTACTTGGAAATCACATTTTAAGTTATGTGTGAAATTTCTTTCCTGTGCTGGTATTTCTGCATTGGCAGAATACATTGGCAAAATCCTCATTAGTCAATTGCAAAAGGCAGATTTACTTGGAACAGCTTACATTCTGTGACACTTACCTTTAACACCATTAATATCAACATTTGCCATAGGTGGACAAAAATGCCAAATCCAGTCTGAACATCTGGCTGATTTTGTAACCAATCAAAATGCCTCTGCTGAACTTCAATTACAGGACTCTCCTACTCGGTCTCTCTGTCTCTCTCTGTCTCTGTCTCTCTCTCTGTCTCTCTCTCTCTCAAACACACACACACATACACACAAACACACACACACACAAACCCTTCCTTACATTTTCTTTCAAGAGTCATCTGAACACAAGCTGTTGATTTGCGCATGTTCTCCAACAAACAACTCTTGCCAGGCATGATGTATCTCTCAAAGAAAATTAAGTCATACAAATATACATCTCTAAATGAAAAGTTAGAGCTGTCGCATTGGTCACAAATGCATGCTAAACTAAACAGTCATTTATTACATTGGTTCAATACTGCCAAGTGGAACAGCCAACAGCTCCAAAAGGATAATTAATATCACTTTTAGAAGGCTATTCATATATATTTCAAACATAGCCTCACTTTTTAGAGTTACTGGTTTAGAGCAGAGGGCAAGAACTGGGGGTGAGATATCTGGTGTATTTCCAGTGACAAATCTATTAATTTTCACTGCTTTTTTGAATAGGTCTATACTAACCCAACCTTCAATGTGTTTTTAGCTCTCCAGTCTCTAAATAAGGCTAAATATATTAAATATACTCAAGTCTCTTTATATCTAGAAGGTAATCCACCAGTTTGCTGATACATATTAAGGATTTTTAGTTTCTTCCATTCAATTATGTCTAATTCTCGGACACTACTTGGATGAAGTTTTCTTGGCAAGATATTAGTAGTAGTTTGGCATTGCCTGCTTCCTAGAGCTGAGAGAAACTGGCTGGTCCAAAATCACCCAGCTGGTTTTGTGTCCAGGGTAGAACTAGAACTCATAGCCCCCTGGTTTCTAGCCTGGTGCCTTAACCACCACACCAAACTGGCTCTCATGTTGATGATATCCCATAAATGTTTTTAACAATTGTAAATCACTCAGAGTCACTGGGAATTGGGCTGACATATAAATGTAACAAATTATTATGGTTACATAGTCAGACTGATGTTTAGACTAGATATGGCATTTATGTCCACCAATCATGCCCTTCCCAAAGACATGGAATAGCAGATGTTGTTGGTGTTTAAGAGTATTAAAGATACCGTTAAAGGATGTAAGCTGTTCCAAGTAAAGCTGTCTTTTGCAAATGACTGGTAGTGATTTTGTGAAGGGCAATGGATGCTTCTGTCAAGTACGTATGACCTGGTGATGACCTATAAAGTCTTATATAGAATAGGGCCTGGTTATTTGAGGAATTATTTGTGTTCTTTGATTTCTGCCTGTTTGATATGAGATGACAGGGTGGCACACTCCAGGTTCCTTCAATTAAACGGTGTCATCTTTGGAGACCCAGGAAGTGTGCCTTCTCTGTCACAACACCTACCTTACGAAACAAAATTCCCCCCGAGAATCAAGTAACTCTGATACTGAAAGGATTCCAAAATACTTTAAAAATCAAGCTGTTCTCCCAGGCTCTGGGGTACAATGGCTGGAGTCCCTTATGGTATGTGTCTGAACATTTTATGAGTTACCATTCTGTTCTCTATGTTTTACTTCATTTATGTGTAATGTATTTTATTCTGTATATTATGTTGTGAACTGATTATGTTGTGAGAATTAAATTAATACTGTAAAATCTGGCTGGGTCCTGACTGATTAAAAGTATCTGAATACTAGTCTCTGATCCTCTAGTCCAGTGATGGCGAACCTTTTAGAGACCGAGTGCCCAAAACCTGGCCCCACCCCCGCTCCACCCCCTGCCCCGCCCCCGCTCCGTCCCCACCCCGCCTGCCCGCAGGGCCACTCACTGCCTCCAGGGCCCGCCGCAGATCACCCAGCAGCGCCATGGCGGCCATGCCCTCTGCCCCCGCCCCGCAGCATCAACTGTGCGCGATGGGGTGTGAGGGCAGAGTCTTGTCTACGCTGCCTGGCTGCCATGTCCTTGGCTGCACTGCTCCATGTGGGCCACGCTCGGGGGCGACTCTCCTCCAGGGGGGCTGCTGGTGAGGAGGGGGTCATGGGGGGAGGCAAGGCTGGGACAACGGCATGTGTGCCCACAGACAGGGCTCCGAGTGACACCTCTGGCACCTGTGCCATAGGTTCGCCACCACTGCTCTAGTCCTATTTCGAAACATTACTGAAAAAAAGATATTACAAATTATTGGTTCAATGATATTCTACAAGGTATTTAATATAAGCGAATACAGATAGTCCTCAACTTACAGCTACAATTGAGCCCACAATTTCTGTTGTTCAGTGAGACATTTGTTACGTGAGTTTTGCCCCATTTTATGACTTTTCTTGCCTTAGTTGTTAAGCGAATTACTGAAGTTGATAAGTTAGTAACCCAGTTGTTAAGTGAATCTGGCTTCCCCATAGACTTTGCTTGTCAGAAGGTCGCAAAAGGTGATCACGTGACTTTGGGACACAGCAAGGGTCATAAATATAAGCCAGTTGCCAAGCATCTGAATTTTGATCACATGAACATGGGGATGCTGCAAAAGTTGTAAATGTGAAAAATGGTCATAAGTCACTTTTTTCAGTGCTATTGTAACTTTGAATGGTCACTAAATGAACTGGTGTAAGTCAAGGACTACCTGTACTAAAAACTGTTTCTGGAACTCATAATGATTCCTGAGCTATGGATGTTACCCCACAAATCCCTATCTAATGCTGACTATTATAGTTATACAATTTATATACTACATGCTATTAGTTAAGGGACAACAGTTGAGTCAATTATTTTATAGCACAGACAATGCTCCAAAGTTTTAACAAATAAAAACCACTTGACTTAGTGTCCATTGTTATTGCTCAAGGCATGGACTTCTGCTACCAACACATCAATAATCCAAGAAGCAAATGGGGAAAAGCATGGATTTAAAATCAAAACACCAAGATTTATCACACCAAACAGGAAAGTATTAATTTAGTTACACGGGGCTGGTCCTATTATGAGGTAAAGAAGTGTGATTGCTTTGGACAGAAGAAGCTTGTCAGTGCAGAATAAAATCTGTGGCAACAGCTCCTGGCTATGTCCTTTAATTGAAAGACTGAGGTACCTATTCTTTCCACCCCTGTCACTACCCTTAGGCTAATCTGCCTCTCCTTAGTACAATGGATTATCATCAAGATTGAAGTAAAACTGAACTGTCAGTTTAGATATCTTCCGTAGACAGAATGGGTTTCACCTTAGTTAGCAAAATGAGTCCTTAAAACAGTGCTACTGAGTTCTTTGCATGATTGGCTGTTTGAACTTGGGTTAAATCTGGAAAAGATGAAAAAAAAATCAAACTTGATTAGAAAATAGTAGGGTGGTAAATCTGGCCCCTGTTAATGTATTGTCCACCTCATCCATCTAAATTTATTATTTTAAAAAATGGCAAGAAAATCTATCTTTCTTGCTATTCTCTGTATTCCTGATCTGGCATAATTTCTAAATATATTTAGCTTAGACTCATTCCATAATATATAGAATTTGGTATGCATTTTTCCCTCAATGTAGACTTTTTTAAATGCAGTTCTGCTTAATATATACTTTTCGAAATGAAAGTGTGTTTATAGTATCAAACTTTTACAGTTCCTCTCTGTGTGTGTTTCTGTCTTTCTCTCTCTCACACACACAGAGACACACAGAGAGACAACTTTACCCAAATGAGCCTATCTTTTTGAAGATTTTTGAAGGGAGTAGCAGTCCATATTCACATATGGTCATCTGCATTGTGCTTGAAGAATGGTAGATTCCTTTTGAAAATGTGTTCTCATTTATGGTGATTTAGAACAGGGGTCCCCAACCCCCGGTCCGTGGACCAGTACCGGGCCGCGGCATGCCAGCAACCGGTCCGCACAAACAAGCAAAGCCCCATCCGCGGGATGCAGGCAGCACACAAAACCACGCCCCCTGAGGTCCGTGGAAAAACCTCTTTCCACGGAACCGGTCCCTGGTGCCCAAAAGGTTGGGGACCTCTGATTTAGAACATAGAATAACAGAGCTGGAAGAGACATTGGAGGTCTTGTAGTCCAAGCTTCTGCTCAAGCAGGAGACTCTATACCATTCTGGACAAATGGCTGTCCAGTCTCTTCTTTGGGGGACCAGAGCTTTCCCTGGGAGCTCTTTATGTCTCAAGGTTGAAACATGAAGCCCTTCAATTCAGGGGTTGCACTATGTGTAAATCACTATCAGTGTTAACAAATACACTGGTTTATTAGATATGCCATTTTGCTTTTAACTAAAAGAATCAGATTTATATTCTTCAGTTTGGTTTGTGGTCATGCGTTCCATAACTACTTCTTGAAACCCATGCATTTCCTCTTCCTCTTTGGTATGCTTGGTGTCTCTTTCTCTTATTTTTAATTCTTCTTCAGATCCTTTGCAAGCCCATCCTCAGAACTGAAGATTTACAAGCAAAAGGTGGAATTCAGTTCCTTACAACTCTGGGGAAGTTCAGAGTTCACAAAATTTTCAAATGCATGTACAACCAGTGGTGGGATTCAGCCGGTTTGCACCACTTCGGCAGAACTGGTAGCTAATTTTTTGTTGCCCAGGCCCAAAATGGACTTCCGGAAGCAGCATCCACACAGAGAACTGATTGTTCACATATTTGAATCCCACCACTGCATACAACGTATATTTTTATCATTCATCAACTTCAGCTAGAGTGGAAAACTTGCAGCTCATAGATGAAGAGAAAATCTTAGATACTCTGAGGCCATATCAGTAAAAAATTAGTGGCAAAATAGCAAAATCATGCTAATTAAGGTGAGAGTGTCTATTATGTGAATTGTGTCCCTTCTCTTCCCTTTCCTAATTAATGTATCTAAACTCCCTTCTCTTCCCTAATTAATGTATCTGGATTCAACCCAAGGGTGATACCATGCTGTCAAAGATTACCCTTAAATCCTTTGATTTAAGTCAGGGGTGTCAAACTGCCAGCCCGCGTCACAAGGAAACCATGCCCACCCCATTGCCGGCAATGGGGGAAAAGTTCCGATACGTCGCATGACATCACATGGCGTCGCGAGTTTGACATGTCTGATTTAAGTCAACAAAACCAATTGCAGCAGTTGATTGGGAATCCATGGAAAGCATTTGGCTTTATAAGCATTGATCATCAAAGGGGAGAAGTTCATTTAGCCCTAAAGTCAGCAGGTTCATAAAGAGATTAGTACAAACTTTTAATCTCAGTGGTAACTCAACATATTTGAGAAACTTCCTCTCAGAACTACTTATACATCTGTCTAAACTATTGAACATATTATTAGCTCAGTTTAGTTGCCCTTCCTAACTGTTATAATGCCAAAATGACATGACCTGAGTCATGACATCACAACATAAGCTTTCTGCTTCCGGATGTCATCATGATATCTCAAACACATATGTAAAGGATAGTGTTTGGCTCACAACATTGTGATGCATGTTTTGTTACTGTGGACACCTATGCCACCTGATCAGTTTAAAGTGTACATAAATGTTGGCATTAAAGAGCTCTCTCTCTCTCTCTCTCTCTCTCTCTCTCTCTCTCTCTCTCTCTCTCTCTCTCTCCTCAAGTTATAAAGCAAATTCAGGTGTTCTAAGTGAAAAACCTAAAATAACCCACACTATATTCCTCAAAATGGGTTAAAATTGCTGATCTTAATGTCAGGTATAACACCTTTTCGTTCTTAATTAAATCTTGTTATTGCTGTATACCCTATAACTTTTTTTTTCTATTCTCAATATGCTTTAACAGTTTTATATTATGTAAAAGAATACAGCATAATGATTGTTTTCCCCATTTTTTTAAAATACACACACATATATGATGTTTAAGCCTTAAAGAAAAACAACCTTTTCCAAAACATATCTTTATGCCCACTTGCCCAGCCAGCAGCACAGAACTGGAGTCTTTTATTGGAAAGCTATATCGATTACAACACCATTATTTCTGGAAAAATGTACAGAAAGATCTGCACTATTTATACATGCAGACTTTTGTAATGTTTTTTCTTATAAAAAGGCGTATTAGCCTCAAAGGGACATTGGATAAAAAAGGAAGTTTGCCTTCATCATTATGTAGGGGAGCTATTTTTTATTTCATACAGTTATGAAGTGGTAGTATATTATAATTTGTTTTCAAGGTATTTGGCAACGTGTTTTCAATGAGCATGCTAATGTTACACTTCCTAACTGAGCCAGATTACTAGAAACTATAATAAAATGGCTAAATCTCCTCTTTTTCTTCACACAGCTATCATGAATTGTTCTGCGGAAATGTTATGAAAATGTGAACTAATCAACACACACAACATTATAGTTCAGTGTTTCTCAACCTTGGCAATTTTAAGATGGCTGGACTTCAACTCCCAGAACTCCTTATCCACCCAAACTGGCTGAGGAATTCCTGGAGTGAGCATTCAGACCTCTTAAAGTTGCCAAGATTGAGAAACATTGCCAAATACTATAAGCCAACATGCAGACTATACATGTTCAAGTCAAATACAGCACATGAAATTGTAGATTACAGCTTGCATTGGGAAGGTCTATCGTCACGTCTCCACTTAAGTCTCAAGTTTGCTGGGTGACTTTGGAACAGTCATTCTCATTTTGATCAATCTACCTCTCACAATTGTTGCTATGGAAATAAAATGAGGGGAGTCCACTGTGAGCTATCTTGAGTTACTGATGTTTAAGGCAGAATATATATGAACTACCAAATGAATAAATCAAATATTCACAAATAATACTTGCTGCAAACAAGAGAGTGAATTTTCACATGAGTCAGTTGGCAAAGAGAAACTTAGCGACCTCTGTTACTATCATTAGTTAAATAGGTGATTTTGCTTTTCTTCCAAATTTAAGTTCAAACCCTTTGTAAAGCTCAAAACCTTTGTAAAGCACTGTCACAGGTGGTTGACAGCACAACTGGAGAATCTGTCTTCTCTGCTCATGTACTACCCTATAATAGGCATAAGACTAAACTTTCCTTTTTCAAAAATTGTTTCTTTGAATGGGAAACATTCCTTTTCAGGTATCACCTTCAAGGTGTTCTTTGCATATGAGTGGGAAAAGAAAGATCATACTGAAAAGAAAGAAAGAAAGAAAGAAAGAAAGAAAGAAAGAAAGAAAGAAAGAAAGAAAGAAAGAAAGAAAGAAAGAAAGAAAGAAAGAAAGAAAGAAAGAAAGAAAGAAAGAAAGAAGGGAGGGAGGGAGGGAGGGAGGGAGGGAGGGAGGAAGGAAGGAAGGAAGGAAGGAAGGAAGGAAGGAAGGAAGGAAGGAAGGAAGGAAGGAAGGAAGGAAGTTTTTTCTGAGTAATTCTTTGATCATACTTTTATTGTTATTGTTTCCAGTTTATATGGAACATAAAATCATGCAATGTCACTCCAAAAAGATATTTTGTACTGAACGGAATAGCATTTTCCCCACATGCACACCTCATTCATCAAAAATACATTTTTTGGAGTTAAATCTAGAGCACTGCAGAATCCTAATGAATAAGCGAATGTTCAAATACCATGGGCGAGTTGTCAATAATCTAACCTGAAACTGCTTCCACCAAGAAAACAGAGCAAAATCCTGTATTATATATATTCTGTTGGATGAAATATTGATTTATGACGTGTCAAAGTCTCTTGTAGATAGAGGGGGGGCTGGCTCATGAGCAACAGCAAACAAACTTTGGACTCCAAAGATGTAAAAACCTGCTGCAGTTTATTCGTCCCAAATCCATAAGTATTCAAAATCAGGGGTGGAAAACAGTCTCCCTGGAGTGTCAGCAGTCCAAACCAAGAATACAAAACAAAAATTCTCAAATACAAAATATCAAACCAAGTGAGAACAACAGAACAGCAACAACAGTTTGAAGCTTGTTATCCTCTTTTACACCAGCAGATCCAATGGGCATCCCAGCTGCAGGTCAATCCCTACATGTGAAGTCTTTGTCCCTTTCCTTTCTTTATTCTTCCATGAATTCAGCTCTATTTCATGCCTGACAAATGGACCAGGTTTCAACCAGGTAGTATAAATGGGTGAGGGAGTCTATTTTTGATAAGGGTAATTTCAACCATTTCCTCTGCAGGTTTCTCTTTGTCACTGCTCTCCAAAACCTGCCATAGAACATAGAATTATAGGGTTTGAAGGAACCTTGGAGGTCTTCTAGTCCAACCAACTGCCCATGGCAGGGGATCCTATACCAAATGGCTGTCCAGTCCTTCTTGAAAACCTCCAGTGATGGAGCACCCACAACTTCTGGAAGCAAGCAATTTCACTGATTAATCCATCTTCTTCTCCAGCCCCGCCACACCTGTCCTTTTAGGAAGGCAACCTTTACATTTAGCCAGTCCTTAGCCTACAGACACCTAAAGACAGGCACTATGGCTTACTTATGAGGAGGATGTTATTTTCTCTTCACAACATCGTCTATGTTCAATTATGAATTAAGCATTGATGATAAAGCATCTACTTCTAGAACCAGGGCTGAGAACGGAATATACGTTTAGATAGACAATCTTGGTTTTCAAGACAAAATGGTACCCATCCCTTGAGCTAGATTCAAAGGATTTCTACATGTCATCATTTTAGCCCATTAGCAAAAGCAATATGACACCTTCTTAGTAGCCTTCTGAGCAGGGTAAAAAGAAGAAAATGAGCAAGAAAGAGAATTCTAAATCCTTCTACTCTGCCACTATTCATTTGAGTTCTGATACTAATCTTTCCTTGTTTCAGCCTTGTGTCTTCATTGGCATCAACAGCCAAAAGATTGCTATTTAGAAAATGAAAAAATTCCTCTAACTATCTCCATGGTAAGTATCCCTGATCCCAAAACTTTGTACTGGTTGATCTAGTAATCTCTGATAAAAATGATCTGCATTTCTGAACAGCACACTGGATGGTGGGATGAGAACAAAGAAACTCTATTTTGGTTTACACCAAAAGCTTCTTCTAAACGCAAATTAACAATACACAGTATAATAGTTATGTCAACGTGACATGTTATAACCAAAAAATAAGATATATTAGGTCTCAGTTTGATGGCTTGGTACTTGGTTGGGCAATGGTTGGGTCCCATAAACTATCAATCTCCTGTTAGCCAAGTCCACGGACTAGGCAAATATAAGCAAAAGGAGAGGGCAAGGTAATCTTGACTATTTTCAACTTTAACTGTGCCCATTCAAAGGAAAACTCCCATCCTTCTTTAGAGAGACTGAACTAGTCTAGTTGGTGAGATGCTTACAGCTTGTGCTTTTGATACCAATAGAAGTCAATATAGAATCCAAGATGAAACAAACAAAACATCTCTCTAAGCTTTAAAGAAAACCACGCCTGATATGCAGAAGTCGAATCTACTTCAGAAACCCACAGATTATTACAGAATTGATCTTTCTATCAGAACATATAAATGGAGAATCACTATAAATGGCCAAAGGCATTAGAAGGGCAAAAAACAGATTTGTTTTCTTGTAGGAAACAAATTGAAGAACCTATAAAAGAAACACCCGGCAGGTTTAGGATGACATGAGCACTTAACACATACATTTTTAAAAGAAATAAATTTACCCAAACCAATATCAATATATTATACCTTTGTACAGATTTTTAAAAATGTATAATCAAAATTATGATTATTACATTTTGTAAACTGTGGAGAGTTCATGTGGAATTGATGGTATATAAAAATCATAATAACTAAAGAAAATGAAGGCAATAAAGAAAGCAGAAAGGATTATATAAAGTGAAAAGAAAAACAAGGAAATACATTATCACCATGTATAAAGTTCAGTTAAATTAGACCAGATTATTTGAACCTTTATTACCCCAGTTCTAGTATTATTATAAATGGTTTACTCCACTGGTTCTCAACCTTTTCTTCACCATAGACCCTCTTTAAATACCTTTTGTGGCCACAGAGCACAACCATGGACCACCAAGACTTAACTCAAGATTTATATCATAACTGACCCCCTGTGACAACATCATGGCCCTCCCCCAGGGGTCCATGGACCACAGGTTGAGAACCACTGGTCTATTCAATTCATCTGGATCCCTCTGGTTTTACTCTATATTGTCCCAATCAAATATTTCAATTACTCAAAAGCTACTTTTCTAAGTTTTTGAGAAAGTGGTCTTGATAATCTCTCCCTAGTGGCTTTCTGAATGACTGGAATAACTTGGATCCTCCCTCAGGAGTTCATCAACATCATTATCACTGGTTCCACAAAGTGCATAAGGCCGCAAGCTTCTTCCAATGAATTGTATCCATAGCGGTGTCTTCGGCACCTTCTACTTTGATGTTCACTGTCCATAACTCATCTTTTAACATCTGACACTGAGTTTTGTGTGATTATCCTACCTCTGCTTTCCCTCTGGCAGCTCCCATTGTACAGTGTTTTTCAGGTAAGCGAAGAATATGGCCAGCTAGATGCATTTGATGTTCCATCACAGAATCTAAGACAACTCGCCACCACCATGTTGCTGCAGCCAACTTGCCATGGGACAACTCACCATGGGGAAACTCACCACAGGAAACTCGCCATGTAACAATTCCATGCAGAATAACTCAACTCCTTGCTTCTACTTGGCAATCCTTGCTGGTCTTTTGCATGGAAAAGAGGCTCAAAGAATTTGGTCCTCCTTTTCATGGAAGTCCCACCCACACAGGCCTTGTGCCCCTGGAAAGTGTGTGCCAAGACCCTGGGGCTATCCCTGTCTTGGAATTCCCCCATACCACCCTACCAGATCACCCTTGGCCATACTTGAGGCTGTGGTAAAGCACCAAACCTTCTTCTCCTCTGTTGCAAATCAGGTCAATCCCTGGATCTGGGGGGACCCCCAACTTCCTCCACTGTGGTCTGGCTCAGAGAGGTTATGCCAGAGCCAATAAGCTGCTGCTGCTGCCACTATCTAGTTGGGCAAATTGATCAAGGTTCACATCCTGCCCAAGTACTCTCCAGGATTGCCCTTCACCTGCCTGTCCAACCACTGAGCTGCCCTCACTCCCTGCTTGCACCGGAACTCCCTTCCCTGGAGCCTGCAGAACCCCTGGCTATAAGGGAAATGGGAGGCCAGGAAGGACTGGATCTGTCTATCTGGAGACTGCATGCCTGGGAGAAAAAGAAGGTGCCGCTCCCTCATTTCTGTGCGAGGTGATTAGGGGGATGAGCTGATGAAATCCATCTGACATCAACGGGGAGCAAGGACAGTGCAGACAGGCAAAGCACAATCCCCTGGGAGTGCTTGGGCAGGGTGTGATCCTTGATTAATGTGCCCATCTAGACAGCAGCAACCGTTTATGCTAACTGTAGTACTAATTTGATAAAATTATAATACTCTTATTCCTTTTATTTTAAAACTCTGTGAATTTTACTGGAATGTAAATGTCAACCAAGAATTCTGGAATTTATTCCATTTTTTTTCTGATGGATATATTTTCTTTATATTTTCAACAGTCCCTCCGTTCAACAGCTATTGAATAATCTGGCTGCATATATAAATTCCATGCCCCAGAATCAATCAATCAATCAATCAATCAATCAAAATAGAGCTGGAAGGACCTTGGAGGTCTTCTAGTCCAACCCCCTGCTCAAGCAGGAGACCTTATACCATTTCAGACAAGTGGCTGTCCAGCCTCTTCTTAAAGCCCTCCAGTGATGAAGCACCCACAATTTCTGAATCATCACTTTAACAAGGAATGGATGTGTTCAAATGATGCACACTAATTGACAGACTTATCTGACTTTTTAGGGAGGCCTATGGAAATAAATAAATTCCCAAACAAATAAATAACTATTCTGCACCCCAGAGCAAATAAAGCAGACATGGAGACTTGCTCAGAAGTTGTGTACAGTTAAGGCAGTAAATTTGATGATGCAGTGCAAGACGCAAAAGCTAACAAAATCAGCTGACAATGCAGGCTATCCATAGATTTGGCATTTATATTAAGGCTGTTTTTAAAACATTTTACACACATTATTTTCCTAACTCATTCAGGGCTTGACTCATTAATGTTGATGTAGCTCTTAAAGCAACATCTTGGCATGGAAGCCTGAAAACAAATGGGAGAAATTCCTTTGCATTTTTTCCTAATCCTTTTGGGGCATAAAGAGAACTTTTGCAGACCAGTTTCAATTCTGCTAAAACTTTTGCCTTGTTTGTCTGTGCATCTCGCTCTCATACAATCTGAGCATTTTGCTTTGGATTCTTCACGCATTAAAGCATTAGTTTTGCCAGAGAGTTTCAGGTTTAAAATATGCCTTGTCAAGACTCCTAAAAAAAAAAAGAAAGAAAAAAGAAAGAAAGTTCTCCAGGATTCATTCTGAGACAAAGGCGCAATAAACTAACTCACGGCCTTTAAAGCACCATCATAAAAAAGTTGGCTGCAGGCCAGTCTCTGGGTCCCATTTCTTCCAATTTTGCCCTAAACATATTGATTGTAGCAATACTTCTTACACTTTATTCTCCCAATGATGAACTGTTTTTTTTTTCCTTCTCTGAAACTATTGCATTTATATTGTATATGCCAGCCGTTGAGTTAGAAGTCAGTGTTTTCAAGAAGTAATAGTTAAAACGTCAATCCCTTGATACATATAGCTAGCTACTAAATCTATATCAGAAGTTCTCAGGTAGGTGCAAGATTTCTCTATAAGAGGCCTCAAAATTAGTTTTTCCCAGCATACAAAATTGCAGCTGTCAAAGATATATTTTCAAAATATCATAGGCTGACCATAAAACCTAAATACTCATCAAGGTGCTGCAGTTTTCCCTCTTCTCTTGTATATGATGTATTGGAAGCCAAAGGAAATGCAAACTGTGTTGTGGAAAAATTGGATTCAGTATCTACATATTAAGCTTGTGAAAATGGTATTGTCAGTAATTACATTTGCAGTGAATTTGCGCGCTCTGCTCCCTTCAGACTTTGCAGAATAACTCTAGTACTATGCAGAATAACTTTGCAGAATACCTCTAGTACTAAAATCCGCCTGTATTTACTTTTCCCTAATCAGGTATCTGAGGGGAAAAAAAATACTGCACTGAACACTGAGTATAGACAGAGACATTTATATTTTTGAAAAGAACTTACATCTGGAAATTTTGCATTTAAATTTTTGACAGTATATCAGGGAAAGAAGAAAACAAAGGTGATTTGCTTTTAAAAAAAAAAAAGTTGTTGGTCTTTCTATTTTAACAGCTATGCAAAGTATTTTGAAATGACGTGAAAAATATATAATTATTGAATTTCTCGTGAAATATTTGAAAAGTCAGTATGATGCCTAAGGTTATTTAAGCCAGCTTCTCTTTTCTTTAGGTATGTTTTTCACTCATGGGAGACCACCCTCCTCCCTGATGGCTGTGATGTGAAGGATTTTTCATGACAGTTAACCCAAATCAGACAAGGATGATCTACTTTGTCCTTTACATTTAACAGGCAAGGACAGTTAAATAGATAAATAGATAAGAATAGTCATCCGTTGATGGCTACTGCAATTGAGGCTGACGATTGGTGGGCATCCAGAGTCCACACTTGATAGCAAGTGTGTTATTTCCAAGATCTGCTGCTCCCATAGTAGACGTAATATGGGAGAAAGACTTCATGGTGAAGACAGTAATCTGCCTGTTCTGTTTTGCATACATCATTCCATCCACCGAATTGCTGGTGGGTCATTTGGTGACGTGCTTTCCAGTTATATTCTGCTGTTGTTATGTAAATCAAAGGTTTAAAGCTTGAATAGCCAAAGGCCACTCTTTTTTGGGATTCTCCATGCTAAGTATCTATGGTATTGTTTTCAATAACTCTGAAAGTTCTGTTCTTGTCAGTCCTTCAAAATAGACAGGACTAGGAAACCATAGTCATGCGGGCTAATACTATTTTTATTATAAAGCTATTGTAACTGAATCTTGCAAGGCTGAATGCACTTTCCACATCCCTCCCATTAGTTTTGTGAGAACTAGTAAGGATCTCATCTGAGATGCTTCCTTGGGTTACAGTTCTGGACTAGACTCAGATTTCTTTTATCTGACTGTTGTCTTGGAAGCAGCCGATTACATTTCTTGCATCAATCTAGATAGATAAATCAATACAAATCATGGCTCTTCATGTTTCTCCTGCCTTTTACCTCATTTTTTCCAGTTCACTATTTTTGCTGTTTGCTGAAGTTTAATAAATTATCATCAAGCTTTATTTTTACCAGTTGGATAAAGTGATAAGTGTGCTTCCTCTGATCTGAAACACAGGAACTGACTAGGAGTGTCTTGGGTGTTAAGAAAACTGGAAATTACTCCAAAATAATTTGGTTATTTTAGTTAGAGAAACAACTCTTTCAGTTGTTGGTATCAAATTGTAATTTTTAGTGCTATAAAGTAAGGGAGTGTTGTTCAGTTTAAATGTAATCAAATTCTCTCTCTCCCCTCCCCACCCCACCCCTCTCTTTTCTTTCTCCTTTCTCTGCCCACATTTTGTCTGTGGTCCTGAAACAAGAGATTTTTGATTTGTGTGTCAAACATCACGTTTTGGTCAAAAGTTGCACATTTGGTTTCATCCAAGCTATTCTTACTGGCTGATTTTTCAGAGTCACCATCCTAACCATAACTGGGGTCTGAATTCAGGGTCTGAATCCAGATAATCAGTTTAATCTACTCAGTTACATATCCAGTGCATTATTTATCCCAAATGTCTCAAAGTAAAAATCTGAGTCTCGCCTTCATTATTTTTCAAGCTGGTTTGTCAAGCTTCAAGCCTGAGAATCAATGACAAACATTATTTTCCTTCCAGAATAGTTTTACAGAAATGACATATGGGTTTGATGAATGTATTTAAATAATTAAAGACAGCAAATCTCAGGAAGCAGGGGAAAAGATCTTGAGGTAGGAAAGCAAACATTAGCCAGCTTCTCAGCCTGCTTTTTGCTTCTGAATGATTACAAGATCCAGGCTGCAAAATCTTATCTATCCGACGTCTATTTTTATAATAGCAGGGACAGATTTATATCACTAAAAGACAGGCCATTGGATTTTCATCCCTAGGGCCTCACACCAAGACTTGGAAGCTTTGATATCTTACAAGCAGGTCCTTTACCCATGTTGTAGATAATATGACTTGACATTCCATAAACTCATTTATAAAGCCTCTTCCTCTGGAGCCAGAGACGTGCCCTCAACTGCGGAAAATACCACTCATGTGGGCAGAGAATGCCAGCATAAACAAAATAACAGAGTTGCATTTTAGCACATCTGCATTTGCCTTGTCTCAATGGAACTCAAGGCGATGCCTGTCAAAATATTTGCTTTTATTCTGAGAAGCACTTTTGTGAGGCTAAGTGATAATGACCAGTCCAAGGACATATCACAAGTTGCATGGATGAACACAGAAAAAGCTGATAAAACAAAAAATAAAATAATTTTAAAAACCACATCTTCCCAGATTCTCAGTTGTTTTCTCAAAGGATTTATTTTAGCAGGTAACTTACTTTAAATCCTCAGGTAGCCTAAAGAAATGCAGGGAGCTAAGCCTTGTTTGTTTATTTCAGAGAATAGTATGTGTTTGTATTCTGTACTTTTTTCTTTCTTGTTTCTATTCAAGCAACATTGTCCACTCTTCCCTTACAGTTGTCCTTTTGGAAAATAATATTTTAAAGTATCGAATGTGTTTGCTTTTGTGTAATGGCATTTCTAGTCCTGCTCTAAGACAGGGAGAGAGAGATCAGTCTAATTTGGAAAATGGGCTCTCTGCATCTGTTTTATTTTCTTTGTCATCTCTCAGTTGCTGGAAAAAAATAAAATAAAATTGCAACTCAGGGCATTGAGCTAGTAATTAAACAGTACTGGTATCATGAAGAGTTCCCATATTGTGCTAAAATATGGATTGTTTGCAAGTGATTAGATCCAAATCGTGCTGACTTATAAATCATGATTTACAAATCAGCAATGGGTGCGATCACACAAAATGTTCAACTTACCACCTCAGTCAAACTTCAGTTTATCTTGTTGAAACACCTCACAGCCATATCTTTCTGCTGTAGACACAAATGAACTCAATTTTATGGTATCGTGAATATGACTTTGACAGGTTCAGAAGTACAGGTAGTCCTTGACTTATGACCAGTCATTTAGTGATTGTTCAAAATTATGATTGACCTATCTTTGCACTACTTATGACCCAGATTCCAAGTTGTCCCACCCCACGGTCATGTGATCAAACTTCAAACACTCAGCAATATAGCTGCATTTGTGGGCATTTGCAATGTCCTGCAGTCATGTGACCACATTTTGCGACATTTATTTATGGTTTACAACAATATCATGCCAATACCATACTATTGGTTCGCTTAACAACCACAACCTTTGTTTAACAATCACGGTGTTTACTTTATGGCTGACATGTTCACTTAACAACCACCATGTATATTTGTGTTATTGGCCTTTGACAGCTCCTTTTGAATGGTTCACAAATGGAAGTTATGACTATATGTCTTTTCTTTGCTAATTTCTCAGAGTGCTAGGCATCTAGAAATTATTCTGTATTCTTGCAATGTATTTTATAATCTTTCTGTGTATCTTGCTCACAGTCACCCATGCCTTAGTCACTTCCAGTTTTGGATTACAGCAATGTACTCTACATGCCCCTGAAGACCATCTGCAAGGTGGTTTAGAATGCAGTAGCACACACATAGCCCCATGGTTCACCTCTCCCCAAAGGTATCTGCCCATCCAATTAATTAAATAGAGTAGGTGTACTCCAGGTCCACTCCTTAAATGTTGTCACCTGATAGACCTCAGAAGTATGCCTTCTCAGTGGCTACCCCAGCCCTTTGGAACAGTTCCCATCTGAGATCAAGGAATCCTTACTTTTAGCTTTCCACTAAAAGACAGGCCAAAGAAAGGAACAAAAAGCCCAGAACATCCTTATCATGCACCTAACCAACAGCCAGAGAAGTGCCTAATCACTAAAGTAAGGATCAAATAATTGCACAGCAATTGGTGAAACAGTGCTCAAAACCAATACAGTCTATTAAGGGCTAGTACTGTAGAACAACTGCTTTCTCTAAGCAGCCAATAAATCCTCTCTTCCCCATGTCAATGAGAAGGAAACCAAGCTTAGAGTAGTTCGAGAACCCAACAATAGATTTGAAGTCAGACTTTTCAACAGACTGTTGTATTTAGTTTTCCAGATTTATTACTGAACATTTGTCTAATGTTGCAATCTTTGCTATAGAGGATTATGCTCATTAAATCCAAGAACAGACTGCCTGCCAATAATTCCTGGGGATCAGAAAGTACTCCAAAGCCACTCCAGATACATGTATTAATTTATACACTCTTCCCTACCAGCTATGGAGTAACGATCCCATTCATTATTGTTCCTTGAAATGAGGAATGCATTGTACTAGCTGCCATACGGATGGACAATCTAAAACCAGTGTTTCTCAACCTCAGCAACT
The DNA here is from genome assembly GCA_023970755.1 of Azemiops feae. NCBI lineage: Eukaryota > Metazoa > Chordata > Lepidosauria > Squamata > Viperidae > Azemiops > Azemiops feae. The sequence goes on along the minus strand of JALGBA010000349.1, from coordinate 1,004,199 downwards.
TTAAGATGCATGGACTTCAACTTCCACAATTCTCCAGCGGGGAGTTGGAGTACACGGCATTTTAAAGTTGCTGAGGTCAAGAGACACTGATCTAAGCAATTTGCAGGTTATATAGCAGATAACATGGAGACAGGGAGAGAAAAGGCCTGATTTCTGTCCTTGTTTATGACACATAGAGGTAGAAGGACTAGATGCTGGCTATCTCCATATATTACCTGGCAGCAAATCTGTCTTGGCCACTGGGATATATTTGCCTTGGTCACAAGTTGGTCACAAAGTCCATCAATAAATCAAGAAATGTCAAAAAATGAAGCTCAGGCCAAAACAGATGTGGCAACAGTTATTGGGTGGCAGCTATTCAAGAAATGAGGCATTCTATATGGGAAAGTTAGATTTTCAAAATTAATGAGTCCTGCTAATTGATTGTTTCCTCATTATTTGGTAGCAATTAAGGCCTGATTTATGACAGAACAGAGGTCATTAATACCTAGTAACTGGAAGGTCATGCATCTAATCAATGGGCCACCATATTTTAGACACTTGTAATTAAAAGTAGGAAATCACAAAACTCAAATGCCAAAAATAATAATAATGCTGCAACTGTTTCTTTCAAATTTCTTAGTTTGCGGCTTGCTAGATTACTTAGTAGTCATGTTTACTATTTGTTTCTAGGAATTTCTTTCTCACTTTCAAAACAAGAGAGGGGAGGGAGAAAACCCCAACTTTGTGATTTTCATAATCAAGGCTGCTCAGGCTAATTAACACTTAAACACTTAAGCTCATTAGAAGTAAAGCAGAAGAGATAATATTTTCTTCTATAGCTTTCACTTTATTTTATGTAAAGTCAATTGTGGAGGCAGCTGGAATCTTGTAATGAACCAAGGAGGGCTCTGAATGCTTGTCAACTGTTCCAGGCACACAGATACAATTACCCAACTGTTCAAAGAAGGGAAATGCTTGTTTTCACTTTCAAAGACAGAGGCATTATGTTTCCACTGGAGACAGAAGAGAAGGGCCAATACAAGAAGTAGAGTAGTAGTAGAGTAGAGGAGTAGAGGAGTAGAGAAGATTCTTTAATAGCAGAAAAGACATTCTGTCCCTTCCCAACCCAAATAGGATGAAATTGGGGTTATCTTTAGGTTGCTTACAAAATGGGAAACATTATGAAGAAGGAGAGGGATGAGATGAGGGTTTGCATAACATTTACATCAATGTTATATTTCAACATTCTGTGTGTGTGTGTGTGTGTGTGTGTGTGTGTATGTGCTGTAAAGCAGTATATAACTCAAAGTCCTATTGAGCTCCCTGGAAAAGGCTCTGAGAAAAGTGGAAGGAAAGAGAAGAAGATGGCCAGCATCAAAGTGGAGGGACATTGGTGATGAATGCACCATTGGAAGAGCCAAAGGACCAGGTTAGGGACAGGTTATCATGGAGCTCTGTGGTTGCTAGGGGTCAAAAATGCCTTGATGGCACATGATCAATTTAAAAACATTTGCAAATTCATATGAAAAGTTCCAAATGGAGAGCTTATTTATACATTTCCTCATTGTTGGGAAATTGTTAGGCAACCTGTGCACTTAGCTACTTTCACTACTGAACAATTGATAGACATCTTCAGTCCTTTGCATCCTCTGGTTCTCTGTCTTTAAAGTGGACATGGACTAATAAGATAAAGACTTTCTCAAGGCAAGCCTGACTCTTGATGACCTTTTCTAGTAGCAGTGTGGTAGCAGTTTACCACTGCTTGCTTTGAGAATTTTCAACCAAGTCTGATTTTGCCTAGCTTTGGGAGAAACAGCCCAAATAGGTGCCAGATTCACCAAGCAGGTGATACCTAACATCGTTTAACAATTAATTAATGTTTCTTCAGCATACTTATTGCAGAGACTAATGAGCTAAATAGGATGTACCAGATCATCTCTTGTGTTGTACCTCAATGTTCTTTGATTTGGAGCTTCCAATAAATTAGGGAGAAATAGCAAAAGAAGCCAGAATTCTTTTTTATGCATTTCTCTTGAACATTATGAATCATTCAAAAAGAAATAGGGTTCGCCTTTTATCGTCCCAAAAAACTTAGAGTTTTTGGAATAATAGATTAGCTCATCTATTTCTGCTCCATGCTTTCTATGGTACGTCCCTTGAAGAATAAATATTATTAGAGAAATATAACTTTTGCCAGAACATTATTATCAAAATATCAATCAACATGGATTTCCCTAGATCTTAGATGGGTTTGAACAAATCATAGATGGTGTTCCAATGCGTCTAATCCAGAATATTTTTCTTTTTACAGCCCTGCAATTCTTTGTATCAGGGCGACTGAATGGAGCTGAGCATTTACTGGCTGGATGCCCTTCCTGACATCTATGCAGAGTTCACAGCAGATATTTTCTCTTTGCACCCTGATAGAGAAACATCTGCCTAGGATTTAACTCTTAGCCTCATGAGTGAGAGGTGAGTGTCTTTACCTCTAGACTACTGTGCCACCCAGGTCTAGTCCAGAATATTAAGCATAAAATCCATGCCCACCGGGATCTTTCTCACTTCATGTGTGTTTCCAGATGTGATCTTTTCTAAATGGCATGTATATTACTTTTGATTGTTATTAAAATATTCAATAATAATAACAAACAACAATAAACAATAAACAATAAACAATAAACAACAAACAACAACAACAACAACAACAACAACAACAACAACAACAATAATAATAATAATAATAATAATAATAATAATAATAATAATAATAATAATAATAATAATAATAATAATAATAATAATAATAATAATAATAATAATAATAATAATAATAATAATAATATCTCACCTTCTAAGTGATTGAATTTAGGATTCCGGGGTGCTTTCTGGGGTGCTAAGCATTGTATTCACCGATAAATAAGTACAGCAGGCAGCAGTTATTGGATTCTTGCATGGAGCGGGAGGATAGAATGGATGAGTTATATCATCTTTTCTAGCTGTAGATCTGTTCATTTTTATCTGAGATATTGATTTCATCAGACTTTGCCCTGCCAAAAGCAGTAAGCAAACAAAGCTGGTGTCTATAACCACTAAAGTATAGCTCTTTCTGATGCAGATGATACTGAACATATTCTGAGAAACTAACTCAACTAAATATGTTTCTCAGCCATGTAGATATCATTGCAATATTATGCACAGTGATGTATGTAGCAAGTTGTGATGGTGCAAAAATAATGACATGCACATACTCACATCATCTTTCAGACCCCGCCATTAGGTTGTTGAATCCCAATGTCTAAAGCAAAGGCATACATTACAGTATTTTCATGGTAATGTGATGACACAAGTGTTGTAACGCCCATAAATGCCCACACTTTCAGAGCTAGGACCCCTTTTTTAGATGATAAGGGTCTACTTGCTCCATCTGATTTTCCATGCTATCCCTTGAAGTCTGAACATTGTCCCTAATCAGGTTGACATATAGAGATATATTAAACCACAGTTTGTTATTTTATTAGAACAATCTCATAAATATGCAATGGAAATGTTTTTCTTTTGGTGCCTGGCATTCCTAAACTGGCTCTCCTCATGATTTATGGGAGATGTTTTCCTCCTTGTTTGATTGTTTTACTGCTTTATTCCTCCCTTTTGAATTCTGAAGGGAAATGGGTGAAGGAAGTAACCTGAAATCCATTATCTGTAGTAACTTAAGATGCTTTGCCTATGAATATATATATATTTATATTACCAGTTGCTTATGCATTAGTCTCTCCAGCCTTTCTGAGATGTATAAATGTGAGAGCATCCTTGGTTAAGTGGGGTATCTTTCTATATTCTTTGGTGGCAGGCCCACCAGCAAAATAAAGACTGCAGTAAGCATTGATTATTTGCTTTGGGTCCTTTGTTTGATTCCACTTTGGTGGCTAAATTTGGATTTCTGTATATGCCCCGGGGCATATTAGCAATAACACTTAGGCTTATATACCAGTCTATAGTGCTTTACAGCACTCTCTGGGCAGTTTACAAAAGTCACCATGTTGCCCTCAACAATCTGGGTCCTCATTTTACTGACCTTGGAAGGATGGAAGGCTTCCTACCTTGGGCTGGTCAGAATTGAACTCCAGACTGTGGACAGAGTTAGCTGCAGTACTGCTTTCTAACCATTGTGCTTCCAGGGCCTACATACAGAACAACAAGTGAACCAATCACATTTTAGCTTGATGCATTAAGTGAACCTATAAAACTGAATTGAGGAGTAATTGTGTAATATGTGATAAGTAAACGTGATATGCGAATACAATTTTCATTTGCTTCTGTCCTAAGCTCTGATGTCCTCATTGCCATAAAACATCTCCTAGAATAAACCCTCTATTATAGGTATGAGCCTCAAGGAACTGGAACAGATTTTATCAGTAAACTATCCCATTGCATTAAATACTGCAACAGGGCTTCAAGCATCAGTTAAATGCAGGAACCACATTTTGTATGCCAACCCAGCATTGGCCTTTCCAATGCAATCATTCTAATCTTCTCCATTCCCCTTCTGTGTCTCTGTCTGCCCCATTATCTGGTATCAGATCCATAAACACACTGCCAGCTTTAAATCCTTCAGTTAATGTAATCCAACCCACGCTTGGAAAGTAACAAGATGGCCATATATGCTTGTCAGCATTAATCACTGTGGTTCTTAATGCACTCTAATTTGTCTTCCAATGTATTTAACGAGAGAGGGGGTAAGGGAGAGAACAAGTGGCTTGTATTATTGAATTGTGGGAAACTGTTTTATCTTTGATGAATTTGGGGTACGGAAAGAGCTGAATAACCAATAAGCTGGTGATCCTCCTTACTCCATCCTCCAACTTTTAAAGAAAAATAAATCTTCCACTTTATCATCCTAGTTATACTATTTTTGAAGGAGGTGTGTGGAGTAAATTAGAAGATGCCACTTTCTGTTTGTGGCTAGGAGGAAGGACATCTTTAATGCCTTGGCAATTAGGGACAACCTTGTCCTCTCCATATTAGTATTTTTGTTCTGATTTCCAGTCTTTGTTTTAATTGCTGTTGGTTGCTTTGATTGAGTAGGACGGCAGGATGTAAATCAAATAATAAAGAACATGGGGAAATAACTATGACTGCTAATTAAATATTTTATTTAAGAAGTTGAAAATTTATTTGTTTGGATCTGGATGAAGAGATAGAAGGTTTCTTTGTTTGTTTGTTTGATGCTTTGAGGACTGCCTCTCCCAGTAACATCCTATTAGGTCTGAAAGGAGACAGATGTTGTGGGTCCCATCAGCCAGGACATTTCATCAGTCAAGACCTAGCAAAAGAGCCTTATCTGCCATGACCTCCACCCAGTGGAATATCATTCCCCCCAAAGTGAAGCTGGTTCCAGCTCTGTTGGCCTTCTAACATGGTTTTGTCAACTGGCCTGGTGATCCCATAATATAGTGGAGTCAAATAAATGGATATTTAATTAGAATGCACTCTCTTGTATGCTTTTCCACCATTTGCTTTTTATCTTGTTTTCATCTGTTTATCATTTAAACTGGTTAGTTTTTGATAGTTTTATATATTGGATTGTTTTTATTATGCATACCATCCGGAGTCACTATGTGAGATGGGCAACTATACAAATTTGATAAATAAACAGCATTCTGTGCACTTCAGCATATAGCCATGCTGGCTACATGAGCATGGAAGCATCTTCAGACAATGCTGGCTCCCACGGCCAAGTAACAGAGATGAACAATGCTCCCTAGAATCTGGACACAAATGGACAGGGGAAACCTTTAGCTTTAAATAAATAGATTTAGACAAGTTTTCCAGAGTACGCACTTATTCAGGAAGAGGGTATTTTAGAAAAAGCAGCTGCAATCACAAGCAATGCTGCCTTCTACCTGTCTAAGTAAGTTATCCATCCACATGTGATGTGAGGAATTTTGCATCACTTAGTCCATGTTCTTCAACTGAAAACATGAGCACCCACAGAGAGCAAATGGTACCATGGTGAAAATAGAAATATCATCACCTTCAACTTTGCTTCTGTTGCAAAGTATCCCTCTACCACTAACAATGGTCCTCTCCCCCCCCCCATATATGGTAGGATACAAGGTCATCTCACTAGTTTAGTTGCCAACCACCAAGCTACCTTCAGAAGGGTATTATCTACTGAAAAAGTCAACTTAACTGTCTATGCAATGTTGTATACACTTGTTTTACAAACAGGAATATCACCTGCAACATCTGAAGGTTAGTTCAAAGGTTGCAGCTAACTATTAGGATCTCCAAAAGGAAGAAATGGTTGTGGAGATCATCACCGGTAGCATCTACCACCTGAGAAGATTGCCTGTCAGCTTAATGCCTGGGGCAGCCTGATTTTCTTCTACACCTGGTTTGAACCCCCTAAAGAAATGAATTTTGTTTGTATGAATTGAAACCTGACAGTTAATGATTCACCAGAAGAAGTAGGAGTGACTTTCTTTGACCATCTTAGAGGACAACTGAAAGGTTGGCTGATTTTATTGTCAACCTTATGCATGATAAAAGCAAGACCAAGTGAAACCAAACTTTCCCAGTCATTAGATTTGTTCTGCTGCATGAATTTTACTTGATGTAAACTAGAGCCCACATTAAATAATTATTATAAAATTAAGAGGCTTCTAGGGGCAAGATTAATAGTTTACTGATTCAGCATTTTTTTGCAAGGTGCTCCTGGATATCTCAACCAAAAGTCTGCTTTTATCATCTGAAGATTAGATGAGCTAGTGACAGCCAAATTCTAATAGACTGATTTACTTATCAAGAGAACCCCCTCCACCCACTCCAATTATCGTAAATGACAGAAGACATAAAATATAGGAGTTTTATCTCCAACCTTATTTATTATATGATTATTTTTGTAATTGTCATCCAAAGCTTATCACCATCTCCTTTACTGTCACTTCCATCCTGCATATAGCAATAGCAATAGACCAATCGGTCTACTCCATTATTATTTTTTTTAAAAAATCACTACAAAAAGGATTTTTAAGCCTTTTTATCAATGACAGAAAATAATCATTTTTCCAGCCGACAACATCCACCAGGGTGTCCAGCCTGACTAAATAGCATTGTGTCATCATAATGTGAGCCCCGCCTTCTTCTACATGTATCGTAAAGGGGGATTGAATAAAACCCATAGGAATGTGAAAACACCCATGGTTTCAGCCCATTTCTTGCAACTTTAGACACATACAGTAATTATATTTATTTTCCCCTTATTGGTTTTCTAACCCCTTGGTTAAAGGGGTATGATGTCTCAATGGTTAAAGATGTTGTGCTTGTCATCTGGAAATCTGACAGCCCAAGTTCGAGACGGGCTGAGATCCCTTTATTTGCCCAAGCTCCTGCCAATCTAGCAGTTCGAAAACATGCCAATGCAAGTAGATAAATAGGTACCACTTTCGTGGGAAGGTAACAGCATTCTATGCACTTCAGCATATAGTCATGCCGGCCACATGATCACAGAAATTGTCTTCGGACAACACTGGCTCCCTCAGCTAAGAAACGGAGATGAGCATCGGCTTCTAGAGATGGACACGACTGGAGAGGAGAAACCTTTAACTTTACCTTTAATCCCTTGGTACATAATTCAAAAGTACATTTGCATTTCTTTTGGAAAATGTATCTACACAGAAGGATGAGGGGGGACATGATAGCAGTGTTCCAATATCTCAGGGGCTGCCACAAAGAAGAGGGAGTCAAGCTATTCTCCAAAGCACCTGAAGGCAGGACAAGAAGCAACAGATGGAAACTAATCAAGGAGAGAAGCAACCTAGAAGTAAGGAGAAACTTCCTGACAGCCAGAACAATTAACCAGTGGAACAACCTGCCTCCAGAAGCAGTGAATGCTCCAACACTGCAAGTTTGAAGAGACTGGACAGCCATTTGTCTGAAATGGTATAGGGTTTCCTGCCTGAGCAGGGAGTTGGACTAGATGACCTCCAAGGTCCCTTCCAACTTTATTATTATTATTATTATTATTATTATTATTATTATTATTATTATTATTATTATTATTATTATTATTATTATTATTATTATTATTATTATTATACATTCAATGCATTTTCCAAAAGAAATTAATACATAAAATAACATATCTCCAAAAATTGCTCCATGAGATTACATCATATAAACCATTAGCAGGAAAACAGCAACAATTATTTCAGCCAACAGATTTTCTCCTAAAAAAAAAAGACATACAATAGTTCCAGTACAATAATTTACTTTTCTTCCAACATAATAACAACAACAACAAATAATAATAATAATAATAATAATAATAATAATAATAATAATAATAATAATAATAATAATAATAATAATAATAATAATAATAATAATAATAATAATAATAATAATAATAAAGTTGGAAGGGACCTTGGAGGTCATCTAGTCCAACCCCCTGCTCAGGCAGGAAACCCTATACCATTTTAGACAAATGGCTGTCCAGTCTCTTCTTAAAAACTTCCAGTGTTGGAGCATTCACCGCTTCTGGAGGCAGGTTGTTCCACTAGTTAATTGTTCTAACTGTCAGGAAGTTTCTCCTTAATTCCAGGTTGCTTCTCTCCTTGATTAATTTCCATCCATTGCTTCTTGTCCTGCCTTCAGGCGCTTTGGAGAATAGCTTCACTCCCCCTTCTTTGTGGCAGCCCCTGAGATATTGGAACGCTGCTATCATGGGCCCCCTCATCCTTCTCTTCATTTTTTTTTTTATTTCAACATCAATTTGTGACTTTTTTCTTTTTTAAAAAAAGATGAGAAAAAGTTGATGTATATTTTTGTATGTGTGATAGATAGATAGATAGATAGATAGATAGATAGATAGATAGATAGATAGATAGATAGATAGATAGATAGATAGATAGATAGATAGATAGATAGATAGATAGATAGATAGATAGATAGATAGATAGATAGATAGATAGATAGATAGATAGATAGATAGATAGATAGATAGATAGATAGATAGATAGATAGATAGATAGATAGAGGGAAGGGTTGGGAACATATTTCTTAATTCATGCCTTTTTATTTGTCAGACCTTTAACATACACAATTTTCAATCAGATAAACATATTTTTAAAAATCTCAGAGAAATAGACAAACTGAGCAATGTTAGGACTATGCAATCTTGAACTTCATTAAAGTTTCATGGGAAGCACAACCCTGAAGCTTCGTCCAGTCACTGGCTTGTTTTGTTTTGAATGTTACCAACACAATCAGCATGACAGGAAGGAACGTCTTTCAGGTTCACAGAGGTGCATCTATTGCTAACAACTAGAAAAGCAGGACTTTAGTTGTATTAACACCAAGTCCTAAAACTAACTATTTCCTTCTCCTAACCCTATCCTATCCTATTTCCTAATCCCCAAATATATTGCTATGAATGTATACAGATAGTCCTTGACTTACATACAGTCAATGAGCCTCCCCAGCAGCCCCCTCCCCCACCGTCACATAGAACATGGAACAGGGATGTCAAACTGCCGGCCTGCGGGGCAGATGCATCATAGCGAAACTGCGCCCACCCCATTGCCGGCAATGGAAAAAAAGTCGCGATACATCACGACACGTCACGTGACGTTGCGAGTTTGACACCCCTGACATAGAATATCAGAGTTGGGAGGGACCTTCTAGTCCAACCCCCTGCTCAAGAAGGAGACCCTATATCATTTCAGACAAGTGCCTGTCTAGTCTCTTCTTAAAAACTTCCAGTGATGGAGCACCCACAATCTCTGAGGGCAAGGTGTTCCACTGGTTAATTGTCCTCACTGTTAGGAAGTTTCTCCTTAATTCCAGGTTGCTTCTTTCTTTGATTAGTTTCCATCCATTGTTTCTTGTCTTGCCCTCTGGTGCTTTGGAAAATAGATTGACTAAATCACGTGATCAATTTGGGGCATTTGGCAAGCAGCCGACATTTACAGCCATTTTCAGCATCTTATAGTCAAATGACCATAGTTTACTATTTTTGCCAGAAACCAGCATTTACTTCGGATTTCTGGGCTCACTTAACAACCGCTGCATTCTTTTAGGGACTACTGTATTTATTTAACAATGGCAGAGTTTGCTTAACAACCACCACATAGAAAGTCATAAAATCAGGTGCAATCACATGGTGACCCACTTAATTATTGGTATGCTTATGACTGTAAATGGGCTCAATTACAGTCGTCAGTTAAAGGCTACCTGTATGCAGATACATTTTTTTTTGTTGGCGAATATAAGCAAGCTTTATTAATCAAGCTGATGCAGCCTCTTAAATTCATGAATGTCTCTTTAAGTCCTACTGAAATCAGTTCAGCCATTCTCTTAACTTTCACTTTCTTTATTTTTCCCATTTTCTGTTTCTGCAAGTTTGAATTCACTGTCTGCAGATTCCTTTCCTGGTTGTCTGCTAAGGTGACTGAGCTGGTATCCTTCACCATTGCCTATATTGATAGAGCTGATTGGTTTGTAATTTTAAAAATATCTGAAAAGCCACTAGTTTCGGAATAACCATTTTGTGTTTCACTATTCTTTGTGTTGCATTCAGAGGCTCTCACTATCTTTAAAATCTTTGGTGACATTATTAAGCTTAATGTTTTCTGCTGATTCTTTTTAATCCAAAAAATCAAGATTAAAGTAATGTTCAGTTAAATAAAAGAGCTAATGAACTAATCTGGTACAAAGCAACATCCCATGTTCCTTCTAAGCTCTACTTCTGCTTCATGAGATTTTTATTGACATCTTCCTGATGCCTCAAAAATGTATTCAACATTAACACTGTTGCCAACAATCGACCTACCTCTTTGCCCAAATAATATTTCCTGCCTGTGTGACAGTGAGCTATTTGTATCAGGTCTCACCTAGTGTTCACTACATTTATGAGCAGTACACTGAGAGCAATTAACATTTAAATTAAATGCAATGAGGATAGCAACAAGGCAGGTGCCCCATCCAGCAGCTGTTCTGCGGTGCTAATTGGTGGCTGTAGATCACAAGCCATGCCATTTTCTCCTGCTTGCATAAACAAAATAAAACAATCTGGATTAAGCAGAAGAAGATGCTAAGAGCATATAATGTCAGCCGTTCTTGCAGATGGCAATAAGTGCAGAACATGGTGAGCTGTTTTGCAACAGAAAATTTATTTCAGTCATCCTGGTGTTTTTCCATTCATAATGATTTTGGCACTTCCCATCATTGTGGCACTTTACAGTAGTCAATTAATGAATGTTTTGTCCCCCCAAAATTAGCTGCAATGGAGTTTTTAAAAAATGCTGTGAGGTTAAAACGATGATTGCAATCTCATTGATTTGTAAGCCAGTACTCATATGTGATCTCTTTTCTATCAGTTTGCTGTTATTTAACATTGTTTTACCAATGGAGGCAATCTGAAGCAGGCTGCAAGATAGCTGGTCTTCAGCATAACTCAACGTCGTAATGAATTGTGTCACATTTTCAGGCTTAAGCAGTTCTTGTGAGTGGTGTAATTAATTTGTATGAAGACCCCAGCCAACTGGAAAGGCAGAGGTATAACACTGCAAATCAAAAATTGGTTGCAAAATCCTTGCCATAAAAATGATAACAATACCAACCAAGTAATTGAAAAGCAGCACATAAGTAAATTACTGGGTGTCATTTATTCATGGTAGTTAATATTGTGTCAGCACTTTTATTTTAAATTATGTTTCCTTCTTGATCCTTCATTCTATATCCTGGGCAAGTCTTTATAGCTTGCCAATAAAGAAAAATATATTCTAAGATAAAACACTTAAGGGGTCCTTGATGCTCTCTGAGCTTGGTTGTTTTCTTGCAGACATTTCATTACCCAAACTAGTAAATATTATCAGTGCTCCATCAGCACTGATGATGTTACCTAGTTTGGATAATGAAATGTTTGCAAGAAAATAAGCAAGTTCAGAGAGCACTAAGGACTCCTTATTTCAACCCTGACTTACAAATATTCTCCTTTCTTAATAAAAAACATGTGATTTTTCTAAAAAAAAAAAAAAACAGGAGGAATAATTTGACTCAGAGGTTGTCTATAACTGCTGAACTGGCAGTGAAGTTAAACTGGTCACAATTTGCTTTTCAAAATTCACCATCAGATTTGTTGGCAAACAAATCCAGTGGCTGATTTTGCCAATGTTTTCCAGAGGAAGAAAGTTTTTCCTTCTATTTTTGAAGAATGGTATTTTGTCTTCATACTGACAATAACAGCACCAGTAGTGAAAAACACCTGTGAGATTCCATTACAATGACTTGAGATCAAGATAATAATAAAAAAAAATCATGTGATATTGTTGAAGGTATCAAGGTGTACTATTGCTGACAGTATCTTATTATATTTCCATATCTCTGAAATAAGTGAATTATATTGAAGGAAGATAAGGTTCAGATCACTAGAACTACAGTATAACTGTATAATGAAAGATAAGGCATGCATACCCACTATTTAGCCATACTGTGCCTGTATCAGCTCAATAGCTCCAAGTTTTGCTTATGAACAAATTTATCCAGCATCTTCTTGGACACAGATTTTTTTTTAAAAAAAAAAAATGCTTTGATTAAACTGAAAAAAGACCCAGTGATATCAAAAAGGCAAACTAATTTATTTGCCCACCATTAGGGTGAAGCTTTCTTGTGGAATGAATCTTTTAATAACTGGAGTGACTTTATTTTCTTTTAACCAGGACTCCACAAAAATTAACTAATCAATAAAGGTCTAGTCTAGTAGTTCAAAAAGCTGAATCAATTATTTTCTTCCTCCCAAAATTCATCCCACTCATTTAATCTACATATTTAAATACAATCATGTTTAATGATTATTAACAACACTAGCTACTGAAAGAAGGGAAGAGTAAGAAGATATTTTCAAGTGGCAGAAGTTGAAAGACAGCAGGAAGACAGTTAAGAAGTCATCCTGTGGCATATAGCTTGCCCCGTTCTCTCCAAACCAATCTGCATTTAGATGTGATAGAAAACACTCCAAGTAATTGCCATTGTTGAAGAATGGCTCATCAATCACCAGTCTTGTCATGAGACTTTGTTTTTAAATATGACATCAGCAGCAAGATTGTTATATGACTAAAGATGGAAAGAAAACATATACCCACAACGGAGAATGGATTTTAAAACTAAAGGAGCTAGCTGAGATGGCAAAATTGACAGCTTTGATCAGAGACAATAATTTGTCTCAATTTCATATGACCGTTTTTTTTAATTTCTTACAACAGTGTTTCTCAACCTTAGCAACTGTAAGATGTGTGGACTTCAACTCCCATGATTCCCCAGCCAGCATGTTGAAATCCACACATCTTACAGTTGCTAAGGTTGAGAAATGCTGTCTTACAAGATAAAGAAAAGAAATAAAATTTTGACTTTGAGTTTTGAAGATTAGATTGGGTTTGACTAGAAATATATTGTTGCTTTTTTAAATATGGGTTATTTACACTTGATATTTTATTAGATGAAAATAAGCGAAGAGTATTTTTAATTATTCAAGGTTTTTTTTAATATCAGTGTTTTAAGATATTTTATTCAAGGTTTTTTTTAATATCAGTGTTTTAAGATATTTTATAAATTAGTTTAAAATTCGACCGAGGTGGTTGTATTGCTATTATCTCTGAACTAAAAGAAAGTCGGAGGTCACTATTGTTATATTTGTTTGATATATGATTTTCTGTCACTTTTAATTTGTTATGTTATTCCCCCTCCCTTTCCCCTTTATGTTGGCTTGTATTTCATTGTTTGATGTTGAAATTTAATAAAGATACTATAAAATGAACCACAATAGTCTTGTCATCTTTTAAATCTGGAATGGCAGAGACATTTCTCGTGTTTTGCCTCAGGCAATTAAATGTCTTGCCTAGTCCTCATTACAACAAATTAAGAATTCTAACAAACTAATTTAGAAAAGTTGAGGGGAAATCACCTTGTTTCTGTGGCAACAGTTAAGCAAGTAAAAATCTTTGCTGATTTACTACATGTCCTCCAGCTATTCATTTTAGAACTGAGTCTTCTTCCAAACCAGTTTGAGTTTCAAAAATGGACTGAGGTTTCCTCAAGACATTCAGGGGATAAACTGTTTCTTCTAATCCATGAGCAGGCAATACATCTGAAGAATTGAGAAATATTTAAAAAAATGTTTTTTAGTCATCAAATGCCAGTCTAGATAACGTTTAACTTATGAAGACCCACATTGTTTGCCAGATGTCTTACATCTTCTTTCAGTTTTCAGGCCAAACTATCATACAAAAAAATAATCTCTTGAGTCTCTAAAATGCCGCTGCGGATAGCTGAGGGGACAAAACCTGTTTAAGTTTAATCTTCAGCTAGCGAATTTGATGGTTTCTCTACAGTTGAAATGAACTGGAAATGTTGAGGGAAGCTGAAAAACAGATGTTATAATTAGATATAGATAGATAAGAGAGAGAGAAAAAGAAAAAGAGACAGATACATACACAAACATATGTCAATATAATACGCACAAACACACACACACACACCTTGAGGATATAAAAGAGTGAGCTCATATTTTGTTTTGTTTGTTTACAAGGCAAAGAGTCTGAAGGAAGATTCTATAAATATAATAAAATGTTCCCATAAGAGTCAGCTATGTGAAACACATACAAATCCATAGGCATATGACATATCATAGGTTGCCAACAAAATGGATTGAAATGTTCTAAGGATAATAATAATAATAATAATAATAATAATAATAATAATAAAGTTGGAAGGGACCTTGGAGGTCATCGAGTCCAACCCCCTGCTCAGGCAGGAAACCCTATACCATTTCAGACAAATGGCTGTCCAGTCTCTTCTTAAAACTTCCAGTGTTGGAGCATTCACCGCTTCTGAGGCAGGTTGTTCCACTGGTTAATTGTTCTAACTGTCAGGAAGTTTCTCCTCAGTTCCAGGTTGCTTCTTTCCTTGACTAGTTTCCATCCATTACTTCTTGTCCTGCCCTCAGGCGCCTTGGAGAATAGCTTGACTCCCTCTTCTTTGTGGCAGCCCCTGAGATATTGGAATACTGCTATCATGTCACCCCTAGTCCTTCTTTTCATTAAACTAGACAACTAGACATAATGAAAATAAAATAAATAATTAAGCAGTGTTATTTTTTTTTAGACTCCTAGGAATCTATTTAATAAGCAGACTGGTGACATAACCAAGATGCTGCAATAAAAAAAGGGTTAATGTATTTGATCTTCGGGTATATTTAAAACTGTGGCTTGAAAATAGGCATTGACTACAGGATTGAGTCTAAGCATATACATCAGATATTGCTTAATCAGATGATTGGTTCACCAGAAATAAGAGCAGAAGAATTCCACATTCCACAAACATCTGGAAAGTTGACCAAAAGAAACTGAGATGGGTAGTTACCAACCATTATCCATAGCACCAATTTATTTCAAAATTGGAAGGATTATGGCTCAGGGGTAGAATACATGTAAGAGATATAAATCACAGCATCTCCAGATTTGGGAGAAGGGTAGACATTTACCCCAAACTCTGCAAAATTAACTGTATAGATAGTCCTTGACTTATGACCAGTCGCTTAGTGATCATTCAAAGTTACGACAGACCCCCCAAATGGGATTTACAACCTGTTTTCAATGTCCAGCCTCCTCATGGTCATGTGACCATATTTTGTGCACTTGGCAACTGTCCTGCATCTGCAACCATTTGTAGTGCCCCACAATTTATGATGTTTGTTTCTGGTTTCCAACAAACAACACCCCATACTGAACAATGGGCTCACTTAACAACTGCCACATTCACTTTACAACCCTCACCAAAAAGTGTTATAAAATTCAGTCTGGCCATGTGGGTTACCCCCTTTACAACCATTATGACTTATGACTGAAGTTGTGGGCTCAGTTATGGCGATACGTTGAGGACTACCTGTATTGGGAAAATGGTCCAAATGTACAATTCATATTTTAAAAAACTTTATTCTTTGGTGCATTTTTTTTTAAGAGAGAGGTTCACTTATTAGTCATGACAGCAGAATACTAATACAAGACCGTTCTCTATGAATGAGAAGAGAATGAAAAACAAGAAGTAAATACTTTTTTTCATTTGGCATGAAGATCTGTGAAAATATATTAAATATCATTTACAGGATATTCTTGTAGCTTCGTTGATGTAGTTACAAAGAAGAATATTTAGTACAGATTAGATTTAGTACAGATTCAATTGAGGCTAAACTGTAGTCTATCAGGGATTTCTATTTCTGCATTGAGTATGACCCACAGAAGAAAAGCTACAGCTAGTCAGTTCAGCTGATCACAAAAAGTTAAACAAGTATGGACTTGGCTAAGTATTTAGATAAAATATTTAGAACATTTCGGAGTAGGAGCTAAAGTGGGACTTAAAAAAAAGTGGAAAGAAAAGGAAAGAATCGGTCTTCTGGAAGAAAGCAATAACAAATTAATTCCTTAAGTTACCATGAAACCCACATGGTTTTGTTGGCTAGCATCCAGAATTTGAGCTGCTTTTTTTTTTCCTCAGCAAACAGGTAGAGACTACCAAGTTACATTCTATGATTCTATAAAAATAACAACTAGATATAAAGTACAAAGTAATCCTCTGCAGTGTTGGGGAGATTGTTTTATTGAAATGACCACATAAATACAACAATAAGACTGCTACAAAAAAATTTACAGCTTAATTAATTACATGGCGTTTTCAGTGATAACTCAGTCTACCAGGAATAATGCTACAATGCTCTTGAATTCCTTTCTTTGCTTCAAAAATTCATCTCCCAAGAAATAATACTTTGCTCAGCTGTCAAGAGCCCAATCAAATTGGGAAACCAGATAAACAAGGAATTATTTCCAAGTGGTCTGCTCTGTAGCCCAGCCATTGAGGAGTCAACAATGAAAGGCTTTAGATAGGTTAATTTGACTTTCCAGCTCATTCAGGTTCCCACCAAACCTGTTGTGAGGATGATGATGATGATGATGATGATGATGATAATGATGATGATGATGATGATGATGATATCCATTCAGTTGTGTCTTGGTGATTCTATGAGCCAGGTCTCTCCATCTCTTCCAGTTTAATAATACTAATAATAATAAAGTTGGAAAGGACCTTGGAGGTCATCTAGTCCAACCCCCTGCTCAGGCAGGAAACCCTATACCATTTCAGACAAATGGCTGTCCAGTCTCTTCTTAAAAACTTCCAGTGTTGGAGCATTCACTGCTTCTGGCGGCAGGTTGTTCCACTGGTTAATTGTTCTAACTGTCAGAAAGTTTCTCCTTAGTTCTAGGTTGCTTCTCTCTTTGGTTAGTTTCCATCCATTGCTTCTTGTCCTGCCTTCAGGCGCCTTGGAAAATAGCTTGACTCCTCTTCTTGTGGCAGCCCCTGAGATATTGGAAGACTGCTATCATGTCCCCCTCGTCCTTCTCTTCATTAAACTAGACATACCCAATTCCAGCAGCCGTATCCTTATATTTTCTTTGAGCCTCCATCCCCCTGATCATCTTTGTTGCTCTTCTCTGGACTCTTTCTAGGTCTCAATGTCTTTGTTTACATCGTGGTGAACGCAAACACTGATGTCAGTATTCCAAGTGTGGCCTTACCAAGGCATTGTAAAGTGGTATTAATACTTCACGTAATCTTGATTCTATCCCTCTGTTAATGCAGCCTAGCACTGTGTTGGCCTTTTTGGCAGCTGCAGCACACTGCTGGCTCATATTTAAGTGATTGTCCACTAGGACTCCGAGGTCCCTCTCACAGTTACTGCTATTGAGCAAGGTACCCCTTATACTATACCTGTACATTTGTTTTTTCTTGCCTAAATGTGAAACCTTGCTTTTTTCACCATTGAATTTCATTTTGTTAGATAGTGCCCAGTGTTCAAGTCTGTCCAGATCCTCCTGTATCTTAAGCCTGTCTTCTGGAGTGTTGGCTATTCCTGCCAGCTTGGTGTCGTCTGCAAATTTGATGATTTCCCCATCTATCCCCTCATCCAAATCGTTGATGAAGATGTTGAAGAGCACTGGGCGCAGAACAGAGCCCTGGGGCACCCCACTACACACTTCCCTCCATGTAGATGCGATTCCATTGAGGACCACACGCTGAGTACGGCCGGTCAGCCAGCTACGGATCCATCTGGTGGTGATGCTGTCTAACCCACATTTTTCTATCTTATCAAGTAGTAGGTTGTGATCTACTTTATCAAATGCCTTACTGAAGTCCAAGTAAATTATATCCACAGCATTCCTCTGATCCACTAATTTTGTCATTTGTCAAAGAAATGCAATAAGATTTGTCTGGGCATGATCTGTTTTTTGACAAACCCATGTTGGCTTTTAGTAATGACTTTGTTTTGCCTCTGGTTTTCGGCTGAATTCGGTGTTTGATTATCTTTTCCAGAATCTTCCAGGTACTGAGGTTCAGGCTGATAGGTCTGTAGTTTCCTGGTTCCATTTTGTTTCCTTTTTGAAGATGGAACTACATCATCTCTTAACGAGTTCCAGTCCTCCGGTCGTTTCCCCAGTGCTCCATGATCGTTGAAAATATAGTTCATGGGGTCTGAGATCACATCTGCCAGTTTTCCTTGAGAACCCTGGGGTGTTAATCCATCTGTGCCT
Source organism: Azemiops feae (assembly GCA_023970755.1). Classification (NCBI taxonomy): domain Eukaryota; kingdom Metazoa; phylum Chordata; class Lepidosauria; order Squamata; family Viperidae; genus Azemiops; species Azemiops feae. Next base: position 985,579 of record JALGBA010000349.1, on the reverse strand, counting down.
GGTTGGATTTGAACTCGTCTAGGCTGGACAGGTGCGTCCCTTAACCGTTTTTCTTGCCTATCTAACTTGCATTTCTATTCTGTGTTTTTAATGGCACTATTTTTGGTAGTTGGTCTTTTTTTCCTTGTGTAAGACAGATGCAAAAAAATGAGTTAATAGTTCTGCTTTCGTTCTCCCTGTTGCTTTCCCTTCTTGCCACCTTTTCACCACTAATGGGCCCAATCATTTCCTTCACTTTTCTTGTTTTTTACATTTTGATAAAAGCTTTTTTTTGTTATTTTTGACTTTGGTCGCAAGCCTTAGTTCATTTGACCTTAGCTTTCCTCTACTTCATCTTTGCAGGCTCAGGCTATTTGCTGATATTCTGACTATGTTATGTGCCCCGCTTTCCCACTTTCTTACTTTGTCCTTTCCACTTTCTATACTTGTCCTTTCAATTTACCAGAGAGTTCCTTATGCAGCCATGCTGGTTTCTTTTGAGAGCTGTTATTTTTCCTCTTTGTTGGTATTGTGCTAGACTGGGCTTTTATTATCTCACTTTTCAAAATTTCCCAAGCTTCTTGAGTTGTTTTCCCCTTGAGGATTCTCATCCATGGAATCCTTCCTAAGCCCTCTCTAAGTTTATTGAAATTAGCTCTCTTAAAGTCCAAGACTCTAGTTTGACTGTGTTCTATTGCTTGTGCTTCCATAATGTTGAATTCCAATATTGCATGATCACTTCCTCCCAAGGTTCCTGTGGCTTCAACACCTTCTATCATTTCATCTCTGTTAGTGAGAATTAGATCCAGTAGTTTGGTACTACTTCTTTGAGTTGTTCTATGCTTTGGCTGTCAGCTTTGATGGGTCAGAATAACAGAATAGAGTTGGAAGGGACCTTGGAGGTCTTCTAGTCCAACCCCCCACTAAGGCAGAAAACTCTATACATTTAGACAAATAGATGTCCAATCTCTTCTTAAAACTTGCAGTATTGGAGCACCCGCAACTTCTGGAGGCAAGTCGTTCACTGATTAATTGTTCTCACTGTCAGGAAACTTTTCCTTAATTCTAAATGGTTCTCTTCTTGTTTGTTTCCATCCATTGCTTCTTGTTCTGCCTTGAGGTGCTTTGGAAACTAGGTTGACCCCCTCTTTTTTTGTGTTGGCTCCTTAGATATTGCTGATATGACTGCTGTCATGTCATCCCTAGACCGTCTTTTCATTAGACTAGACATATCCAATTCCTGCAACTCTTATTCATATGTTTTAGCCGTCAGTCCCCTAATCATCTTGTTGCTCTTCTCTGTACTCTTTCTAGAGTCCAGCCATTGTGTTCTTTGGTGGCCTGGTTTCCTTTTACCACTAACTGTTCCAAGCATAATTGGTTTCTCCAGTGAATTCTCCCGCATGGCATGGCCAAAATAAGTGAGATGCAGTTTTGTAATTTTAATACTGTTCTAGCCAGAGACAGAGAGAAGTTTTATTCTTATCTACCAGCAGATAAAAGCATATGCTATTTTCAAACAAATGCCAATTGTAAAATAGACCTTTTGAAATTAATGACCAAATCTAAGGAGCACTGTCGGATGTAAGCAATAAATATTATGGCTAACCACGAGAGTTCCAATGGGTAGAAGAGGATCAGGAGCAGAAATTCTTTGTATAACAGTAAATGGGGAGTAACTCCAGCATACAGAGAATAAAAATAAATTAATCAAACAATGTATGAGTTCAGAAATTAATTTACTAAGAACTATTTCTATCCCAATTTTTCTTCTTCCATTCTAACTTTTTTTTTAATGGAGACTTATGGCTGAAAGTAACTGAGTAAACCTAGTGAACTGGTTGAATAAAGATCTGATCTCATTATTTTCTCATCTCTAATTTTGCCATCTAACCACTGCACTCCACAGCAGTTGCCTTCACACATCACCCGATGCAATAATCCTGCAGTTTTGACGTAGCATGATATGTGAATCCAGGCATTACACTTTCTAAACAATGCTTTTTAGTTTTAGGCTAAGTGTAAACTGGGTCCTTATGGCTTGTTCACCAAACCCAAATTAAAACAAGTGATGCTTAGCGTGATGCAGAAACACAGCCTTTGCGTATGTGATCCTTATTGCCTTAGCATCTGGAGAAAAATACAAATAAAATATGTGATGCAAACAAGTATTTTTTTTTCTTCTTTCACTGCACATGTAGTTATTGTTTTATCAAAAAGTGATAATGTGTTTCTCAAGAGACATGGAGTGTCTTTGGCCTTTTTATTTGCAAGTCACTTCAAGTGATTTATCCCACTTTCAGACCTGCCCTTTTTAGAGTAAGTGTTGCATTGGTGTGATTACATTAGCATTAATGTATTTTGTAAAACTGTAACTGCTTAACACAGATACACAAATAGAAATTGTGGGGGGGAAGGCACAGTAAAAGTAGGCTTGATTGCATAGTTATCTGTTTGTATGTCAAACTAATTAAGTATTTTGGCACACTAGTGTTGAAATTTATTTATTTATTTATTTATTTATTTATCATATTTATATAGCTGCCTATCTCACCCTCAGGTGATTCTGGCCAGCATAGAACAAAGTTAAAAATAATATATATAAATTAATATTATTACTGTTAAAGACCTTAAAATTATAAAAGACACAAAAATAGAATTTAAAAAAAAGAGATAAGGCAAAGAAGAAATGGTAATTACTAAGGAACCTGTAGGACAGGGGTCTTCAAACTTGGCCCTTTTATGATTTGTGGACTTCAACTCCCAGAATTCCTCAGCCAGTGTGCCTGGCTGAGGAATTCTGGGAGTTGAAGTCTACAAGTCATAAAAGGGCCAAGTTTGAAGACCCCTGCCCTAGATTGTCCTCGCCTAAAAATTGGGTGAGGAAAGCACCACACCTGCCTTTTTTTGTAGGTCTCTATTGCTAAACACAATGAAGCCAAATGACTAAATGGGATGCTGACTTCAAGATGTAAGCTCTACCATGTTCTATTTGCATCACTGTACCATCCCAAGTACATAGGTGGTGGAGTTTGGGTTGTAAAGTTATGGCATATGTTTGTCCTTTGCTGTCAGGTGCAAAGAATCAGGACCATTTGTGTAGACTGCTGTATAAACAATTAATTGAAACCTATACACCAGAATCTAATCATCTAATGGTCAGAACTAAATTGGTGTCAGTTAAGAGTCAATGGAATTTAAGAGGGGGTGAACTTGGGTCTCTTGTGGGAATGCATGTGCTCTAAACTGATGGTGCATTTTACTCCATCCCACCAGCTCTGCCTTGTCTTCTCCAACATTTGTCCTCCCAATACCTGTGTGGGTATGTGAGAAAGACCTTGGGAGACAGAAGGAGGATTTGCAGCCTAGAAAATGGTCAGATTAGAGGCAGCTTACCCCAGGGAAGGAATGGGGGTATGACAAATGTCTCAGAAAGAACCCTCAATAGTTTCATTGACTGTAAAGGTGAGGGGGGAGAGATGTACTTCTAGACTTTCAAGATTCTGTTAATGTAACCTTAAAATAAATATAGAGCTAATACTCCTGGGTGTGCTTCTGGAAATCTTCAGGATTTCCCAAACCTGAGGAAGATCTAACTATTGGGGATCCTCCTAACAAAAGAAACACTGTAGAAGTGGACTAAAGAATCTCTAGAAACACCTGTGCTTTCCTTAATATCCATCTTGTAATAGCAATAACAATAGCACTTTACGGCCCTCTCTAAGTGGTTTACAGAGTCAGCATATTGCCCCCAACAATCTGGATTCCCATTTTACCGACCTCGGAAGGATGGAAGGCTGAATCAACCTTGAGCCTAGCAGTGAGCTGAATTAGTCTGCAATATTGCATTTTAACTACTGTGCCACCACGGCTCCTTGATGCCATCAATAGTTTTTTTTTTTTTTAAATCATGCTTGAAAACATTAGGAAGGAAAATGAAACACTGTCAATGGAGCAATGTCCTTCTGTATGCATGGTGAGATCACACTTGTAGCACTATACATTTTCGGTCATCACACATTAAGAAAAGGATATTATAAAGCAGGGAAGGGGACAAGATGGTGATAAAAATGAAACAGTTTCCAGCAATTGAAACTGGATAGAGGGTAGCTTAGAGAATAAGGTATAAAAATTCATGTGTGGTGTGGAAAAATGTGGTCATGGCTGAACTTTGTCATGCAGCACACTTAATTCACAGCTCTCCACTGAAACTAAATACAAAAAGGTTCAGATCCAATGAAAAGTAGTTCTTTAGACATCTGTTAATTAAACTGTGGAATTCATTGTCATTACAAAGACAAGGGCCATCAATTACAGTAAATGCCCTTTTTTAAAGGAATTAGAGAAATTCAAGGAGAATCCAACACTTAATGGCTGCTCGCCTTAACATTTACAATCTTTCCATATCAGAGCCAGCATATTATCACAACTGACTAATTGGAAAAACAATTGAAGAAATTACTGCCTCCCATCCCTGCTTGTGAACTTGCTGAATGGATCTGGTTGGCCACTGTGTGAGGCCAAAACATACTAGACGAAATTTGGTTGACATTTTGGAAATTTCCCTGCCTCCAGTTCTTTCCTCAGCAAATCTTGTTCTCTGCAGGAACATTAATCATGAACGTCCCTGTGGAAGCAAAGTCTCTACCTTAATTAAGAACTAAAAGGCTGCATTTCCTAAAACAAAAACACGCTGGATCGATCTTGTCTGTGTCACCATCTGAACGCATTAGGAAAAGCTATTGATTATTTTAGCAGTAATGAGATTTGCTGGTTTGCTAGGTGGAGCCCCCAACATCCCTAACAATAGTGGTCTAAAGTTTTCAAAGAGAGCACAATACCTCTAAGCTTTATTAGCCAAAATACTTTGATTCTTGTATCATATTTTCTTTCTCTCTGTGTCTCTTTTTAAAAAAAATAAAAATAAAAAGACTATTTGCTTAGGTATCAATTTATTCTAGATGTAACTGAAGTCATCAGAAAGGTTACTTTCCATCATTATGCTCCTGTAATTTCTCTTGAATGCTAACAAGCCACTTAGGAAATGGAATCAAAGCCAAATGAAATAAATAGATGCTTAATGTATGTACATGCCTTTATTACTATGCGTAGTCTAATATACTAATTGAGAACTCATCCTCCAATTGTGTCCCCTCATGTAGCCAAAGTGGCACCATCCAAGCACAAGAGAGTAGTATAAGCAGACTTGGGGGGGGGAGGAAGGAGACATGCCCTAAAAAGCTAATTGTGGACTGAGTCTGCTAAGTGAGCACAAAAAGCTGACAAGTCACAACTTTAAAGCAACTAGTTTGAGAAAAGAAACATGCCGCAAGATTTTTGTGGGGGTGACATTTTTGTTATATCTTTGGGGGGAGGGGAGATAAGTTAGGCTGATTAGTGCATCTACCTTATTAATGAAATTGAATATACCTGGGACTGTGACAAGAAACAAATCTGCCTAGAGCAGGCATGTCAAACTGCCGGCCCAGGGGCCGGATGCGTCACACCAAAACCGTGCCCACCCCATTGCCAGCAATGGGGGAAAAGTCACGATACATCGCGTGACATCACGTGACATCGTGAGTTTGACATGCCTGGCCTAGAGATTCTTCAGATCAGGATTTCTTATTTGACAAATTTGTTGATCCCTCATCCACCTCAAAATACCTCAGCGAGTAGAACTTTTTACTGATAATCATAGTTGTTTCCACAAAAGCAAACCTGACTGAAATCTGGAGCATCATTTTTAGAAGCATTTTGTTTCATGAAAAGTTATTCAGAGACAAAAAAAATAATCTTAGAAGAAGTTACATTTTCTGGTTCAAAGGCCAAACGTTGTACTTCATTTTCCTGTTAGTTTTCCGTTCCTATCCATAATTAAGTGGCGGGAAATGAAAAGAATGGGGTAGTAGTTGCCCAATTGAAATTTGTATAGAAGATAACCTTGAATTTCCTCATATGATCTCACCCAGCCTCACTCAGGAAGGAAACCAAAGGGTTCCTGGAGGTTTAAAGAAGCCACCTACTTACTTGGTTTCAAAAGTATCTTCAAAGACAGAAATAGAAATAATGCTGATTTTAAAAATGTAAAATAATATAAAAATAATTTGATCTATAGCACCAAATGTGTTATGACTACTGAAAAGTTGCGGCTGGATGAGAAAGTCTCACAACTTTTTCTTGTAATGTCTTTTGATTAGTCCCTGGTGCTGCCTGACAGTTGAAGGGATAATGGAAATTGGCAGGAAAACAAAGAGTATGTTCTGAAAAATGCCTGGAGTCTTGGCCAGAGATTCTATATTTAAGTATTTTGGTACAGGTATGGCACTATTCTTACATCATAAAGCTTCTAAGTACTCTAAAGTAACTTATGTATTGTTGCAGAAATAAATTAATAATAATAATAATAATAAGGTTGGAAGGGACCTTGGAGGTCATCTAGTCCAACCCCCTGCTCAGGCAGGAAACCCTATACCATTTCAGACAAATGGCTGTCCAGTCTCTTCTTAAAAACTTCCAGTGTTGGAGCATTCACAACTTCTGGAGGCAGGTTGTTCCACTGGTTAATTGTTTCAACTGTCAGGAAGTTTCTCCTTAGTTCTAGGTTGCTTCTCTCCTTGATTAGTTTCCATCCGTTGCTTCTTGTCCTGCCTTCAGGCGCTTTGGAGAATAGCTTGACTCCCTCTTCTTTGTGGTAGAGATATTGGAACACTGCTATCATGTCCCCCCTCGTCCTTCTCTTCGTTAATCTAGACAACCTCACTGAGTCATCATTTCAGAGATGTTTCCTTACTAAAACAGAGAAACAGAATGATCATGGATGGGCAAAAAAGCAGTGGGAGTGGGAATGACTTCTGAATTTCTACTGTCATCCCAATTGAGTTTCCTTGTGAGAAACTGGCAGGGAGCATTGGAAATTTTCCTTCCTCTCTTGCCTGTTTGCTTGCTTGCTCCTCCTTCCTTCCTTCCTTCCTTCCTTCCTTCCTTCCTTCCTTCCTTCCTTCCTTCCTCTCTCCCTCCCTCCCTCCCTCCCTCCCTCCTCCCTCCCTTCCTTCCTTCTCTCCCTCCCTCTCTAGAATTCCTGCTGGCTGGCTTCCCATTTATTTTCCTTGTGGGAAGTTTGCAGGGAGAAAAGCAGTATGGACAAGTCATAAGGAAATCAATGGAGAAGTCCAAGGCCAGCAGGCAGGCAAGTAGCCACTGGTGGGGAGGGAGGAGAGGAAGTGAGAGGGTTCCCCAGTCTGTAGGTTGGGAAGGGTATATAGGAGTATGCACTAGAGATGTTGCACTGGTTGGGAAGGTTGTGTGGGATGCATAACAGATGCCATGTGCTTCAAGGAGGGTGTGCAGATCATGGTCTAGGTGTCAGGACGTCCTCCTCGGTGCTCCAACAAAAAGAGCCAGTAGGCAGGTACGGATGACAACAAACGGTGTTTATTCCGTGCTGGATAAAGTCAGCGCTGGGAGTGAACTGCTCCCAGTGCTTTACATAGCGTTTCAACCCATAGCCCCACCCCCAGCTGGCAAGCCAACATCCGGCACGTTGCATACATAGGTGGCTAGTCAGGCATTCACCTCCTTCCCCTCCGGACACGCAGCAGGCTGCCTGCCAGAGCAAGCCCCAGGTTTGTGTTTGCTGTTGTTCTTCCTGCGACGCCAGGCTCCGGGTGGGTATTGCCAGGGGGTCTGTTTACCCCTCGCTATTTTGTCCCTACCCCGCCTCATGCCCTGCCACCTCCCGCGGCACCAATCCATCCATCCCTGCTCCGTGGCTGCTGCAGAGTTTCCCCCTCCTCTGGCCCTGCAGGGATTTCCCCTGTGGCGTCTGCGGGGACTCCCTTCTGCAGCTTACTGGGGGGGGAGTCCCTTCCTCCACGCTCCTGATGCCCACAGCAAACAGCGTCCCGATGCCGGTCCCAGCGGCGCTCGGCCCAAACCGGCCTGCCGGCACCCCCGGCAACTGCTCCGGCCGGTGAATAGGGTGGCGGGCAGCCGCGGCGCCAACAAGCTCCAGCGCCAAACAGCTGACAGCCTCCCAGCAGATCTGGACGGTGAGGAAGGGTGACGGGAGGTGGCAGTTTGGCGAGCGAGGTCCCGCCCACCCATGAATGTCAGCCCCACAGGGCCTGACAGGCAGCACCCTCTACCAAGGCTCCACCTGGAAGGTAAAGAGAGCCATGTGAGCGGCCGTACACCCCAGCCGACGGTTCGGCAATACCTCCTCCACCCGGCTTCCTAGGGCACTGGCGATGGAACGCCCACACGAGGTGGGGGGCGTGGACGTCTGCCTTCCCCACCCATGAAGCCTCTGCAAGGGGATACCCTTTCCAGCAGACTAGATAGTACAGGGATCCCTGCCGGACGCGAGAGTTGAGGATCTTCTGGACCTCGTATTGGTCCCGCACAATGGGCCCCGGTTCCCTCTCCAGAGCCCTGTAAGAGAACCCCTCGACTGGTTTCAAGAGACTGCTATGGAACACTGGGTGTACTTTACCCAGGAACCTAGGCAGGTGTAGCCGCACGGCTACCGGATTTATAACCTGAGCGACCCGGAAAGGCCCAAGGCCCAGTTTCCTGCAGGGGACCCGTAGCCGGAGGTATTTCGTGGACAGGTAGACTAGGGCCCGACTCTAGGTAGGAAGAGTGCATAGAAGTACATGAGAGATGACATACAGATTGAAAGAGTGCCTGGGAATGGTGTGGGTCGGGAAGAGTACATGGAAGTTCTTGGGAGTACACGAGAAAGATCAAGCAATTATGAGAGTGGCTGGGAAACTATCACGGGACATTGAAAATCAGGACCACATAGCCACAACAGCCCACAGCAGCAGCTAAAACAGCCACAACTTCCCCAAATTTCATTCCCTTGAGAGTAATGGGTCCCAAATTTTGGACACATTCTATGTTAGCTCATTTAATTACCTTGGTTTAGAAATTGTTGCCCTGAACATGCACTGTTCACCCAGCTAAAGGTTCTAGAAATTAGCATTTTAGTAGTGTATAGATGATTACAGAGCTGTAACACTAAAATTAATCTCTCTGTTATACACTCATGTACATTGAAGTAGATCCCACTTATTGGGAAATAGGTCTTAATAAATACGGTTTATTTGTGAGTAAATAAAGGAATCAAAACAAGTTCATCCTAAAGGTCATACAGTTCAATGGAATTATAGGCTGCATGCCAAGATAATTATCCAGATTCTGCTTCAATATCTCCAATGAAGAAATGCCAAACATCTCTCAATGCAGCCTCTTCTATTCTTCCAAAGGAATGTTTCTCCTAATGAATACCTGTCAATATGTTAGGATCAGAAATAGGGGCAAATTTCGACAGAGGAAAATCATCATCATCATCATCGAGTTGGAAGGGACCTTGACGGTCTTGTAGTCCAACCCCCTGCTCTGGCAAGAAACCCTACACTATTTCAGACAAATGGTTGTCCAGTCTCTTCTTAAAAGCTTCCAGTGTTGGAGCATTCACAACATCTGGAGGCAGGCTGTTTCACTGATTAATTGTTCTCACTGTCAGGAAATTTCTCCTTAGTTCTAGGTTGCTTCTCTCTTTGGTTAGTTTCCATCCGTTGCTTCTTATCCTGCCTTCAGGTGCTTTGGAGAATAGCTTGACTCCCTCTTCTTTGTGGCAACCCCTTGGAACACTGCTATAATGTCACCCCTAGTCCTTCTCTTCATTAAACTAGACATACCCAATTCCAGCAACCATTCTTTACATGTTTTAGCCTCCAGTCCCCTAATCATCTTTGTTGTTCTTCTCTGTACTCTTTCTAGAGTCTCAACATCTTTTTTACATCATGGTGACCAAACTCGATGCAGTTTTCCAAGTGTAGCCTTATTAAAGCGTTATAAAGGTGTATTAACACTTCATGTGATCTTGATTCTATTCCTCTGTTAATGCAGCCTATCTGCCTATATAACACCACCTATCTCCTGTTTACAACACAATCCTTTCAGCAGTTCCAAAAAGTTTTCATACCCATTTGCACTATTCAGGTGACCTTGAGGGCATAAATAAACCTCCAAGTGGCCACAACAACTCTCAGAAAGACTGCTAATGACCAGATGACTGCAAGGAATATAAATCCTTCCATTCTTCACCATTCAGTCAGAAATGAAGAAAGTTCTTAGATGAGAAGCAAAATGTCTTCAAGGAAAAACAAAGAAAGTCCAATTGCTTCTTGAAAAAGCACCTTTGGGAAAACTATGACCTGGATGACTGAGAATCTCCATAGACAAATAGGGACAGTTTGTCCAATGCACATTTTTAGCACATCATGCCATTTTTTAAATTTATAGTATTTATTATTTGTTTCCCATCCTTAAAAGGGCTTAAAAGGGATGGGTCCAACCAAATTATGCTGACCGGGAATTAAACGGCTTCATAAATAAAACTCTGATGGGGTTCTCACATTAATCAAAAATCTTTTGGCCTTTTAATGAATTTGAGAAGCAAATTCTCTCTCGTCAATCTGAGTGAGAACCAGTAGAATTGTACATTGTTTATCAGAACTGATCTCACTAGTGAAATTATGGGTTTCTGGACAGACTCTTAGTTAAGAAGAGACAAATAGCTCAGATTCATCCACATATTTTCCTACTTGAACAGAGATTTGAATCTAGGATTGTTCATTCCAAATATAATTCTCTAAATCATACATTTACTGTAAATGTGCATTCTTCAAAACAGAAATCGGCAACAATTTGGTAGTTATTGACTGCCCTTCTATATTAATATTTGGGGAATGTTGCTCAACCAGTATTGCTCAAGGCCCATTTTGCTTTAAAACCTGAAAACATGACTAGAATATTTCCAAAAAGTTAGAGAAATACAATTAGCTTAATGAACTATTTCCATTAAAGAGACTTTCTTCCAGGAACAGGGAGAAAGAGAAAGTCCTGTTTTTATGATGATCGGAAAAGATGGTTCTTTCATGAAAATTCAAATATAAATCATTGACAAATGGCCTAGAAAGAGTTCCGGTTTTATAAGCATTTCTGAGATTGGTTTCAATGAGATAAGCTACAGACATCGCTTTGATGTCACACAGAGGCTTCTGTGTGTCTCTTTTCATATATTTTTTTTAACAAATGAAATTAAATAAAAATCAAGGGACAGGAAATGTAATCACTAATCAGCCTAATGGCGGTATCCTTTTCAAAGTCATGAACCAAGTATCCGATAAACGATTTGTCAATGTCATTTCATAAATGCCTAAAGAGTCTGTGTAATTATTAGGCCATACCTGTCCATGGATATGCTTGGATTCGCCTCATTATTTTAAATGTAGAAGAACATTTCTGCTTCCAAAAAATCTCTCTCTCTCTCTCTCTCTCTCTCTCTCTCTCTCTCTCTCTCTCTCTCTCTCTCTCTCTGTGTGTGTGTGTGTGTGTGTTGTGTGTGTTTGTGTGTGTGTGTGTGTGTGTGTGTGTGTGTGTGTGTGTACCTCTGTGGAGAGAGAGGGAGAGAGAAAGTTCTGGAAAAACAGTAGATCTACCTTTCATTTTAATGAGGTGAAGTCATATATTTGTTCAAAAGAAAGGGACACAATAAACCTATGAAAAATTATTAACAGAAAAGGTATACACGAAACAAGTATGCAGAATGTTTTAGTGCCCCCAGCCAATGTGAACCGGAAATAGCCATTTTCCTCAACCTACTTGGATTTCTGTTTCTGATTTATATGTTCCTTTTTCAGTCCACATCATTAATTGCCATGGTACTTGCAAGTGATATTGCTAATTTTTTTGTGTGTTATTTTTTATTCCACCTTTATTATTTTTATAAATAACTCAAGGTGGTGAATATACTTAATACTCCTTCCTCCTCCTATTTTCCTCACAACAACTCTGTGAGGCGAGTTGGGCTGAGAGAAACTTTGTGTGACTGGCCCAAAATTACCTAGCCAGCTTTCATATTTAAAATGGGACTAGAACTCACCGTCACCTGGTCTCTAGCCTGATGCCTCAATCACTAAAGTGTCAATGCTCCTGTCATGGTTTTCACCAAATTCATAGGGGAAAAAATTGGGTGGATGATTCTGCCAAATTTCTCCAAAAGAAGAAGGAAATCAGCAATTTCTCCAGCATAGGATTGTCACTTTGCAGTAATGTTGCTTCTGAAAAGAGCCCTCATGGGACGAATTCTTTTTAGATGTCTTCCATTATGATTTAATGGAAGCATTAAAAAGCCAGGGAGACTAATGGAGATGATGAAGAAGGATAGGATATTCACATATATGCCTCACCCACCTAGTAATAACTAAGTAAATCTAAGAACATTTGAGATGTTTTCCTACTTTCTATTCATTTGTATTTTCATATTCTATTTTCATTTCATTGCTTTCTATATTGCCTGGAGTAAACAGCAACATCTAATATATTTTGTTGTGTAAAAGACTGTATTTATGTATATGTATATACACACACACATAGTTTTATAGTTGTGATTTAATTTCATGATCTTCTGTTTTCTCTATCTCAATGGAATAAAAATGAAATAGAACTGTTCTAATAAATAAAAATTTAGAATATTCACAAAAACATAAGAGATCCCTGTTGGATCAAAATAAACGACAGAATAAGAATAACAGAGTTGGAAGGGACCTTGGAGGTCTTCTAGTCCAACTCTCTGACCTTATAATTCAGCATTCTGTATCTTCAGTCAGATAGCTCAAAAGAGCAGATAGAAAATTACCCCCTTCTCTGTCGTCCACTAATAACTAGTATTTAAAATATACTACTTGGGACTCCAGAGCTGCTGTACAGCTATCGAGATGAGTAGCATTGCTAGTTCAAACCTAATCCCCTCACTTTAAAAACCCGATCAACAGCTGGGTTACCATTGGAGCTATGAATAAACTCCTGACACAAAGAGGTATTAACGCACAGCACTACTGAATAATCCTCATTTGCCCTTAGATATGAACACTTATATTTCTGATGAATCTGAAATAGAGATCTTCCAAAGATATTGCCAAAAGAATATTTGAAGAATACTGCAGGATCAGACCAAAGATCTCTCAAAATCAGCATCTTGTTTTCCATAGAGCTTGCTGTCTCTTGGTGTGACAATCCTCTTTAGTATTATCTTGCAATAATCGGAGATCATGTAAGTAATGTGCTTGGATTCTATTTCCTTTAGCTATCTGAAGGGCAGAAAACCAAGACTAATCACCATAACCATCTTCGTGATACATAAATCAGATGCTGAAAGCATTCATTTTGGAGAGTTGTGTTCCTGCCTTTCTTGATTTCAGCCACCCTTGAGGAGACACAAAGCACATCTTAAACGGAGCAACCTAGGGCTATTCAAAAAATGTAAAATCCCTAACAGCCATTAACTGAGCACAGAGACACATTTCCTCCTTCCAATATGGCAAGCAAACCAGAAATCAGGAATGAATTAACACATTAGGAATGACCTCAAGCATCTGTGGCTCATAGTAAATGCTATCCAGAGTAAGAGGCTGCTTAATAGGGCCATCTGCTTCCAAACAACCATGGAATTTGGAATTCTGTTCTGCAAACGTGGATATCTACAAGCCTTTTCCTCCCATTAAAGTTCTCTCAAAATATTATTAAAATCAAGGAAGGGACTTTTTCCACTGGACTTGTAGTAGGAAGGAGTCCGTCTCCGTGAAGGATGCCAGTCTTTGAGAAATTCAGAATCTCTTCTCAGTCTGCGTCACTGACCTGTAATAAAGAATTTGATTTGATTTCAGAATGTCTCCTTTCCCAGAAGAAATTTGCAAGAAAAGAAAAGAAAAAAATCAACTGTCAAATACTAATGGATGGGGGGGGGGGACAATTGTTCATTTTTATTGTTTTTTGAACTACTCACCTTTGCAAGTTTATCAAGCTCAGTTTCTCTAAATTACTCCATTACGCATAGCTAATCCTACTTTAAAGTTCACAAAAAGGTATCTTTGTGAATATTTCATTTGCAATTTTGCTTTATGTGGCTTGGGTATTTTACAAAAAAAAAAATACCTAATGTGTAATTTTCTTTTCATGAAAACATGCATTTCTGTGCAGACCTTTTCCTAATATATGTTTGTTTGTTTCTATTTTTAATGACAAACTATATTGTAAAGTTTGTAAAAGAGTGATTTTCAATAGTTAGCTAACCTTCAGTTCACGTGTAGGTTCAACAGTAAAAGAATTAGTCAGGTTTGCATTTAAAGGAGAACTAATTAGATTTCATCTTAGTCTCATCTGCTTATATTTCTATTTTTTATTTTATCTGATATCTAAGAGAGGTAAGTAGCTTTTTCCACAAATGAGCCAGACTGTAACTCCATTATCAAAAGAGAACAAAATGAGGCTAAATGGGAAATTGTGCTTGAGAATATGAAACACTCCTATTTCATTGTGTACCTTTTGTCGGTACCTTTTAAGATAAGTGTCCAATGTTAATTCGTTCTATTTAAAACAACAATAAAACATCACTACTTATGTTTCCAAAGGTTGCAATTTTTTTTTGCAAAATAGTAACTTTATATTTTCTCCCATAAACTGCTCCCCCAAAGTGATAAAGGGTTGCTACATCATCTTCTCACTTTCCCGATTTCATTTATTTATTACACTTTTATTCTGCCTTTATTGTTTTAATAAATAGGGTGGAAAACATATATAATAGTCCTCCTTCCTCTTATTTTCCCCATAACAACAACCCTGTGAAGTGGATTGGGCTGAGAGAATGTGACTGGCCCAAGGTCACCCAGCCAGGTTTCATGCCTAAAAATGTTACTAAAGAGTTACTATTCACAAGTAACTCTCAGACTATCTGCATAAAATTGGATGTGATCCATCCCAATCATATACAATTGTGTCTGAATATTGCCTAATTTTCATCCCCCCCAAAATAAAGTTGCAGCACTTTTGTAATAGTGTTATACAGTAGTTGTATTTAAATGAGGCCCTTCACCTATATATTTGAAATTGGAAAGTCTTCATTTCCTTATAATTTTCAAATGTCCATGCCAATTTAATCCTATTTTCTGCTTTATTCCCTAGTCAATTGGAGACAGACATTATGGCTCAGAAGAAATGCCTGTGTGAATTGGGCAACATTGATCTACTTGTGGTAAAGCATGCATACTCCTAATTAAAATATTAATCCAAGCACTTTCTCCCACATTCCTTATAAATTATCCAACGGAATTGAAAATATGTCTTCTGGAATGATGTAAGAGACAGTATATATTAATTTCCCAATAAATCTGCACATAGACTGCGTTCGGTGAAAAACTCGATGCTATGTCTAGGAAACACTGAATAATTGGTAAATATTGTTTTTTTATATGATATAACTTCTCTTGAATGTTTATGTTAGATATAATCTCTTCTGTTTTATTACTTATTTTATTTAGTACTCTCTACTCTAGCCGCCATCTGACTTTGAAATGTTTTCAAACTAAAGAAAAGTAATTATTCTGGATGGTGTTGGAGAAGACTCTTGAAAGTCCCTTGGACTGCAAGGAGATTGAATCAGTCAATCCTAAAGGAAGTCAAACCTGACAGATATTTGGACGGACAGATACTGAAGCTGAAGCTCAAATGCTTTGGCCACCTAATGAGAAGAGAGAATTCATTGGAAAAGACCCTAATGTTGGGAAAGACGGAAGGCAAAAGGAGAAGGGGATGGCAGAGGATGATTAGATAGTGTCATCAATGCAATTGACATGAATTTGGGCAAATTCTGGAAGCCAGTGGAGGATAGGAGGGCCTGGCGTGCTATGGTCCATAGGGTCATAAGAGTTGGACATGACTTAGTGACAGAACAACAACAACAAGGAAGGATAAGCCTTCAGTAGCTTTTCTAAGTCTCTAGAATCCCTACAAATGTTTTGGAATAAAACTCCCTCATCTCAAACTATTGGACATGATGCTCTGTGTTGGATGGAGTTCAACAACATCTACAGGGACCCAGACTGGAGAAGGGGAGTTGGGAAAAGTCATACACAACTTAACGACTGAACAATAACCACAATAACAACCTTACCCTGGAATTACTGGATATATGTAATTCAGGATTTTGGGTTTGGGACCTGGGGTTCAATATGTCCCAGGCAGGGAACTCTGACAAGGCATACATAATACCTCACACTTTGGAACATATAATGGCTGGGCAGCATCAATTTAATCAAACACTGAGCAAGATGGGCCATCTGGTTGCATTTACGGGATAAAGTCTTTTCTAAAAACCATTAACTGTAATTGAAACTCAGTCAGAACAGAACAAAAACAAACGATCGTTGTAATTTTTTTTGTACCCGGAATGGTACAAAATATTAAATGGGCTGTTATTCTGTTGCAGTTGTGGCACCACACATCTATTTGCCATTATCGTAACAGAAAGCAGTATTAGCATCAGCACCAGATGGATACCCTGCCAATATGAAATCTTTCTCCTCTTTGCTTGCCTGCTTCCAGTGATGCAAAATTACCAGACACAAAACAGAATGGGACTTTAACATGTAAATGTTTTGCAGACTCACAAAGGAGGCTGTATTCAAAATGGCTCAGTATTCACAGATGTTGATGATCATCTCCAATGATATTTTTTACATTGGAAGTAACAGCATAATTACAGTTGAGGCTGGTAGTCAACATATAAAAGATACCATGCTGTCTCTAACTCGAAAATTGGAAAGCAATATGGGCATAGGCTAGAGCTTCATAAGAAGTTTATCCTACTCATTAGAAGGAGATCCAACCTAGAATTAAGGAGAAATTTCCTGTCAGTGAGAACAATTAATCACTGGAACGGCTTGCCTCCAGAAGTTGTGGGTGCTTCATGACTGGAGGTCTTTAAAAAGAGATTGGACAACTGTTTGTCTGAAAAGGTATAGGATTTCTTGACTTGGGCAGGGAGTTAGACTAGAAGACTTTCAAGGTCCCTTCCAGCCCTAGAATTATATATATATAAGTGTAATCCAAATAAGTGTAATCCAAATAAGTGTAATCCAAATAAGTGTAATCCAAATAAGTGTAATCCAAAGAAAATTTGAAGAGGGTTTCTCATCTCCTTTGCAGGAAACGTTTTGGAGATATATATATATATATCCAATCCAAAACGTTTCCTGCAAAGGAGATGAGAAACCCTCTTCAAATTTTCTTTGGATTACACTTATTTGGAATATTCTGAAGTTGGAAGGGATATTTAGCTTTTGAATCCAATCCCCTGCTTAGTGAAGGAATACATACTGAAGTATCATCAACAGATGGCTTTGCAATTTCCACTCAAACACCACTTCTCTTGGAAACGGGTTCCATCATCCAATTAAGGCTCAAAGAATCAAGACCACATGTTAAGTTCTAGTCAAGCTGATTGATTGCTCAGGCCTATACACAATAATCTAGTCAATGAACGGTCAGCACTAAATTGCTGCTAGATAAGGATTAATGGAATTCAACAGAGGTTGGATTTGGAGTGCTTGTGAGTAATGATTCTAGGCTGATTACTCTCTTGACCTCACCCCCAGGCTCTGCCTGTTCTTCTACATTTATCCAGGATATGGGTGGGCTCCTTTGGCCATGTTCAAGTGGAGGCTGGATAGCCATCTCATGTAGATTATTTGATTGATTGATTGATCAATTGATTGTGTATCAACAAGTTGTTTACAACTCCTAGCAGCCAAATAGATAGTTTTTCACCCTGACGATCTATCCCAGCAGAAAAGAATGTTTATATCTCAGGCTTGAAATTTCAACCCTATCTATAACAAAATAACATGGATGGAAGGGACCTTGGAGGTCTTCCAACCCCCTGCTCAGGCAGGAGAGCATATCATTCTACACAAATGGCTGTCCAATCTCTTCTTTAAAACTTCCAGTGATGGAGCATCCACAACTTCTGGAGATAAACCATTCCACTGGTTTATTGTTCTCACTGTCAGGAGATTTCTCCTATGTTTAGGTTGCTTCTCTCCTTGATTAGTTTCCATTCCATTGCTTCTTGTCCTGCCTTCAGGTGCTTTGGAGAATTGGTTGAGTCCCTCTTCTTTGTGGCAGACCTTTAGATGTTGGAATACTGCTATCATGTCATCCCTAGTTCTTCTTTTCCCAAGCCTGTTCTTTGGGGAAAGATTATCTTCATCACTCCTGTAACTGCATCCAGTCACTTTGCTGCTCCTCATCTTCTTCTTGGAATAGAAATTTCCTTTTCAAACTCCAGGCATTCCATTCCTTCCTTCACTTTTATTATTCAACACATTCTCAAACATTGAACTCTCCGCTCAGTCACCAAGTCTGCTTAGCACCCATTGTGTGTCTCAGGTTTCTTTAGGTTTCATCACTACCCCCACCCATTAAGATTTTTTTTTCTTAAAACATTTCCTTCTAATTGCAAAAACTTTTGAATTCCTCCAAGTTTAGTGCAACCTACTATTTGTACATAGATGATGCACCATAGGCTATAAAGCAAGGGCATTTTCCATACTCTATAACCGTGCAATAATTTAGAACATGCTCATAAGAGGAGCATAATAAGAACCCTGGTGGATCAAACCAAAAAGCCATTCTTTTCCAGCTTTTTATGCCACCCATTGTCCAACTATTTTCAGCCAAAAAACCCCAACCCTTCATTAGCATCACATAAGAGTAAAAGCTCTCTTCCCAGAAGTTAGAATATTGAAACATGTGCTACATGATTGAAGAGACACTAGATAGTTGTCTAGTGTGGTATGACTTGATGAACCACTTCACTGCTTGGAGACAATGTAATTCTCATCAAGTGTCAGGGATCAGTTAAGACAACAACAACAACAACAACAACAACAACAACAACAACAATAATAATAATAATAATAATAATAATAATAATAATAATAATAATAATAATAATAATAATAATAATAATAATAATAATAATAATAATATAATAAATAAATAATAATAATAATAATAATGGAAGGGATCTTGGAGGTCATCGAGTCCAACCCCCTGCTCAGGCAGGAAACCCTATACCATTTCAGACAAATGGCTGTCCAGTCTCTTCTTAAAAACTTCCAGTGTTGGAGCATTCACCGCTTCTGGAGGCAGGTTGTTCCACTGGTTAATTGTTCTAACTGTCAGGAAGTTTCTCCTCAGTTCCAGTTGCTTCTCTCCTTGACTAGTTTCCATCCATTACTTCTTGTCCTGCCCTCAGGCGCCTTGGAGAATAGCTTGACTCCCTCTTCTTTGTGCAACCCCTGAGATATTGGAATACTGCTATCATGTCACCCCTAGTCCTTCTTTTCATTAAACTAGACATACCCAATTCCAGCAACCGTTCCTGATATGCTTTAGCCTCCAGTCCCCTAATCATCTTTGTTGCCCTTCTCTGCACTCTTTCTAGAGTCTCAACATCTTTTTTACATCATGGTGACCAAAACTGGATGCAGTATTCCAAGTGTGGCCTTACCAAGGCATTGTAAAGTGGTATTAATACTTCACGTGATCTTGATTCTATCCCTCTGTTAATGCAGCCCAGCACTGTGTTGGCTTTTTTGGCAGCTGCAGCACACTGCTGGCTCATATTTATTCCAACAGCTCAAATAAACAATAAAAATTAGTTATTTTTTTTCCAAAGCTCGTTTCCCCGAGTATTCGAATGCTGCTTTCTCAAGGGAGGGAAATAGTTTCTAAAAGCTTTTCACAGGGAAGTAAATAAGATATCAAGAGGGAAGGAAAGGTCTCACCCGGATCTTCCACGGTGGTTCTTTTTGCTTAGATGTTGCTGTGACTTTCGGCTGGAGCAGCTAAGTGATCGGCCATGTTACTGGCCGATCTTTTCCCCGTCAGCCCAAAGGTGATTTCTCGGATCGCAGAGGGAGCTGTCGCTCCCTCCGCGATCAGACGAGTGTCCTCCTCCACGGTGGTCGCCTCTCCGGGGCGATTTTCGACCCTGTCCAGGGTCTACCGGCGGGAGAAAACTGGTCGGCAAAGAGAACATACTCTTTGCATGACCGCAGGCGCTGCAACCAGAACCAGAAGTCGATTCTATCCCTCTGTTAATGCAGCCCAGCACTGTGTTGGCTTTTTTGGCAGCTGCAGCACACTGCTGGCTCATATTTAAGCGATTGTCCACTAGGACTCCAAGATCCCTCTCACAGTTACTACTATTGAGCAAGGTACCCCCTATACTATACCTGTACATTTGGTTTTTCTAGATTCCTTGATAGAGGAAGAATGCAGAAAATATAAACAAGCATGTGTCACAAACAGTTATGAGGGTTACTTTTAAGAGGAACCTAAGTCTTCTCTTCAAAGAGATCTTGTTGAAGAGAGCCCAAAAGCTGACATTAAATCAAGATCGCTCTCTTGAACAGTATTAACTGTTTTTGATGACTACCATTTTCTCAAATTCAGCAAAGAGAGAAGTTTTAGCCACATTTATCCTTGACTCCAAAGAGTGAGAAGGTATTGCAATGCTCCATACTAAGGTACAATACAACCCAGCTCCTAGAGCCTTGATTTGGGGGGGGGGAAGCCTGTGTAAAAGCTTCACTTTTGTGAATGATTGTGCAGGATTCATAGACCAATCTTCCATTAATTTGTCCAGTGTTTTTTTAAAAAAGAAACAATTAAATTGGTGACCATTACTCTACCCGGTGTTTACTCTTTCATTGACTCTATCTAGTTTAACTGTGTGCATTTTTGTAAAAAGATTACTTCCATTGATCCTGAATCTCCCTATATATAATTTCAAGGGGCCACAGTGGCTCACATGATTAGAACAATGAGTCAGAAGACCATTGAGAGGTCGACATCTCAGCAATTTGAAACCCAAGAGCATGAGCTGTGTGATGGGATGAGTTCCTGTCAATTTGTCCCAGCTCCTGCCAACCTACCAGTTTGAAAGCATGCAAATGCAAGTAGATAAATAGGTACCACTCCTGTGGGAAAATAACATGAAAGGAACCCCCTCAGGCATCCCCAGGATAATTGTGATGTCACCAGCTAATCCTTTCAACCCAGAAGCACCTTGGTAGCAGTATCAGTGTGTATGCAGTATGTATGGGCCTTATTTTTAACTTTTTGTGTCAAATTTTGCTATGTTCCCATTTTCACATAATTTTATTCCTGCCTATCATTTTGACCATTTCCTGAGTTTGCTCCAGGCTAAAAAAAGCTCCAAATGCTGTAGCCTTTCTTTGTAGCCAAGCTGCTCTGAAGTGCCAGTAATTCTAATTTTCATTTTCTGAACCCTATCCAACTCTACAATATTTTTTTGGAACTGTGATGGCCAGAATGGTACTCATATTTCAAGTTTGATTTCACAAAAGATTTATATAACACAACTACACTGGCAGTTTTATTTTCACCCCTTTGTCTAATTATTTCAAGCATAAAATTCCCCACATGCTGAGCTCATATTTTCACTAAAATTTCCACCATTACTCCAGAATCCCTTTCTTGATTTATCATCCTGGGAAACTTCCCTTAATAGCTAAAGATGAAAGCATTGTTCAGGCAATACAAATGCCCAACACAGCACACAAACAGTGATGAGCAGCAGCTCCAACTTCTGTAAGTCATAGCAACATAAATATATTACCTATTTTTCCCTGTGCTGTTTTATTACAATTCATATGGGGAGTTATTTATTTTACCTAAAATTTCCTTGGTCTTAGCTCTCACAATATCTTTATTGGAATCAGAGAACTATTTAGTGATTACATTGGTGCAACAGTCAACTTTTGTTTGGTTTTATTTTATTTATTCATTCATTTATTTGTATCCCACTTTTATTATTTTACAAATTACTCAAGGTGGTGAAAAAATCCAATATACATTCCTCCTCCCATTTTCCTCACAACAACAACCTGTGAGGTGGGTTGGTCTAAGAGAGAGGAACTGGCCTAAGGTCACCCATTGGCTTTCATGGCTAAGACAGGACTGGAATTTATGATTTCCCATTTTCTAGACTTTACCTTTAGACCAAGGGTCTCCACACTTGGCAACTTTAAGACTTATGGACTTCAACTCCCAGAATTCCTCAGCTAGCCATGCTGGCTGGGGAATTCTGGGAGTTGAAGTCCACAGGTTTAAAGTTGCCATGTTTAGAGACCCCTGCTCTAGACCAAACTGGCTCTCTTTTATAGTGGGCTAACTTTCTTGTGACTTAGTGTCAGGACTGCCTCCGTTCAAATCCTAAGAAAGAAACCCCCAACTCCTTTGATTTAGAGAAGAGGTATTTTTATTAAGAAAGAACTGATAGCAGTGAAAGTAAGCAAAATCTGAGGCAAAACTGAGCTCAAGTTACACATAGCAAGTCATCCCAAATCCCTCCCCCCAGGGTCCAGCACAGAGAGTCCAATCAATGTCCAGTAAGATGTTATGGGAAACAGCTTCTCTGCAGGTATTTCTTGCCTCTGGAGTCCCAGGACGGTTGGCCTTGGAGAATTATAAACTAACTAACTTACTCAGCAGTGCCACAGCTTATGAGTAAAATCCTCCCTTCCAATTCCCAGGAGTCACACTTCCCACCCCAAATACCTAAACCTCCCCTCCCTGTTTCTATGGCAGCCAAGAACAAGCAAGCTTCGGAAAAAAATGCTGGAGATCTGGCTGACACTTAGCATGTTATATGTAGTTAACATTTCCAGTTAATTTATATATGTGCTGTAGAAGCCAAGAAAAGGGATTAATTTGAATACTAATTTAAGCGTGTTTCATGAACTCACCCAAAGAAACACAGTACAGTGTCACTAGTTGACATCAGCTTAGATTTTGACATTTCAGATACAACTTCTGAAATGCAAATCTAAATGGGTTTATTCAGTCAGTACACTGAATTGAGTATTCCTATAAAAAGTATGGTCTCATCACTGGATATATTTGAATATGATAGCTCACATTTGATTTCAGCTGGCTTCTTTCTTCTTTTCTGGTTATGCATCAACTATTCAGGAATTATTTCCTCCAGAGGAGAATATTTGTACCTCAGGGTTGAAATGAGGGATCCTTGTTATTCTCTGAGCTTGGTTGTTTTCTTGCAGACATTTCATTACCTAAACTAGGCAACATTATCAATGCTAGTAAGAAGTCCTAGTTACCTAGTTTGGATAATGAAACATCTGCAAGAAAACAACCAAGTTCAGAGAGCACCAAAGACCCTTCCTCAAGGACCCCTCATCATTTCCTCTGTCGATAGATTCTTGCAAGGCTTACTTATTCAAATACCTCAATTTTCTTTTACCATCTGGGTTTACAACTTTCACAAGTCTGAAGGACACACATGGTTTTCTGTGGGTGAGATCGTATTAAAAATGGGTACATTGAAATTAAAGAAAAAGATAAATATGGCCGTTTCAAAACAAAAATGTACCCACCCACTCATATAATTTGAGACACATCCAAATACATTGTATTAATTCATATAGGTATGTTATCACACATACATAAATATGTGTGTTAAATATGTTCATTTTGAATTGTTTTTTTTAAAAAAAAATATAAATAGCACTTCTTTGCATTTCTTTCTCCTTTGCTTCAATCATTGTTCTGTAAGAATATACTGCATGATCAATATTTATATGATACTTTCATATCATAATATATACATTAACATTTTTATGTTAAGCCAGGCACTCTGTTGTCTCTGATTGCTGTAAGATTGTCTGCCTTAGAAGTACAAGGTCTTTGTCTTTAATATCATATTGCAGCTGAGAAATAGCTGACATTTAAATGGAAAACAAATATTTCCTTCCAGAGCTGACACTTCTGGTGCCATCTCTATTAGCATTCTGCAGTGTTAGAATCACCCAACATCTCTAAGTGCATCAATTATCATTTCACACTTCCCATAACTGGTGTATTCTTGTGCAGCTATGCAGAAGTAGTAAATGTAAGACATGAACAGATGGTATGGCATGAATATGTATGTATGGGTAGGTAGGTAGGTAGGTAGGTAAGTAGGGAGGGAGGGAGGGAGGGAGGAGGGAGGAGAGAGAGAGAGAGAGAGAGACAGAGAGACACAGACAGAGACAGAGAGACAGAGAAGAGAGCAGAGCAGAGACGAGAGAGACAGAGACCAGACGAGCCAGATGATGGATGGGATGGATGGATGGATGGATGAGAAGAGAGAGAGAGAGGTAGGCAGCAGCAGGCAGCAGACAGGGCAGGCAGACAGACAACAGACAGACAGACAGACAGACAGACATACATAACTGACAAGTACGACGGACGGACGGACGGACGGACGGACGGACGGGAACGGACGTTGGATGGATGGATGGGATGGATGGATGGATGATAGATAGAAGATAGATAGATAGATGATAGATATAGATAGATAGATAGATAGATAGATAGATAGATAGATAGATAGATATAGGTATAGATAGATAGATAGATAGATAGATAGATGATAGAAGATAATAGATAGATAATAGATAGATAGATAGATAGATGAGGTAGGTGTATAGATAGAGGTAGGTAGGGTAGGTAGATAATAGATAGATAGGAGTAAGATAGATCAGATAGATATGATGGAATGATCGATAGATGATGATGATAGATAGATAGATGATGATAGATAGATATAAGATAGATCGATAGATAGATAGATAGATAGATCGATAGATGGATCTATAGAGATAGCTGGATGGATGGATGGATGGATGGATGGATGATGGATGATGATGGATATGGATGATCTATCATGATTGCTAGTGGTAGATAGAGTAATATAGATCTATAGATGATAGAGTATAGATAGATATCTATACTATATTGATCGGCATAGCTGATGATCTAGATCGATCGATAGATAGATACTGGATGTGGATGGATGGATGGATGGATGGATGGATGGGATGGATGGATGTGGCTGGATGCGATGGATGATGCTGGCTGTAGATAGATCGATAGATATAGATAGATAGATAGATAGATAGATAGATAGATAGATAGATAGATAGATAGATAGATAGATAGATAGATAGATAGATAGATAGATAGATAGATAGATAGATAGATAGATAGATAGATAGATAGATTAGGCAGGCAGGCATGGATATATGAATATGAATATGGATATATATACATACATACATACACATGTGCATACTATGATCTAATTCAGAGGTTTCTGTTGCATTTCACAAACTCTGATCATCAGGACCCATAGCAAACAATAGTTAGTTAATAGTTATCCATTTGGGAGGTCTCAAACATCTGGAGTTCCCCAAATTGCTCAGTCTTGATCTTATCCTAGATCGTGTCCTTTTCTACCCTTATAATGTCCCTTATAAAACTATACCAGACACACAGAGATGCACAAATGTATCAACAAAAGAACAGTAATTGTTCCTTTTGTGGTTAAGATTTACGCCAATGTTTACTTTAAAGATTTTTAACAGAGAAAATATATTAAAACTGACAAGAGTTAGCTCTAATTCTGATGACTATGCTAAAAATTAACAGTTGTATTGTCCAAGTAAATTGAATTTGAGCAACCTGGATCTTTGGGGCAGCTCAAAAGTTAAGGAAATGGTCGATGTGGTTTAATTTAGCAAATAATAGAGATGGTATGTATTTTAATATATGGTTTATTGATCTTGTCCCTTTCTTTTTATTCTGGGAAAAGATATATTGATTTCAAATCTATATCTTCCATAGAGTTCCACAGACACATACATAAGCTTTTTATTTCAAAAACTGTTTAGTTGCTTATTGATATGGCTGCTACAGTGCCCATCAGGAACAACAAATGCTCTCTATAGTAAAACAAATATGTTTTTTATTAACCTGTATAATATATATCCTACTGAAAGCAATGTTCAGGAAGAACACAGATTAGATTTTCACCAATGAAATAAAGTTTAGCTGTCTGGCTTTATGGTCATTAAGCCTTAAAGTAAATCAGAATAAAGTTGTATTATTCTTACAGCCAGATTACAGAAGCGAAGGATTGATCACATTTTCTCTTTAGACTCAGAGGAAGAAGGCCAGCATCCATGAAGATATCCAACATGATACTTCTCCCTTTCAGCTAAAAACTAAACTAAAATGGGGCATAATAAGTTGCCTTGAACTGAGAAGAGTTAAGGATTTAAAAGATCCTCAATTCTCTCTAGTCACTTCTGGATGTGCTTTATTGGAATAACTATTCTCCTCCTAAAATTATAGACCAGCCATGAAACCCTGCTGTAGCTGTTCAAGCTTCACTGCCTTCACACAATCTCAACCTCCTTGGTTTCTGATTTACTACCTACAGATAGTCCTCAACTTACAGTCACATTTGGGACCACAATTTACATTGCTAAGCAAGGTGGATGTTAAGCAAGCTGCACCTCATTCTATGATTCTTTTGGCCATGGTTGTTAAGCAAATCACTGCAGTGAATTTGGCTTACCTGGTTGACTTTGCTTGTCAGAAGCTGTCCAATGGCAATCACGTGTACCCAGGATGCTGCAATTACATTCCAGTGGCCAAGCACTCAAATTTTGAGCATGTGACCATGGAAATCTAGCAATGGTCATAAGTTCAAGTACAGGTAGTAAGTCACTTTTTTCAGTGCCATTGTAACTTCAAATGGTCACTAAATGAATGGTTGTAAGCCAAGGACTGCCTATATATCACAAAACTACAATTCTTGTTTGATATTCATTCAGCTGATCAGTTAGCATACAGGTAGTCCTTTGACATATGACCACACCTGAGCCCAAAATTTACATTGCTAAGCAAGACAGTTGTTAAGTGAGTTTTGTCCCATTTTAAGATCTTTCTTGCCATACTTGTTAAGTGAATCATTCTAGTTGTTCAGTTAATAACACAGTTGTTAAGTGAATCTGGCTTCCCCATTGACTTTGCTTGTCGAAGGGGGATCACATGATGCCGGGACACCGCAACCATCCTAAATATGAGTCAGTTGCCAAGCATCTGAATTTTTGATCAAGTGACCATGGAGATGCTGCAATGGTCATAAGTGTGAAAAATGGTCATGTTTTTTCCCCAGTGCTTTTGTAACTGCGAACAGTCACTAAATGAACTGTTGAAAGTCGAGGACTACCTATATTCACCGCCTTTGATAGTTTTGATGTAACCAACTTGTGACTCTGAAAATGCTTCCCCATTCTAGGATGCAGGTCCAGATAAGGTTGATCTGTCTATACCAGTTCATTTTGGCATAACGTGGGAGATAGCATGAGAAATAGCAGAGTTGTGCTCTCTAAAGGAGTATGAGACAGTAACAATTGCCAGCATAAAACACGGGAATTGCTAAACGGGTTCAAATGGTGGATGATTACATTGGGAGTAATTAGAATGTTTCTGTGTAGTACAAATTATTGTCCTGGGAGTAGAACCGGATGTAATTACTTTGGGAAAAAATTGCAAAGGATAAATGCATCTGCAACGACAGTTCTTTGTGAAATTTCCAAGAAAAGCTTATTTGTAATTCCAGAAAGAAGGTTGTGGGAAAATAATGAGCGGCTTTAATTGCCAAGGAAGAATGGTTACGATAAAAAATAGGTTGATCTAAGAGAAACGGCTGCGAGGTGCTCATTGGTATTTTCTTAAAGAGAAAAGAATAAGACGAAAGACACTGGAGATGAAGCGTGTTGCATCCTGCAACTTTAATCATCACAGCAGGAAACCCAAAAAGGAAATCTAATGAACCAGCCTTGCAAGAGAAATTTCTTAATATTTGGGAGAAGAAAAATGGGGGGATTTTTGCAAAAACAACTTGTCAGTTACAAAATGTGCTTGAGCAAATCGTATGGAAGAATATATCAAGGAGATTTATGGAAACAGTAATTATGCAAATAGAAAGAAAGATTTCAAATATATTAGTTGAAAGGTTCAATATATTATGGATAGAATAGAAAGTGAATCAATTTGGGTAGTTTTTTTTTAAATCTTCTGGTTTTTTGTTTTTATTCTTAAAATAACTGTAGGTATCTTCTAAACTGATAACTGGGCTCAGAGTGATTGGCCCAGGATCACCCAGTTGGCTTCACGGCCTATGGAACTCATAGTCTCTTGCCTTCTAGCCTGATGTCTTAATCGCTGTTCCCAAACACTGGACATTTTGTTTCCATTTAATTTTTAATTATAATTGTTTTATAATTATAAGAATAATTTTGCCTTTTTCTTTTGCTCCCTCCATGGTTTTATAAGCAATATCTCCCTTGCTTGAAGAATTATAATTAGAAAGCAATTTTGGAAAGGGCTCTAAGGGCCATGTACATGAATTGAGGGGTCAAACTGGACCACCCAAGGGAGAGTTTTGTACCTCAGATATTTTCCTTTCAGAGGATGAAAGATAAGAGAAGAGCTGTAACTCAGGAATAGCTTGGCTTTTCTACCTGGGGTTGAAAAAGTCTCCCTTACAGCTTAAAGCAGATTAAAATAGGGCGGGGAGCTTGCAAACTGCAGGCAATGGTAGCACTCTTTATTATTTTATTTTATTTTATTTTATTTTATTTTATTTTATTTTATTTTATTTTATTTTATTTTATTATTTTATTTTATTTTATTTTATTTTATTTTATTTTATTTTATTTTATTTTATTTTATTTTATTATTTTATTTTATTTTATTTTATTTTATTTTATTTATTTTATTTATTTTATTATTTTATTATTTTATTTTATTTTATTTTATTTTATTTTATTTTATTTTATTTTATTTTATTTTATTTTATTTTATTTTATTTTATTTTATTTTATTTTATTTTATTTTATTTTATTTTATTTTATTTTATTTTATTTTATTTTATTTTATTTTATTTATTTTATTTTATTATTTTATAATTTATATGTCACCCATCTCACTGTCCAAAGTTATTTTGGGCAGCTTACGGTTCAATAGAACCATAAATATAAGAACATTAAAATTAATAAGAATCAAATAAAAAACTAAACTAAGAGGGCAAACAGTACAGAGATGGAACCTTGTGCACCAGCCATCTCCAACATGGAGTGGTCTCACTGGGACTTCAAGCCAACCAGCAGAGTCCAGTTTTAAGGCCCTTCCAAAATATACTCTCACTTTGAGCAGCCATGAATAGTGTGATTTGCAATCTTAAAACATCTTGAGGACGCTTAAATTTTCACATTAACGTACAGTAGATCTCAATATCGTTGGGTATCGTATCTAATTCTGTGAATTCAATGGTAGGCATTTTAACATACCTCTACATAAGCATGTTTATGCATGCAGTAAGTCTGAATGTTCTGCGGATAAATAAATAGACCCAATTAAGTGCTCCAACAGAGCTCAAAAAAGTGCATTTACAACAAGAAATTCACATTCCTTGAACAAATATTTAAGATTCAGTTGTGGACCTGGAAGTTATTACTGAAATCTGAACAAGTACAAATACTTGTTTTAAAAATAGAAGAAAACTTTATTAGTCTACCACAAGTATTGAACATTTGACTTTCGTTGATGCTCTGGTCTTAACTCGGTGCTTAACAACTGCTGGGTTTAATCCATATCCTGTGCTTAAATACACAAGCAAGCAACCTATAATAGAACAGGCAGCTAGGTTTCAAGAAGCAATGTTTGCTTATGTCTTATTCTTTGACCCAGGATTATCTATTCTAGCTGGAGCTACCACAACTGGGCTGAAAAAATCCATTTGACCATGAGATAGCAAAACAGAACAGAATAAGAGTTGGAAGGGACCTTGGAGGTCTTCTAGTCCAACCCCTGCTCAAGCAGGAGACCCTGAACAGACAAGTGGCTGTTCAATCTCTTCTTAAAAGCTTACAGTGATGGCCACCCACAAATTCTGAAGGCAAGCCATTCCATTGATTGATTGTTCTCACTGTCAAGAAAGTTCTCCTTAGTTCTAGGTTGCTTCTCTTTAGTTTCCATCCATTGTTTCTTGCCTTGCCTTGTGGTGCTTTGGAAAATAGGTTGATGCCCTCTTCTATGTGGCAGTCTCTCAAATATTAGAACACTACTATCCTGTCACCCCTAGTCTTTCTTTTCCCTAGACTAGCCATACCCAATTCCTAAAATGGTTCTTCATATGTTTTAGCAAAGAGTTATAGAAAATTGTACCTAATTTCTGCCATCTAGTAGTCATCTAGGTTTTCACAGTCCAAGCATGGTAGACCCAATATTTCTATGACCCACAAAAAGAACTTTCTAACACTTGTTAACTTAAGTATAAACAATATGGGTGAGAGATGTATTTTTCAAAAAATGCTTAAGAGTTAATTTGGTTGCTGGGAAAAAACAATCCAATTTACAACTGACTTCTCTTCTATTTAGTTATCTAACTATACCACTACACAAACGTCTGTAGGGATGGTTAAGTGGGAAAACAGATCTAAAAATTATGTAATTTGCAGTAAAAATGTCTGGGAAAAGCAAGAGAACAAGGCTGTCTTCTATTTCTAATTTCTTTGGATTACATAGATAATTTTAATTTTAATTTTTCCCTCAGGAATTTTCAGTAGCTAAAAAATTATTATGTCTTTGAAAATGATCTTGTCAGTCAACGCACTTATGAAAATATTACAATGAACAATGAAGTTGGACAAAATGGCTTATTTAGGAATTTTCATTTCCTTATTTTTATTTCAAGAGTATGCCCAATACACCCTTGCATTTAAATTGTAGATATATTCTTTAATCTCACAGTTCACCTCGCTAACAAGACCCCCTAGGACTTTAAAAGTTTACTAGTCCCAATCATTTGTAACAGTGTCTTGATGAAGTGAGCTATAATTGCCCTCCCATCAATACTGTATAATTTCAATAGAGCTCCTGAGACAAGAACATTTCCCCCCATCTCAAAATTATAAGATTGGAAAGGACCTAGAAGTCATCTAGACCAAGCCCTGTCCATTCCAGGAATCCTCATATCATCCTTAAGAGATGGTTGTCCATTTTTCTCATGAAAACTTCCCGTGATGGAACACCACAACTTTAGGAGACAGGCACTTCCACTGCTTCATAGCTCTCACAGTCAGAAAATTATTAATTGTTTGAAGTTTGGATCTTTCTCTGATAAGCTTCCACCTACTGATTCTTTTCTTATCCTTCAGTGCTGTGGAGAATAAATCTACATGTTTTGCCCTGGAATTTGGCATAGAGCAGGGGTAGGCAACCTTGGCTCTTTTATGACTCGTGGACTTCAACTCCCAGAATTCCTGAGGAATTCTGGGAGTTGAAGTCCACGAGTCATAAAAGAGCCAAGGTTGCCTATCCCTGGCATAGAGTAACACACACACACCCCAACACTGACAGACAAGCCACTAGAATATAAACTGACAACACACTGCACTCCTTATTAGCACTGATGATGTTACCTAGTTTAGGTAATGAAACGTAAGCAAGAAAACAGCCCCAGCTCAGAGAGCACCAAGGAAACTCAGAGTAAACCCTAATCACCTTTGCATTTAAATTATAGATACATTCTTGTATGTGTCCCATGGTTATTCTAATATATCTTCAACAATATTGGATTTCCCCACCACCACCATTTAAGAGGTATTTAAGAAATTAAGTCTGTCAGATGCATCTCAATTAAAACTGACCTTTGTATGACTGCAAGCATCCATTATTTGAATTTTTCCTATTTATACATCTCAAGATTTATTAAGTGTTTATAACTCAGTAAAGATTGAACTGTAGCATCTTACACTGCCCTTCCTTGCTATTAATAGCTCTGCCCTCTGATCATTGGGGCTCATCAAGATATTTCCCTTTATCCTTGTTCTTATAACTTTGTTTCCTTTATTTTCATTGTCTTGTGTTTAAAAGAATTTGGCATAGTGGTTATGGCATCAGGTGAGAAACTGGGAGACCATGAGTTCTAGACCCCTCTTAGGCATAAAGCGAATGGGGTAACATTAGGCCAAACTGTTTCTCATCCATAGGAAGGAGACAATGGCAAAAAAACTTCCCAAAAAACTTTGCCAAGAAAACTGCAAGAAATACATTTAAAGTCATATCAAAGCACTATGAGGAGAAGGCTGTTACAAGGCTAAAAAAAAGAGACATTTTTGTGTTTTATTTCTCCCAATTTTGAAATGTTTAAATAAAGTGCCTTTGCTTTTTGTTAATTTTACTAACACAACCAAATTGGAAGAAGCCACTAAAATTGAATCCATCTCAGCATGAACAAGCGTGTTATTCTATTAGCATCTCTAAACATTTTTCACCTTTAAATTTGCCTTTAAATGTATGCATTTGGAAAAGTTGAACATAAGGTAACAGAATAATAGGATATCAGAGTTGGAAGGGACCTTGGAGTTCTCTAGTCCTACTCTTGCTCAAGTAGGAGATCCTATACTGTTCCAGACAAATAGCTGTCCAGTCTCTTCTTAAAAGCCTCCAGATGAAATTTCTGGAGGGAAGCCATTCCACTGGTTAATTGTTAATTGTTGCTTCTCTCCTTGATTAGTTTCCACACATTGTTTCTTGTCTTGCCTTCAGGTGCTTTGGAAAATAGGTTGACCCCTCTTCTTTGGGGCAGCCCCTCAAATATTGCAACACTGCTGTCGTGTCACCCCTAGTTCTTTCTGCTGTCGTGTCACCCCTAGACATACCCAATTCCTGAAATGGTTCTTCATATG
This sequence comes from Azemiops feae, assembly GCA_023970755.1. NCBI lineage: Eukaryota > Metazoa > Chordata > Lepidosauria > Squamata > Viperidae > Azemiops > Azemiops feae. Next base: position 953,054 of record JALGBA010000349.1, on the reverse strand, counting down.
TTTTAGCCTCCAGCCCTCTAATCATAATAATTTCTCTTTTCTGCGATTTTTCCAGAGTCTCTACATTTTTTTATATAATATGGTCACCAAAACTGGATGCAATATTCTAAGTGGGGTCTTACTAAGCCTTTAACAAAGCGGTACTAATATCTCATGTGATCTTGATTCTATCCCTCTGTTAATGCAGCCTAGGGTTGCATTGACTTTTTTGGCTGCTACCGCACACTGCTGGCTCATATTTAAGTGATTGTCCACTAGGACTCCAAGATACATGGAACATGTACATATTAAGAAAAGTTGCATACCAGAACACATGTTTTGTGTGTGATTATAATGAAGATTGCAGCAGAATTTGGAAAGACCAAAGGATTGAGGACACATAATTCTATGGACAGATTCGTTTGGATTTTCTAGATTTTGGCATTTGTTTGCCACTGAATATTATCATAGTTTCATTTCTTAGTTTACAGATCACTCCATATTTCACTCCTCATTTCATTATATCATAAACAAAGTTGTCCACCATGTGATATGCCAGTGTGAGAAAGTAATCATCTCCTTCAATTCAGAAAATAATTGCATCACTTTTAGCAACAGCACAGCAATAGCATTTAGACTTATATATCGTTCTGTAGTGCTTTACAGCACTCTCTGAGCAGTTTACAATGTCAGCATATTGCTCCCAACAATCTGGGTCCTCATTTTACTGACCTTGGAAGGATGGAAGACTGAGTCAACCTTGAGCCAGTCAGGATCGAACTGCTGGCAGTGAGCAGAGTCAGCCTGCAATACTGCATTCTAACCATTGCGCCATCAGGGCTCCTTCTAGCTTCCATACTCGCAATTCAGTGCTTTCTATAATTGCTGATCAGCCTCTCATATTGCAATGTAGGAATTTTGGACATTAAACTTGGTGAATTGCTTTAATTCAGTTTCATCTGAGTGTTTTCTAGCATGAATTTCTCATTTCAGATCAAATGACAACATTGTTCTGAATCTGTTCTGACTTTCACTTGGCCATACTAAGAACAGTGAATTTGTTCTTCATCCATTCTGTTTGTAGATTTATTTGTACATTTGGAATAATTATCTTTCTGGAGGTCCCATTTTTATTTCAGTTGATAGACAGATGGCCTGATATATTTATATTAAAAGCCTTAATACAAAGCAGAATTGATGATGTCCAATTGGCAGCATCCAAATTCATGATATTACCACCTGCATGCTTTATAGTTGGTGTTAGGATCTTACTACAAAATGAAGTATTTGATTTCTGCCAGATATAGTAATATCCATATAGACCACATTGGATTCATTTGTCCATAGAACTCTAAAAATATGGAGGCTTAACCATTTTTTGTTCTTGGTAAACTTGAAGCAAGCATCAATCACCATCTTAGTGAGTCATTATTGCCTCTTTTTTATTTTTTCATGAATTCAATTTTTTCCAAAATCTTTCAGTTGATGGAATCTCAAACATTGATTTTAGCCAAAGCAAAAGAAATCTGAGCATCCCAGAATCCTCTGAGTTCTTATGGACTCCCTGGACAAGTTTATCCTTTGCTCTTGGGAGTGATTGTGACAAAATGGTCATTTTGGGGAGAAGATTCACTATTGTTTCAAATCTTTCCTGTTTCAAGATTTTGTCTGATATTGTGTGTTGATAGAACTGTGATGTTTCCAAAGAGGTCTTCAGGAACGTTCATTCAGTATGGCATAATATGCCTCTAGAATTCCCACGAAGGAATAACGGTAATAACCGTGGTCAAAATTTGTGAGATTTATATGGGGCAGGGCTAAATCAGCTTGGTTTAATGAGGTATTCACATAATTAGTCCTAATTAACCTTTAATCCCCTCAGTTAGAGTGGGGGCATGGCCTTATTTTTTTCACTCTGGCACATCACATGTTGAATGACTTTATTTATGAAACTAAGGAAACAAGCTCCAAACTTTCATAAAGACAAATTCTTTTTCAAAGAATTGAATAATATAACACAAAGCAGAGGCTGATCTATGTCTGGTAATCGTGGAGGAATTTATTAAATTTAATCCTATTTCTAATAGAGGTCAGGGTTTCTGTTGGGTTTTACCCTTTCAAATAATTTTGTTTAAATCCGTTATATTTATCAAGAAATGTGTGGAATTCTTCCTCATTAACAAATTCAATAAATACGGCTTTTCCTAATGTGGAGAGACTATGTTGTTTTGCCTACCAAAATTCCTGCTAAGAGAGAAATGCCTGGCAACAATATAAAAGAGCTGGCAGTCTTAATTCAATGTCATCAACAAGTTTAAATACTCATGGATCCAAGTTGAATCTTTTAATTAGCCTTGGCAGGCAAATTTATCAGTGCCTGAATATGAAGTCTCTCTCAAGTCAAGTTTGATTCCAGAGGACTAAATGGACATGGACATGTTGTTTTCTTGGCAACAATATGGCAGTGATTTTTAAATGCCTTCTTCTGGGACTTTTTTCAACTTCCTCATCTAGTCTGCTGCATAGATTTCACAGTTGGTTTCTTATCCACAGGCTAACCAAGGTCTACACACAGCTTAGCCATCTAAATCAGGCAAAGTCAGTTAGTTTTCTTGAAATCTCAAATTCTAAATGTTGACAAACTCCCACCAATAAATGAACAATGTCTTCAATCATCTAATTTTCAAGTTTAATTCTGAACCCTTGGGCTATGGATCAAAAGAATTGAGTTTCATCTCACAAACCCTTATGCCTTTCAATAAAAATTTGTTGGCCTGAAAAAGCCCTATCAAAAATCCTGGCCTGGCTCTTCTTTTATGATGTCTAAGCCCTTGAGAAACTCTTTGTTTATGCATGAACTATGCATGCCCTAACTTTAGTAGGCAGTTCAACTAGATTGGTGAGACCACAGGTTGAGGAAGCTTCATTTATATCAGCCAAGGAACATAACCCCATTCACTGGGATGGTGAGTTCAGTTTTAATGTTTTCTGTGTATTGCTGGATGATTTACCTCTGAACCTCATGAATCGTTGGCAGATAAAATGTATACAGCATGGAAAGCAATTCCACTTACCTATTAACTGGATAGCAATCTCATCTCCAGATTGTTAAAACAATTGCCCTGATGTACTGCTGAATATGTTTGGTACGTACAGGAACATTTCTTTCACCTTCGCAGTCATTTGCTTTATTTCTCTAGTAGCCTTATTCCCATTTGTATACAGGTCAGGTGCATTAATGTTTGTAATCCAACCTTTTAAACATTGTGGAATTAGGTCGTTTGCTCACTAGCTAATTAGCTTGCATTTTATTTGCTTGCATCTTTCTTGTTGATCTTCAAGAGACTCTAATGGCTTATTCTATTGTTTATTGGGCTATGTAACACCATCTAGCAATCCCCAACATACTTTTCAGATGTCTCAGTAGACAGGTCTTTGCCTGCACCAGCTTCCATTCCATTCAGCATATGGGAGTTGAATGATGAAAGAGAAAAAGCTGAGGGTCACTGGAGAAGAACGACTGTTTCAGTTACATGTAATTAAGTACAAATTCTTTAGGACAAAATTCCACAAAGGTCATACCCAGGTATAAAAGCAGCTAAGGAAATTTGTTGATCCAGTTCTGTGCCTGAAAATAATATGCTTTATTTGCAAAAATTCCCCTGGATAAAGGAAGAATCAAATGTGCATCGGGACTTTCCATCATGTTACTTAGCTTTTCCCAAGATCTTCAAGGTCAACTTGGTTTTGTTGCCCTGGGCTTACTCTACAGGGCTGATTATGTTCCACTGTTTATGGTTAAAAGGATTTTAAGAGCTGCAGAAAAGGGGCTCAAAGACCACATGTAGATAAAGTGGTACAGGTCGCCCACATCGAGTGTACACCAATCTTGTTTGGAAAGAAAACAACTTAAAGTTTTTTAAAAAAATGTGTCAAGGAAGGACTACAGATTTTGAGGACAAGGGAATGTGGTCAAATCAGAAAGTACACATCCCAGCCATTCACAGTCAGATAATAGTGAGATAGGTGACATAGAAGTATAATAAATAAATGAAATAAATTCCCAGACATTATTTCAGTGGATTTTATTTCCTTTTTCAATGTCTCCTACCTAAGCCTAGCTTTAAACCATTAATCTGGTTTTTACTTACCAAAAATTGCCACCAGTGAGAAGAGGATCAGGAATTGCACACACACACACAAACAAACAAAAATGGAAACAGGAGAGAGAAGGCTTTAGTTTCTGCACACAGAAAGAGCCCAAGACTGAGCAATTTATGACCAACAGCCTAGATTTAATTCCCAATTCCATTTTGTCGTCCCAGAGCTTCTGAAGCTTGTGTTGTTGCAGTTTGGCAGAAAATCAATTCTAGTTGGCAGTATAATTTTTGCATGGTGGGAATAAAATAGTTGTTAACATTTTGGAAGGCTTGACATGCTAATTTGGCATTCACAGAGTACCCCATCTCATAAAAACAAAAGCCTATAAAAGCTACAAAAATGGGCTAAAAGATCTAAGTCACCTTTCCCTGCGATATCACGGTGATAATAGCTAAGCTCTGTTCACCTTAAGATTCTCTGAATGTGCCTCAAATCACTATTTTGTGTGAGGTGACAATACTTACCATGAAACCACAGTGAAGGCCGTCTAATTTTAGACAGTAAAGAAAGATTACTCAACCCAGAGATGCTACATTTAATAACAGTGATATGCCAGACAGAATGTGCAGAATGTGCTTGACTAAAATAATATTGAGCCAAAGTCTTTCTTGCATATTCATAATTTGCTATATGTTCTTTAAGTTGAGGAGTCCATTGCAAAATTCAGAGTCATGCTTATTCAAAGGATAATTGTATTTTAGTTCACTTTTTAACCTGAGAAGTGAGAATTGGTTTGCTTGGCCTACAGTTGTGAGCTCTGCCAAACTCTAGATAGTCTAGAAGAAAGCAGGCCCATCTACAGTACATAGACCAGAGCAGAAAATCAACTCCATAGAAAGGCTAAAACTCCTCTAATAACTCTAATAACAGAAACTTGCAAGTCTGACTGCAAACCCCTCTCTCACATCTTATACTTGCAAGTCTGACTGCAAACCCCTCTCTCACATCTTATACCAATGTTTCTCAACTTCAGCATGCTGGTTTGGGAATTCTAGGAGTTGAAGTCCATACATCTTAAGATTGCTGAGGTTGAGAAACACTGTCTTATACTACAATGAATCAGAGCTTGAGCCAGTTCCAAATTTTATCTCATTTCTCTATGTTTTGCCGAGATAATGGTTCTTGCATATGTTTCCATCAAGGTCGTCTACCTTGCTCTCTACAAAGAAATATACTTGGCCATAAGTCCACTAAGGATGAGGGATCCTTGGTACTTTCTGGGCTTGATTGTTGTCTTGCAGACGTTTCATTACCCAAACTAGGTAACATCATCAATGCTGATGAGCACTGATGTTGTTATCTAGTTTAGGTAATGAAACATCTGCAAGAGAACTACCAAAGCTCAGAGAGCACAAAGGACCCCTCATTTCAACCTGATCTACAAATATTCTCCTTTATGGCCCAGGTGTATAGCATTTATAGCCTTTAAAAGAGGATTATACATGCTCCTGGAAGGATCAACCTATTCTCCAAAGCACCTGAAGGCAGGACAAGAAGCAATGGATGGAAACTAATCAAGGAGAGAACCAACCTAAAAATTAGGAGAAATTTCCTGACAGTTAGAACAATTAATCAGTGGAATGACTGTGAATGCTCCAACACTGGAGGTTTTTAAGAAGAGATTAGACAACCATTTGTCTGAAGTGGTATGTTTGAGCAGGGGGTTGGACTAGAAGACCTTCAAGGTCCCTTCCAACTCTGTTGTTCTGTTATTTTGTTTGATGACTAACCATAATGTTTAGTCTTGCTTCCATTAGATGTACTACACCAAACACATGAGAGATGCTTGCTGCTGAATTCTTTCCTGGAGATTTAATTGAAACAAGGAAAGCAAAAAAGGAGATTGGTGGAGAGATGATTGTGTAGTGCCAGGGCGGATGTTCACATGTCTATTTTTCCATCGCTCTTCTTCTCCACCCCTGCATTTTCTCTTAACAATGTTCCAAAAGCAAATCTTTCATGAAATTGTGGCAAGAAAAATTGAGATTTTTTTTTCTTCTACAGAGTGCCAAGCAAAATTATACAATGTCCTGACTTGATACACAGTTATAGATCCCTTTAAACTTTCATTAACTGCATATACATTGAGGAAGAATATTAATTCATATTAAAGATATTGCAGATTGGGAGAGCAAATCTCATTTGCCAGGATGATTAGGTAAATAAAGGCCATGAGGGGTGTGTGTGTGTGTGTGTGTGTGTGTGAGAGAGAGAGAGAGAGAGAGAGAGAGAGAGAGAGATGATTCTTACTTGTAATAAAAGTCACAATGTTGGGTTCTTTTTCTTTATGATCCCATTTTTGTGTGAGAGAAAAATAGAACATAAGGGAATCTATGTGCATTATAGTGCCCACGCTTGCAGGCTTGCTTCAGGCAAATTGCTTTTTCCCCTTTCTTTTTTGTCATCTTTCTTTGTTGCTCTTTCTTTCTCTTTGCCCTTCAAAACAATAATCCCAGTCAGTCAGAAAAGGTCCAAACACACACAGCCTCTCCATAACTCTCTCCCATCCAGAAGAACATCTCTACAGAACTGCCCACCGAATGGCTGGAAAATTCATGTGGGTAATTTTGCTTGTGCCCAACGCATTCCTAGTTAGTCCCTATATCTTGATCAGAGCACTCTTGCACACCAGTCAGTTCATTTAACAAAAATATAACTTGAGGTTTATTCAAGTATAGTGTTAGTATTAGTACCACTTTATAAAACCCTAGTAAGACCATACCTGGAATACTGCAGCCAATTTTGGTCACCATATCACAAAAAATATATCGAGAGTTTGGAAAAAATTCAGAGAAGAGCAACTAAGATGATCAAAGGCCTGGAGACTAAAACATACAAAGAACAGCTACAGGGAGTGGTGGGATTCAGCCGGTTCACACCACTTCGGCAGAACCAGTAGCTAATTTTTTGTTGCACAGGCCCAGAATGGACTTCTGGAAGCGGCATCCACACAGAGAACTGGTTGTTCACATATTTGAATCCCACCACTGGCTGCGGGACTTGGGTCTGGCTAGTCTAAAGAAAGAAGAAATAGGGGAGACATGATAGCAGTATTCCAGTACTTGAGGGGCTGCCACCAAGAAGAGGGGGTCACATTATTCACCAAAGCACCAGAGGGCAGGACAAGAAACAGTGGTTGGAAACTGATCAAAGAGAGAAGCAATCTGGAATTAAGGAGAAACTTCCTGACAGTGAGGACAATCAACCAGTGGAACGGCTTGCCTCCAGAAATCATGGGCGCTCCATCACTGGAGATTTTTAAAAAGAGACTAGACAATCACCTGTCTGAGATGGTAATAGGTCCTCCTGCTTGAGCAGGGGCCTCGACTAGAAGACCTCCAAGGTCCCTTCCAGCTCTATTCTATTCTATTCTATTCTATTCTATTCTATTCTATTCTATTCTATTCTATTCTATTCTATTCTATTCTATTCAGTAAAGATGCTTTTTTTAAATGATCGTTAATTCTGCTGCATGGCATACATCAAAAGAATTTTCCAGAGTGAGCTCAACCTTCATTAAAAGGATCAAACCAACTCACCGAAACCTTTTCTGTGAAGTTAAAATCAGGCTTGCTAATCCATTTTACTTTCTTCCTCCAGGTATATTTTGGCTTTCAGAACAATCTTAGCAAAAGAGATACAGGTTGTCCTTAACTTATAACTTATTCACTTTTTGTGGCTTCAGGCATGTTTGAACTCATTGTCTAAATACCTACGTAGGGCAACTTCTGACATCATTGACCATCCAAGTGTTGATTTTTGGAATTCTGTTGCAAACTTTAGAGCAGGGGTCTCCAACCTTGGCAACTTTAAGACTTGTGGACTTCAATCCCAGAGTTCCCCCGCCAGCATGGCTAGTTGAGGAAATTTGGAAGTTGAACTCCACAAGTCTTAAAGTTGCCAAGATTGGAGACCCCCTGCTTTAGAGAACCTTGGAACTTGTTCTACTGTTGGAAGAGGTCCTATCATCAAGTTTTTCTCCCTAATGTTTAATATGAATTCATTCATTTCCTAATAAATTGAACCATCGGTTTGAGTTCTTTCCCAGCTGTAAGATGTCTTCTTATGATTCTTATGTCTTCTTATGATAATGGGCTTTAAGCCTCTGAATTCTGCAGCAGCACTGAAAATACATTGATTCTTTAACCATGAGACACTTTATCAAAACCAGATTAAATGACTGAATAAATAAGAAAATCCATAAATGGAAAAATGAATAAAAAGACTTAATATCGTTTCATTATTAAGACTAATAATTTATTATAACCACCCAGAGTCCTTTGGAGTGCGATGGCTGTAATAAATCTAAATCATCATCTCATCAAACTTCTTCTAGGCAGAAGTTTGAATACTAACTAATATTTTATATATACCAGGGGTGTCAAACTGCCGGCCCACAGGCCACGCCCACCCCAGCTCCAGCAATGCGAAAAAAGTTGTGATATGGTGAGTTTGACACCCATGATAAATACACTCAAGTTCATGTTGCTTTCTCCTTAAAAATAATTTTGATGACTCAATGCCCAGATCACTTGTTTCTTCTCACCACTAATAACAACATCTAGAAAAAAGCATCCGATATACTAGCACTCTCTTAATTTAAAGTAAACCATAATTATTATACAGGATCTTTTCACTTAACATGAACTCCAGTTTTAACAGAGACAAGAGGTTCTAAATTTAATGAGTAGGATGCCAATATGTTTCTCTGGTTCCTTGCCCCCATTTGATTATTTATTTTCTCTACTGCCTGCACCAAGAGAGGATCTGATGTCTAAAAGTCATATCAGGATTTATGTCAAGCACGAAGAATCAGGACCACACATTTAGTTACCATTAAGCTGATTTATTGTTCATGCCTATACATAAGAATCTAGTCAGTCTAGTTAAGGATCAGCACTAAATTGGCACTATATAAGCATCAGTGGAAATCAAGAGGTGTTGGACTTACAGTAAACCATTTGTGGGAATGTAATGATTCTAGGCTAATTACTGTCTTGACTCTGCCCCAGGTTCTGCCTGTTCCTCTGAAGTTTAACTGTTAATGTACCATGAAAGTCTGTATTGGGGTGAGGATATAAATTCATAATTGCTACTGTATATACCATTCAAGGAACTAATTGATTGTTTTCCTTCTGAGAAGATCATTTCCATTTACATAAAATGTTGATAGATTATTTTATAACAATAACAATAACAGTTGGAAGGGACCTTGGAGGTCTTCTAGTCCAACCCCCTGCTCAGGCAGGAAACCCTATACCATTTCAGACAAATGGTTTTATTTCTGCCTGAAACTGATGCTGATTGATTATCATGGGGCATTATACATTAGGATGTTCTCCCAATCAAGTCTCATTTAAGGGATCAAAGGAAAAACACTACTATGTTATTTTCATAATTCATATCACATCATGTCATTTTATTTTATTTTATATGTATTTTTCTTTTTTCTTGCACTTTTTATTTCTTTCAGTTCTCTTTGAGTTTGTATTACATTGTACAATTATAATCAAAATTCTTACTAAGAATTGCATATAAAATAAAAGATATTCACATCATGTCATTGGGATTTGCCCAGTCTCCTTTCTATCACGTTATTGTCAAATGTGTGCATTTCTGCCTAGTTTATGAATCACTGAACCATAAATGACTTCACTGAAGGCAGCACATTTACATCTGCCAGGCAATATTTTTATGGGTGTGCTATCATCAAGTCCTGAATCAAAGTCAGTCATGTTGTTTGATTGCTGTTGATTTCTTCAGAAGATGGAGAAAGTCCTTCAAAAGATGATTCCAAAGTCTCCTCTTTGGAATCAGGTGGCTACAGCAGTCACCTGAGGTTTATGAGATAGGACAGTGATGGCGAAGCTTTCAGAGACCGAGTGCCCAAAACCCGCCCCCACCCTGCCCCCTCTGCCCCTGCTCCACCCCCACCCCCTGCCCTGCCTGCCTGCAGGGCCACCCACCGCCTCCACAGCCTGCCACAGCAGATCGTCCAGGCGGCCCAGCACCACCATGGCGGCCACACCCTCCGCCTGCACCCTGCAGCATCATCTGCATGCGATGGGGCACAAGGGCAGAGTCTTGTTCCCGCTGCCTGGCTGCCATGTCCTTGGCTGCGCTGCTCTGCGCAGGCCATGCCCAGGGGCGACTCTCCTCCGGGGGGGGCTGCTGGTGAGGAGGGGCCGCAGGGAGAGGTGGGTCTGGGGCAACGGCGAGTGTGCCCACAGAGAGGGCTCTGAGTGCCCCCTCTGGCACGCGTGCCATAGGTTCGCCACCACTGAGATAGGATGTAGGGTGCAGGGACCAAAAGCTAATTATTTTGGATTCATCTTCTGAAGGAATCTGTTTTATTTCCCATTCCCCATCCCTTTAGATTTCCTGCATCATTTTTCCCAAGGTTTTTCCATTCTGATCAGTGACATATATTCCTTATACTGAAAATCTGCCAAATGTTTGAAAGGTCACAAATTCCACGGATCCTTGCTGGGATGTTACAGCCCTTAGCATATGTTCCTTCATGTGCTCGAATTAAGATCTCCTACTTAGGAATGCAATTATTCCTCACTTGTTCCCAAATTACAGTCTCATTCAAGTATACATAAATAATACATTTCATCGAGGCAGAGTACTAATAGTGAATATGCAGCTTGGTGACCAAAATATACCACAATTTTAAAAGGTGGGCGACAAGAAAAGTGAGATGGTCAGAATATATTTTTTTTATGAAAAACATGATTTTCATATATATTTTTACCTGTTCCTATTTTCTATGTGCAATCTGAAAAATAGAAACACAATAGTCTGAATAGTGCTGAAATGAATGGAATTTTGCTAGCATATTTATCTGTCATACATGTTAGAAAATAAGTGATCTTTATGTTAATCAGCAATAATGATTTTCCCTCAATCAGCTTTATCTTAATGTAGTTCTCTCCATTATTAGCAATGGAATCATACCAGTTGACCTGTAATAAAAAGCAATTACATTAGCCACCTAATCACAGCACATTCTGAAATAAAAAAACCTTTCAAGAGAGAATCTATAGAACTTAAGCAAACACCATAAAGCATATTTATTACTTAGCAGGGAAAATCTGTAGCACAGTATGACCACAATAAACAGTGAAATAGAACTGTTCATTTAGGAACAAAAGTCTTCCTGCTGTTGTTTGTTGAGTTGATCTGTGCAGCTGTATGTGAACTCGTGTATGATTAGAACTGTGTTTCTCAATCTTAAAATTGGCTGAGGTATTCTGAGAATTGAAATCCACACATCTTAAAGTTGCTTAGGTTGAGAAACCTTGGATTAAAATGTCTATGGAGATTCTCAGTCATCCAGGTCATGGTTGTACCAAAGGTGCTTTTTCAAAAGGCAACTTCTTTTTCCTTGAAGATGCTCTCCTTCTCATTCAAGAAGCTTCTTCAGGTCTGACTGAATGGTGGAAATGGAAGACTCATCTGGTTGTTAGACTCTTTATGATTAGGGGACTGGAGGCTAAAACATATAAGGAACGGTTGCTGGAATTGGGTATGTCTAGTTTAATGAACAGAAGGACTAGGGGTAATATGATAGCAGTGTTTCAATACCTCAGGGGCTGCCACAAAGAGGAGGGAGTCAAGCTCTTCTCCAAAGCACCTGAAGGAAGGACAAGAAGCAATGGATGGAAACTAACCAAAGAGAGAAGCAACCTAGAACTAAGGAGAAATTTCCTGACAGTCAGAATAATTAATCAGTGGAACAACCTGCCTCCAGAAGCTGTGAATGCTCCAACATTGGAAGTTTTTAAGAAGAGACTGGATAGCCATTTGTCTGAAATGGTATAGGGTTTCCTGCCTGAGCAGGGAGTTGGACTAGATGACCTCCCAGGTCCCTTCCAACTTCATTAGTGTTGTTGTTGTTGTTGCTGTTGCTGCTGCTGTTGTTGTTGTTGTTATTATTATTATCTTTCTGAGAGTTAGTGAGGCCACTTGGAAGTTTATCTATTCCCTGTCACCTGAATAGTGCAAATGGTTGTGGAACTGCTGAAAGGACTGTGTTGTAAACAGGAGATAGGTGGTGTCGTATCCCTCCCCCTCTGTTGATAGTGGGCTGTTCAGTCTTAATGTAGATGGCCTCTTTGACTCCTCTTTCAAACCAGTGGTCGTCTCTGTCCATACCTTAATGTGGACTTTGCTGTCTTCAAAAGAGTGACCTTTGTCTTTCAAATGTGGATGGGTTGCTAAATCTTGTCCTGATGGGTTTGTTCTCCTGTGTTGTGCCATGCATTTGTGAAGTGGTTGTTATATTTCTCCACTGTACAGATCTGTATATGTCTCACTGCATTGTACTGCATATATCACATTGCTTGGGTTAGAAGATCATCTGTGACACATATATTTAATTCTTCCTACTATTCCCCTTTCATCCAACAACATGATTAGAAAACTCTACAAAACAACTGGTATTTGATGACTTTTATATAATATTTCCCTCCAGCTAGATCTGTCAAGCATAATCCGAGGTTAAATGCATTTTCTCCTTGGAAATGTACTTGAATAAATACATCCATATATGGGGGGGGGGAAAGGAGCAGAAGTAAAAAATGTTGCTATCTTCCCCAAAAGATCGGATTCAATCAATTGATTGAGATTTCCTTTTGCCCTCTTTCAGTTGTACCTTTCAGAGACAACACAGTGGAATGATGGGCAGCCAAATGCTGTTTGATAAATTGAAGTAAGTGTCACATTTGCCTTCTCAAGTAAACTGACAGCAGACAGGAGCTGGTGGACGTTTTTGCTTATGATGAAATGATGAAGTCATTTTGTTAAAAGAAATCATGGATGTGTACCCATTTTGGATGGGCAGTGAGAAACTGGGAAAGTAGGTGTTCCCTTTCATAGAAATAAATATGCTCTCTAACAATAACAAAATGTCACCAAAAAACTAATCAAGTTTGTTTGTTTGTTTGTTTGTTTGTTTGTTTGTTTGATTGATTGATTGATTGATTGATTGATTGATTGATTGATTGATTGATTGATTGATTGATTGATTGATTGATTGATTGATTAATTGATTTCTATAGCCACCCATCTCAGCAAATGATTGGTGGTGAAGCAATTCTCCTCCCTGATGTATTAGCTTTCAGCATTTAGGTTAATATAGGATAATATTAGGATAATATGGATTAAACACGATGCAGGTGGTCCTCAGCTTACAATCATTCATTTAGTGATTGTTCAAAGTTACACAGTGCTGAAAAAAAGTGACTTGTGACCGTTTTTCACACTTACCACCGTTGCAGCATCCCCAATGGTTATGGGTTCAAAATCTGGCTGCTTGGCAACTGGCATGAATTTATGACAGTTGCACTGTCCCGTGCTATTTGCAACCTTCCCAGCCAGCTTCTGACAAGCAAAGTCAATGGGGGAAGCCAGATTCACTTATGACGGCATGATTCACTTAACAACTGCAGTGATTCTCTTAATACTTATGGCAAAAAAGGTCGCAAAATGAGGTACAATTCATTTAACAACTGACTTGCTTAGCAATAGAAATTTGAGGCTCATAAGTTAAGGACAACCTGTATCTCTTTTGCTAAGATTGTTCTGAAAGCCAAAATATACCTGGAGGAAGAAAGTAAAATGGATTAGCAAGCCGGATTTTAACTTCACAGAAAAGCTTTTGGCTTGGTCCTTTTAATGAAGGTTGACCTCACTCTGTAAATTCTTTTGATGTATGCCATGCAGCAGAATTAACTATCATTGGTTAATATTTATTATAATTAAATATTAGCAGTTATGTCAGGATCTTGTATTCAGTACACAGTGCAAAGAAAGGATCACACACTATAGCCTGAGTTTTGAGATCTGAAGAAATAGAGAACTTCATAATTCCATAGTAAATTTTGTTTTGTGTTTTTGTTTAGTTTTGTCATTAGACAAGAAGACGTCCAGTTCTTCCGTCTTCTGCATGGGAGACTTTCCCAAAAGAACCATAATGAAGAAGCAGTTCATGCAGTCATTTTCTGAGACTTCAAGGAGCTATATTTGTTACCTTACCTCTTTCTCCTACATTTTTTTTCTTTCTTAAATGTGTTTTGGCTGAAGAGAAACCAGCAACCATCTAAAATCAAATTTTTTCTTCCAGGGGTGCATTTTTGCTTCTTCACAAGCTGTTCACAGCATTCAGCGTACTGGGGAAAGGACATTTTAAAAGCTATTTTTTATTCTTAAAAAAATAGAGAAACAATAAAAAATAGATTACCTTCCCCTGGGGAAAAACAGAAAGAGCAAAGTATAATATATCAGCTTGTTGTGGGATATTGCTGAGCAAATGAAGGAAATCAAGAAAAGCTGTATCCCTTGATAAAGTGAGTGACTCAGCCATTGTATAGATTACACAGTTAAATCAAAATCTGCATGACCATACTGTGATAATTTTCCTGTGTTTTCTTGCTCAGCATGTACAATAAGCGGTACATAATAAGACTGAAGAAAAAGGGAAGAAATGAAACTGGAAAGCATCTGATACAATTTTGAAATCTTCCAGCTTTGTTTCCCTGACTTGTCATTTTCTTGACATCTTCCTAGATAAAGGGCTGATACATGATATTATTTCAAAGATTGCAACACAATTTATTCAAATGCTCATCTAGGATGGCCATAAATCCTAGTTTAAGAGATTATCTAATTTGGACTGACTGATTGACCGACTGAATCTGTTTGAAGGGATGGTTTAAAGAGAAATAAGCCATTTTGGTCTTGTGATTAAGGCACCAGGCTAGAAACCAGGAAATTGCGAGATCAAAGTCTGCTGCAATCTTTGACTGATTGTTGCAGTTTCACTTTCTAAATCAGTGGAAGACTATGAATAGAATTAAGGGTGTCCAATATTCTCATGAATTTAACATCCAAACTGTCTCTAAAAATTCCGAACACTGAATTGAACACTTAAAGAACTTCATACATCAAATCCAAGCAGGGAAGATCATAAAAACTCAATATTGTCAATTTGACCCAGATTCAGAAGGTCACAAAGTGACTGTTGTGATTTTAGGATCCTGGTTGATTCCTGTTCTTTTTCCTTATCCCCTTATCCCCAAATGACTTATCAAAAAACAAAGATACAACACCCAGCTAGGGGTTCAGTTAGCACCAAGTGGAATAATAACATGCAGTGTTGTCAAACCTTCTTGTGCTAGAATTCCAAATAATTAAAATAAAAAATGATGATAAAGGCACCATTGAATGGTTTTCATGCATGGTAAGGGTAAGTATTGCATCTGTGATTAAAGAAACAAATTGTAGATTGCCAGATATCTTGAATAGTAAATTAGGTTCCTTTTATGTTAGTCCATCTGTGAAATGTTCAGGAGGGTACAAGAAGTGCCTCCTAAAATGGCCTTGCTGTGGTTCACTTCCAGAGGCAGTCAGGAAAGAAATAGAGGCTACTGTTTTCATTTTTGGTCTGACAAGGGACAGATCCTTCTATTATTACTACTGTGAGTAGGAATAAAGAATACCTTAGCAAAAGGGGGGGATAAGAAAGAAAGGAATTGCTCAAACAAACAAATAGCACTTGATAAAAAAAACAGAAGAGATATGATTTGAGTGAATGTACAGTTCTAATTTTCTGGAGCTAAACCCCAATCCCTGGAAAATGCTTCTGTCAAGGTATGAAGATTGCTTGTGTTAGGACCGCCATGCTGCTTCTAGCTTGCCTACAGTTGCAAGGGGGGAGGGGAAGGTTTGGAATGCACAGGTGGATTCTATCCAGATGGGAACCAAGGTCACCAAAGAGATGTTGTGACAGAGACGATCTTCTCATAACAACTGCCTGAGGGTTAATTGGACAATGTGACCTGAACTGTCAAAGAGGAGAGGGAAATATTTATTCTTTTAATTATCCTTTTCCCACCATATTGCCAGAGCTGGTTTTCAATTCTTTAGTGCCGGTATGCTGTACCCAATAAAGTTTTGCATTAGAGATCTAAATGACTCTGGTGTATTTACTTTGTTGGGATCCTTAGCCAGAACCTTGACAGCCACAGGAAGTAAATTTTGGGGTGTCCTGGCTCCAGTTAATGAATGCTGTAGATCAGGGGTGTCCAGCCTTGGCAACTTTATGACCTGTAGACTTCAACTCCCATGTTGGCTGGGAAATTCTGGGAGTTGAAGTCCAAGGGTCTTAAAATTGCCAAGGTTGGATACCCCTGCTATAGATATTTCTCTTTCAAATGGAAAGTCAAGGGGTTTCTTTTTTCATGTAAAATTTGTCAGTCCTATGTTCTCTAGCTTGTTTTGCCAACTGTGGTTTTCATCAGCTGTTTATTAAACTCCATATTATATTATTCACTACTTAACATCCTTTCTTTTCTTCTTTTCTTTCTCCTGCTTTTTGATCTCTGGCAGAATGGATGACTAAAGTTCTCCAACATGCAAGTGAAGGCACTGGAAAGAAGCATTCCTTCAAAGTGCTAACATTTTCCTCTTTGAGGCATATTCTGATCAAGGTCACTGAAAGTGGTTTGGAGGTTCACAGTTCATTGGGGAAATCAGCTGCTGGCTTTTGTACAACTGGAGCACCTGTTAAATTGTGCTGGCATCTGTGCAGATTTGATGGCACCAGAAAATTATCATTCTTGACAATGCTTCCCCCCCCCCCCCCCGGTTGATGTGGTCACCTTCTAGGGAATAGATTCAAAAGAGGAGGACTGCTTTACAAGCCAGCCTGACTAAAAGCAAATTCTTACATTTTGAAGGATTTGTTTTCCTTTTTTTCCCTCCCAAAAGGTAGCTGTGATGTTCACAGTTCATGAATGTCCTGTTTATCTCATTGGATTGAGACCAATGTATGCGAAATTAGGCGATAAACCCCTCTTCCTTTTCATCCATCACAGTGCTCCAAAATTCACCAGGTTCTTTGGCCCCATATTTCAGAACAGCGATTATGAAGAACTGCTGTAAGTGAGGCTACTCTTGGCTTGTGGGTATCATGGTCAGAGGAAATCAATGTGACCAAAACTAAATTTGATTTCATTGATAGTTAATTTTGATTAAATTAAATAGTTTTGATTACTCTTTTGTCATGTAACCGATAACTTCTTTCTTGGATCACGTTAAATATTTAGACTACTGCAATCTGCTGAGCATGGAGCTACCCTTGAAGACTATTCAGAAGCTACAGCGGACAGAGAATGCAGCAACATGGAGAGCTCTAGGAGCCCAAGTAACACCATTGTTGGGCAAACTGCACTGGATACTGGATACAATTCAAGGTGTTAGTTCTCACTTCTAAAGTCCTTTATGGTATGGGTTCAGGTTACCTGAGGAACCATCTCACCTCAATGGGATTGACCGACCCCAGAACAGAAGGGACATTCTGTGGACCTATCAGCCAAGGAAATTTGCCTGGTGGGGTCTAGAAGAAGAACCTTTTCTGTGGTGGCTCCCACGCTTTGAAAAATTGTGCCCCTAGAGGTGTTATCTGCTCCCATCCTCTTGGCCTTCTGAAAGGGCCTGAAAACCTGGCTCTGCTAACTCGCTTGGGGCCCCAGTAAGAATATGGAGATGATTACTAGATTGGGAGAAGATCCCACTTCCAACCTTTTTAAGTATTGGTCTCTTTTTGTCTAGTTTTTTTTTGGTTAACTTTTAATGTTGTAATATTTAATTCTTAATGCTTTTAATGTTTTTAATTTGTTTTAGTTTGTTAGTGTGTTAGTTTGTTCTTTCAAGATGTTGTAAGCTGTCCAGAGTCAGTGGGCAGTGGGGAAAATAATAATAATAATAATAATAATAATAATAATAATAATAATAATAATAATAATAATAATAATAATAATAATAATAATAATAATAATAATAATAATAATAATAATAATAATAATAAGAAGAAGAAGAAGAAGAAGAAGAAGAAGAAGAAGAAGTTCAGTTGACTGAGGTTCACGTCTAATGAATAATAATAATAATAATAATAATAATAATAATAATAATAATAATAATAAGAAGAAGAAGAAGAAGAAGAAGAAGAAGAAGAAGAAGAAGAAGAAGAAGAAGAAGAAGAAGAAGAAGAAGAAGAAGAAGAAGAAGAAGAAGTTCAGTTGACTGAGGTTCACGTCTAATGAATAATAATAATAATAATAATAATAATAATAATAATAATAATAATAATAATAATAATAATAATAATAATAATAATAATAATAATAATAATAATAATAATAATAATAATAATAATAATAATAATAATAATAATAATAATAATAATAATATCACTATCTTAAGTTTGGGAGATGTCTCTCTCTCTCTAGCACTGCCCAGCTGTATACTGCTATTGTAAAAATTGTACATTTCTTACATTTGTCTTAGCCATAAGCATGCATGGATTGGAGAAAGATCTTGAAATTCAATACATGTTCAGAATTCACCACTGAGAGGATGGTAGGACAGAGATGATCACAGCTTTTTGTATGGATGCCATTAGGCAGATTCTCTTTGCTATTTTCGTCTTCTTGAATATTGTCCTTTAGTTTTATAAAATTTGCACAAGACATGAAAGCCAGCTCCTTCGAGGCGATTGATTTGCTTTGTCCCATCAAGCATAACATTTTCTATCTCGGAGGTCCTCGATCTAGCTAGCAAATCAGAAAATCATCTAGAAGCTGAACCTGTCTTCCTAATGTCTCTGGGGTCATGAAAATAAAGAGCTGGCTGGTTTCCTCCAGTTATGCCATTATGAAAAAATGATTTTATAAAAAAGGTTAGTTGAGAAAATAAACCAACTCTTTCCATCCGTTCAGACCTCTTGACTTACTCAATCCATTAGGTGATACTGTTGCATCATATCAAAAATGATAGGTCATCCAATTTTCTATAATAATTGTCAAAAAAAACTGTTGGTGGATCACACATACTCACAGCCACGTGTGTTTAAGATTGCATGCATCTAAGACTATAGATTGCAACTAACTATTCTGAGCATATTTATACAAAGGAGAGGGAGGAAATTACTATCATTTTCGTAATGATTTACCATACAGCAATGATAGAATATTTTGCTGATACTTTGGTAGCCAAAACCACTCTTACTGTTAAGTTCCCTGGAATTGCAACCCACGTGGATAAGGCTGTTTTCTGCAAAGAATTTGGGGTTTTTTAAGTGTCATATGCCTACTTTAGGGCTTATACTAAAAGAACCCATCTATTCCTCACTCTAAAAGTATGGGAAATTGTGCCATCAGTTTTTGACCACCGTGATTAAATAGCACTCCAAAAATTGGAATGTGGGGATTGTATACAACCTAGAGATGACCTCTAGCCAGGATTAACTTCCACAATAGGTTAAAACATATCACACAGCTGCCCTTGTAATAGTTTTCTTCATTGGTTGAACTGTGATTTAAATCAGGGGTCTCCAACCTTGACAACTTTATGACTTGTGGACTTCAACTCCCAGAATGTCTCAGCCAGCTATGCTATGCTGACTGAGGAATTCTGGGAGTTGAAGTCCAGAAGTCATAAAGTTGCCATGGTTGGAAACCCCAGATTTAAATTTCGAGTTGATAAAGGGCCATTCGTAATACTCCCAGAAGTCTGACAAATCTTGCTAATTAAATAAATTTTAATAAAATAATAAATAATTTTAAACTGAATTACAAAGGGTTGAAACCTTGGAACTTGATCTGACCACAGAATGAGATTGCTATTAGAAAACTACAAGACATTGCCAAAGTTTTTCAGTAAAAATTTAATCTTCCTTAATTTTCTTTTTTTTTTCTTATACTCATTTCTTGGGACTTCACTTTTTAAAACCTTGCATGGTAGTGGCGGCATTGGGGATGATTCTCATTTGTGTATCTTACCCTCCATTTGGAATGAATGATTTTTTGGGGGGAAAAGGCTTTAAAGTGATTTGACACTCTTGGGACCAGGGTCCGTGGACTTTGGCCTTACATTATCAGAGCAGTTGAAAATTACAAGGGCAGTTGAATTACACCTACACTGGATGTATTGAGAAAGTTAGTCCATCATACTTTCTCAATTGGTAGGCTCATTTACAAATTTGAGAACATTTTATATCCCTTTGGCCTTTTATGTTGTGACTCTTATATTGTATGTCTGCAAGAAAAAAAGGATTTTTATTTTTTTTGCTTAGCTCCTAGGATAATTGCCTTTCAGGAGACAAAGGACTTTAGAGTATTGAGTTATCTTTATAACAGGAAAGGGAGATGAATTGAATCCCCCTCTGTTCCTCCTTTATGATCCAAATTGGCTTTTCCAGAAGAGCATCATCAAAACCAGTAACGTACCATATTTCATATATTCATTTTCAGAACGGTCGTAAACATAACTAGCTAGCAAGAATGTCATATTTTTCTGCTTTCCTCATCAATCATGTTGATTCCAGTCACCATGTCTCCTATCTGTCATAGTCCTTTTAAACTGAATCTTATCTGCATTTTATATATTTGTGTTGGATTTTCCTCTATCATTGATTTTGATTGATCATCAGGGAATGTAATCAATGTTGCTCTCCTTTGGGATGTATCACAAGGATATTAAAAATACTGTATTTGGCTCCTATTCCCTTATAAAATGAAATTCACCCATGTAGCTAGATGGTGCTCCAGGGCCACAAAAAAAACTTGAGGAACCACATGCTATGATCAGCTGGGCTGCAGTTTGCCCATCTTATATATTTGGGCTTGCGTGAAGTGGAATACTCTGAGTTATAAGCTGGCCAAGGGGCAGTATATGAATGTTATGTCTTTCATTATCCCACTCATTCCTCATTTTACATTAATTTGTCTTCTGCAATCTAGACTTCTCACCATGGTTTGCATCCATAAGTACAGATAGTCCTCAAATTACAACCATTCATTTAGTGACTGTTTGAAGTTACAATGGCACTGAGAAAACTGACTTATGACTGCTCTTCACACTTACAGCCATCAGAGTATCCCCACAATCCCACGATCAAAATTCATGTGCTTGGTAATTATGATGGTTGCAGCATCCTGGAGTCTTGTGATTGCCATTTGCGACTTTCCCAGCCAGCTTCCAACGAGCGAAGTCAATTGGAGAAGCCAGAAACAGATGCAGGATTTGCTTAACAACTGCAGTGATTCTCCTAACAACTGTAGCAAAAAAAATACTGTACAATTGGGTGTGACTCCTTGCTTAGCAATGGAAAAAGTTCTAAGAAGAGCAACTAAGATGTTAAGGGCCTGGAGACAAAAACAAATGAAGAATGGTTGCAGAATTTGGGAATGGCCAGTCTAGAGAAAAAAAGGACTAGGGGTGACCTAATAGCATTATTCTAGGTTTGAGGGGCTGTCATAAAGAAAAGGGAGTCAACTTATTTTCCAACACACCAGAAGGCAAGACAAGAAACAATGGATGGAAACTAATCAAGGAGAGAAGCAATCTAGAATTAAGGAGAAACTTCCTGACAGTGAGGACAATTAACCAGTGGAACAGCTTGCCTTCAGAAGCTGTAGGTGCTTCATCACTGCAGGTTTTTAAGGAAAGATTGGACAGCCACCTATCTGAAATGGTATAGCATCTCCTGCTTGAGCAGGGGGTTGGACTAGAAGACCTCCAAGGACCCTTCCAGCTCTATTCTATTTGGATCTCCCAAGTCTAAATCTAACATTTTAAACACTAGTACTTGGGGGTGAAAGGCAGACCAAGAGGAATTTTGAATGGTCTGTTTCTTTTTATTGATGTAGCTAATGTGACTTGCTGAATTTTGAATCAGCTCAAAGGCAGGATTGTGAATAATATGAACACTAGTCCAAATAAAATGTTATAGTCAAATATGGGAAGCCTTTCCACATGGGATTTCAGGCTTCTTGCACAAATATTTAGAAATCAGACTTAAATGATTTTTATTTAGCATATGATGAGAACATGACAAAGTAAACATATATGCACAATCAACATAATTATATAGCAACGGTTAGAATGCAGTATTTCAGGTTAAATCTGTCCACAGTCTGGAATTCAATCCTGATGAGTTTGAAGTTGACTCAGCCTTCCATCCTTCCAGGGTCGATAAAATGAGGATCCAGATTGTTGGGGGCAATATGCTGACATTATAAATCACCCAGAGAGTGCTGTAAAACACTAGGAGGTGGTATATAAGTCTAAGTGCTATTGCTATATACAAAACTTTTATGAGAGTACAGCAGTGACCTCATAACTGGATGTACAATTTAGCTATCCAGGCATTCTTTGGGTTAAACTGGGTAGATGTTAAGTGAATAGTATTTTCCATGTTGGCCTACAGGATTTCAGTCTTGTGATGGACTGAATTAAATGATGAAGCAATGAAAATAAAAGAGTCTTTGGAATTCATAAAAGAAAACCCTCATACTTCACATCTTATCATTAACTGTAATTACTAAATGCTCAGAAATTATATTTAATATCAAGGACTCTCAAGACAAGAGTTTCTTTCTTTTGCTTCCCACTTGTGACCCCAATTCCCTTTGAATAAACTGAATTCAGATGACCAGGTTATCAAACTTTTTTTTAAAAAAAAAAGCAATTGTATGCCCATCAATTATGCCCGAAGTGGCAAACACGATCTGCCTCTTTATGTGTGGAAATCTTCTCAACTACTCAACTTGAAAGCACTCACTCAGATCCATATGAAAATAAATAAAAGGCATCTTTTTTAAGAACAGAGAAACTGATTTGTACAAGCCTCCAATCACAAGCTGAAATAATTATCAGGAAATGATGGCTCGTTCCCATATTCATGGTTCTTACATTCCATGTTCTCACCGTAATTCTGCCTTTGCATCTTCAGATGCTCTTTTCCTACATGACAACATCAATAACTAAACATCCTGAAAGCCTCAATCTAGTCAAATCATAAATTACATTCATACTCTGGAATAACCGGAGCTTTTACTGAATAGCATGTTGAGTGCCATTCAACCTGAGGGCTCTGTCATCTGGAACTATATTCATCTATGACTTTGAATTTTTTTATCTGTGTTGTTTTCTTGGTAAAATACAGAAATAGTTCATCATTGCCTTCTTCTGCATAGTACAAAATTATGCCTCTGGTATTATCATAAAAATGATAACCCATTTTGCTGCCTAATTTAAGGGTCTGCTAGCTTTAGCTGGGCAGCTTTGGGTGACCATGCTGGGTTTCTATATTCTTGGCATACATGCTTGACATTCTTCACTCATCTTTCCCAGAGGCATCCCACACTACAGGCAGTCCTTGACCTACGACTGGTCACTTAGCAATTGTTCATAATTACAACCAACCTGAAAAAGGGACTTACAACCTGGATTCAAAGTTCTGACAGCCGACTTCCGGTTTTGCATTGCAGTGGTACAACCAAGGGATTGCAGAGCTCTGCACCCCACGGCTGGTTTCGCCCTGCCTGGGGACCCTAAATGGGTCTAAAATCACCCCGGAGAGACGATGAAGAAGGAGGGGACCCCTGTCGATCACGGAAAGATGGCAGTCAATCCGTTTGATCTGGGGGAAGCCCTCCAATCTGATAGGAGAAAGGCTAGCTGCACTCCAGTGACTAGCCCAAGCTATTGGCATCCAAAGTCCAAAAGCACCAACTAAGAACAATTATGAACAGCGTGTTGGAGTGAGAATATTGATCTTCTCTTCTCTATTTTGAAACTGATTTCCTGGAAAAGATCCCCAAGAAGCAAAAAATCCTCCGAAAGTGAGAAGGAAGGGGATTAACTCCATCCTTCCATAGACAGAAGTGGCGATTTAATTTTTATGGGGGACAGAAATACATTGAAATGGACTAATGTAAAGCTATAATCTGGATAAAACTGAAAACTATGGAAATTGTTAAGATTTTCCATTTTAAAGAATATTGATTATATTATAAGAAAATAATCTTTTCATTTTAAAAGTTGGAAAATAAACAGCTACTGACATCTAGTGGTGGAACAGAGTATAGAACTACAGCTGCCCTGCCTCAGAAATTGGCAAGATGCCCAGAAACAGAGCACAATTTATCCCTTTGATCCTCAGTGACTCTTAGCTAAACAGAGAACAGCTGGGAATAGAGGAAAGAAAATATACTGGGCTATCTATTGCAGAATGAGAAATACAATTGTTATGAAAACTGCTGACCTTCTTGGATTATAAACACTTACTGTGATATTTAAATTTAAGAATCATTTGCAGAGAAAGAAAAACTTTGACTTTTGGGCTATTCTCCTAGGGGAGAAATTACCGGATTGTTTTTAAGTGGTTGAACATTTTGGACTGTTCATAAAAATAAGAAACATATAAGACTATAGTGTTTGGAATTTAAGACTGGTTGGTTTGATGAAAACGGAGGTTGCATATACAACTAAAAGTGGTAAGAAACCACATGCAATATTCTTTTCTAAACTCCCCAGTCTGGAACATCAGAGATCTGCAGGAGTAATACTTCAAGACAAGACAAATATCTTCCAGGAGGAAATGTATGCTATGTTGCAACTAATCCAAATGACAATTGATTCAAATCATAATGAGATTAAAAATAATTTTGATGATATCAATGAGTAGATCGACCTAAGCTCACAATTAAAAAATTCTCAGAAAATGGTGACAAAGAATGAACAAATAAATCAGATAATAGAACAAAAACCAGAGGAAAGTGACCCAAAGATGGAGGACACAAATGAAGAAAATTACAGCTTAACACAGACAAAGAAAAATCTGCAAGATTTTGCTATAATATTGGAAATGGAAAAGACATTTTATCTTTCAGGACTTCAAAACAAACCTGAAGATAAGAAAGAAGATTTGATAAAATGGACAATAGAGCTGTCAGGAGAATCACTAGAGTTTGGGAGACAAGAAATGAAAAAAGAAATCAAGCGAGAAGGAAAGTGGAAGCTTCTTAACGAATATAAATGGGCAAAACTCCCCCTTAAAAGCACCTTACTAAATATGTCTTTCCCATTCTTAACAACACCTATAAAAATACAGGAAGAACCCCATGGCAAGCTGAATATACTGACTTGGAAAGCTGCTAGGCAAAAGAAGAAGGTGAGAGCCAGACTCAAGAGAGATGATTTCACTTACCACAGGGGTGTCAAACTGCCGGCCCGTGGGCCGGTTGCATCATACAGAGGCCGCACCCACCCCAGCTCCGGCAATGCAAAAAAAAGTTGGGATACGTCGCGACACATCATGTGACACTGCGAGTTTGACACCCATGACCTGCTGGATGGAGTACTACATGACTAAACATTTGTTTGAATATGGTTAAAAGAATAGTTAAATTTTGGATATGAATGGGTTCTATAGTAAGAGAGATGTGATTCGTAAGTAGTATAGTATTTCTTTATGATATGGGAAATGTAAAAATGATGGGACGATTTAAATGAACAAAATGTTTTGGATATTTAAATGTAATCAACTTGGAGAAAATTATAACTGATAAGAAATGTTCTGAATACTGAAGGGAAACTAAGCTTAAATAAGAACAGGCGAGAGCCAGACTCAAGAGAGATGGCTTGACATACCAGATGGAGTACCATATGACCAAACATTTGTCTGAATATAGTTAAAAGAATAGTCAAATTTTGGATATGAATGGGTTCTATAGTAAGAGAGATGTGATTTATAAGTAGTATTGCATTTTTTTCTATGATATGGGAAATGTAAAAATATTGGGATGATTTAAATGTATGAAATGTTTTGGATATTTAAATGTAATCAATTTTGAGAAAATTATAACTGAGAAGAAATGTTTTGAATACTGAGGGGAAACTAAGCTTAAATAAGAGTTCTGAAAACTTATAGCGATTTACATAAGATGATTTTTTGCAAATGCAACTGTAAAATAAGATGATTAGAAAAGATGTTACATGCTGATGTTATTGTTAAATACTAGAAAAGTGTTTATATTCAACTTTGTATGTATTGAAAGTACTAAGAACTATATTTGCTCAATGTTGGTAAAAGGAGAATACTATTGGAAGAAGAGAAGATCAAGGAAAGGTATTTCTAGTTAGTATGTTGATTATGAAAACAGAAAATAACTATTATTATAATAATAATAATAATAAAGTTGGAAGGGACCTTGGAGGTCATCGAGTCCAACCCCCTGCTCAGGCAGGAAACCCTATACCATTTCAGACAAATGGCTGTCCAGTCTCTTCTTAAAAACTTCCAGTGTTGGAGCATTCACCGCTTCTGGAGGCAGGTTGTTCCACTGGTTAATTGTTCTAACTGTCAGGAAGTTTCTCCTCAGTTCCAGGTTGCTTCTTTCCTTGACTAGTTTCCATCCATTACTTCTTGTCCTGCCTCAGGCGCCTTGGAGATAGCTTGACTCCCTCTTCTTTGTGGCAGCCCCTGAGATATTGGAATACTGCTATCATGTCACCCCTAGTCCTTCTTTTCATTAAACTAGACATACCCAATTCCAGCAAACGTTCTTGATATGCTTTAGCCTCCAGTCCCCTAATCATCTTTGTTGCCCTTCTCTGCACTCTTTCTAGAGTCTCAACATCTTTTTTACATCGTGGTGACCAAAACTGGATGCAGTATTCCAAGTGTGGCCTTACCAAGGCATTGTAAAGTGTATTAATACTTCACGTGATCTTGATTCTATCCCTCTGTTAATGCAGCCCAGCACTGTTTGGCTTTTTTGGCAGCTGCAGCACACTGCTGGCTCATATTTAAGTGATTGTCCACTAGGACTCCGAGATCCCTCTCACAGTTACTACTATTGAGCAAGGTACCCCCTATACTATACCTGTACATTTGGTTTTTCTTGCCTAAATGTAGAACCTTACTTTTTTCACCATTGAATTTCATTTTGTTAGATAGCGCCCAATGTTCAAGTCTGTCCAGGTCCTCCTGTATCTTAAGCCTGTCTTCTGGAGTGTTGGCTATTCCTGCCAGCTTGGTGTCATCCGCAAATTTGATGAGTTCCCCATCTATCCCCTCGTCCAAATCGTTGATGAAGATGTTGAAGAGCACTGGCCCCAGAACAGAGCCCTGGGGCACCCCACTGCACACTTCCCTCCATGTAGATGCGGTTCCATTGAGGACCACACGCTGAGTACGGCCGGTCAGCCAGCTACGAATCCATCTGGTGGTGATGCTGTCTAACCCACATTTTTCTATCTTATCAAGTAGTAGGTTGTGATCTACTTTATCAAATGCCTTACTGAAGTCCAAGTAAATTATATCCACAGCATTCCTCTGATCCACTAATTTTGTCACTTGGTCAAAGAATGCAATAAGGTTTGTCTGGCATGATCTGTTTTTGACAAACCCATGTTGGCTTTTAGTAGTGTTTTGTTTGCCTCTAGGTGTTCGCTGATTCGTTGTTTGATTATCTTTTCCAGAATCTTCCCAGGTATTGAGGTCAGGCTGATAGGTCTGTAATTTCCTGGGTCCATTTTTTTCCCTTTTTTGAAGATGGGAACTACATCAGCTCTTTTCCAGTCCTCCGGTAGTTCCCCAGTGCTCCAGGATCTTTGAAAAATATAGTTCAATGGTTCTGAGATCACATCTGCCAGTTCCTTGAGAACCTGGGGTGTAATCCATCTGGTCCTGGTGATTTGAACTCGTCTAGGCTGGACAGGTGCTCACTTACCGTTTTCTTGCCTATCTTAACTTGTTTTCTATTCTGTTTTTTATGGCACTATTTTTGGTAGGTTGGTCTTTTTTTCCCTTTGTGTAAAGACAGATGCAAAAAATGAGTTAAATAGTTCTGCTTTCTCCCTGTTGCTTGTCACCTTTTGCCACTTTCACCCACTAATGGACCAATCATTTCCTTCACTTTTTCTTGTTTTTTACATGTTGAAAGAAGCTTTTTTTATTTTTGACTTTGGTCGCAAGCCTTAGTTCATTATGAGCCTTAGCTTTCCTCACTTCATCTTTGCAGGCTCGGCTATTTGCTGATATTCTGACTTAGTTATGTGCCCCTCTTTCCACTTTCTATACTTGTCCCTTTTATCTTTCAATTTATCAGAGAGTTCTTTATGCAGCCATGCTGGTTTCTTTTGAGAGCTGTATTTTTCCTCTTTGTTGGTATTGTGCTAGACTGGGCTTTTATTATCTCACTTTTCAAAATTTCCCAAGCTTCTTGAGTTGTTTTCCCCTTGAGGATTCTCATCCATGGAATCCTTCCCAACCCTCTCTAAGTTTATTGAAATTAGCTCTCTTAAAGTCCAAGACTCTAGTTTGACTGTGTTCTATTGCTTGTGCTTCCATAATGTTGAATTCCAATATTGCATGATCACTTCCTCCCAAGGTTCCTGTGGCTTCAACACCTTCTATCATTTCATCCCTGTTAGTGAGAATTAGATCCAAATGGCTAATCCCCTAGTTCCCTTCTCTACTTTTTGGGAGACAAAGTTGTCTGCTAGGTTTGCAAGGAATCTGTTTGATCTTCCACTTGGTGCAGAGTTTGTCTCCCAGTTGATGTCAGGGTAGTTAAAGTCCCCCATTACTATTGTGATGTGCTTCCTACATACCTTAGTTAGCTGACTAGCAAAAAGTTCATCTATTTCCTCTGTTTGGTTGGGTGGCCTGTAGTATACACCTATGGCAATGTCATTTCCCCCCCCTTTTATATTGACCCAAATGCATTCAAGACAGTTTTCATCATTGTTGTGCTCTAGTTCTGTAGAGATGTAGTTATTTCTTACATATAGAGCAACTCCACCTCCTCTTTTATTTGGTCTGTTTCTTTTAAATAATTTAAATCCCTCTAGCCTTGTGTTCCATTTGTGGGTTTCATCCCACCATGTTTCTGTAATGGCAACAATATCATATCTGCCCTCATTAGCCTGAATTTCTAATTCACCCTGTTTGCTGTTCATACTCTGTGCATTGGTATATAGACATTTGAGTCCTTTATGACTGACCCTGTGTTTACTTTCTACGTAACCTGTGTGGTGCCTGAGTTCCCCTATTGTCTTACCACCTATTTGGTTAGTGCACTTTGTGTGGCACTTGCTATTAGAAGCTTGATTTTGCTTGACAGCAAGGTTGATATTCTTGTCCACACACACATCTATGTTACATGCACTGATAACCCTATAACTGTTAGATTGCCGGGGACAGGGATGTTCTGTATCAATTAACTCACTGTCCCCGCTGTTATTGATTGTTATTAAACATATGAACCTAGACAACACGTTTACCAAGCACTAAAGATTGTTATTATAAAAAATCAATAAAACATATTTTTTTTTAAAAAGCCTCTGCAGTCATGTGATTCAGCTTTGGGTGCTTTGAAACACAGCCACATTAATGGCCATTTGTAGTATCATGTGACCACAGTTTACAATGTTTTTGCTTAAAACCAGCACTTCCAGTTTTCAGCAAAACCACA
This sequence comes from Azemiops feae, assembly GCA_023970755.1. Classification (NCBI taxonomy): domain Eukaryota; kingdom Metazoa; phylum Chordata; class Lepidosauria; order Squamata; family Viperidae; genus Azemiops; species Azemiops feae. Next base: position 923,583 of record JALGBA010000349.1, on the reverse strand, counting down.
TGCATAGCAAACCATTGGTTTGCTTATGTCCATGGAGATTCTCAATCATCCAGATCATGGTTGCCCAAAAGGTGCCTTTTTAAAAGGCAATTGGACTTTCTTAATTGTTGTTTTTTTTCAAAACATTTCACTTCTCATCAAGAAGCTGCTTTACTTCTTCAGATCAGAACTGAAGAAGCTTCTTGGATGAGAAGCAAAATGTTTTCAAGGGGAAAAAAGCCAAGAAAGACATTTTGCCTTTTGGAAAAGCACCTTTGGGAACATTGGTTCACGTAACGACAGTGGCAAAAAAAAAGGTCATAAAATTGGGTTGGTCACATGTCTGACACATTTTCTGACCATTATGACATATGACAGTAATGGGCAGGCTCCTTTACAGTTGTATGTCAAGGACTGTCTTGTATGACAATGTGGGTGCTCCATCACTGAAGGCTTTCAAAAAGAGACTGGACAACCATTTGTCTGAAATGATATAGGATCTTCTGCTCAAGCAGGGGTTTGGATTAGAAGATCTCTGAGGTTCTTTCCATCTCTATTATTCTATGTTCTCTGACTACCTTTACCTGCCAGGAAGAGGCAGCAAAACAGGACTTGAAGGGGTGTCAACCCTGGTCAAATGAGAAAAGTACTTTAACAAATGTTGTATTTGCTAAACCAGAGATGGAGAGCATGGAACGTTATGGAAAGCATTATCCAGCTCAGCATATCAACCCATTCATCTTTGACCTGCACAGAAAATTTAATTGCACCACAAATGGAAAGACAGAGTCAATCTTCTATAGAGTTCTATCATTACATAAAAGCAATCCGGCTTCATCTTAATCTAGCAAGAAATTAATATTAGCACATATGTTTTTGCAAAGATACAGGTTATGACAAAGCGAAATCACACCCAGGGCAATTTCATTGTTATGTGTAACTAATTCTTGATCGGCACCACACAGTTTCTTTTATGAACCCCTACCTGAGAGCCTTGACGTCAAATGATAAACTCTTCCCAGTCCATTTTACACATTAAACTGCTCAGTTGAAAACGTCCTAATCTTCCATAAAATGTTAAGTGTGGATCTCCTTAGCTGCTTATTTAGCTTTCAGTGAGTCTTTAAAATCAGGAAAGACTCTGCAGTTAACTGAAGTGTTTTCTTCATTGTAGCCTTAAATTGCCCCACTCCTGTGTATAACTCAGATGAAAATTAAACTGATTTAAGAAAGCTCTTTCTGAATTTCAGCTTCTTCACCTGCTTTGGTCACAGGGATGGTTTGATATTCTTAACCATTGTTCCTAATTGATGGGTCCCCTGCTTCTTTGTCCCTCCATCCCTCCGTGAGAAAGTGAGCACAATCACTTTCCTTTCTTTTCTTCTGTCTCTATAACTGTCTGGTTTGGCTCTGCAATCAAACAAGACAGACACAGACTTCAACGGATAATTAGGACTGCAGAAAAAAACAATTGCTACCAACTATTGAGGACCTGTATATTGCATGAGCCAAAAAGAGGGCTGTGAAAATATCTACAGACCCCTGACATCCTGGACATAAATTGTTTCAACTTCTACCCTCAAAACAACACTATAGGGCCATGGTGGCGAACCTATGGCACGGGTGCCAGAAGCGGCACTCAGAGCCCTCTCTGTGGGCACACGCGCCGTCGCCCCAGTCCTAGGCCTTCAGCTGGGTTTTATAAAACCTTTTTGCTTTAGGCCTCCACCGCCGTGTGCAAAAAAAAAAAAGGTTCAATCGGTCAATCAATCAAATCAATTTCAACTTCTCGCGGGGAAAAAAAAGATCTCGCAAAGTTGGAATTGATTGATTGAACCTTTTAGTCCCACCCAGTCTGTCGTTACCACCGCAGCCACGCCCACCCAATGGGCCACACCCACCCAATGGGCCACATCCACCCAATGGGCCACGCCCACCCGGCATCCGACAATACATAAGTGGGTTTTGGGTTGCAGTTTGGGCACTTGGTCTCTAAAAGGTTCGCCATCACTGCTATAGGGCATTGCACACCAGAACAACTAGACACAAGGAGAGTTTTTCCCCCATGTCATCACTTTGCTAAACAACTAATTCCCACAACACTGTCAAACTATTTAGTAAGGCTGTATTACTGTTATTCTTCTCATCTTTCCTATTACTTATCTCCTTATAACTTTGTTGCTTGTATCTTAGGATTTATATTGTTTTATTTACTTTCCTAGTATGATTTATGTTGATTGCTTTTTTAGTATCCTATGACTATCATTGTTGTATCTTAGGATTTATGATGAATATATTTTCATGATGACTATGATCGTGATTTATCACTTATAGCTTTTACGTACAGTACACTGAGAGCTTATGCACCGAAGACAAATTCCTTGTGCGTCCAATCACACTTGGCCAATAAAGAATTCTATACTATTGATCTCCCTTGTACTTAACACTTTCCAATCTTATGCAGCTAGTAGTAGTACTCAAGTAATACTCTTCCCCCTTTATAATACCACGTAACTTGAATTAGTGGAGAAGAACAATCCATCTCACACATGCTGTCCTTCAACATGTACAGAGGAAGACCTCATGCTGGTGACAAAAAATACCATCAACGTGGCCCAATACTGGGTGAATGTCATTTAGTTTTAATCCTATTTATCCTACATATGTTTACATGTCCTATATTTCTGTTTCCTATTTTACACCTATTTTATTCACTCAGTGTTAAAAGTTATATGTTTATAATTTGTAATTGCTTCTGACATGAATAAAAAAAACTTGAATTAGTAACTTTATTGTTGATTAGATCAGTGGTGGTGAACCTATGGCATGCATGCCAGAGGCGGCACTCGGAGCCCTCTCTGTGGGCACGCCCCATTCCTGCCTCCCCTCATGCCCCCTCCTCACCAGCAGCCCCGCCAGAGGAGAGTCGCCCCTGGGCATGGCCTGCGTAGAGCAGCGCATCCAAGGACATGGCAGCCGGGCAGCAGGGACAAGACTCCGCCCTTGTGCCCCATCGCATGCAAATCATGCTGCGGGGCGCAGGCAGAGGGCGTGCTGCCATGGTGCTGCAGGACCGCCTGGGTGATCTGCTGCGGAGGGCCATGGAGGCGGTGGGTGGCCCTGCGGGCGGGCAGGACAGGGATGGAGCAGGGGGGCGGGGGCGGAGCAGCGAGGGTGGAGCAAGGGTGGGGCAGTTTTGGGGCACTCGGTCTCTAAAAGGTTCGCCATCACTGCAATAGACTATACAGAATATAGAATATCAAATATATCAAATATAGAACATTAATAAAATATGTAAAATGGAATAAAAACAGATTAAATAAAAAGAATAAAATAAAGAATGTGAATCATATTTCTTCCACCCCTACAGTTTCCTTGATCAGACTCACGTCTGCAGATTTCAACCGAATTGGTTTATTCAGATAAAGGGACATATTATATGTGATTTTTGAATTCTGACCACTTATGAAATATGTTGTTTTAATATAAGGGTCTCAGTAGGTTGTTTGTCTAAAATAACAACAACAACAACAACAACAACAATAACAATAACAATAACAATAACAATAACAACAATAACAACAATAATAACAATAAAGTTGGAAGGGACCTTGGAGGTCATTTAGTCCAACCCCCTGCCCAGGCAGGAAACCCTATACCATTTCGGACAAATGGCTGTCCAGTCTCTTCTTAAAAACTTCCAGTGTTGGAGCATTCACCGCTTCTGGAGGCAGGTTGTTCCACTGGTTAATTGTTCTAACTGTCAGGAAGTTTCTCCTTAGTTCTAGGTTGCTTCTCTCCTTGATTAGTTTCTATCTGTTGCTTCTTGTCCTGCCTTCAGGTGCTTTGGAGAATAGCTTGACTCCCTCTTCTTTGTGGCAGCCCCTGAGATATTGGAACACTGCTATCATGTCCCCCCTCGTCCTTCTCTTCATTAAACTAGACATACCCAATTCCAGGACCGTTCCTTATATGTTTTAGCCTCCAGTCCCCTTATCATCTTTGTTGCTCTTCTCTGTACTCTTTCTATGTGGTTCAAGATAGTGATCTCTCTCTTTCTTATACAATTGACATCCAAATAATATATATGTTAGGTGTTCTATCTCTGGAGTTCTGCAATGCAACTATGGTTAACTTGGTTAAATCTTCCATATTTAACCATTGTATCCAGCTGCTCATATCTTGCACATGTAAACACCTCCCTAAGATATTTAGGCATTTCTGTGTTTAAATGTTGGACAATTTGAAAAGTACATTAATAGTGGCTCATCTATTTCAATGTGCCAACTGTTATAACATCGTGTTTAAATATGTCTTGGGAGGTGCAGTAGCTCAGTGGTTAAGATGCTGGGCTTATCAGCTGGAAAGCCGTCAGCTCGGGTTCGAGACCCGAGCTCCACATGACAGAGTGAGCTCCCATCCTCACCCCAGCTCCTACCAACCTAGCGGTTTGAAAGCATGAAAATGCGAGTAGATAAATAGGTACCACTATGCTGGGAAGGCAACAGGACACCATGACATCATGCTGGCCACGTGACTGCAGAAATGTCTTTTGACAGTGCCGGCTCAATGTCCTTGAAACAGAGATAAGCACCACCCCCTATAGTCGGCAACAACTAGTGGAGTGAAATCTGCAGGAACTCCTTTACCCTTCTTAAGTATGTCTGTCATAGGTGATGAATTGAAGCATAAACATATAGCCTAGAATTACTTGTAGAAGAGACCGTTGTCAATCTCTTCCTCCACATACAACAGAATTAGATTATTTTCCTGTTCTTTTATCAATGATCATGTATGTGCAAGCATTCAAGAATGTTATCAGGTTTTGTTACCCAAATCGCTAGGATTTCTTTTCAATAGCTTATTGCACATTTATTCTCTGTAAGGTGAAAAATGTAAAGAATGGAGACAGAAGACACAAGACCTTTCTCAATGCATCATTCTAATCTTGTAAAACTCACTGAAAATCTGAATACTCCGGCTCACCAGAAGGCAATCTAATATCAAACATTTTTTTGCTCAGTCTTAGAAACTGGCATATTTATTTGTCTTGCTTCCTTGGTGGATGATACGGACAGTCTTCTAGAGAGAACTGTTTGAAATGAAAATGAGCTTTTGAATTCATTTGACATCCCCATGTTTTATTCTTTTTTTCCTATTTGGCAGCATTGATAGTTAGACTTTAATATATAATACATCCTTGGTGATAATCTGGAATCTTTCACTCTCCCATACTGAAAAACAGAAACACAATGTAGTCACAAATGTAGCTTTCTAAGCCTCTCCTTTACTATACAGGTGCTATTATATAATAAAAAAGAGAAAAGATAGGAGATGAAATGTTTGCATTCATGAATGATTAAAGAAGCATACATGTTAGTGAAAGATTAAACTTCCATTGCTACATGCATTCATCACAGCAAGCTTGCCAAGTTTCCTTGGTAATAGACCTTACAAAAGGAAATTCAATTCCTCTCAATCAATAATATAAATGCCTACAAGAACCAAGACACTTCTGATATTCCAAATAGGCATTGGACATCAAAATAATGTTTATTTTTTTTAAAAAAAAATTGTTTAATGGTCAATATCTAGAGGTATCCACAAGGTTTCAGCTATTTTTGAACCAATGACTGATTAAAATTGCTTGTTACTATTGACTTTGGAGTAAAGGTTGTTGAATTGACTTTGGAGTAAAGATTGTCGATCTTCTCAAGATGGCAGTAGCATAGGAAGCAGTATCAGATCACGGGGAGAGAAGTTACTAAACTAAATAAGAAGGTACAAGGGGATGGGGGGAAAGGAAGGAAAAAGGAGCAGAAAGTTAGAATTTGGGGAGGGAGAGTAACTTTTATCGCACTTGCTATCTTTTATGGGGTCCTTGGTGCTTGATACCATCATCACTGCACTTGACGTGAGACGGGCGGTAAACAAATCTAATAAATAAATAAAATTATGTTATCTAGTTTGGTAATGAATGGTCTGCAAGAAAACCACCAAGCTCAGAGAGCACCAAGAACCCCACAGTTCAACCCTGAGCTATAAATATTCTCTTCTGTCATTGCCATTCTTTATTTTTATCTTTTAACTACTGTCAATTTTTATTACAATTTCTTTGTTTGATTGTTCTGAACTGCTTAGAATCATTGAGAGTCAACTGGCATATGAGATTAATAAATGAAATTATTATTATCATTCTGGTTTATATAATCAGAAAATAAATTCCTAACAAGAACCAGAACAGTATTAAAAGCATTATCTTTATGCACATTATCAATATTGAAAGCATTATCTTTATAAACAGTATTGAAAGCATTATCTTTTGTTTAACCGCAAGTCACAAAAGATCTTTAACCAAGTAAGCAAACTCTATTTAACTGTTCAGTTTTAAAGGGCTGAGTCTACTTTTGATCTTTCTTGCCCCTTTTCTTTTTTTCCACCAATTTATCTCTTGTTATTGTTCAAGCCATCATGGATCCATCATTTAGATCCCTTCTGAAGAAACATATATTGGCCTGTTATGCCATTGACAATTCAGCCAAAAAGCAAAGGGGTTGTAGGATTGCTCAGATTTATCTAGTGCATCAATTGACCCATAGGAGATGACCAGGCTAGCCTGAGGGAGGGATCAAACCTGTCATCAGTCTTAAGTTCCTTCACACCCACAATCTAAGTCTGGCCCACCTTGAATTCCATTGTGACTCTTATCTACCGCCAATTTGCTTTGACCATTAGTAGTTCAGATTCTTGTAGACAACATAAGCATACAATAGATCTATATATTCATTTGAACTGCCTGGACTCTTGATTTCCTGTGTTTGACACCTGTTTAACATATGGCTAATAGACCTCAACTATTATACCAAGTAGGTATAATTATACCCCCAATAGTATAATAATCTATGTGACATAATCACATAATCTATTATTCTGCCATATATGAGAGAGATGATAGATGGATGGATGGATGGATGGACGGACGGACGGACGGACGGACGGACGGACGGACGGACAGTTTTGAGAGAGAGGGAATATAATTTATACTATATTTCATACATAAATATGTGTGAGAGTTTGCAATGACATATCTGTCCATGTTTATTTCCCACAATCTGAACAGAATTGACTACATCGAAGTTTCAGACATTTAAATTGATTAAAAATCCAATCTCTAAGAACTGCCTTTGCAATATTCAATCCACCTCAGTAATGGAGCTGGAACAGCAGAGGAGAGATGTTTTTCACCATCAGCTGTCCATGCTACCATAGCAATCACACTTCTGTAAATCACCACAGAGGGCCTTTGCTCCACAACCTACATCCATCTTGCCTGCTTAAATTGGAAAGGCTTTTTGGCTAGTAGCTATATTTTAACTTACAAACTGTTGAAATCTAGGCAATCTCATGTTCAGCTCTGATTTCCAAGGAGCTTCAGTTAGACCAAATAATAATCAATGTTAGAGCTCAAATGAGGTGAGTTGAGGAAGATAGATGAAAATATGCTCAATCTTGGATAATGGCATTCTTCCTTGAACTGCCTCACATTGAATGTGAGAGAGCAAAGTATATTTCCCCTGGGAATTATTTTACTACATGAACACAAAAATATGTCTCCCCGAATATACAGTTGATGTGTTTCTGCAATCTTCACTCATCCTTCCTGTATATGTTAAAATATTTTCCAGGTACACCTGAGAAAAATTGAAACAAATGGAACATTTTACTGTTATGTTAGGACCATTAATTCTTGGAGGAACTCAAGAGGACTGTACAACTGGATTCAGAATGCATTCAAGACTTGAATACGGTGATCTTCCATCTTGATACAAAAATACAGTTGCAATTGCAGTGGCTATTTAGGGCACTGATTTTAGCCCTTTATCCATTTCAAGAATGCAGTTTACAGCATCTTTAGCAGATGGTTATGTAGGCTTCACTTAAAAAAATAAAAAGGGGGAAGTTGGCATCTTCTTATGTAATTATTGAAAATCTGATTCAAATCCTTCAATGAATGAAGGATTTTATTTAAATTCCACATTTGAATGGTTAAATTAGAACAATCAGATTCCAATTGCCAGTTCAAATCAGGGAAAGTCAATGAAATTGTTGAAATGATGCAAAGCAATTGCTACAACTTGATGCATTAATTTAATTGATTATTCTAGTTGAAGATACAGTTTTTGATTAAAGTGAAATTTTTATTTTAAACTGAAATCCAACCTGAAATTTTGAACTGCATTTTCTTGTACCATTGTTTCCATTGTGAAACTGATATCATTCTTATTTATTTATTCATTTGTCAAATTTATACGACCAACCCATCTCACAACCAGAGGCTCTGGGCAGTGTACAAGAGAGCTAAACAAAACAATGAATATATACAAAACTATTATTGTAATTATTAAAAATGTTAAAAGAATTAAAAAAAACCACAAAGCTAAAAGAAAACAAAATGAGCAAAAAGCAGGTATTAATTACAATGGAGTCAACATTTCAACAATCATCTCGGGTGCTCAAGCCTGATGGAGCAAACAGGTTTTGAAAAATCAAAAGGGGTGCTGCCAATCCCAGTTCAGCAGGGAAGATATTCTATTATTCAGGTACAACAGAAAAGGATCATTGCCTAGAACCCACCAGATATTTTCTGCATTTTGCAGCGCCTGCATTTTCTGCGTCACATAAGAAAAGCATATCTTCCTTCCCCTATCCTTACCACTTTCTACAGAGGGATGATTGAAAGCATCCTGTCATACAGCATCACAGTCTGGTTTGGAAGCATTACTGCTTTAGACAGGAAGGCAGTGCAGAGAGTGGTGAGGATGGCTGAAAAGATCATTGAAAGTTGCCTCCCTTCCATCCAGGAGATAGCACATAAGCGTTGCTTGAGCAGGGTTCGTAAGATTGTCTGGGACACGACACATCCTCTTCACGACCTGTTTTCCTTGTTACCTTCTGGAAGGAGGCTCCGTGGTATCCAAAGCAGAACATCCAGATTCAGTCACAGCTTTGTTCCATACAGTATTAATCTTGTGAACTCTAAAGCTTCCTCCTTCCATTATGTATTCAAGATGGACAGTGATTAATATTTATATGTTACTTATATGTAAGGGTGTAGGTCTATACATATGTTGTATATAATATGTTTAAATGTGTGTTATGTATGTGTACACTTTGAGAGCAAGCAACTAAATTTCATTTTTAATGTGTGCCATTGTGCGCAATAAAGGTTATCTAATCTAATATAGTTTCTAAGCTGACAGGATGCTCTTTCTTCCGGACTTGGTGGGCACTGGCAGATTTAATTGGGGAGAGGTGTTCCCTCAGACAACTTGATACCATGCCATTAAAAGATCAAAACCAGCACCTCGAACTGGGCTCAGAAATAAACTGGTAACTAATACAGCTTACTGAGCAGTGTATTTTTTTTCTTTCTTTATTCTTTATTGGCCAAGTGTGATTGGACACACAAGGAATTTGTCTCGGGTGCATAAGCTCTCAGTGTACATACAAGTAATAGCGATAAATCATGATCATAAAGAACCTAAAAATACATTCATCATAAATCATAAGATGCAACACTTAGTGATAGTCATAGGACAGTGGTGGCGAACCTATGGCACAGGTGCCAGAAGCGGCACTCAGAGCCCTCTCTGTGGGCACGCGCGCCGTCGCCCCAGTCCTAGGCCTTCAGCTGGGTTTTATAAAACCTTTTCGCTTTAGGCCTCCGCCGCCGTGTGCAAAAAAAAAAAAAGGTTCAATCAGTCAATTTCAACTTCTTGCGGGGAAAAAAAAGTTCTTGCAAAGTTGGAATTGATTGATTGAACTTTTTAGTCCCACCCTGTCTGCCGTTACCACCGCAGCCACGCCCACCCAATTGGCCATGCCCACCCAATTGGCCACACGCAGCCAATGGGCCACACCCACCCGGCACTCAACAATGCATAAGTGGGTTTTGGGTTGCAATTTGGGCACTCAGTCTCTAAAAGGTTCGCCATCACTGTCATAGGATACTAGCTAAGCAAACAACATAAATCATACTAGGATACTAAATAAAACAATATAAATTGTAAGATACAAGCAACAAAGTTATAGTCATAAGAAGATAAGGATAGGTAATAAGAAAGATGAGGAGAATAATAGTAATTATTCTTTATAATTAATTATTTATTCTTAATTAATACTTAATTAATTAATAATTAATTAATTACTATTAACTAATTAATTATTCTTTATAATTAATAATAGTTGTTCTTTTTACATTGAAGCCATAGATAACACTCCTATTACCTGCATTTTCAAAGAGAACCAGTTTGATATTCAGTGGAAATCAAGTTAAATATTTGCTGGTGGGAAAATTCTAAGGGTGATTGTATTTGTGGCGAAGTTTCTCTCTATGACTCTATGGCTATTACAGTGAGAAAGCCACTTGCTTGTGAAAGGGATCTCCCACAAGATAGGGTTTTTTATTGTTCTTTTATGAATTTTATGAACTGTGTTATAAATTCTTACATCCATATCTTTTATTGCATTTACTGTTTGGTTTAGCTTAGTTTTGCAGGTCTACTAACCGTAATAATAAACTATACCAGGGGTAGGCAACCTTGGCTCTTTTATGACTCGTGGACTTCAACTCCCAGAATTCCTGAGCCAGCCATGCTGAGGGGAAAGGGAGAGGTTTCCAAGCTGAGCCATGCTGGCTCAGGAATTCTGGGAGTTGAAGTCCACGAGTCATAAAAGAGCCAAGGTTGCCTACCCCTGGACTATACTATTCACAACACTGTAGACTTGTGTTACAACAGATCTACGTGCCGAACGTATACGATGTATAGTTTTGGAAATCTATTTTATATTATTCTACCATTAATGATAGCCTCAAGCAATATGAGCTTGTATGCAGCGTCCTCGTTGCTCCAATTTTGCCTACCATGGCTTTCTAAAATGGGAAGTTGTGCCCTCTTCCTTCACCAATTAGAAGAGTAAAAGAAAAAAAAATCTAAAGAATGTATTTCGGGATGGTTGAAAAGAAAAACAAATAAATACATGGCTCACCTAGTATGTTTTCTTAGAGAAAAGGTAACTAATACATTCCCCTTGGCAGATGAGAATAAATATTTGATTTCCAGCATTAGCTGACAGTGGTGTTGAAAGAAACACTTTAACCTTTACCTTCAGACTCATGGATTCCCTGCGGTGTAGTGCATTATTTGTTTTGCTGACAATAAATAGTCAAGCATCTGACATTAGATCACTTTCAATTAAGTCTGATAGAATGGCAAGCTGGGAGTCATGAGAGGAGATGTATTCTGACTTAATGCCTCTTAAGTGCAGACCATCATTTAATCAGAGTCTGAAAGAGAGAGACCTGGAGGTTGTTTTGCTAAATACGGGTCCCTTGAAATACATCTGGGCAACTAGGAAACTAATACCAGCTCAATTGTCTCTTGTCCTTATATAAAATATCGGTGCTGGAATATTGTATTCTTACATCTGTTTAATGAAGAGGCAGCTGAGGGAATATTCTGTTTTGCACTGTCCAATCATCTCTCCAGCAACTCACGGTCTCCCTATCTTCCATTAAATCCCAGGTGAACACATAATGGAATAACATCTGCAATAGGATCTTTGCAGACTGAGAAGGGTAGACAGTTAGGGGGGCTTCGTGTAATGGAAAGAGATATGTAACTGAAATTGTCACCAGCAGTAGATCTTCCACCATCTCCAACAATAAAGTCGGCTCAAAAGCACGATCAAGAGAAATTTAAAGTCTCAAACAACCCAAAAATAAAAGAAGAACAGAAACCAGGGAAAGAAAGCTTTTGAAAATTGCAAAGCAGAATTTGGCATGCCATTAATGAATTCAAAAATAGAAATTAATGCAAAACTATCCTTATTGTCTCCTGTCTTTATTTTCTGTTCCGAAAGATGGCCATTTCTTTGCAAATTAAAATATTAAACCCTAATAAAGCAATGGAGGTTTGCTTCAGTGAAGGATTTTGGGATGATTCATTTAATTTAATGATTTAATTTAGTGATTCATTTAATTCAAGCAAAAAAACCCCTACTCTGATCACCTCAACAAAGTGGTATGGATAAGTCTTGAGCACTTTGGACTAGGGGAAGACTCTTCTTACCTTCCTGAATACAAATTGGCTCAAGTTCTGATGGACAAGAATATTTGTAGCTCAGGGTTGGATTGTGGGGTCCTTTGGTACTCTCTGATCTTGGTTCTTGGAGGTCATCTAGTCCAACCCGTTGCTCAGGCAGGAAACCCTATACTCTTTCAGACAAATGGCTGTCCAGTCTCTTCTTAAAAACTTCCAGTGTTTGGAGCATTCACCGCTTCTGGAGGCAGGTTGTTCCACTGGTTAATTGTTCTAACTGTCAGGAAATTTCTCCTTAGTTCTAGGTTGCTTCTCTCTTTGGTTGGTTTCCATCCGTTGCTTCTTGTCCTGCCTCATTACCAAACTAGGTAACATCATCAGTGCACTGATGACATTACTTAGTTTGATAAGAAAACTTCTGCAAGAAAATAACCCAATTCAGAGAGCAATAAATGACCTGTGATCTAATGATTCTGAACAATTTTATTTTAATACTACCAAAATGGCAACTATCAACCATAGAGTTGCTCTGGGTCAAACTAGAAATTAAAAGGGAATGCAACATCAACAGGTTTGATCAGAATAAGATGATGTAAACATATATTTATGTTAAACCTAAAGGAATATGAATCTAAAAGAAAAGAGACAATTATGAAGGAGGGTTGGGAGGAATTCTCTTATCAAAAAATTAACAGATGCTAGAATTATGTGCTCTCAAGAGCAGAGGTCCCCAACCTTGGCAACTTCAAGACCTGTGGACTTCAGCTGGCTGGGGAATTCTGGGAGTTGAAGTCCACAGATCTTAAAGTTGCCAAGGTTGGGGACCCCTGCTCAAGAGGACCAGAACTGAAACCCCATCCTCTCAAACCAAAGTATCGTTACTATTAAATGATAGCTAAGCCTCTATTTCTTCTCTGTATCAGCTGGACATATGGCTGTAGGTTTATTGAATGCCATTTCAATCTCTTTTTACGGAGACTTGTATTATGTTAAAGGAATTTTGCAAGACATTATTTTTGCCCATATTTTATTCTAAAGTATAGGGGCCCTCTGATTTCTGCTGACATTGCCATCTTAGGATGCTTTAAGGGTGATTATTTTATACTGAATCAAAATATTTTTTTAATAGAGTTAACAGAATAACAGAGTTGGGAGGGACTTTGGAAGTCTTCTAGTAGTCCAACCCCCTGTTTAAGCAGGAGACCCTATACCATTCCAGACAGTGGTTGTCCAGTCTCTTCTTAAAAGCCTCCAGTGATGAAGCACCCACAACTTCTGGAGGCAAGCGGTTCCACTGGTTAATTGTTCTCACTGTTAGGAAATTTCTCCTTAGTTCTAGGTTGCTTCTCTCCTTGATTAGTTTGTGTTAAATCTGCATGGCAGAATTTTGTAACACCCTGTTATAAACTGGTCATTGACTAAAATAAAGCATTTTTTAAAATTTTATAGAGTATTTCTGCTGAGATAAATACATACATACACGATATACAAATCTACCTTGAATTTTCTGGTAACATTTTACATTTATGCTATACATGTCTGATCTGCCCTCCATTTCTTCTTCTCATATTCTTCAGAGATTTTTAAGTGGGCCTTTGAATTTTTAAGTGGGGCCTACATGGCATTGATATAACCACCTGAAGAATCCTGAAGACTTTGATATTCACAAGACATATCCCTTCAACTGAAAAATTATACATCCCAAGGCCCAAAAGAGACAGAAGTGAATTCAGATCTATCAGCTACATTTCACTTAATATTAAGAAGGGCAGGAAACGTTTCCACCTATTTGACAATGCCGTAGTTCAAGAATTCTCAAATTATCATCACTAATTGCTATTGGGATTTTTTTACATCATTGTTCCAGATCCAGGAGGAAGTCCTGCTTGAATCTTGCAGCCCTGGGGAAGTTTCTGTCTTGGAAACACAGTCTCAGTTGAGTTTATATTCATTTATCGCTCAGGAGATGGATGAAATGCCAAAAAGATTAAGGATCTATTAGCTTAATAAGGTCTTGAATCAATGCTTTTGCAGTATTCCTCACTGAGTGAGGTTAATGATATCATTCTATCCTTTTAATATGAAAAAATTCTACCAACTTCTGGCCATCTTTTGAATTAATTCTTTTTGTTTAATGTGCTTACATTATTGTCAAATAAAGATTTTGATTTTACAAAGTTGTGGTCCAAAATATTTCTGCATCTCTGTCTCATGTTTTTACATTCTAGAATCTATTTTTCCTCTTCTTGGAGGATAGGGCTAAGGTTACCAAAAGCAGTAAGAGCAATTTCTATGTCCGATAACGGTAAAATATTATTTTCTGAAACTTGGTTCACCAGTCAGAATAGCAACATTCTAATGATCATAAAAGAAACTTTTATCTACATTTTATACATAAAGAAGCTGGGATTAAATGTCTTCAGAACAATTAGTGTCACAAGGCCTGAATTTTGGAAACTGAACACAAATGTGTATCTGTCTATTGTTGCATGAAAGATGGAATCTTAAATTATGCATAATTTTTTGTATGAGTAAAAACCAGGGATAGAATAGAATAGGATAGAATAGAATAGAATAGAATAGAATAGAATAGAGCTGGAAGGGACCTTGGAGGTCTTCTAGTCCAGCCCCCTGCTCAAGCAGGAGAACCTATACCAGGGGTGTCAAACTGCCGGCCCGTGGGCCAGATGCGTCATGGCAAAAACACGCTCACCCCATTGCCGGCAATGGAAAAAAAGTCACAATATGTCACGACACGTCACGTGACGTTGCAAGTTTGACACCCCTGACCTATACCATTTCAGACAAGTGACTGTCTAGTAATCTCTTCTTAAAAATCTCCAATGATGGAGCGCCCACGATTTCTGGAGGCAAGCTGTTCCATTGGTTAATTGTCCTCACTGTTAGGAAGTTTCTCCTTAATTCCAGGTTGCGTCTCTCTTTGGTCAATTTCCAACCATTGTTTCTTATCCGGCCCTTTGGTGCTTTGGAGAATAATTTAACCCCCTCTTCTTTGTGGCAGCCCCTCAAATACCGCAATACTGCTATCGTATCATCCCTATTTCTTCTTTTCTTTACACTAGCCAAACACAAGTCCTGCAGCCATTCTTCATATGTTTTAGTCTCTAGGCCTTTAATCATTTTAGTTGCTCTTCTCTGAACTTTTTCCAAGGTCTCAACATCTTTTTTGTAGTATGGTGGCCAAAATTGGTTGCAGTGTTCCAGGTATGGTCTTTCTAGGGTTTTATAATACTTTGTGTGATCTTGATTCTATGCCTCTGTTTATACAACCCAGGATTGTATTAGCTTTTTGGGCTGCTGCTGCACATTGCTGGCTCATGGTTAAGTGATCGTCCACTAGGACTCCAAGCTCCCTCTCACAGTTACTGTTTTTGAGCCAGGTCTTGCCTAATCTGCACTTAAACCTTTGGTTTTTCCTGCCTAAATGTAAAACTTTGCTTTTCTCCACATTAAAACTCATTTTGTTGGATAGGGCCCATTGTTCAAGTTTGTCAAGATCTTTTTGGATCCTGAACTTGTCTTGTTATCAGCTATCAGAATATAAGGAGTTATTCTATGAGTAAATCTATAGTACAGGTAGTCCTTGACTTAAATCAGTTCATTTAGTGCAGGGGTAGGCAACCTTGGCTCTTTTATGACTCGTGGACTTCAACTCCCAGAATTCCTGAGCCAGCATGGCTCAGCTTGGAAACTTCTCCCTTTCCCCTCAGCATGGCTGGCTCTGGAATTCTGGGAGTTGAAGTCCATGAGTCATAAAAGAGCCAAGGTTGCCTACCCCTGATTTAGTGACTGTTCAAAGTTACAATGGAACTGAAAAAAGTGAATTAGGACCATTTTTCATACTTATGACCGTTGCAGCATTCCCATGATCATGTGATCAAAATTCAGATCATATTTAGGATTATATTTAGGATGGTTACAGTGTCCTAGAGTCCCTTTTGCAAACTTCTGACAAGCAAAGCCAATGGGGAAGCCAGATTCACTTAACAACCATGTCACTAATTTGACAAGTGCAGTGATTCACTTAACAACTGTGGCAAGAAAGGTCATAAAATGGGGCAAAATTCACTTAACAAATGTTTCACTTAGCAACAGAAATGTTGGGCTCAACTGTGTTTGTAAGTCGAGGACTATCTGTATGCATGTGTATGTACCTGGTAGTCATGGATAAAGGGTGGTTTTATTTACTTACTTACTTATTTGCTTATTTATTTATTTAGATTTTTTTTAATCTCACCTTTATTGCTTTATAAGTAACTCAAGGTGGAGAACATGCATAGTACTTCTTCCTTCTCCTATTTTCCCCATAACAACAACCTTGTCAGGTAGGTTGGGCTGAGACAGAGGGCTGACCCAAAGTCACCCTGCTAGCTTTCACGTCTAAGGCAGGATTAGAACTCACAGTCTCCTGGTTTCTAGGCCACAATCTTAATCACTACACCAAACTGTATTTCATTTCATAAGCTAAACAAATTAATATTTTTAAAACATTCTAGAGATATATAGTCCTCCGTTCCTTTATCCCGCCCATAAATGATCCATTACTGTAATTAACGTCTTATTTTAACTGAGGAAAAATGTAAATAATGGAATTGTAGGGGCATGTGTTACATTCTCATGTTTTCATCTTAAAGTATCCTTGTTCTGCATCCCATTTCAGCCACGTTGATGGAGAGGATGACAGCAGGTCTCAAGCAATTGAACTAGTAAACATAGGAGTCCAATAGGACAAGATGGTCGTAACATCAGTGTGCAGAAAGCACAAATTATGGCATCTGTACAATCATATACAATCGTGTACAATGTTATCATGGTTTGTAAAATGGTTTGTTATCATGGTTTGTACATAGATGCCTAGGTAGGATTGCTTGGAGGGTGAAAAATACTGCAGGAAATTGCTGCAGTCTAGAGATCATATACATTGAAATCACCTACACTGATTGCTAGAAAGTTGTGATTGTTTTATTCCCTATACTTTAGCTTTTCACCCTATACTTGTGAAAAACCAAAACATGAATAAACTATATTTTAAGATATCAATCAATCAATATCCCAAGAGCTGATATCTTTTAAATGTGTCAGGGTTCATCTTCTAAGGTTCTAACAACCTCCACTAAATTTTATCTCATTCTTGCTGAACTACTTATAATGTTCTTTGTATGAGAGGATAGTGCCATCTCTCCTAAAAAAAGGCAGTAATACACTTCACACACACACACACACACACACACACACACACACACACACAAAGGTTTATTGCTGAATTCAAGAATTGGTTGGACTGTGGCTTTTGAAAGCTCTGGATGAAGTGGATTATTGGATCCCTCCCATTCAGATTTCAGACCAGGATGTAGTATGGAGACATCTATATAATATGGATGATCAGGCTGAGCCAGAGGGTGGGGTCAAATGTGTTATCAGTCTCGAGTCCCTTCATGCCCACAAGTCCAGCCCACCTTGAATTCCATTGACCCTTATCTACCACCAATTTGTTTTCACCGTTAGTGGTTCAGATTCTTGTAGAGAGCTTCAACTTGCAATAAACCTATATATTCATTTGAACTGCTGGGACTTCCTGATTGTCCTGCATTTGACATGATCCTTCTTGAGATTTTGGTGATCTTGGACTCCCTTCTCACAATCACTCATGCCTTAATCAGCTCACATCTGTAAAGAATGCACTATATGTGTTAACAATAATGAAACTAAGCTTTACACCAACAGTTATGCTAGTATGAAAATGTGTTAAATTGCTTGTAAAGAAATGCAAACATGGACACTATCAGTCTGGAAATAGGAAGGAGCATAAAAAGAAAGAATCATTTGGTTATTTTGAATTGAAATCAATTCTTAGGACATAGCTATAAATAAAAAGAGCCAAACTTACCTGGCCTAAAGAAAAAACGTCCAGTAAATTCTAAAAATAGAGTTGCTTATCTAAGTTTATTCAAAATCAAAATTCCAGGTACTGATTCTGATTTGAGACTATTTTCATTAAAGACACATTTTATAAACTGTTGATTTTGCTTCCTTTCATATTATTCTGTAAATAACTTTTCAGTACAGTTTAAGTATCATTCAGTACAGAGGTCTATCTATAGAGAACAATAATGACCCAGCTCTATCAGTTCTGACTGATAG
Source organism: Azemiops feae (assembly GCA_023970755.1). Lineage (NCBI taxonomy): Eukaryota > Metazoa > Chordata > Lepidosauria > Squamata > Viperidae > Azemiops > Azemiops feae. Next base: position 905,341 of record JALGBA010000349.1, on the reverse strand, counting down.
AGTAGAACGCAACAACATCAACAACAATTCAGCGTATTGTACTTTCTATTCTGGATTTATAAGTGGTTCACCACCTTATATTTACATGACAGACTTCAGCACAGTAAGTGTACAAACAATTTATTTCTTGTTTACAGCACATCATCTTCCAAAATACATTCTTATATTAAGGCATCTCCTAGCATGTTTTAAAGAACAACATCTGAGAAAGTATAAGTGATAGATGCTTTTGAAGCATAGAGAAAGAGAGAGAGAGAGAGAGAGAGACTCATATGTCATCCCGCTTCACTTTAGAGCAGATATAGATGTAGGTACTCAAAATGGAAAGCCAAAAATGTGTCAGATTTTACCAACAACAGAATTTATAATACAGAATGGTCACATAGCTGAATACAGTAAAGAGAAGGAATGATGCTTTAAACATTGCAGCAAGAAAAATATTGCAGTCACATATTCCTAGTAATACTATACTGTTTGAAAACCCACCATAATAAAGAGTGTGAAGAGATGTCTCTAGCAATGGTTGTGTAAAATACAGCAAACGCTGTCAATCATATGCACGTGCTAACATTCAAGGTTATGTTGGATCAAGAAGAGCTATAAAGGCTACCTGAAGTCTCCATAGCAATAGCAGTAGACTTTACAGCACTTTCTGGGAGGTTTACAATATCAGCATATTGCCCCCAACAATCTGGATCCTCATTTTACTGACTCTGAAAGAATGGAAGGCTGAGTCAACCTGGAGCCCATCATGATTGAACTCTAGACAGTGGAAAGAGTTTGCCCGCAATACTGCATTGTAACTACTGCACCACCAGGGCTCCGTGCCTTTTACACATACAGATTCTCGTCTAGTGGCTCTCTGTGGGATTCCCCATTTCTTGTTGTCAGAAAGATCAAACTCCTACCTTTTCTCTATTCATGTGCCAATCTGAAAATTTAATAGAAATCACCAGGCAATCAATGGAGAATCAAAGAACTTCTTAATCAATCCAAAGTTGTAAGCTGTTCAGAATCATCTTGACCAGTTATATGGGCACTTTGACAAATTTGTGTGATTCTTTACAGGAAAAATATATATTATTTCCATTTGGAGAAAGGCTAGTGGGATGGCTTGGGTAATGCCTTCTCCTAATCATCATAGGCACTTCTCTGACCTTGTAGAAATGATAGAAATGGATAGAGTTCTTGGTAGATTGAGTTCCACTACCTGTAGGTGCATCCATGCCCAGTGGTGGGATTCAGCCGGTTCGCACCAGTTCGGCAGAACCGGTAGCTAAATTTTTGTTTCCGAAGCCCAGAATGGACTTCCGGAAGCGGCATCCACACAGGTTGTTCACATATTTGAATCCCACCACTATCCATGCCCCTTCTAGCTCATCTGGCGGTATGAATGGTGGGATTCAAGTAGTGGTAAGCGAAATTCCTGGTCAAAATATTCCTAGATATTTTTCGTAGTCTTCCCTTAAGAATATAACTAGATGTGAAAAGAGCACTAATTCCACAACATCTGCATGAGCTAAAATTGGCAGAAGGAACAGCACATGCTCTCAAAAGAAAAGTGTCAATGAAATGAAATGTTTGCAAATGCATTTCAAATTCTTGATGTACCTTGATGTATCTTTGTCAGAGTAACTGTTTTGTTGATTTAGCAGGAGAACTGAATCATTACCAATCATCTTTGCTAAAAACAAGTATACTGCGCAAAAATCTGATTTCCAGTTGTAATATTAATCTGCTAGTTTAATTCTAATAAAATAGTACTCTAGTCTTAATGGTTCTACTTCCTGTTATCTCATGCATGCCAACATGTCAGGATCAGAATTAGGGGCATTATTTCTTTAATATTTGTGCATGCTGCAGTGTGAAATAATTCTTTTTTTTTTTTAAGCTCACCCCCAACCCTCAGAGTATCAAATGTACTCCATATGCCTCTGAGCTGGTGAGATACAAATAAAAGGATCTAAAGAAAGTAAATACGTGCTTGGAAGGAAAGTATAGATTTAATTATGAATGAAAGGCCTAAAATATATGTCAGGAAGTATGAAAAGATGCAGCTAAGCTGCATTAACAGAGGGATAGAATCAAGATCAGGTGAAGTATTAATATCACTTTACAATGCCTTGGTAAGGCCACACTTGGAATACTGCATCCAGTTTTGGTCACCACGATGTAAAAAAGATGTTGAGACTCTAGAAAGAGTGCAGAGAAGGGCAACAAAGATGATTAGGGGACTGGAGGTTAAAGCATATCAGGAACGGCTGCTGGAATTGGGTATGTCTAGTTTAATGAAAAGAAGGACAAGGGGGAACATGATAGCAGTGTTCCAATATCTCAGGGGCTGCCCCAAAGAAGAGGGAGTCAAGCTATTCTCCAAGGCGCCTGAAGGCAGAACAAGAAGCAACAGATGGAAACTAATCAAGGAGAGAAGCAACCTAGAACTAAGGAGGAATTTCCTGACAGTTAGAACAATTAACCAGTGAACAACCTGCCTCCAGAAGCGGTGAATGCTCCAACACTGGAAGTTTTTAAGAAGAGACTGGACAGCCATTTGTCCAAAATGGTATAGGGCTACCTGCCTGAGCAGGGGGTTGGACTTGATGAACTCCAAGGTCCCTTCCAACTTTATTATTATTATTATTATTATTATTATTATTATTATTATTATTATTATTATTATTATTATTATTATTATTATTATTATTATTATTATTATTATTATTATTATTATTATTATTATTATTGTTATTGTTATTGTTGTTGTTGTTGTTGTTGTTGTTGTTGTTGTTGTTAATTATTATTATTATTATTATTATTATTATTATTATTATTATTATTATTATTATTATTATTATTATTATTATTATTATTATTAAATTATTATTATTATTATATGAAAGTAGAAATTCAGAAATTACCAGTAGCACACCACTATCTAGTAAATAATGATAATGGAAGGGTTTTTTTAATTTTAGAGAAAACTGTGAAATGTTTGAATAAATAAAATTGTGGCTTGGCAGGGGTAGATGAGAGAGCATAGAAGAATATCATTGGGCTATTTGGAGACCCCAAAATGAATAAGAATGGTCACTGTTTAGTGAATGCTTAAAAGGGCAGAGAAAATGCAACGATTTTAAAGGAAATTATTATTATTGCTGTTAATTAATTAATTAAATTTAACATAGCCACCCATTCTTACAAAATACAATACTAGATTAAAACTATTAAAAGCATAAATGAAGCACAACAAGACAGGCCAGACTGAAAACAACCATTAAAAATTAGCACAACTTCTCCCTCCATTATTAAGTCTTTGCCATTGTGCCTCATATTTCTCCATTTCTGCCACCCTTCTCTCCAATCTGTCATGTTCCTAATGATGAGAAAATTCCAGCCACACCACTCATTCACCACAACCTGCATAGATAGTCACAAACCAGGCTGAAGCCAGATTAACATTTCACTCCCAGAGTGTGTGGAATCACAGTAAGCCAGTCAACTGGCCAATATCTTCATTCTACCAAAGGGAGATGTCTATGGATATGACACCACCTATCTACAATACAATCCTTTCAGCAGTCCAACGAAGCTTCCACACCGGTTTGCGTTGTGATTCAGGTGATCTTTGTTATGTCCTGGGCCTTGCTGAGTCATTCAGCAAGGCTCAGAAAGGCTGCAGGAAGGTTGCAGAGACCTGGACAGACCACGTGTCTGCCCGGGACCCAGACAGGCTGTCTCCGGCCTTGCGTGCATGCGCAAGGCGGGAGAACGGCCTGCAATGATTGGCTGTGCATCCCCTTGCAAGGGGAGTATAAAAAGGCCAGTTGCCATTGTGTTCTTGCTTCTGTTCTGTGAATGTACTTAATAAAGAGATCCTTTGTTGTGAACCTGCCTCGTCTCGATGTCTGCTTTTCAAGAACAGAACAATCTTAAGTCTACAGATAAATCCCCCAAGTGTCCTCAACAACTCTCAAAGTTCTAACAACTGATCTTCAGAGTGCTAACAACCAGGTGACAGTATATAAATCCTTGCATTCCCCATCATTAGAACTGAAGATGTATCTTGGATGAGAAGCAAAATGGTTTCAAATTAAAAAAAAACCAAGAAAATCCAGTTGCCTTTTGGAAAAGCACTTTTGGGACTATCAAAACTTAGGATTCTCTTCAGTGGCCTTTGATTTGACATCAGAGTCCACAGATATTCTCCATCACCAAAAATGGACCGAGCAGCATCACAAACTACTCCTAGTAATCTGTTCCTCTTCATTTGCCAACTTCAACAACTCCTTCCCAAAGTTTCAGAACTTTATAACCTCAGTCTCCTACCAAAACGCACATTTCCTGTGGGTGCCGTCTTTTATGAGATGTTAATCACCAGAATCTCTTGATCATATCTTTGGATGGCTTCCATACATTCTTTTTCAACATAGTAGATAAAGGGACTAGTTTTCTGAAATTTTCATGGATATCTCTTCCTACTTCTTGAAAACATTTTGCTTGATCAAATATAAGGGTACTATTTGTAACAAAAGGCAAATTAAGCTGCAAATTGCAGTAAAAAAATGATGACAAAAGTTGTTTTGCATTAGGGTGTGTGAATTGGGCAAACAGCTGATCAGCACTCAAGAGGATGTTAAATTATTTTGACGTCCCATGCTTGACTGCAATTATAAGCCTCTTTATATCTGGGGATGTCGAGATGTTGCAGAAACATGTTTAAAAAATCAGATGGGTATCCTTTTCCAGATGGTTTTATAAATCCCCTCTCCATTGCAAATGGGAGGTTCTGAATACAATTTTCCAATATTTTTTCTTGGATTTATATTTCAGCAAAATAGAATAATAAGATGTTGAAAAATAACATACAAGAGCTGGGTAAGCAAGATCTGACATGTAGCCTTCAAGCAGTTATCATTTCTAAATAAGAAATAAACATAAGTTTAACCAACATAAATTTAACTCTGAAGCCAGTCACAGAAATAAGGTATGTGCTACATAAATTAAATTCTTGCCTGATGTGCTTAAATGATGTTTGAAAATAAAATGTTGTTCTAGATAAAATGAGAATTTAATTTCAGCTCTGGAGCAAGTCTTGAAAATAAAATGCTGTTTTGCGCTGCAGCCATAGTACATTTTTTAAAAATTCAGTTACTTGGAGATAAGTTAAAATGTTTCATTTTGGGTGGGAAGTCTTAAAAAAATCTTAAGTCTTAAAATGGGGCATGTTCTGGATAAGAAAGGTCTTCATTTGGAACAGTTAAACATTGTTCTGGTTTCAAAATTGTATTAGTTTATCAAAAGATAATATAAAATACAAAATACACAAAAAAAATAATAGGAATATAAGTGGGGGGAAGGGAAGGGAAGGGAAGAAAGTGCAGGGCAGAAAGGAATAAAGCATTAGAATAAAGTGATAGTATAAAACCTCAACTTTGTACTTTTATAGCAAAATCCAAAATCAGAGTTTCATTTTTTTTCCCACCTCAAGCACAAAGTCTAAAAATGGTTTCCAGCTAGAAACAAAATTAATTTTGTTCTTTTCTTTAGTCAAAGCAGTCAATTTAGCCATCTCTGCTAGCTCCATCAACTTTTGCAGCCATTTGTCCATTGTGGGAACAGTTAGATATTGTTCTGAATATTTTTTTAAACTAAATTCTTGAAAATTAAACACTAAGAAAAAAAAAAACCTTGACCATGGGCATTCTCTAGTTCAGGGGTCCTCAACCTTGGCAACTTTAAGACTTGTGGACTTCAACTCCTAGAATTCCTCAGCCAGCTTTGCTGGCTTTGCTGGCTGAGGAATTCTGGGAGTTGAAGTCCACAAGTCTTAAAGTTGCCAAGGTTGAGGATCCCTGCTCTAGTTCACATTCCATCATGTCACAAGTAGGTGCGAGAGACAACACCCATCAACGTGTGCCAACTACTAGCCAAATAGTGGGACACAGGCAGACATGAAACTACAATGGTTATGGCAGCTGTAATAGCATCCGAGTGGTGGTGATGCCAGTGCTAAGTTGGAACAATTTTCTTTGCTTCAGGTTTTCCTGTTCAGCAAAGTAGTATTTTCTAGGCAGATTATTTTATTTTATTTTTTGCAACCAGATTTTCTGTTGACCCTGATTGACTGTACCAGCCAAGAGGGGAGAGCTGGCAAGCAAGCAATCCAGGCATTCAGCATTGATGGGGAGGTAATTCATAAGCCTTCTATTGGATAAAAAAGAGAGAGAAAAAGCAGTGGGCTATAGGAAATTATCACAGTAAAAAAAGAATAAAGCAATCCCCGTGAGTCTATCATCATGAACCCTGCAGATCTTAATTGCCCTGCATTTTGTGGTCAGCAAGTTTCCCTCACTTTTACTCAATAAGGAGCAGCTAAGAAAAAGAATCAGAACTGTCTTCACAAAGACATTTTCCCCCCACCCAGGGGAATGGAGGTGTGGCACCTTAAAACTGACTTTCCCTGGAATCTTGTTTTCTGATGTGCTTCTTAATGCTCTTTCCCCTACTGGGACATGTCATTGAAAGGCCTTAATTGGTACTCTTCAAATTGGAACACAAAGTGGGGTAGATTGTGACAGTTTGAACCAAGCTTTTAAGAAAAGTTGATGGAAAAGAAATCAAAGTGTTCTCCCCCCCCCCCACAACCCTTTCTTTTCAAATACATATACTTAGAGAAAGAAGCAAAATAAATAGGTCACAGCACAAACTTCTATAATTTTGCTGAGAAACATCTGGGTTTGTCCAGCTAAGTTTAATCGAAGCCAAAGTGTGTATGTCATTGGCTGGGCCAACAGACTGCAGAGAGTCCGGAGAATAAGTTTGGTGCAATAATAATAGAGCTCTGAAAATAAAAGACTTGATTGTATTCATTTTCCCTTTTCTATCTGATCCTGATATTTTCTAATTCATTATATGGATCACATATGTGCCAGTATTTTTTCCATTTTTGTTCATACTCAGAACCAATTAATGTTTTATTCTTTTTTAAATATTTATTTTGAGATCCTAATCAATTTGCATAGATGTTTTCCTATCCAAAGCTGTGATTGGATGTTCAACCAAAACTATTTTTCTTTCTGGGAGTAAATGCAAATATATGCAAGACTTGTCTAATTTTGTTCACATCAGGGATATCAAAAGGGGTGGTTAAAACAAAAAGTTAAGATGGGGCAGTAACAGTACAGGGGAAGCTCCACCTATTTCCTATGCGCAAAACAGTTGGAACTTTAATTGTAAGTGTGGCTGTGTTGACCTTCTTGACACCAAGAGGAGGAGTAGGAGGAGTAGGGGGAGGGGGAGGGGGAAGAAGAAGAAGAAGAAGAAGAAGAAAGAAGAAAGAAGAAAGAAGAAGAAGAAGAAGAAGAAGAAGAAGAAGAAGAAGAAGAAGAAGAAGAAGAAGAAGAAGAAGAAGAAGAAGAAGAAGAAGAAGAAGAAGAAGAAGAAGAAGAAGAAGAAGAAGAAGAAGAAGAAGAAATGCCAACATATAATTCAACAATATCTGTCACTTTAGAGCAATGGTCCAATTAAGTTTTAAATTGGTAGAATTTTAATAACAACAACAACAACAACTTTCTCATTTAATCAAATACTAACCCAGAAAGAGAACCTAAATTTGCACATTAGACACAGCTAGGGGGAAAAAATTACAAGCCCAACCCCAACCACAATTAATACTACACTGGATATTTACCACCTTTGATTTTCAAACTAGAAAACACATTTTGTCAATAGATAACCACATGCTAATTAAGGCCTTCATTTATTAAATAACATGTTTCACAACCAACAACGTACCAGCTTTTTCATTTCCTGTTCACAACAGATCCCAGAGACTGACCTTATCACTTCAGTGAATGTAGCAGCAACTGTAGCTAGTTAAAATAGCAGGATTAAATAGCAGTGATGTTCCTTAAACAAAGGAACAACAGTATAACAGTACAATACCTAGATAACATCTGGGAGCAATTTATGTCATAAATGAATTAATTCAGAACTGGCACAATCTGGTGCCCTCGGTTTTGAAGGTCCCAGAACTAAGTGTGCTGATGGGAATTTCAAATTAATACAGTCCATCATATTAAGAGGAGCTGAGGAGAGAGGTGTTAACAGAGTTATTAGTTAACTGAATCATGATGACATTCTTGGTTCAAAATACAGAGAAATGGTTTGAGCTGATCATAAGAATAATTACCTGCTAAAGACATGTTCAGCAGTGGCAAATATATTGAACCTTCTGCTCACTCTTAGTTTAAATCAAAAGGTGGGCAAGAGTATTTCTATATCTATTATGCTTTATTTTAATTTACCCCTATGCTAATCCATCTATCAAATGAAATCAATAAATATTCATGCAAGGAATGCAATTATACCCTAATAATTTTGTTATTTGGGCTGTTATACTTTAATCATTTGCTCTGGAAGAGTCCTACCAAATCAAGTATGGCTCATTTAGTAGAGCTTAGAACTCGGGTGTCAAACTCGATCGCATCATGTGACATATCGTGATGTATCACGACACTTTTTGCCTTTGCGGAGCCGGGATGGGCGTGGCCTGTGTGTGACGTATCCGGCCCATGGGCCGCCAGTTTGACACCCCTGCCTTAGAAGAATCAATTCATGAGTTATTCCTATTCAGAGCTACCAGTTAGTTCCAACCAATGGTAGTGGCAGAGCAAATCTGGCCCCATTGATTTTAATGCCACCAAGTTTTGATTCAATGCCTATAAAGGTCAACTGGGAGAACTTAAGAGAGCCAGATCAAGCCATAAAATATTTCTGAAAAATGTTTGAACATTTGTGGGGTATGGCTCAAAATATGTCAATCAATCTCAGCTCCAATATGTTGGATATATAAGTTTCTTTTGCCATCGCTAGCTTTCTCCCACATATGAATTCCTCAAGGCACTCAACCTGTTGATAGAACCTCACAGGCAAGGAGAATTTGCTACTCCCCTGCAGAGTATCTGACTTCTTAAACCCAAGCTATCATACAGTTTTGTATTCTACATACAATGACATCATGCTGATCAAACATACAATCCTGCAGCTGCAGAGGGGATAACTGGAATCCCCTGATGGGATTTAAAGAGCTAATATGGAGTGAAATCTTTCTAAAAGACACACAAATAGAGACTGGGTTTTGTGGACATGGGTAAATTATTGATATGATTAAAACTCCGTGTTTGCAAAGAGAATATAAATGGCTTCAAACTGTATCCAAGGGGAAACACAGCTTTTTTGCTTAGTCCAATGGCATCTCACATCAAAAAGCAATGTGTAACTCATAAAAACACTGTCGAGAAAGACTATGGGTCAGTCTCATGGTGCCTGGAAGCGATGATGAACAGAACTGATCAAACAGACCAAAAGATCTGGCATATTTGTAGCAAGACACCAATCTCAAAAGCTAGCTAAGCAATTTTAAGATCTTTTCAATTCATTTGCTCTAACAAGACCTCCGTGAGCTAATGAAGGGCTTCCCAGCTTTTAGATAAGAATTAAAACCCTGCTCAGAAACTTGGTTTAAAAGACCTAATGCACCCCTTGCAGCAAAACTCAGAATAATCTCTAGGAGTCTATTTCTCACAGTAGTGTTCATTACCGCCATTACATAAAATGGTTTCATTATGTGTAATGAATCCTGCCTGATTTTACGAACTCTTTTCCCAAGGTTGTTAAACAAACCACTGCAGCTCTTAAGTGAATCATGTCATTAAGTGAATCTGGCTTCTCCCATTGACTTTACTTTTCTGAAGCCAACTGGGAAGGTTGTAAATAGTTTAGCTTGAGTAGGGAGTTGGGCTAGAAGACCTCCAAGGTCCTTTCCAACTCTTAGTTTGTATTTATATTTAGCACTGGAAGGATTATGGACCTTCTCCAGGAAAACTCAATACTTTTAGTAACACTGGGCAACACAGAGATCCCAACCACTGGGAAAAACTCGTGTCCTCCTAAAGTGGGGATCTTAGAGCCTTGAAGTTATCAGGCTCCGATTACTATGAATTGCAGATGTGATTCAACGCCATCAAGATTAGTTGAAGTGAAAGCCCTACATATGTATGACTACAACTCTGGGGTGCTGATCTGAATTCTAGAAAACGCAATTCTATGTTCTTGGGTAATAATTTATTATACCTAACAATGCAAAATTCCCCAGGAACCATGAAGTCCACCTGTCTTAACGTTGCCAAGGTTGAGAAATACTGATAAAGCTATCTAATATTTATTCAAAAAAGTGGTAAAGTTAGTTATTGGATGTGATCAAAAGCTAGACAGTCATCACTCTGGAACATCTTAATTTAGATGTATACACTGAATGGGGTTGCATATGACGGGAAATGGCTTCTTCCGGTTCTATGATTTTACAATGCGTTTTGACTTCCTTCTTAGGAAACAATTTGAAAGGGCTTGATTATCATGCAAAGTTTAATACTTAATCTTTTCACATTGAGGTGAAAAACTAAATCTTAATATACTCTGTATTGAGCAGGGGATTATACTATAGGGCAGGAGTGTCAAACTGGCAGCATGCATCATAGCGAAACCACGCCCACCCCATTGCCGGCAATGGCAAAAAAGTCACGATACGTTGCGACACGTCACGTGACGTTGCAAGTCTGACACCCCTGCTATAGGGCCTCAAGGTCTCTAACAAATTCTATGATTATATGAAATTGAAAGAGTAAAAATTTCTAGAGAATTCCTCTGCCATTAATATGTGTAGAAACACAAAAACAGCTCTACATGCAAAGATTATTCCCTGAAAATGCTTGCATGATTCTCATAGAGGACCAGGATAGTGGCAGGAATTTTGGCACAGCTTTGTTCCTAGTTATCATTTTAAGTGCAATAACTACTTTTAATAATCCTCAGTATGCCTTTTCTGTATTATACATTGTCCAACGTGCAGCAGATAATGCATCAAAGATAAAATAATTGGTATTTATTTACCCTTGGATTGTTTATTGCTACTGAGAATTTCAGCTATCAGTATTGCAATGGCCTATATATTTATCAATGTCTTCTTGAATGTAAAATGTGTTTGTTCAAAACTACTAAGGGAAAAATAAACCTAATTTTTCTTTCCTATTACAGCTCTTCCTCCTCCTTCTTTATACTAGTTCCATTCTAGACAGTTTTCATAATATTTCCCAAAATTCAGGAGGTTTCTGAAAAATGTTACATAAAGTTGTTATGTCAGTCAATGACTCCCAATGGTGAATCTCTGGCAAATATCATCCAACAAAATTTAAATTATTTGACTTTATGGTTCTACATGAATCAACCAATGAACAAACAATGTGCCCTTCTTTTTTCTCTTTCACGTTTAATTATTTTGTAACCTAGCAACAGTGAAAATTGATAGATTTTTCTAAAAACTGTTTAAATCTTCTTCTGTTTATTTAAATATTAGGAGTATGTTTCAATTAACTGGCTCTAATTTTGCCTACGAAAATTAAGCACCTGCTTGAAATTTCTTCTGTTGAAATTATAAGGTTTAAGGCTATATATCAGTTAGTAGAATGAAATGGTGAAATTTTTCCTGGATTATATCACTTCAAGATGTAGCTAAATGGTTAATTAATTAAATATTCTCCATCTTATGATATATCTTATGTCGCAATGGCTTAATCACTAAATCACATCTCATTGTATCTAATTTGATTTTATAATAGCATAAGAAGAACCATTTATTCAGAAGTCTCACAGTGGCCAATCAGATGTATCTGGGAAACTCCCAAGTATCTAGAAAGCAACATAGCCCACTGTTCTACAAAAAGAATAGAACAGAATTTATTGGCCAAGTGTGATTAGACACACAAGGAATTTGTCTCCGGTGCATAAGAGTGTACATATAAACAAAGAAGTGCAAAATCATAGATCATAATTCATAAGATACAATCATAAATCATAAGATACAAACAATAATTGATAAATCATAATATACCAATAGGAGAAGGTAGTAGGAAAGCTAAGAGATGAGAAAGATGAGAAGATGAGAATGTGACAAGGATAATAACAATACAGCCTACTACATGGGTAAATACCTTTAGGCATAAGACAGTCCTGTGGGAGTTAGGTATTTAGCAGAGTGAAGACATGGGGGAAGAAGCTATCTTTGTGTCTAGTTGTTTTGTCATGCAATACCCTATAGCGGCGTCCTGAGGAGAGAAGTTGAAATAGTTAATGTCCAGGATATGAGGGGTCTGTAGATAAGAATGATCATTTAATGTGTACAGCCTATGATTCAGGAATATACAGTTAGCAAGACTAGAAGTGAGTGGTAGCCCACTTCTCCAATGGTTCTCTTCTAATGACATCTTCACTGGTGAGCATCTCCATATTCTAAGGCAGGGGATTCTATTGTTTAATGGTCTTAAACTAGTCTTTGTGATGGGGTGAGATACCATAAGGCAGGAGTCTTCAAACCTGGCCCTTTTATGACTTGTGGACTTCAACTCCCAGAATTCCTCAGCCAGCATGCTGGCTGACGAATTCTGGGAGTTGAAGTCCACAAGTCATAAAAGGGCCAGGTTTGAAGACTCCTGCCATAAGGCAGTCTACCACACCAAAAGAGTCCATCAGTAATTTCCATAGCCGCAAATATCATTTTCTCCGGGCTGTATTCTAACTAGGGTGTCATATCCTGGTCTCTTATACACACATATCTAAATCTAGGCCAAAAAGAAATATACTGTATGTATTTCTTCACCAGGGCTTTAAAGTAGCAAGGTTTATAGATTGTAGGAAATAGGAGCAGATAGTTCTATATAAGCAATTGAGATTGTATGTGGAGAAATTGGAAATGAAAAAAAAAAGTCCTGTTATCTCCATATTGAATGCCAGTGACATTAAAGACAAAATGCTGAGATAACTCAGCATTTAGTTGGAGAATATCAAGCCCTTTATACATACATTTACTTAAATATCCTCAAGCATAAAATATGTATTATTTTCCTGATAGACTATGATAAAAAGCTCTCTTTTCTGTAGCACAAATGCTTTTCAAATACATCTAAGCAAAGAAAACAGTATTTCAAAGAGAGGTTTTTAGCTATTTCATGTCCCCACTATCAAAGACAGAGGGTTTTTTAGATATCTCAGTTACATTCAGAAACTTCAAGCTAAGGTTTGAACATTATTTTAAAATTTCCCATCCAATATAGTTTGGGGACACATAGACACTGCTGTATGTGTTAAATATTATATGTCAGTAGTTCTCAGCCTTTTCTTCATCACAAACCCCCTTTAAATATCTTTTGTGGCACGGACCCCCAAGACTTAACTCAAAATTTAAATCATAACATTTTTTTTCATGCCTTCATGGACCCCCTGTGATGGCATTGTGCCCCCCCCAGGGGTCCGCAGACCACAGGTTGAGAACCACTATTATATGTCATATAATACATATATTGTTGTATGCATGTATGTATCATTTATTTATGTATCTATTAAATTTATATACCACTCATCTCACTATGCAGAATGACTCTGGAGGGCTTACAATGAAATAAAAAATGAAATATAAAAACGATTATAAATATAGAAACAATTAAAATTGAAAAAATAGAGTAATATTATATGGAATATGGAGGCGAGCAGCTGGCAGCTGGCAGCTGTGCAATGGGGTGTGATCCCATTTCTTGCCCCAGTTACTGCCCACTTAGCAGTTGAAAGCATGCAAATGCAAGTAGATAAATAGTACCACTTTGATGGGAAGGTAACAACATACCATGCTCCTTTGGCATATAGCCATGCTGGCCAGATGACCATGGGAGCATCCTTGGACAAAGCTGGCTCCCTCCGCTAAGAAACAGAGATGGGCACCACCCCCTGTTCCCTATTGACAAGAATGTCTCCCCTGTCATCCTATAGCAGTGGAAAGGTTGAGGCTGGAGCCTCTTCAGTTCAAAACTTTCCTTGTTTTTTCCTGCCTGTTTCCTTTTTTTAAATGTCTTTGCAACTGTCACTGGTGTAATGTATTGGCAACAACTGTTTTAAATCACTTGCTTAATGTCTGACCTACATTGCTGTATTGTTTAACAGTTGCTGTTACTGAAAGCCAGACTGGCTGTCTCCAAGCCAGTGAGGTTTGGGGCGGGAAACTGCTACTTTAAACCTATTGGTTGCCATCTAGAGGCTAACTGTATAAATAGCTGTGCAGCAGCCTTTAGGGCTGCTTCTGTTCTGAGTTAATAAACTTGTTTGCTGTTTCAACACTCTGCCTCGTTCAATGCCTAAAGAACCGAAGATATAACAACTGTCATCTTCTGTCTTTTAACAGGCCTCTTAAATTCTTGTTACGTTCCTTCTTGATATCTTTGCCTTTCTTCACCTGGCTTCTTTTTTGTAAATTTCCACCATTTCTTCTGACATCTAGCTTGCTTTCTTCTGGTTTTGGTCTTTTCACGTTCATCCTTAACAACATATTTTACTTCTTTCCACAGCTTCTCTGGTTCTCTTTCAATGAGCTTCAAGTTTTCAAAGTGATTTCTGATGTTCAACTTGAAAATCGTTCAAGTTCATATTAGCTGGCTTTTTTCTTCTACTTTATCTCAACTAGGAAGTTGCACATGAGCGGTACGAGATAAGCTCCTGTCTACATCTTTACTTTTAAAAGCTCTTGAGTTCATTGAAATAGTCAATTTGAATTCTTTGTGTGTGACATCTTGTAATATCTAGCCACTGTACCTGGGCATTACTTTGGTTCTTTGAAGAAGCATTGAAGAAATCATTGAATGGACAGAAATTGATATGTCATTCTGCTTCATTTCTGTTTTCTGGTCCATATTGTCCAGCTACATTTTTATTCCTATTTTTTTCAACTTTGCAGTTCTAGTCCCCCACAATAAGTAGTATATCTTGTTTGTAGATTCTATTGAACTTGTCCATAACCCTTATCACTGTCCTCTGTGCTACCTTAGTGACTTAGATAATAATCACATTAAAAGCTGTTTGTAAAGCCTAATTAATATTATGGAGTTCTTGGTGCTCTCTGAACTTGGTTGTTTGCTTGCATATATTTCGTTACCCAATTAGGTTATTTCATCAGTGAGGATTGCTCCCCATTTATATACAGTAGCTGAAGTTATATACAGTAGCAACAGTATTAGTGAGGGTTGTAGCTTTCTCCTTGGGAGTTCCTTGGGTAGAGTATTGTTTTCTGCTTGCTTGCTTGTTTCTCTGGTGTTAATCCCTGCTTATCTGGGTGTTGGCTGCTGGAGGGGTATGTTCTAGTCTTCTTGTTTCCTTAGCTCTTTTGTTCTGTTTTGAATGGTGTGTAAATATATATTTCTATGTATCTATCGATGGCTGATTTGCCTGAATGCCAAGGTTCCAGGATTTTTCTAGTGTTTTTGGTTTAGCTTGGTCTAAGGTGCTCACAGCTTCCCAGCTGAAAATACTGTTGAATCTATACCTGAGATTAAGGAGTTTCAATCATATCTTCTGATTACTACTTGGTTGGATGCATTCTGTTAATCTTCTACCAGTCTATCCTACATAGTGGCTATCACAGTCCTTCAGTGTATATTTAGATGATTTCTGTTTTGGGCTATTGGATCTTTTGGTTCACTTAAAGATGTTTTAGAGGGTTTTAGTTGGTTGTGTGCTACAGTGGTGTTGCATGATCCTAATAGTCTGCTAGTTGTTTGTGCGATGTTATCCTTTTTATAGTTTGTGTTGGTTGTGCTATAGTGGGTTGAGCGGTCAGGCATTTTTTGATAAAGTTGTGGCGGTATCCCTTTTTTTATAAGATGTTGTACTATAGGCAGTCTGTTTCCATTTTTCTGGTGTTCTAGGTTGCTGCAATGTGTTTATACTCATCTGAATAATATTATTACACAGCTCCTCTTAAGGGAAGAGGGTTGATTGTAACTTTGGTAATGGAGCACTTGGTTAGTGTGGGTTGTTTTTCAATAAATTTGCATTTCTAATTTGCAAATCTTTTCCTCTGCTGATGAGAATATCCAAGAAGGTTAATATAATATTGTTTTCTTCTTTTCTTCTGAATTTTATTCCTTTGAAGATGTTAATGATTGCATAAGTATCTGCTATGATTCCTGAAAATCCCATGTTGTTCATCTGAATTTTTAGAATGTTTGTCTATCAAACTGAAAGTAGATAGTGAGGCAGAGGTTAATGAGGTCCATGGTTCAGGATATTTCAAACTTAGTGTGTTTGGCTAAACTAGGTGTTTTGCTAGTTCTAGATCTATGGACTTAAAGACTTTTACGACCTTGAATGAAATGACTTCATTCAGTCGTAATGTTTATGTTTCAGTCATAAACACCTATCACACTTAAAAGATCCTCAATTCTTCTTTGGTACCACTTTGAGTGTCATCTGACCTGAAAGGCCTATATCATAAATTACTTTATATTGCCTATTCATGTAGTTTTCTTGATAGAATACAGGAGTGGTTTATCCTTTCTTTCTCCCACAGCACCTTGGCCACTGTCACTTGGCCACTGTCATCCATCTCCACCATCTTCCAGTATCACTGTTGTTTGATATAAGTGCCTGCTTGCTTTAGTTGGGCAGTTCATGCCTTGTGTGATTCTGCTGAGAATATTCTCTTGGTGTACACACCCAGAGTTTTTCACTGATCTCTCCTAGGAACACTGTCCTGCTACAGTGATAGACAATGGAAGTACTTGAGAAGGACTGTCAGGCCCAGTGCTCTTCAACATCTTCATATATAGTCTAAATGAGGGGATAGAAGGGAACTCATCAGATTTGCAGATGACTCCAAACTGGTGGGAATTGCTAACACTTTGGAAGATAGACTCAGGATTCAGAAGGACCTTGACAGCGTTGAGCACTGGGCCCTATCCAACAAAATGTAATTCGGCGCTGAGAAAAGTAATGTCTTATGCTTAGGCAGTGTTCCAGTATCTGAGGGGCTGCCACAAGGCAGAGGGAGTCAGGTTGTTCACCAGAGATCCAGAGGGAAGGATGAGAAACAATGGTTGGAAACTGATCAAGGAGAGAAGCAACCTGGAATTAAGGAGAAACTTCCTGACAGTGAGGACAATCAACACAGCTGGTCTTTAGAAATCATGGGCGCTCCATCACTGGAAATTTTTAAGAAGAGACTAGATAATCACCTGTCTGAGATGGTATAGGTTCTCCTGCTTGAGCAGGGGGCTGGACTAGAAGACCTCCAAGGTCTATTCTATTCTATTCTATTCTATTCTATTCTATTCTATTCTATTCTATTCTATTCTATTCTATTCTATTCTATTCTATTAAAAACCAAATGCACTTTTGTACTTTTATTTTCATCTTTTTAAAAATCTTTTCATCTTTTAAAATAATGTCTATAGTACAATACAACCTTTGCCTAATACTTCTAGGATGTGCATTTTTTGCTTCATTACACATAGTCTTGCCCAATAAAAGTTAAAATAAGCTATTCTTTTTTAACTAAGAATTGTTAAATTGATAGCCATACTCTATCAGCTCACTAAATTCAATGCAGTCGCAGATTCCCAGTTAAGCAGATATAGGTAGTCACCACAAAATAGCTACATCTCTGCCAGATAAATATCAGAAGCAGAAGAAGAAAACGAAAATGGCCAGGGCTCAGCTGCCTTGATAAACTGGAGAAATAAAAGATTTCCTGAAAAGGTTATACAATGATGGAGAAATATAGCCAGCTTTTCTTTTCTTTTTTTCTTTTCTTTCTTCCTTTCTCTGCTCTGCTCTGCTCTTCCCTTCTCTTCTAGAGGGATAAACATTTCTGTGATCAGGAAGCCACCTCTCCCCCACAGGCAGTCATTTGGTGAAAGTATTTACAGAAAGTTTTTTGAAACTCCAAATCAAATCTGTTCCCAGTCCTCCAAAAGTTATCTGTCCTTGTTGGATAATGATTGTGACTTAGCCATGAAAATCTTCTAGATTTAGGTAAACTAGAAAATGCAGCATACACTTTTAAAACTTGCACAGGAAGGGGGGGGAATTAAAACTAAGCAGTTTCTTTCAATTCAAAAAATGACATCGGACATCCTCCTCACTGAAAAATCATCTCTTTGGTGGATAAGGGCTACGGCGCAAAACTGACTACTCACAGTCCTGACTCACAAACCAAAGTAGCCTTGCTTGCAAACAAACAAACAAACAATGCATTAGGGAGCTGGAGCATTGTATCTGTCAAGTTTCTTCATTTCTTCTTTTGTTTAGAATTAGATTCCGCTTTAGGGCTTAAGCTTGGCTGGCCTCAGGAAGAAATCACAAACTAATTTCATTTGTTCATCAATGTTGTTCTGAACTGGGATGAAGTTAATAAAACTGGCTCAAAGCGCCATCTCCTGGATCCAGAAAAACATAAACTAGGCGTTATATTTCCAAAACTTAAATAGCTATATAGTCACATACAGCCACTCAATAACCCTGGTTTTTTCAGTGAATGCGGAGCTGACTTTTTTACATTCTGCAGATTAATCCCATGCCACTTATTATTCCCAAGAAGCAATATCTCAATGTTGCTGTAAAGAAATGGAAATATGTTATCTATCATTAATTTATAAAGAACCATTAACGGAATAGCTGATATTAGCTGACCTTCAGACGTTAAAGGGAGTCAAACCTGGTTAATCGTTGGTTGGGAGACCACCAGATGGATGGTCAAGGAAGCATCCTGGAAGAAAATAAACGCAAAATTTCTTTATTGTGACTAGCAAAATAATAAGTCCATCTGGTCACTAAGGGCTAGACAGAGGGGGCTTTACATGACCATATAAAGAGATAAAGTTGCCCCAAGTTGTAATGTGTACTGGAACATAAGAAAGAATGAAGGATAATATATTTATCATCAAGTTATAAAAACCACATTTTTATCTGTTGGGAAAGAAATTGTAGGGAATTATAGGGTGTGACATAGTCAGGTGCACACTAAATATTTCCACTTTTTCCTTGGTGTGAAGGTGTCTGAAGGTGAGGATACAATCCAATAGATCACCTAAGGTCAGAGAGAGTAGAAGATGCTTAGCTCAGACTCCTACAAATATATCAGCTTGTCCGTGGCTCTGAGTCATAGCCCATGATTCTTAAATAAAACTATGATTGAACAATAGAAGAACAAATTCAGAGTTCAGAAGAAAAAGTTCAGAGAAGAGCAACTAAGATGATCAAAGGTCTGGAGACTAAAACATATGAAGAATGGCTGCAGGATTTGGGTTTGGCTAGTCTAAAGAAAAGAAGAAATAGGGGTGACATGATAGCAGTATTCCAGTATTTGAGGGGCTGCCACAAAGAAAAGGGGGTCAAACTATTCTCCAAAGCACCAGAGGGCAGGACAAGAAACAACAGTTGGAAACTAATCAAAGAGAGAAGCTTTCTTATGGATCTCTGTATTGTACTTTCTTATTTTCAACTACAGACTGTGCTACCAGGTGTAGTCCTTATTGTTGCAGGACATAATAGATTGTGCGTTCTTGGTAGGCTCTTCTTATACAGGGAGGCACATTGTACATGTGTGCATGCATACTAGATGAGGGAACAGGTAATGAAAACATTATCGCTCTGCACCAAAGGGGTGAGACCAGTGCAGATGGTCCTACAGCCCTTTGTGTTAACTCAAAGTTTCTAGAATTCTGATTTATTAAGTTTGAAGACCACTCGCAGCCTCTAAGATATTGTCTCATTTCACCAGGAGTATAAAGGAGGGTTCAGATTACAGGGAGCACTTCAGAATTCCAATTCTATCTGGTCCAGTAACATTCATAACATCCAAATTGTTCTTGAGAATATAATTTTAAATGAAGCTAAAACATATCAAATGAAGGTCACAACAATTTATCTGGTAATTGTATAATGGAAGATAAATAAATAGATGAGGATAGATAGATAGATAGATAGATAGATAGATAGATAGATAGATAGATAGATAGATAGATAGATAGATAGATAGATAGATAGATAGATAGATAGATAGATAGATAGATAGATAGATAGAAGATAGATAGATAGATAGATAGATAGATAGATAGATAGATAGATAGATAGATAGATAGAGATAGATAGATAGATAGATAGATAGATAGATAGATAGATGATAGAGATAGATAGATAGAAGATAGATAGATAGATAGATAGATAGATAGATAGATAGATAGATAGATAGATAGATAGAAGATAGATAGATAGATAGATAGATAGAAGATAGATAGATAGATAGATAGATAGATAGATAGATAGATAGATAGATAGATAGATAGATAGATAGATAGATAGATAGATAGATAGATAGATAGATAGATAACCTTTGTTGTCATTTTTTTACTGTGGGCAGAATGGCACACATTAAAATGAAATTTAGTTGAAATTTAGCATCTGATTTACATTGCTGTTTTCCCATTCTTGTATTTATTAGATGCCATGATGCACTCCTGACTATCGAGGGAAGTCGTACAGCACAAGCTGTAAAGTGAGAAATTCTTTTAACAGTGACACATGGAGAGTATTAAGAGGAGAACTCAGCAAAGCATCTCAGCTCCCCTGATCCCCAATTATTTGCTTTTTTACAGTAGTTTTTCTGTGCTTGATCTCTCAAAGGGCCTAATCAAATTCATTCATGCACATTTTGATAAAACAAGATGAATCACAACTTTTTTATTCACTTCCTAGTGCGAGAGAAACTATCATAACTTAACTTGAACAAATGTGCTGTTCTATAGTGTGAAAAAAATGGGCACATGTAGAAGCAGAGATACAGAGGAGGCAGGAATTAAAATGTGGGTATCTGAAAGGCTTGCTTTTACTAAAAGGCATTGATTAAATGAAGTTATCTCAATAATTAAATAGCTCATCGTGACTCTTCACATTAGAAAAATATACAGTTGGTGCCAGAGTCATGAGTTCATGAAGCTTACCTACATCAGTGTTTCTCAACTGGTGATATCTATAGCAATGAGGTAATAAGAAACAATTTAAGTGGGATACAAGGTCTTTTCACATTAAATGCACACCCTCATACCCATCATGAGCAACCTGGCTAAGGAGAGCAAGCACAGCAGCAGCAGCCTTGAGGAGGAGGTAAGTGCAGCTGGGCGTCCCCTTGGGGAAGTGGGGCTGGGCTTGGTGCTGCAGGTGCTTGAGGGCCAGGCTGGGCATTTGACCTCTGCTGCCC
This sequence comes from Azemiops feae, assembly GCA_023970755.1. Lineage (NCBI taxonomy): Eukaryota > Metazoa > Chordata > Lepidosauria > Squamata > Viperidae > Azemiops > Azemiops feae. The sequence continues at coordinate 884,211 of JALGBA010000349.1, read as the reverse complement.
AGGGCTCCGGGCAGCCCATGCCGCCATCCAGCCCCCCCCCCCCACATGGCCTGAGAGGAACAGTGAACATGCCTTGGCACTTGCCCTGATCCCACCCCCTTCTGTCAGAGACCCTCAGATCTGTCTCACTCCTGCCCAGGCCCCCACAGGCACCCTTGATGCAAACGATGTAAAGCTGGCCATGCCCACCCAGTAGGCCACACCCACTCCATCCACACCCACCCAGTAGGCTGCACCCACCCTGGCCACACCCACTCCCCCCCCCCGAGGACAACCGCAATGCTGATGCAGCCCTCAATGAAATTGAGTTTGACACCCCTGCTCTAACTGGTCTTTCTACTCACATAACACTACTAATCCAAATAATCCAGAAATCAGAAGACGAAACAGAGGAAATGGATTTAGAAATGGAAGAGATAAAAGAAGGGAAATATAAACGACTATATACAAACAAAATACTGCAAGACTTAGCTATAACAATGAAAATGCAAAAGACCTTTTACCCCTTAGGTCTGCAAAATATATCTGATGGCAAGGAAAAAGATTCTTTAAAAGGGAATATAGAGTTGTTAAGGGAAATGTCACAACTTGGGAGACAGGGAATGAAAAGAGAAATGGAGGGAGAAAGGAACTGGGAGTTGTTCAAGGAATATAAATGAGCGGAATTTCCCCAAAAAAAATACCCTGCCTAAATTGTCTTCCTTATGCCAAGCAATTTTTACAAAAATAGAAAGAAAATTCCTGGGCGATCTAATTGCCCTGGCTTGGAAAGTGACTTGGCAAAGAAAGAAAGTGAGAGTCAGATTTAAAAAACAGGAGATTTTACCTTTTAGAGGGGCATTATATGTTTAAATACTTCTTTGAATAAGATTAAAAGAATGGAAGACCCTTAGATATAATTAGACTTTTATAATGAAAGATATGATTTAGAATTAAGATCGCTTTTTTTTCCTCTTTTTTGATATGGGAAATATGAAGATAAGAGGAGGATTGATTTGAATAAAACTTTCAGCTATATAAATGTAATTAATATTGAGAAAATCATAACTGATGAAGATATTTCAAATACTGATGGGAAATCAAACTTTAACAAGAGCACGAAAAACAGGATATTGATTAATGAATTGACATTATTGATTTATGAATTGATATTATTGTTATTTGTATGATATTAGTAAAATATGATGAAGATGCTTATATCTAACGCTGTACACATTAACAGTACCAAAAATTGTAATGGTGTAATGAAGGGAAAATGGAAAAAAATTGGAGAAGAAAGGAGGATCAGGGGAAAAATACTGGATTGTGTAGTATTGAACAGATTTATATTGAAGAAGTTAATGTTAAATATTTGAACCCACACAACATGCTGTTTACTAAGCACTAAAGACTGTAATTTTAAAAAAATAATAAAACTTTTTTTAAAAAATCACCATGCCTTGCATATACAGGTAGTCCTTGACTTACAACCATTTGTTTAGTGACCATTCAAAGTTATAACAGCACTGAAAAAGTGACTTATGACCGTTTTTCATATTTACAACCGTTGCAGCATCCCCACGGTCATGTCTGATCAAAATTCAGATGCTTGGCAACTGGCTCATATTTATGACGGTTTCACTGTCCTGGGGTCATGTGATCTCGTTTTGTGACCTTCTGATAAGCAAAGTCAAGGGGAAAGCCAGATTTACTTTACAGCCATGTTACTAACTTAATAACAGCTTATTTTTAAGCATTTCACTTAAAAACTGTGGCAAGAAAGGTCGTAAAATGGGGCAAACCTCATTTAGCAATGGTCTCGCTTAGCAACAGAAATTTTGGACTCAATTGTGGTCGTAAGTCGAAGACTACCTGCACCCACTTCTTTTTTCCAGACTGATTCTAATTTTACTTTTTTTCCTGCTCTCATCTGTTCTCTTCATAATTCCTTCTCAGCGATGGACTTATTCCACAAATGTGACATCATCCAATGTACCATCATCTGTAAATTCAATGTACTTTTCCTGTCACTTTGAAATACAAATGAAATTGCTAAAGAAACTACAATGTACATGATTTGGCTCATTTTCCTTGGAATAAACTGAGTAATTTTATGAGGAATTCATTTCGGCAAAGAGCCCCAAGAAACTGCAATAAATACCTTTGGTGTATTATACCAGCATTCTCCATATTCTAAAGAAAGTAAACTTTCAGATGCTGCTCCTCAGATTTTATTGGGTTTTCTAACATCTCTAGCTACCTAATTCATCTAGGCAGTGGTGGGATTCAGCCAGTTCGCACCACTTCAGCAGAACCAATAGCTAATTTTTTGTTGCCCAAGCCCAGAATGGACTTCCGGAAGTGGCATCCACACAGAAAACCGGTTGTTCACATATTTGAATCCTACCACTGCATCTAGGCCAACGCTGCTTTTTATTTATGCTGGAAATGTCTTATCTGAGATAGCATTTCACTTCTTTCTAATTTCTGCTATTTGATTTCCTTCCACGAGAACCCCAGAGATTAAAGTTAAACCCTCTGCCTCATGGTTTAGCAGTATTTTCAAGAGCTAAACACCTTCATGAAAACTCACATTATAGTTCAGGGACCAAAAGAGAAAAGAAACTTGTAATTGAAAAAAAAAACAATCAAAATGGTTGAAATCGCATCAGATGTTGGTGTTCATACCATCACAATTGCTGTCCAGCCTTACACGGCTGGGGAAGAGCAAATTACACAGGCTTCAATAGGGTTTCTATAATGTAATCTGTAATTAGTGGTGCATACAGACAATGTATTAGAAAATGCAAGAGGGATTTCCAAGTCTTATTTATTTGTGAGTTATTAAGGCAGAGAATTTCAGAATGTTTTGAACCATCTCTTTGCAGGTTATGGCAAATTGAAGATATGTGGAATTCAACTCCCAGCTTGCTGGGGAATTCTCAGAGTTGAAGTCCACCCATCTTCAACTTGCCATGATTAAGAAACACTCTTTCCTCAAACACTGTCTTAAGGTGATAAGAATGAATTAAGGTAGTCTCATGCAGTAGGGCTACACCAGGTGTGTCAAACTCGCAACGTCACGTGACGTGTCGCAACGTATCGCGACTTTTTTGCCATTGCCGGCAATGGGGTAGGCGCATTATATGGAATATTAATAGTATCATTGCAGGATGTAAGCTGTTCCACGTAAAGCTGCCTTTTGTGATTGACTGTTGGTGATTTTGTCAATGCCAATAAGGTTTAGGTGGTGCTCCAGATGTTTTGGGATTGCATCCAAGGCACCAGGGGTGTCAAACTGCTGGCCCGTGGGCCGGACGTGTCAAGAGGAAACCGCGCCCACCCCATTGCCAGCAATGGAGAAAAAGCTCCGATACGTCACGCGATATCACATGACGTTGCGAGTTTGACATGTCTGCAAGGCACCTATTATTATTGTAGCCTTCTTTTGCTACAGTTATTCTACTTCTATTTGCAGATCTTTTCATTTTGTGATTTTCTCCAGTTCTTTTCTATTCTGCTATCTCCAGATTCTTCCATGTCCACTATCCAGTCTTATTTGTCTTTCTTAGCAACAGTTGTTAAGTCCAAGGTGTTATGTGTCAGGTGCCTGTTGGTTTGAATCCTCAAGTCCTAGAGAGCTTTAGCGTCTTCATTTTCTATTATTTTCTCTATTTTATGGTCCCTCCCGTTTTTGCTGAGCAGGCAAATGGTATTTCTTGTAGATCCTCCAATGCACCTTTGTTGCTACTTTGTCATGTTGTTTGGAATCAGTCTGTGTGATCAGCTAACAAGCTGGTTCACTGTTTCTTCTACTTCTTTGCAGTGGCGGCACTAGCTTTCTATTGTTGTCTTCTTAATTCTGCCTTCGTATACGTTTGTTTTCAAGGATTTACTATTCATTTTACCAATAATTACTATCATTCAGGGTATTTGAGGGATCATCTTTGGTGGTGTCTCTGTATCCTACTAGATCCAGAAGCTTAAGTATGCCCCAGGTCCTTCCTGTGGGAACATTATCATCTTATGGGGTCTAGGAAGGCATGTCTTCCTTGTCACTGCACCTGCCCTATCAAAAACAGCCTCAGACTGAGGTACAAGATACTCCAACCTTGTTGGCCTTTCAGAGGGCTTTAAGAAGTGGTACATTCCTCAGGCCTTAGGGCCACAATGTTAATGGAGCCCAGTCTGTGTTTGGTCTGCAGGAGTTTTTACTTGGCATCAGTACTGTTTTTATTGGCTTTTTATTGGTTTTATGTCATATCATCACTATGATGGCCACTATGAGAAACAAATTGCTAGACTAAGATGGACTTAGGTCTAATCCAACAAGGCTGTTCCAATGTTTTAATATGAGGTTGAATGCATTGTTATTTTAATGCACCAGGCCATTTATTATTGGCAATATGCTTACTAAAATATAAATAATTGACCACCCCTGATTTAAACTTTATCTATTGAAAGATTGTTGCTTAATTAAGCTCTACAATGGAAAAAATGAGCAAACCAGATGGTCCTTTATGGGAGACTTGCATCAGTTCATTTCTTGATAAGTGTCACCATTTTTATTATTATAATAAGAATTCAGCTGGGCTCTTTCCAGTAGCTGTGCATGGTGTGGTGCGGTGTGTGAGGAGAAAATCAGCTAACCTGTGATGCCAGGTCCTTGAGTGATTCTCTTTAAGGCGTCCTTTGTGGTGCGCACCATGCGTTCAGCCTGACCGTTGGTGGCAGGGTGAAAAGGAGCAGACGTGGCATGCCGGATCATGTTGGCTTGGAGAAATGCCTGAAACTCAGAAGAGGTAAATTGGGGGCCATTGTCTGATACTAAAACATCAGGAAGGCCATGGGAAGCGAAGATTCCTCTGAGCACCTGGATGGTCCTGGCAGTAGTAGTGGAGGACACAGGAACCTCTAGCCACTTGGAATGGCTATCCACAAGGAGAAGGAAGAATTGCGGGCCCAGCATAGTCTATATGAACGCGTGACCATGGAGTGAGTGTCTCCTCCCACCTATGTACTGGGGCATTTCTGGCCGTGATTGCTGGCACACTTGGCACCCATGAACCTGGGCCTCGATGTCCTTATCAAGTCCAGGCCACCAAAGATGGCTGCACGCAAGTGCCTTCATTCTCACTATTCCCGGATGTCCCTCATGAAGAGAGAGCAAGACTCTAGTCCTCAATGAGGCCGGGATGACTACTCTGTTGCCCCACAGGATACACCCCTTGAATGTGGACAATTCATGCTTCCTACGCCAGAAGCTTTGGAAGTCTGTACCAGGACACGTGTCAGGCCATCCTGACAACACGCATGTCAGCACACGTGCAAGCGTGTGATCAGTGGCAGTTTCAATAGCCACATCCCTAGCATTGAGGGGAGATTCAGGTAAGTCCTGAATAGACAGAATGTGTACAACAGGAGCAGGGTCTGCCTCTATTTGTTTAAGAGCTAACCTACTTAGGCCATCAGCATGGCCCATCTCAGTACCTGGTTTGTGAACCAGGGTGTAATCATAAGCTGCTAAGAAAATAGACCATCTCAGCATTCTAGGAGATATAATCTGAGGAGTTCGTTTATTGGTTGTAAACAACCCCAGCAAAGGCTTGTGGTCAGTATAGACCGTGAAATGGCATCCATACAAGAAATCATGAAATTTCTTGATGCCTGAGATTATTGCCAAGGCTTCCCTGTCAATCTGCATGTAATTATGCTCTGCAGATGAGAGGGTCCTAGAATAGTAGGCCACAGGGACCTGAGTTCCATCTTCCTTCAGATAACTTAACACTGCTCCTACCCCATAAGGGGAAGCATCACATGCGATGCACACAGGCAAATGCTTATTGAAGTGAGCCAGTACAGCATTGGAGGATAGCAAAGCCTTGACTTCTTTAAAAGCCCTCTCATGGACCTTTGTCCATGCCCATGGAGTCTGCTTGTCCAAGAGCCGGTGTAGCGGCTCAGCCACAGCAGCTTTGTGGGGGAGAAATGAATGGTAAAAATGAAGGAGGCCCAGAAAAGCCTGAAGTTCCGTCTTTGACTGGGGACTAGGGGCCAGTTGGATGGCTTGGAAATTGGACTCTGCGGGGTGGATGACTTCTGCATCAATACGAAACCCTAGAAATTCGGTGGATGTTACACCTATTTTGTATTTGTCTTGCTGTAGCTTCAGCCCAGCTTGGCGGAAACGCAGCAAGACAGCTCTCAGCCTTTCAGCCAAGTTTCCAGATGACTCTCCTGCAATGAGCACGTCATCAAAATAGGGGCAGACCCCCGGAATACCCCTGAGCGTTCGCTCCATCACCCCTTGAAAGATGCCAGGGGCTACATTGACCCCAAACTGCAACCTCTTTACTTTGAAAGCCCCTCTGTGAGTGACTATAGTTTGTGCCTCAGCTGTCGCCTCATCAACAGGTAACTGTTGATAGGCCTGAGGTAAGTCAAGCTTGGCAAAAAGTTTTCCTCCTTTAAGTGAGGCCAGAATGTGGCTCACCATGGGCACAGGATATGCGTGTTGCTGCAAGGCTTTGTTTAAAGTGCATTTATAGTCCGCACATATTCGGACTTCACCATTGGATTTCAGTGGCGTTACTATGGGGGTTTCCCATGGACTAGAGTCCACAGGTTCAAGAATGCCTTGTTGGAGCAATTTGTCCAACTCAGCATCAATTTTGCTCTTTAGGGCAAGAGGCACCCTCCTTGGCTTGACCCTGATGAGTGTAATGTTTGGATCCAATTTTAACGTAATGGGAGGCCCCTTGTATGAGCCAAGTTCTGGGCTGAATACACCAGCAAACTCCTTACAGACTCCTGTAAGGCTGGCTGTTTGCAGATGATTCAGACCAGTCACCTGGATCCCAAGTGCCTCGAACCAATTGAGTCCTATAAGACTCGTTCGATCACCCCCAACAACCACCACATCCAATAATCCATTGAAACCCTTATGCTGCACTCTGAGCGTGGCCTCCCCCTTCACACTTACTTGCGAGTTCTGAAAATCCGTGAGAATGAGATTGGAGGGCCTGAGTTTGACTCGTGAGCCACTCCTGGAGCAAACCTTGTTAATGGAAATAATGGAAAGAGCAGACCCTGTGTCCAGCTCCATAACCAGGGGAACTCCCTGCAACCATACATCTATGTGCAGCTTTTTGTTAAGGGGCCTGTGAATCCCTGTCTTAAACACCCCCCTACGGGACGTGCAAAAACCCACCCTGTTTTGGCTGGGGACCTTGGTACCTTTCAGAGGCAATTCAGGGAACCTGTTCTTTTGACGACCCATGCAGGCTGATGCTATGTGGCCTTGCCTGCCACATGCTTGGCAGACAGCAGAACGAAAACGGCAGTCGGCCCTCCTGTGGCAACCCCCACAGCCGAAACAGCGAAGGGATGCAGGCGGCGGCCCTCTGCGTTCCGGCAGTCTTCCCTCCGCCGACGGTTGAAGTCTGTCCACCTCTTCTTCCTCGGAGTCTTCTCCAGAGGCTTCACGCGCAGCTTCTTGGTGGACGGGGACGGCCGCTGGATGAATCTTCGTAGACCGCAAGGCCTTCACCGTGCCACCGGCTGCTTCTTCTGCTGCAATTTCTCTTAAGGCATCTTGGAATGTGACATCAGCCTTCGCAAACAGCTTCTGCTGCACCTCGCGGCTTCGCAACCCGCACACAAGTCTATCTCGGAGCCTTTCCTCCAAATCTTGAAACGCACATGGTCGTGCAGCCTGCCTCAAGGCCACGACGAAATCCGCAGCTGATTCTCTGGGCCGCTGGTCCCGCTGCTTGAACTGGTGCCTCCAAGCTATTACTGATAGCTTGGGCTCGAAATGCTCACACAGCATTTTCTTGAGATCGGCATACGCGATCGATTCCAACGGTGCTGGGGCGACAAGATTCTCAGCAATTTCAAAAGTTTCTTGCCCACAGACACACAACAAGGTAGCCGCTTTCAAACCGTCTTCCTGGATTTTATTCACCCGAAAATAGTTTTCAACGCGAGCTGCATACGAGCTCCAGCGTTCCGGGTGTGACGTGTCGAATTCGCTGAGATGACCCAGCTTGGACATCTTCTTGACCGACGGCCTCATCAACGTCTCTCGCCGCAAGGAAGGAGAAGGGGTCCTACGAAGCCAAGCCCACCTCCAGCGTATGCGTACTGGCAGGCGGTTGCTCCTTCTGGACGCCGCACTTCTCTGCTCATTCAGGCCTTAGGTGAGTAGGCCTATCTTACTTCTTTCGGCTTCCAAACGGCGTATCCCACCTTCGTCGCCAATGTTCTGTTCACACAAGCAGACATTTGAGATGAGGCAGTTCACAACAAAAGATGTCTTTTTATTGGTACATTCACTGAACAGAAGCAAGTGAACAATAGCAACAAGCCCTTTTATACTCCCCGTGCAAGGGGATGCTCAACCAATGATTGCAGGCTATTCTCCCACCTCATGCATGCGCGCAAGGCTGGAGACAGCCTGTCTGGGTCCCGGGCAGACACGTGGTCTGCCCGGGTCTCTGCAACCGTTCTGGTCTCTGCAACCTTTCTGCAGATTTCCTGAGCCTTGCTGAATGACTCAGCAAGGCCCAGGACACAACAGATCCCTTGTGAGGTGTTTGCCATTCTCCCATTTCTTCTGTGGGCTCAACTGCAGCTTATCTGACCTTGTTTAGTCTGAGGCTGTCTCCCAAAGTCATTTCCACATGCTATTATACCATTCCACCTTTGTGAGCATAAATGAAATCAAAGTTTCAAGGCAAAAAAGCTAATACTGTTTGAAATTATGAAACATCAAGCAAAAAAGTAGCAATTTCCACTTAAAGTTAAAAAAAAAATCCCAACGAGTCCTATGCAACTATTTTCTTAAACAGCATGTATAAAATGCAGGATATTTTGTTTATATAGATAAAATGATGGACTATACTACTGAAGAAAAGAGCTTTTATTTTAGTGAAACAGATTTAATACTACAAAATTGGCTATCTTTAGTTCTTCTGTGCTTTTTCGCTTAACCTTCTGTATGCTTGAGTGACATAATTAGCACTTGTAGCTAGGTACAAGACATTTTCAGAATCTGATTTAAACTGACATTAAACCAAATTGGAAGGAAGCAAGCTTAGTAAATAAAATAATTGAAATAAATAAATTGGAGAAGACAGAGGAAGGATGAGAAACAGCTACTAAGAAATTAGTAGTTCTGGTCTCATTATCTTCAGGGAAGATTGTTCCCAGTGGCTCTTGCAACAACAACAACATAGACAAGGAGACAGTAATCATTTTAATGCAATGTTTGAAACATATTCTGAGCCAAATCCATGTTTAAAAAAAGACACCATTTACCAATACTTCTAAATGCCATGAGTTTTTATTGGTTACTTTGATAGCATAGCATTTGTGTCAGAAGCACCAAGTGCTTCCCGGCTGAAAGAATTAGCCAGTGACATCACCATTGCCTGGGGGACACCCAGTTGGTGGCTCCTTTCAGGTCCTCAGCAGGAGCTGGAGCAAAGGATGGGAGCTCAACCCTGCCGCACAGCAGCACTTGGTTCTCGAACATGGGCTTGCTAATTCCAGAATCTTAACCATGCAAGCCAACATGCTTCCTGATTGGTTAAAATCACTAATAAGCTTCCATTATTAGTTAGCATACATTATGACTACTTACATTATTGACAAAGTGAGAGAAAACCTACTCATTCTTCCTTATCTTCTAATCACATTCATTCTATAATTGACAATAATTTCTCAAGACCTAAAATGGGATGGGAAAGAAGGATAAAAAGGCCATCTTGAACACCACACCCTTTTGTTAGTTTTGTTATTGTGGGTTTTCTTTTTCTGCCAGTCATTGAGGGGACAATTAAACGTGGATGAACTTTAGAAATTTACAGAGATTTCTCTATAAATCAATAAAGACAAAAACATAAGCGAACAAATTGTCTATAGGCAACTGATCTCTACACTGTCCAGATATTTTATTCTTTCCTGGCTGTGGAGTCTCAGAAAACAAAACAAGGCTTTCTCCTAATCATTGGTTGCAAAATGAAAGAGTCTAAACTTTTGTTTTCCAGTGATAATCCTGGGTTTAATGACAATCCCCCCCCCCCTCCTCCCAATTGTCAGTCAGTCAATAAAAAAGAAGAAACAACCCTCAAGAACACGGGATAAAATTAATATTTAATATGTAGTTATAGAGACTGATATTATTCAGACTAACAACTTCCCCTGTGAGTCACACCTGCAAATTGTGGGAGATTTTTGACTATATTTATTCAAATGCTTGCTGAAACTATTATGTGCATCAAGGACATTATCCACACTCGGTGCTGGTTTACATTCTGAAAAGTGGCAAGATAAGCAAGTCAAAATTGCTCTTCCACAAAGGGACTGTCAAACTATACCTGCTATATTTCTCATTGTGACTTTAAAATGCATTGCCAAAAAAAGCTGAGAGGCAAGTTCACCCCACAATGCAAATCTTCTGTAGCTTTTGGGGCAGTTGAGAGTGCTTATGAGTATATTAATATTTATACATACATGCATACATACATACATGCAACTTATGTCTTCCCTTTCTCCCTCGGTGAACTGTTCCACGACTCACGCTAACAATTCAGTATCTACCAATTGTTAGGACGAGCAGCATGCATGCTGAATAATAAACATTGTTTTACACTTCCGACTTTTTGTAACCTACTCAAAGTGATTATCGCTTCTAATAAATAAGCATTTTCTAGAGGGTGAACTCCAATGCTCAACAGAAGACCAATTTATCTTGGTGGGACTTATTTCTTCATGGGTAAGATAGCAAGATTGGGGTGGGATGCTATCCCAGGCTAGGCAACGTGGTGCCCATGGGCTACAATGTGCCTTTAAACTCTTTCTTCATGTCCTACCAAAAACTGATTTTTAAAGATTTTTGTAAATTAAAAAGAAATGATGGGCCAGTAGAAAAAGCAGGCAAAAATTATGAATTCTTTGTGAGAAACGCTACAGGCCATAGGCATATGGTGAAGGGTTTTTTTTTCTCCTTTTGTTGCAAATGAGGTTGTATAAAATTCAGTGTAGTGACCTACTGAATTCAGCATCAGCCATCTTTACTCTGAATCTCATCTAAGCTCTCTAATCAGTCAATTAAAATTAAAATGGTTGGCAGATACTGTAAGCCAGATACAGTAAGTGAAAGAACAGATAACCTTCCCAGTTGAGCCTTGTTAGGTTGTCATTTTGTGACTAGATATGACCATCATGGTGGCAGCCATTTTTTGAATGAGCAATTCCTGAGCATGGCAGGCATTTTATGAAAATGATGTCAATGTGCATTCAGAAACCCAAAATGACTGTTCCTACTTCATCTGATTATTTTATTTATTTATTGTTTGGTGTTTGCATTTAATTATTGCAATCAATTTGTTCTCAATAGCTTGTATACCTAATATGTTGCCTTATATATAGGCCACATATCAGGAGAAGGTATTTTATCTCAATACAGCCTAAATAGCTTCAAAGGTCCAAACTTGCAGGAGAAGAGCAGGCAGAACCTGGGGGGGGGGGCAGAGTTTAAGTGTGTCATCAGCCTAGAATCCTTACATTGCCATAAATGGTCAAATTCCAACACCTCTTGAATTCCATTGACCCTTATCTGACATCAATTTAGTACTGGACTTTAGTTGACTAGATTTTATGTATAAGCTTGAGCAATAAATCTTTTGAAGTACAACGTATGATCCTGATTCTTTGTGCCTAATCAAAACTCCATACTAAACTTTTGAGAATGGGTGATGGTTGGAACTCGTAGGGATCAGAGCAAAATAGAAGAAATTCAAAATAGAATAAGATAGACAAAGGGGAAAAAACTTTGCAAATTGAGAATTTAGAAATGCATCTCCATGTTAGAGGGCAAAATAAAAGATAGCAGAATTTTAAATGTGATGGATTTTTATACATTTTGGTTCGGTTTGTAGTGCAGTATTAACAAAGTTCATCAGATTACAGTATGTGGGGAAAGATATACAGTATTTTTAAATTAAAATTTGGGAATGATTGAGAATTATCTGCAGAATCTTATTCTGATTTCCCAAGAAGAGCTAAAATGTCAACTCTTAAAACACTTTAGGAAACAAATGCTGCAGGGTTATTTAACTAAGAAAAAAATAGAACATGCAGAAGTTCTGCTAAAATTGCTGTACATGGAATAACTACCTCTTTGAAAAATAGATTAAAAATGGAAAGGAGTTTTTTCCTTTTTCCTTTTACAAGTTACATATTCGGGGGGGGGGGGGAACCTGCAGAGCTAAACATAAGCATTGTGTGAAGTAGATTATCTGATTTCATTGAGGTAGCAGATGTTACATTACTTAGAGATAACACATGGATGTGAAAGCAGCAGGACAGAAAGTCATCCTGTGAAATATCACTGTTAAGAAATATTTTCAACTCTAGATTTTACTTATTCATCAGTTTAATTATGTAAAAGAGAAGTTCTTTGATGGGCTTTATTTTCTGTAAAACCTGTCCCAACCCAACTATAATTCATTGTAAGAATAAACTACACTGCCCTCCCTCTAGTATTTTTTTAGCAATAAGGCAAGCATAACATTAAACATTGTATTTAATTAAAAATTATATGCACAATTTACATAGAGATATACATCTGGGCTTCAACTCCTCTTTAGGCTTAGCCTTCTCCAAATAAAAAGCGTTATCCGATAAGGCAACTTGGAAGAGCAACCAGAATATAAAATTGTAGCTTGAGGCTGATTGTGACATCAGATAATATTCTGGAAGAAGTTCAGCTCTTCGGGATCAAAGAGATGATAGCCTGGGGTACCAAAGGAATTTCTTGATGGTCTGACTGGATCTCTGCCTAGCATCTTTGAGAAATCCTGAAGTATGTTTCAAATGAGAAGATGCCTCAGCAAATAAATGATCAGTCCGAATGCACTTTGCAAACAGTGCACGAATTTTCAGAAATAAGCATGTATTTATGAATGGTCAAAGGTAATGTTAAAAGTCATCCTCAGATTCTGGTCCATAAAGAGATTCAAATGTTTGGTAACTCTATGGAAATTTTGCCAGATGTTTGCCATTGACTTCCTCTGGGCAATATTTTTTTTATTACTATTTTTGGATGGAGTCCTGGGATTTCCTGGTCATTTCCAATCCACACTAATGAACTGGACCTACTTAACTTTTTCAGAATCAGCCAGAGTAAGATGGGTGAAGCCATCTTCTTAAAAGACTTATTGTTGTTATTACATGTTGAAGAATATAGAGAGAGATAAAGAAGGTGGAACTGATGGAATACAGTCTCCATTCTCAGCACTCACAGCTAAAACATGTCTTAGAGATTCTGTAAGGGAGCCTTACTGAATGGCGGTTATAGTATGTTGTATTGAGGGAGAAAGGGTCACAATGAGGCAATTTCCACTGATGGGATTTCTGCTCCATCTCATTTTCTAAAACATCCACCTCTCTTTGTTGTGCAAACATTACAGTGCAATCCAGTCAACAAGGGTCCATGGCTCTTATAAGTCAATCTGTAGGTGGTTCACAAATTGATCAGGGGGAAGTGGTTTAGGAACTCATTTTTCTCCAGCTCTTGCTCCGTGTGCATTCTTCTGAATTGAGCTGATACATTTCAATGTAAAGTTTGTTATTCTTCATACAGTATTTGAATGAAATATCAGGAGAAAGATGCATAAGTTAGGTCTTCTATGTTCTATTATTTTAAAAGCAAGCTTCTCTTATTTCTAATGAAAAGCACCCTTCAGTGCTAACTTTTTTTGCAGGATCCAATCTGGGTCAGTCACAGAGACCAACGGTTTATTCTTCCAAGTTTTCAGGCTCAGGCTGAGCCCATCCTCAGGGAATTTCTCCCTTTCCAGAATATATGCACTAGGTTATTCAACACATTGTATTTATAAGGTTCCTAGTTGTGTGTAGCTTCTAGTTGTTAATTAGGGTGTTGATGGCTGGCTATTAAGTCCTTAATTGTTGTTTCCTTGTGCCACCGTACCCTCAATCCCTAACCCCTTGATAGGCTGGTGGTAAATCAGCACTCCTATTGACTGACAAGGAACCCATTTCCCAGGCTTCAATCATTTCTCTGGCTTTTCTTGTCCATGCTCGGCCAACAATCATACCGTAGTAGCTTTGAAATTATCTTCATTCACTTTTTTTCCAGAAGACAAAGATCTTATTTAAACAATGAGCAAATAAAGTACAAAATTACTGCTATTATATTTTAGGTGTCCATTCATTTAGATGATAGTCTTAATCGATGTACAATACCTTCTAAATAATGGACTGATATTCCTGAAATAGTAACTGCTAGAGTACACAAATAGAGAAGCCTGGATTATTAGCAGGGCACATCCATCTAAGTGGTCACTGTGTGACACTGAGTGCCAAACCAAATGAGCACTTGGTCTAAATCAGTGGTCTTGTCCTCAATGTTCTGAACAGAACACATGGAAAAAATAGCTTCTCATTTGCCAGGCTGCCTTTCTTGTTTGCTCAATCACTCATTTTAGGCATTCATAAAATCAGTTGTTCAAGAAAAGGAGGATAGAATTCCTGTCCCTCATAAAGTGAAAATTGTGTTTACATTAAGACCTGCTGTCAAGAATGAAACTTTGGCAGCTATGTGCCTCTGTGTTTCAACTTGTCTTTAGAGTAAGGGGGGAGGTGTTAACTTCAAGTGGGTTATATGGAGAAATGAAACTTCTATGATTCCACTGAAGACCGTGAGAGCCTGAAACTTTTTCAAGGACACTATAATAGGTGTGGATTTGAAGCAGACAGTTCCCATAACAAAGTGAACTTGTTTATATGGATTACATAAGACATTGGGGTTTTGGCTGGGAAAATTATTGTTTAAGTCTATGAATTGGTATTGGAACCTCAGAGTTAGTTTTTCTTTGACATTACCATGCTGTGTATTCAATAAACAGTAAGATTTTCAGAGACGGAATGAACCTCACCTGGAGTTTTATTTGGATTCTTGAGCTGGATGTTGAGATTAAACTAACTCTCTCTATCAGCCTACCTGGGGTTCTTCCCAGGAGTGCTGGGACATTGTAAGACCTGAAATGGACAAAAGAACAGATTGAGAGGGACAACAGAGGGGAGTTCCCCTCCTGTGGTTGTTGGCTGTAATCCAGATGGGAGAGGCAGATTCGTCGACCAGGACTAGTCAAAAGTGGAAAGCTGGATCAATAGAGCCACCACTTACTGCTGGAGGAGGAAGGCACACGGAGGCACCTTGCCTGACACCAAGAACCACATGGTGAGTGGCCTCAGGAAGACAACAGAAGCTGCATTTCTCCGATTTCATCAGAGGCTTGGCCAATGAAAACAACTAAGAGGGCAGCAGAATGGGGAGAGCCGGTGGAGTGGAGGCTTCCTGTGTCTGTTCGCAGCCCTTCCATGGAGCAATTGAGAGAGAAGTTCAAGGGATTGGAGGTTTGAAGAGCTGCCCCACCAAAGTGGTCAGTTGTGAGTCCTGCTCACCAGCTTGCTACACCATCACCAACCCCCCCCCCCCAACAGCCAATGGCTTCGGGCTGGTCAGGGATGTCAGGGGCTGCACAGCAGAGGTTGGCCTGAGACCGCATCCCAGCAACTGTTAGCCCGATGAGTCTTGGGACACCACCTGACCGTGGAGCAGCTGAAAGGAGAGGAGCTCAGGTGGCATCACCGGGTACTGACCTACCACCTGGATATGTACTGGTGCGGGAGGATTAACAGCCTCCTGCTTTTAATGTCATGTTTGACAGCCGACTGGAGAAGTTGGCTTACTCTCTGACCCAGGTGTGGAATTCTTTAGAAAGATATGGAAGCAGACATCCATCCTGATGATGGATCGCTTGTGAATGCTATTTCTTTGAACCTAAAAGGGGAGGCAGCAGAGTGGTTGGTGTCCTTATATGATGAGGCAGCCCCTATGCATTTACTGTATGCTTCTGAGTTGCACATCACATGTGTACATACAGTAAGTCTGCAAAATAAGAACTGAAATAGATATGGCCTTAGGTAAGTGACCATAAATGTAAAGAGAGCAAGGTAAACTATCAGGCATGATGCTGCGGGAGGCCAGTGGCATTCTTACACCCTTTGATTGTCTGTTTTCATTTTTCTTTTGAGTTCCAGGAGCTTTTTCTTTTAGCAAACCAACACGCTTTTCTTATCAGTAACAAACCTCTCCTTTCAAAGCTACAGCGTGCTAAATTAGTTGCCTTCCTTTGTCAATCACAATTCAATCTTTTTTTTTTCCTGACAAGGTAAATGGCTTATAAATACATTTGATTTACAGCCTTTATCAATCCCTCCAATTAATTTCCATCCCACTAATTTCCAGTTCTGGCTTTTGCCCAGTTTTTTGTAACAAAGTTGTGAAGAGATGATTGTTTTATTTGGAGGTTGTTATTCTTCCTTAATGCTGTTTTCTCCTTTCTGGCTTTTACATGATGGATATGGCTGTCAAAAATACCTGGGTCTGATCCCAGCCATGCAGCTTTCTAACATCAATTATATTTGAAAGCTGTTTCAAACCACCTTTGTAAAAGTGCACCATATGCCAGTTCACATTCATTACAGGCAACATGGAGGCCGTAATTAAAAAGGAAACTGAACTTCCTTGGTTACCTTATTCAGAAGGCAGCTTTCCATAAAACTACAGATGAATGTTGCATGCAACTAAAAATTAGCTATCCATAATCAATAACAAATAAAACAGCAGAATGCTCAACCTTTTTACATAATTCAGAATCTGAAGCCAATGTGGCTACTTGTTTTCATGCAAAACACTTTGCATGGATGTATGGTATTATAAAATCATAGGATCATGCAGCAAGAAAAGATTATAGAATGCATATAGTGCAACTAAGAATGTATACAAAATCCTGCATGAGATGATCTGCAATATGGAACCTGTACAGAAAAACAGAAGAGAACAGAGTATGTGCTTTGATGCCATTTCCTGGACTCACATTTCTCTTATACCAAGAGTAACTAGTCAACTATATGGTTATGAGATACTGTGAAGAGCTGCATATCTTTGGCATCTCAAAGTAGTTGGCCCAGGTAGTGAGTTGGGAGGATGTGAGATGGAAGTGTGATTCCAACTTTCCACTTATGTGTGGCTACCATTTGAAGTGGCTTCTTCATTTAACTTCTAGTAGGAATGACAGAATGAATGTAGAGGCAGAATAAAAATATATACTATATACAATTATCCTACATTGCTAGGTAAGTTGACCATCCAGCTGGATTTCCGGAGATTATGTGAACATATCCATGCAGGGTTTTTTGAAAGCACTATGGTCATTGGCTTTCTCTGATTGATTTTATGGGGAGGAGTCCTGCGGATTTTACTCTGCTAGTCATTGCCGACTATAGGATGTGGTGCTCATTTCCGTTTCAAGGCCATTGACCAGAGCTGTCCAAAGACATTTCTTGACCTGTGTGATATCAGAGAGCACTGTTAACTTCCCACTGAAGTGGTACCTATTTATCTATTCACATTTGCATGCTTTCAAAATGCTAGGTTGGCAGGAGCTGGAGCAAGGATGGGAGCTCACCCTAACCCTAACCCTAACTCGAACGTGGGCTGCCAGCTTGCCAGCTGATAAGCCCAGTGTCTTAACCACTGAAACACCCTGTCACCCATTTATGGGGGGGAAGTCCCAAAATGTAGTCCATTATCTTGGAAATTCCTAGATTTCCCATCCAAATACTAAGCATGTCAAATCCTGCTTAGCTTTTGGAAGTCAACCAAAGTTGTCTTAAGTCGGCAATATATTATATATTATTGATGCTACTACATAGCAAGTCTGAAATATATACATTTTCCCATGAGTATGCCAACTACAAGAACTAACTAAATCTAAAAGTGTTTAAACTTGTACCCTGCAACATCCTGCTCCATTGGCTATCAAAAGAGGCTACCTCTTTTGATAGCCAATGGTATGAAAGTCACAGATACACTTTTTAAAACATTGTACAGTATAGCTTGTTGATTTCAGTTTTCCTAGGATTTTCACATAAACCAATAGAGGAACAAATCAGGAATGTGCCATATACTAAACTTTGAAACTACAATAACAGTTCAATATTTTGTTCTTCTTTTTCCTGCCAGAGATTTTCAAGAAAAAAGCAATCAATCATGAGTAACACAATAGGGAAATCAAGAGAACTGGAGAACACGAAAGACTGAAGTAGACAGATGTTGTGAAGAGATCGTGAACCCAACTATTATTTGTGCTTTTGCTTATTAACTCAATAACAACAAAATTCTAAATTCGTGATATTGCTGAATAGATGTTTATGTATTATTACCAAAGATACTAGACACATAGGAAAAAAATCCATAAAAATCCTTTGTACCGAAGTTCATTTTCAGCTGAATTTCTTATTTGGTATGCAAAAGATAACAAATCTTCATCAGCATATACTAATATTCTGGAGAAAAAAGGCTACAATATACAATTTAAGTTGTTCGTGTTGTCTTTTTTTTAAGAAAAAACTTCTAAGATATAGCTCAAATAACATCATTGCAAGGTCAAAGGCAAGCATGGCAGATGGACCTACATTTGTGGCTCAGAAAACCCATTTTCAAGATAATCCTTTGCTAATTACCCCGAGAGGAAGAATAGAGCCCACACTGTAAATAATGCTTGATGATATTTAGAGAAGCTTATTGCTCAATAACCATGTCCCTATTACTTAGATATTGTGAGATTTGCTGGCGCCAATCAAAGGATATTACAGTAATCAAGAGATTTACTCTCATATCTTTTAAGCTTATGGATTCTTCCTTTAAGTGTGGTTCCCTTTATATCTGAGAAAACACAATGCTCTGAATGAGCGTTGAAGAAAAAGGCTGTGCTCACGTGATTAAAATCACACAATATCAAGCCTACCCTATTTTACAGGCTTGATGTGGTATGACTTTATAAACCATTTTTACTTCTTAAAACTCCCCTTTTTGCTAGTTCTTCTGGAAATTAATTTAGAATAATTTCAAATATACAGAGTTCTCCCTCCCCCCCCTTTTTTTTTTCTCTTCCTTCAAGCTGTTAAACAATATGGAGAGACACAACGATACTAATATTCTCATAGTTCCATGGATGTTGATTTCCTCCAATTTCCTCCAGCTGAAATTCTAACAACATCAGATCTCTGTAGCAGCAAAACCTACATCTCTGCTTCCGTAATAAATAGTAGCTTGTAACACTTGATAGCTAATATAAGACAAAATGTAGTTAGTTGTTAATATTTTTTAAAAAAAATCTCATTTGTCATTAAAATATATCTTTTTCTTTCCATTTTTAACAAAACAAAGGAAAAATTACATGTATAGGCATACTGTAGATAGAAAGATATAGATAGATATGGATGTAGATGTATAGATATAAATGAGAGAGATGAGAGAGAGAGAAAGGGAGAGAGAGAGAGAGAGAGAGAGAGAGAGAGATGTAGAGGGAGAGAGAGAGAGAGAAAGGGAGAGAGAAAGAGAAAGAGAAAGAGAGAAAAAAGAGAAAGAGAAAAAGAAAAAGAGAGAGAGAGATGATATAGATATACAAACATACCTACATGTTACTTTTTGTCAGATACTCTGGATAGAAATGCTTCAGAAAGATGTCACAGAATATGAAGGCTTAATTTTTAAAGCCTTTCTCACTCCTTTCCCAAAGGCTATTTAGAAACATTCTAATTAAATTCCAGTTTAGCTATTCTTATATTTGTTACTTTTATACCGGTTTCATTTTCTGTTTTCTCATTTTCTTCCAATGCTAATTGGCATAATTGTGTCCACTGTGAATATTTGTGTTCATGATATTTACTTCCATTGGGCATAAGAGTTAAACCTTATTTTTCTGCTCTGTTTATTTCCCACCCACAAAGAAATAGCTTTTATATACATAAATCTATTCACTGGGTCAAATATCAGGTCTTTAATGCAAAACTTTGCAACCCAGGTAATGCCTCCAACTTGGAAGCTACCTACTATTGGAAGCCTCAGGTTAAATCTTTTAATTAGTAGTCTCAAGGTGAAGACATCTTCAGTTTGAGGTTGGAAGTTGGAAAGCTCTTCAGTGTCTAAGAATACCACGATGCCCTTTCTGGACCTCTGACTTGAGCTCTCTGAAAGGCTTAGATGATAAAACAGAAGCCCTGGAAACTTTTGTTTTCTTTTTTAATGCAATATTGGAAATGCTGCCTCCAGTATGAGTGCAGGCATTTGATTAGAGACTCCATTAAACCCTTGAGAATGCAGCTATCTGAGGATTATTATTTCTCTGTCACAGCGCCAGTCCTTTGGAGCAGCATACCCTGGACATTCAAATGTTCTCAATCCTGTTGGTCTCCCACAAGGTCTTGAAGACCTCAGTTTCCCCTGAAGCACAGGACCAGAGTGCTGGATGAGCCCATTTCTCACAGCTGGAATATTGAATTATTGTGGCTGGGCTAAATTTATATTAAGGTCTGTTCCAGTGGTGGGATTCAGCCAGTTCGCAGCAGTTCAGCAGAACCGGTAGCTAATTTTTTGTTGCCCAGGCCCAGAATGCACTTCTGGAAGCGGCATCCACACAGAGAACTGGTTGTTCACATATTTGAATCCCACCACTGGTCTGTTCTATGTAATTTTCAAAATATTATTGCTTCCGCTTTTAGTTTTAATCCTATGTTAACCATCTAGAGTCACAATCTATGAGTTGGACACTGAATGAATGAATGAATGAATGAATGAATGAATGAATGAATGAATGAATGAATGAATGAATGAATGAATGAATGAATGAAGTCAAAGGTATACAACAAAGTAATAGACATCAATTAAACTTGGAGTTTGCAGCAAAGTGATGCCGGAGTAGGCAATTGACTTTTGTTTAGTGTTTGGATTCCTCAAAATCCCAACTGTCAATCATTAACGCTTGATTCAAGGACTGTATTTGGAATAGTATATTTCTCACAAATGCTCTTGTGTACTATGTAATTCTCCCAATGATTCCCAAGTTTACTTCAACAAATGTAAAACTAGCAAATAGCAAACTTTGCACTTCTCCTTCCATAAAATTGTCCAATATATCTTGGAACGATATCTTGGGTTGCAATGTTGTGAACAGTCATCTATCAATGAATGTTTAAAATAAATGTGTATAAGTCTGAGCTGTTTATCCTAGTCTCAGATACCCCATATTATAGTGGCAGTTTAAAAGCATCATTCACTTCTATTTCTATTTCGTTACTTTTGTTGTCAATTTTATATACCTTCTATATTATATCTATTCTATTATATATATAATATGTAAATTATACATAATTATTATATTTTTATAATATTTTATTCATGTTATGAATAGGTTTTGTACAGTTTTATCCTTTTAATATTGTAAGCTATTCAGAATTACTCTGTGGTAAAATGGATAGCCAATAAATTTATATCTATTCTATTCTATTCTATTCTATTCTGTTCTGTTCTGTTCTGTTCTGTTGTTCTGTTCTGTTCTGTTCTGTTCTGCTCTGCTCTGCTCTGCTCTGCTCTGCTCTGCTCTGCTCTGTTCTATTCTATTCTATTCTATTCTATTCTATTCTATTCTAAATTGCTGTTCAGCTATTGCTTTAATGTTTGAAACATTAAGTCCATCACCTGCAAATAATATGCAAATAGCATACTCTATGTAGATGTATTGGTGTTTATCTCCTATCTTCTCTCTACAGTGCTTCTTCTCATTGAAATAGTAGCTCCTGACAGAATCATTCAATTAAATAACTCTTGATGAATCTGCCTTGGTGGACCAGTTATTTTACCTTATAAAGAAGACCCAGTTTACCTCTACCTAACTCTGAACTATTTTGGACCCATCAGAGAGCATTCACTTTTCTGCCTAGACTCCATCTAAACTATCTACATTTAACTTATCAACCCTGTTACCTTTGTCTTGTCCAGTCCCATATTTAATATTTATATATTATTTTATTAATATTTAATAAATTAAGACTGATCAATAAACATTAGTATTGGGCTGTAGTCCAATGGCTTGGGTAGGATAAGTTGCATCTTCAGTCTTTTGTTATGGTCACGGATCGAATTAAAAATTAAAACATCAAAATAAAACAAAACAGAACAAGTCATAATAATATATTACAGTTAGTGATGAGATCACCAATAGGCAGCCAAAGTCTGTCTAATTTTACAAACAGTTGTATCTCATACATAAATTGTACATAAATATTTTTTATTTTTTTATATGATTTTTATTTCTATGTTGTGTTTTTATTTCCTGTAATTCGCCTTGAGTGAGTAGGTGGGAATATAAATTTTCCAAATACATAAATAAATGGGCAAATAGAAAAACTCCTTCCTTTTCATGCTACCTTCGACTAAATCCTAGTGGACAATCACTTAAAAATGAGCCAGCAGTGTGCTGCAGCTGCCAAAAAAGCCAACACAGTGCTGGGCTGCATTAACAGAGGGATAGAATCAAGATCATGTGAAGTATTAATACCACTTTACAATGCCTTGGTAAGGCCACACTTGGAATACTGCATCCAGTTTTGATCACCACGATGTAAAAAAGATGTTGAGACTCTAGAAAGAGTGCAGAGAAGGGCAACAAAGATGATTAGGGGACTGGAGGCTAAAGCATATCAGGAACGTTTGCTGGAATTGGGTATGTCTAGTTTAATGAAAAGAAGGACTAGGGGTGACATGATAGCAGTATTCCAATATCTCAGGGGCTGCCACAAAGAAGAGGGAGTCAAGCTATTCTCCAAGGCGCCTGAGGGCAGGACAAGAAGTAATGGATGGAAACTAGTCAAGGAGAGAAGCAACCTGGAACTGAGGAGAAACTTCCTGACAGTTAGAACAATTAACCAGTGGAACAACCTGCCTCCAGAAGCGGTGAATGCTCCAACACTGGAAGTTTTTAAGAAGAGACTGGACAGCCATTTGTCCAAAATGGTATAGGGTTTCCTGCCTGAGCAGGGGGCTGGACTCGATGACCTCCAAGGTCCCTTCCAACTTTATTATTATTATTATTATTATTATTATTATTATTATTATTATTATTATTATTATTATTATTATTATTATTATTATTATTATTATTATTATTATTATTATTATTATTATTAAATCAAGCAATAACTAGGCAGGAAGAAATCCCTGAAAATTCATTTAGAATTCAGAAGCTGCACCATATTTTTGAAATATGTATTCTACTGTAAACTCACTATCAAATAATAAGCAGTAGTTGGACAAGTGTAATGTAGAAAGTAAACTTGATTCATACTGCAAAATGTTCTGAGGAGGGGGATGAACATGCTAAATGTTGATCCAGCACAAGAAGAAGCATAATTCAAACTCAGAGCCTAGCCAAGGTCTTAGAATTATATAAGTTATTAAAAGCAGTGGTAGAGTATTGTAATGAAAGGTAGAGACCTGCAGTTATTACAACAGTAGGATATATCATGAGCATCACATCAGATGCAAATGCTCTTGTTGAATACAACTAAAAGATTTCAAACTTGGTGGTATGTGAAGTTGCAAAGAGGAGGAGGAGATAATTAGGTCACCATGGTTCATATTCCCAAAAATATCTCTATCTGGAGTTTCAATAGCAATTTATTGTATGATCAATAGAATCTGGGAGATAGTGAGCATCCTAGACCAAGCTAAATCCAAAACTTCTAGAGAATTCCTGGAAGCCTGGCACTCAGACAAATCAGCCATCAACAGGTACATAGGGATAAACAACATTTACATACCATTCAAAAGAGACAAACAAAAAGCTAAACATCTCCTGGCCAGCAATCAACACCAGATAAGCAGAAATTAACACCAAGATTAAGATTAGACAAACAATCAAATAGTAAACAACAGCCTAATCAAGGAATCACCAAGAACACTCCCATCAACACTGAAAGGGCAAGCCACTTGTATATGAACAGAGACCAAAGCCCATTCCTTTCTAAAAGTGATGATGTTACCTAGAGTAATGAAGCATTTGCAAAAAAGTAACAAAGCTCAGAAAGCACCAAAGACCTCACAATAGAATCCAATATGTCCAAAGACTATATATTCAAAAATCTGGTAATCTTCTATCAAGTAATAAGTTACCATTTATTTTCCAATAATAAAAAAGAGGAAACATCTGAGAAGTTTTGGAAAACCCTCAGAGAAGCAATCTTCATTGCAGAAAAAACTCACTGTAATGGATCCAGATTTGATGGACGCTCAATTGAAATAATGGACATATTGGTAGTTTGCATTAGGCAGTTAAATTTATGTTAAATTTGTCTTCAGTTTTGTCACATTTGCAACAATTTACCTCATTTTGCATAGCAACATCATTACATAAATGATGTCAACTGACATCAAGGACATACCTTCAAATTGAACTGATATTCAGAAATATCAAGTACCTCTTCTCCAGTACATTTGTGAAGTCAAATCTTTTTGCAAGAAATCTTGTAACTCAAAACATACAATGCACCTATTAAGAATAAAAGTACATAAAATATATATATGCACTATAAAAACGGGCTGGCTACATCTAGCAGAGTTATTATTTTCTTTAAAAACATAAACAATTTAACATTAATTCTTCTCTTCAAGGAGCCTTAGCAATATTGCTCCTAAAGGAGAATTTATCAACGTCCTACCAAGTGCCATTGCCAAAATTCTTTGGAGGAGACTTAGTATAGAACTAGTATAAAACCAATATAGGTTTGTAGCATGTGGATATAAATCACTGACTTTTAACTATGTTCATTGAAGAGATTATTCAAGTGTTTATAGCTCCTTGTGCCCAAACCAAATTATCTTTTTGCTTGCTGTGCATTTCAATTACAACATGAGGTGAATTGTGTTTTTTTTTCAACAGTCCCTTTAAAGTATTTTGGAGCTATGGTTACTGTATTTATTGGTAAAGTTCAGAGATAGAAAATGTTGATTTCTCTGCAAATAATTTCTAAAAGATGCTGACAGATTGGAGGAGGGGTTGCAAAGAAAATGAAGTAAAATGAGAGGGACAGGCAGAGAAGGATAAGTTATGAGAAAGAAATAAGTAAATATGTGTAGCTTTGCCAAGTAATGATTAAAATAGAGGAGCATAATACACTGCACTGCCTGAAAACTGTTGACCTACAGAGGTGAGTGCTAGGAGTGGAAGTAATTCAGCACAGAAGACGGAATAACAACTAGAGAAAAAAGGAGAAAATGGAGGAGGGGGAAGGGAAGTTGACCACTTAATAGCAATAGCACTTAGACTTATATACTATTCCATAGTGCTTTTCGGCCCTCTCTAAGTGGTTTACAGAGTCAGCATATTGCCCCAACAAACTGAGTCCTAATTTTTCTGACCTCAGAAGGATGTTAGATTGAGTCAACCTTGAGCTGGTTAGAATTGAGCTGCTGGCAGTTGGCAGAATTAGCCTGCAATACTGCATTCTAACCACTGCACCACCACGGCTCATGATACCTGAATAGTGAGATCACAATATTGATTTCCAAAGGATTTGAGTTAAGCCATTTCCTTCCTTCCTTCCTTCCTTCCTTCCTTCCTTCCTTCCTTCCTTCCTTCCTTCCTTCCTTCCTTCCTTCCTTCCTTCTACACACTTTGAAGCTAGTTTCAACAAAACCTGGTTTGAACAGGCCACTGATTCTTCTTTCTTTTCTCGCCTTATGATAGAAGGTCATCAGTGGTGAATGCTCCAACACTGGAAGTTTTTAAGAAGAGACTGGACAGCCATTTGTCTGAAATGGTATAGGGTTTCCTGCCTGAGCAGGGGGTTGGACTCGATGACCTCCAAGGTCCCTTCCAACTTTATTATTATTATTATTATCAGTTATCAGGTCTGGTAGGAGAAAGCACACAAATGTTGACAAATAGCATTCTAGTTCATTTATAACAAGAAAATTGCTGAAGATGCTGTGCAACTAAGTTTATTTAAAGCTGACCTTAGCTGATTCTGAAAGAAGATAAACAATATCTGGCTAATATTTCAGTAGGGAACCAATAGAGATTCCAAAATTAAACCAGAAAGTTTTTAAAAAAACAAATCCTGGAAAAAGGCGGTGACAAATCATTATACTACATGAATATGTCCAAAAAGTCATCCAGCAATGAGCATGACTTCAGAAAGGGTCTTTCATTACACATACCTAAAGATATTTATGGAGCTGGTTTGATAGTAACCTTCTTCAGTCTTTCTTCTGAATATGTTCAAAAATTGGAAGAGTCCTACCTCAACTCATTGAGACTGAAAAGAATGGTACTTTCTTGTGAATACAGCTCTCCCCTAGATCTGGAATTCTAACAACACAGGTACAGCAATCCTTCCTCTTTCCAACTGAAGGTATGAAGGTCAAAGAAATTAGGAAACAAGAATATTTGGTTCAGCCTGTTCTCTATTTTGAAGCTCTCATCTATTCACTCAATTGCTGGAAAAGGTCTAGTACAATTTTACATATAATAATGAGTTTGTTCTTTTTAAGGTCATCCCAAAGGTGCTTTTTCACGAGGCAACTGGACTTTCTTGTTTTTCTTTGAAGATGTTTCGCTTCTCCTCCAAGAAGCTTTTTTTTAAGGTCCAAACTCCACAGTGGCCAGCTATCAAGCCAATAGAAGATAAATTGGACTGCACGCTTTTGAACCAGACAAGTTGGTTAAGAAAAAAGGGAGACAGGGGAAAAAATGTGGCTGATCTTAGAGCTAGGTCTTAAAACTTCAGAGTTTCAAAAATTCTTTTTTTAAAAAAAATCGCTTCCAGTCTGATAGGCATCAATGACTTTTTGTGGAGATTTTCAGAAATTCATTGATGTGCTTCTGCAGTCTGTGTGGTGCAGCAACACTTGTGGAGGACAAGTGGACTAGACTGATAAAAACAGCACTGTGACACAAGCCCTATCCCCTGTTGCAGCATCACATATGCACACTTCCAAAAGGGATGGAACTTGGGGTAGGATGATGATGATGCAGTACTGTTTTCTCCATTCTTGACAGAACCAGCAGACTCCTGCTGGTACAAGGAGAATTTCAATAACATGAGACGACTCAAAGCTTTTGAGAAGTGTATAAGGAGAACTAGTCCAAATCAGCTCTGATTGTTTAAGGATGCTTTCACACAAGTTCTGGTTCTCCTTCTTACTTTAACTGAATTAATTGAACTAGAGACGTGATTACTTCTTCCAAGAACATTATATATTGGCTAATTTTGCTGTTAACTATTTCCTTGGACTTCTTTTATATACAGATAGTTCTTAACTTATGACCAGTCACATAATAAACATTCAAAGTTAACAAGATCTACCTTGGGGCTAGTTACAATCCAGTTCTGATGTTCCAATGGTCAGCCCCCGTCTGCGCTCACATGACTGGTCATTATTAGCAACATCCTAGTGGACAATCACTTAAATATGAGCCAGCAGTGTGCTGCAGCTGCCAAAAAAGCCAACACAGTGCTGGGCTGCATTAACAGAGGGATAGAATCAAGATCACGTGAAGTATTAATACCACTTTACAATGCCTTGGTAAGGCCACACTTGGAATACTGCATCCAGTTTTGGTCACCACGATGTAAAAAAAAAAGATGTGAGACCTAGAAAGAGTGCAGAGGGCAACAAAGATGATTAGGCTAAAGCATATCAAGAACGTTTGCTGGAATTGGGTATGTCTAGTTTAATGAAAGAAGGGACTAGGGGTGACATGATAGCAGTATTCCAATATCTCAGGGTTGCCACAAAGAAGAGGGAGTCAAGCTATTCTCCAAGGCGCCTGAGGGCAGGACAAGAAGTAATGGATGGAAAACTAGTCAAGGAAAGAAGCAACCTGGAACTGAGGAGAAACTTCCTGACAGTTAGAACAATTAACCAGTGGAACAAACCTGCCTCCAGAAGCGGTGAATGCTCCAACACTGGAAGTTTTTAAGAAGAGACTGGACAGCCATTTGTCTGAAATGGTATAGGGTTTCCTGCCTGAGCAGGGGGTTGGACTCGATGACCTCCAAGGTCCCTTCCAACTTTATTATTATTATTATTATCCTGAGGTCATATTGGTGCATTTTATGACCGTTTTGCACAGTTTTCAGCAAAACTGCATCCATAGCAAATCATTGATTTGCTTAATGATCACCACATTCACTTTATGATCACCATTTTTGCCTACCAATCACCACGTTCACTTAACCATCACATTTGTTTAACAACCGCTGCAAAAAAGTTTATAAAATTGAGTTGGTCGTGTGGCCAACTCATTTTATGGCCAACATGACATACAACTTTAATGAACAGATTCCATTACAGTTGTATGTCAAGGACTACCTGTGTCAGTAGGACTATCATGAACCTTAGACAACATTCAGTGGTAAATATATGCAAAAATTCAGAAAGGAATGAATACTGTTTTGCAGCTAAGTTCAAACGTTCCATGCTTGGAGTTTTCCCCCACATCATTCCTCATCTATCTGTTCATTAGATGCCATTCATATTGTTACAGACTGCATTTCTGATTGGGTCACTAAGTTTCTCCTACTTCTCCTTGACTACCACAGACAAGAAAGGACCGTTCACTCATCCCCACACTAATTTTTTGAGTGGAGCTTTATCAGATGTTGTTTTACATTTTGTAAGAGGGGATTATAAAACAAAGGACCTGAAAACATTTGTCCTGACAATATAAAAGTATAACTATGAAAGAAATATTCCTTCAGCATTCCAAATCTGTGAACAGATTGCATTTATATATGTTATATAAATAATGTGTCTGGTTTTTCAAGTATTTCATTTTCTTTAGGAATGTGATATGATGCAAAGCAGCTTTAAATCAAATAGCTGTGTGTGTATGTAATGTGTGAAATCTTTCCAAATAGCAATCTGGTCCTTTTCAAGAAATATGCTGCTTATTCTTACAAAAGAGAAAAGAGAGCTTTCCACTGCATTTGGACCAATATTTTTTTAAAACATGTTGATCGGCAACATAGTGTCAGCATTGAAAGAGGTTGATTTGGTGAATCAATTT
Source organism: Azemiops feae (assembly GCA_023970755.1). Taxonomy (NCBI): domain Eukaryota; kingdom Metazoa; phylum Chordata; class Lepidosauria; order Squamata; family Viperidae; genus Azemiops; species Azemiops feae. The sequence goes on along the minus strand of JALGBA010000349.1, from coordinate 855,223 downwards.
TGCAATTACAAGGCTTTATACTTAATCATTTTTCTTGAATAGATTTATTATTTCAAGCACCTCTACCACAATCTCTGATCAAAAGATCTTAGAACAGGTCAAAATCCTTGAGCAGATTAGCAAACAGTAAGTCTTTAAACACTTAGATAAGAATTCCTTAATTAACAACAGCCAAAATGAATTTATACCAAATATGTAGCGCTCCTTTTATGATAGATTTACTAGCCTAGTTGATTGGGAAATGCCCTTGATTGGGGAATCCAAGGGAATCAAGAATATAGTATATCTTGAATTCAGTAAAGTTTTTGATAAAATTTCCCTAGCATCCTGATTAACAAAATGGTGACATGTGGGTTTGACAACTCAGTCATTAGATAGATCTACAGTTGGCTCAAGAATTGGACTTAAATGATAGTTATAAATGACAACAAATCTACCTAAATAGTGTGGGGGAGGGGTGCCACAGGGTTCTGTCTTAGGCCTGTGCCATACAATGTTTGTCTAAATTATATGGATGAAAGAATGCTTACAAAATTTGCAGATGAAGCTAGGAGCAGTGGCTAATACAGTGGAAGAAAGGGAGGGAAATCAAAAGACTTAGGCTAGAATGGTGGGCATAAACATATAGAATGAAATTTAACACAGAGAAATTGTAGGGAACTAGGGGGAAAAAACTCAAAAGAAACAGGAACAGGATGGGGAAAATCTGACTCAAGATGTGTAGATATAATATGTGAAAATGGCTTGGGTGAACTAGGTGGATCAGAAGCTCAACATGACCCAACAGTCTTATGCAGAGAAATCTCAAGAGGATCATAGAGTCCAGATCACAAGAAGTAATTTTAACCTTCTACTCTACCTTGGTTAGGCCTCATTTAGAGTATTGTGTTCTGTTCTTACAGCCCAGTTTAAAAAATAGATTGATAAACTGGAGTAAGTCCAAGGAAGATGGTGAAAGGACCAAGTCCTATGAGGAACAGTTAAAAGACTTAGGGATGTTTAGCTTGCAGAAGAGAAAGCTGAGAGGAGAAATGCTTATTTTAATTTTTGTTTCTAGTTTGTCTTTCACAGTATTTGTTTTTTTGTATGTTGTGCTATAATTTCTTTTTGTATGAAGACTGATGCAAAGAATGAGTTAAGAGCTCTGCTTTCTCCCTATTGCTTCTGGAGAGGTTTGTAAGGAACAATAATAAAATAGTTCAGAGTTCTGTCTGAGAAGTAAGGCACACAAAGAAATAGGAAAGGCAAAGGGAAAAAGAGAATTAAGGTCAGGCACTGGTTCTTAATGGTTAAGACTTATAGAATGATGTTCACAATAATTTAATTTCATGTAGGGTATTGAGTAGGTTACATTTAGCAAAAGCAAAGAAAGACTAAATGTTAATTCTTGCTTCTTTTACTGCTCACCAGCCTGAAGAAATAGGAAGAAAGCATAATTCTTGCACAGGTTTTGCACTTACACTACTATCAGTGCTAATGCTACCACAATATGTATAGTGTTACATTTATTAAGCTTTTACCACTTTAAAAGTCCTTTGTACCTTGCCCAACAAAGCTGCAGTTGAATAAATACTGCAGTTGATTAAATAAGAATGGATAAATCCACATTTTTAATCAGAAGATGGGCCAAGGTATTGCCTCTGCCTCTAAAACTGTAGAAAAATTGAACTTCAGTCAGGGCGGAATGTAGGAAAAAAACAGAATAGAAAATTTATAATTTATTGCCTCTGCTTAAGAAGTAACCCTCAAATTGTTTAAAGTTCAAAACTCAAAGCAACTGGATTTGCTGGATGATGGGGAGGTGTTTTTCTAACATCTCTAATGAATATCATCTCACAGCAGAAATAGGTCACTCTAGTACCTAGTCTTTTATTTCACCAATACTGAAAAGAGAACCGAGAGATCATTGCTTGTTGGATTACACCTGTGGAAGTTTTAAGCCATTACTTCTAACAATCGCTATTCAAAGGTCACAATGAAACCCATTATAAGAAGTGAGTACCATAAGAATAGCATAAATATAGGGAGCAAAGCAGACCGAGTCTATTTTTTATTTATTGGAAAGTCCATTGCTGATTACATGTGTAAGGCAATCTTGCTATTGTACAAATAGCCCTACTATTTCCTGACTTTCGTTAATGAAAGGAAGTGTGGCTGGAATTACACTGAATCACAGTATACTACACTTGGTTGAAATGGTTCCTAAATTGTTCTTCATTGTTTTGGGCTAGAAATGAAAGGTAAAGTTTTGCTATGGACTTAGTAGCAGTTTGGCATTCAGTTCTATGTTTCATATGCCGGCACTGCTCAACCATGTTTGGACTGCTTAATTGCTTTAATAAAAATGATGTCAGTGATGATGAAGGTTGATAGTCAACAGCAGCAGCTAAAACCTGAACAAGAACAACAAAGCAGTAAGGAAAACAGACATGTAACTCCTTTCATCTGGCCTGGATGATATATTCCCTCATGATCAAGGTAGCTCCCTTGCCAGGTAAGTATTTGCATTATAACAGGTTTAGTTAGTCCATGACTACAACAATATATACTTTTTATGGGAATTTTTTGTATCTAGTTAGTGTTTTTATCCCATTGTACAATTTCTTTAAGTTTTGTATTTTTATATATATAATTTTTAAAATGTTCTTTAACTTTGTGCATTTTTATATTTTGTTACCTTTTAAGTTATTGTTTGTACTTCAGCCTTCCTATATAAGTCTATAGCTGTAAAAAGATTTGATGATGATAGGTTTCCTCTAGAAACAGAAATCTACCTTGTTTGACTGAACTAGATTCCCACACTTAGTGGTTAAACTAAGTTCCTATATATCGTTATTTTACACTCTGCTATATAATTGTGATATGTACTGTATGTTTTAGCTCATTTTACAAAGATTAAGATACAAGCCGCTCAAAGTTTGCTTCAATATGAATGGTTTATAGGTCCAATTTTGTAAATTAATAAACTTTAGAGTAAATTAATAAACTTTAGGAGGTGACCAGGCTGAACCTGAAGGAGGGGTCAAACGTCATCAGTCATGAGTCCCTTCATGACTACAAGATATCTAAGTCCAACCCATTTGAATTCCTTTCTATTCTTAACTCCCGCTAATTTCCCTTGACGGTTAGTAATTCAAATTCTTGTAGAGAACTTAAGTTCATAATAAATCATTATACACATTTGAACTGCCTGGATCTCCTGATTTCCCTGGTGTTTGACATAAAGTCAGGTATGGTTTGATATTTGTTCTTTATTTTGTTTTGGTTTTTTTTGAAAAAACATTTGTTCTCTATATTTCTTCAAAGTTGATTTAGAAATATTATCAAACACTGATCAAACACTATTCAAATGTAAAGTTAGAATGATGAACTTCAGCCTAGATTCAAAGTGAGCATGCTTCAAAGTTTTTCCCAAAAGAACAGCTTCTGCCAAACCAAAATTCACTTTGCAAGTCTCACTTCTGCTGTTTTCATGATATTTTTAATATTTTAGTTGGGGAAGTGGGGGGGGGGAGATGCCAAATCAAATACATTTTAAATATGTCTTTCGGCCATTTAGAAACTTCTCTCATTACTGAAAAACCAGTTAAATTTGTTATCAGATGAGAAACTATATAGGTGCAGTTTAGTTCATTTACCCAGAATATTAGTCTGTTAATTTGCCATTTATAGGCAATAATGCAGCTGTGCTAAGCATTTGCCAATTGCTATTTATGGATTAAAAAAACAACAACAGCAAAAGAATGTATGTGCTCAGAGCTCTAAGGATTTAGGCATCCCAAATCTCATATAACTATTCTAAATGGCCATGGCAATTATCCAGCAATGCAAACCCAATGATTTAATTTATTATTTTATATTAAAATTGCTTAATTTATCTTTTTCTAAGCTAAATGCCCATTTAGATCAGCCTGCCCCAAGCTGGGGTATTCAAAAAGATTTACCGTTCAAATCTTGAAATTCCTGTGGATTCATCAGCTTCCACATTTTCTTTCCACTATTTTTTTTTCTTTTTGGTTGTTGTTAGGGTTGAATGTATGCTTTTGTTTTGTTTCATTTTGTTTGTTTTATTGTTTTGCATTTTGCTCTCTGTGATAAAAACAATAAATAATAATACATTTTCTTTGTAAAATGGAAAAAAATGACCTCTCTATAAGGTAATTTATTTTTATTTTCTCCTTAGAAAAATTCTCAGATTGTCAATATTCCAAAGTATTCAGAGTCCATTTAATTACAGGTTGTCTTCGACTTACAACCATTCATTTGAAGTTACAACAACTTAGGACAGTTTTTCACACTTACGACCATGGCAGCATCCACAGGGTCACATGATCAAAATTCAGATGTTTGGCAACTGGTTCATATTTATGGTACTTGCAGTGTCCCAGGGACATGTGATCACCTTTTGCAAACTTCTGACAAGCAAAGTCAATGGGGAAGCCAGATTCAACTTAAAAACCATTTTACTAACTAAACAATTACAGTGATTCACTGCAATTGTGGCATGAAAGGTCGTAAAATGGGGCAAAACAATCTGTGTCTGCATACACTTATCCAGGTAATAAAAAAAAATCACATTATGATTCTATCTAACTTCACATCAGACACAACAAAATCATACCATTTTATAATGCCTCAGTAAAACCACACTTGAAATATTGCATCCAGTTTTGGTTACAACAATATAATAAAGATTTTAGAAAGAATACAGAGAAGAGCAACAAAGATGATTAGGGGACTGGAGGCTAACACTTATGAAGAACGGTTGCAGGAGTTGGTGTGTCTAGTTTAATGAAAAGAAGAACTAGGGGTGACATGATAGTAGTCTAATGGGCTGGCACAAAGAAGAGGGGGTCAACCTATTCTCCAAAGCACCTGAAGGCAGGACAAGAAGCAATGATGGAAACTAATCAAAGAGAAAAGCAACCTAGAACTAAGGAGAAATTTCCTGACAGAACAATTAATCAGTGGACTGACTTGCCTACAGAAATTGTGAACGCTCTATTATGGGAGGTTTTTAAAAAGAGATTGGACAGCCATTTGCCCAAAATTGTATAGAGTTTCCTGCCTGAGCAGGAGCTTGGACTGGAACACCTCCAAGGTCCCTTCCGACTCTGTTATTCTGTATTTGCATGCCACCTCTTACAAACTTGACAACAAACCCAATTTAAAGAATATGCTTCAGCACATATTATAAGAACTGTTTTTTGCTGGTTTGTTTGTTTCATCCTTCTGTAATTCTCTAATGCATTAAATTTTGGGGAAAAGCATAGGCATTGCTCAGTGTTTTGCTTTGTTTTTTTTTTCCTTTTATTGCACTCTAAAGCCTGTTTGTGATCAGTGATGTACTGGCTCCAGGTTCAGCAGAGCACGTTGCTTTATTGCAGGGAAGTGCCTCTGTGCCACAGAAGGCACAATCAAGAACAGAAGCTTTGTCAGGAACCTAGTTTTTTAATTGATGATCAGGCCTTTATTTCCTTCAACTATAGTTTATTTTTTTTTCCTGAAGGGATATATCTCTTGTGAAAGATGGCAGGTTAATTACGCAGCCTGGAAATAGAAGCCTTCTGCTTATTCACAATGCAGCCTGTCGTAGAAAATAAGAGAAGGAAACCAGTTGGCTGATCTTCTTGACTGAGTGTGTCATAGGGACTGCTTTTCCTCAGGATGCTTGTTATGATACTTTCTGCTGGAAATAGAAGAAATACTCGGTTTCAGAAGCCAAGGCAACTTCTTCATTTTTATGTATTGTTTCCCGTTCCTATTCCAATTAAATCAAGATTTTCTTCAGAGTCAACATGTATAAACAAAATCCATGGAAATCTCCTTGTCAAAATAAGAAGCCAAGTGACAAACCGAGTGACCCAAAGTTAAGACAACAGCAAATTCAGAGGCAGTCTCTGAAATGGAATGAACAAAAGGAAATACCTCTTTGCACAACAGAAGGACAATACAAAGGCAACTGTGGTCAACAGCAATATTGACCTGCAGATTATTTGGGGGGGGGGAGAGAGAGAGAGAGAGGTTGCCACAAATTTAAAAAAAAAATAGCTAAGGGAGCATCATTAGTCAGGAAATGTCAACGTAATGTTGTGGTTGATCAAAATTCTGGGTCTTCTTTTCAATAAGTATGATGATGTCTAAGGAATGGCAGACTAAGTCATAATTGCAATCAGAGTAGATCAGGGCTTTTCAACCTTTTCACCCATTGTACCACTTTTAGGATATGGCAATATCCGAGTACCACCAGTCGCCTAGCAAGGTGTCAAAAACTTGATGACCCCCCCCAAAAAAAGGAAAAAAGTGATGAAGTACAGGTAGTCCTCGACTTACAACAGTTCGCTTAGTGACTGTTCGCAGTTACAATGGCACTGAAAAAAGTGCCCCCCAAGCCACAGCCGAGCAAGACACCTGCCTGCTCACCCGGCGGCGCTCTTCCTCCTGTCCGAGGTTTTCATTGTTGTGAGCATTTCTGTTGAGGATTGGGTGGGGGGGTGTTTGGTTTTTATTCCCCCCATCTGCTGGGTGGTTGCAGCAGGTTTTGGTCACTTCACATGACCCTGGGACACTGTGACCATCATAAAAATGAATCAGTTGCCAAGCATCTGAATGTAAATCACAAGACCCTGGAGATGCTGCAACATTCCAGCTGATTGGTGCTTCTTCTGGGCTCAGCAGAAGCACCAGGATCAGCGCCGAGCTCCAGTTGGAGCCTGGCGCTGATCCTGGCGCTTCCACTGAGCCCTGACAGCCCTGCAGCTCCAGCCATCTCTCGCTCAGGCTTGTGCGGTGCTGCCACCGGTTCAGCTCATTCCCCTCCCCCACCACCACTTTTCTAGGATGGTTGCGTACCACCTGCCAGGTGCCAATGTACCACAGGTGGTACCCGTACCACTGGTTGAAAAGCCTTGGAGTAGATGATAATACAATTTTCAAGTGGACAGATATTGTTTATTAATAATATTTAATAGAAAAAGTCAAAAACTGAGGAAAATAATGCAATTGTCAATGTATATATTTCCAGCGGCATCCACATTCACAGAAGAAAAGGACGAAGTCTTGGATCAAAACACCCCAGCCCCCATGTTGTAGATTTTGACACACACATACTTTTTTCCTCTACTTAAATCACAGTTCCCCAACCTTTCCATGTTGGCAGCCCGAAGCAGGGAGGAGGGGGGGGAAAGAGGGGATGATTTTGTGGGCGGGGCAAGCGCATGTGGGTGTGTGCACTCGCGCTCACAACATTCGCGGTGAAATAGAAATAGAAAAAAGCAATTGTTGTCTGTTTACTTTCTTTTTTTCCTTTTTCTATATAGGTCTACTGAATTGTAACTAGTAAAAACACGTTTAAAAAAATAATGAAAAGTAAAGATATATAACAAATATACTGTACATTTGCAAATATTCAAGTAAAAACAATTTATAAATGCAACTCCAAATTTTAGGTTTTCCAGACATCTCCCCTAGCATTTTCAAAATGTTTAAATGGACTCATAGAATTTCTGAGTTACTTTTTTTCAAATGTATGCAGATATTCAGTCGTTATTTTTCTTTTCTTTTTACAACCCTTTAATCCCTTGTTTCAGGGTGGAATTGGGGCAATTGAGTGGAGCTGAGCATTTACTGGCTGAATGCCCTTCCTGACGCCTACCTGGAGCTCACAGCAGATATTTTCTCTTTGCTCCCTGATAGAGAAATATCTGTTGCTGCCTAGGATTGAACTCTCAGCCTCCTGAGTGTGAGGCAAGCATCTTCACCTCTAGGCCACTACGCTGCTCTACATATTCAACTGCTATAACCATGGGTATATCTATTCTTGCAAGTTTAAAACATGTAAAAAAAAAGTGTTCTCTTAGGCTGCTTCTCTGTATAGAAATTTTTACTGAAATCAGTACATAATACAACTCAGTGGTATAAAACAAGTTGCATTTATAAAAAGAACAAATCATAAAATTAACCAGGCATATCAGGCAATGGGCTGCACATTTTACATTTGACATAGCAGAGTTTAGCTACATTTAGAGTAATGGAGTCATGAATATCTGCAAGTGAAAACTGTAAGTAAAAAGATCAGAATGATTACGGAATGTGCTTAAATGTATCAACTCTGTCCATATGGCATCGTAAAATGGACAATATAATAAATGTAAATAAATGTGTTTAATGGTTTTGATAGTCCCTTCACTGCATGGCCAAAACTAAGCCTGAATAAGTCACTCTTCCAGAACTGCAGTAGGAAGGGAGAGTAGGAAGCCCACTATAAAAGAGAGCCAGTTTAGTCTAGCGGTTAAGGCACCAGGCTAGAAACCAGGTGACTGTGAATTCTAGTCCCACTTTAGGCATGAAAGCCAGCTTGGTTACTTTGGGCCAGTCCCTCTCTTTCAGATCAACCCACCATACAGGGTTGTGGTGGTGGCAAAAACAGGAGTAAAAAAGGAATATTATGTTACATTATGTTCACTGCCTTGAGTTATTTATAAAAATAATAAAGGTGAGATAAAACATCTAAGTAAATTATAAAAATAAGGGCACTACATCAAGCCAATAGAAGAATATCCTATATATTTAGGAATTATAATTTGATTTAAGGATATAGCAGATCTAAGGAGAATTAGAAGTATATTCTTGGAAAGAGATGTCAGATGTAATTAGATAACAATATTTTTAATCCACTGCCTCAACACTATTCTTGTATGTTCATACAGGAATGTGCAAAATTGGGCTAATGAAAATCCAAGGACCTCCATTTTTTTTCCATATTGGCCAGGATGATGCAAAGTTGTGATCCATTTATTCTGGATTCCCAGGAGGGAAGAAGTACATTCCAGAGAAGTAAGAGACAATTCAGTCAGATAGTTTGTGTGAGAGAACGAAGACGAAGACAGCCCCTCCATAATAATTCCCAGAGTATATGCTTCATGAAGTGATAGTCTGCTTCACTTTGGCAAGATTCTGTCTCTATGTGTGGAACAATGAAGAAATCTACTTGGAAGAATCACTATGAACCTTTCTTGGGTTTTGGAGCCTGACAAAGTTGTCAATAAGGATGTGAAATGCCAGACTATAGGGGCAAAGTACATTTTGGTCCAGTATGTGATAATCTATAATCTGATGTTGGTCTTAATCATATTGATGCGACATCACATAAAGAAGAAAGAGATACAGTGTCTATCTATACCTATATCTGTATCTGTATCTATCTATATACACACATATACATGTATATATGTGTATGTGTGTGTATGTGTATGTATATGTATAGATATATAGATATATAGATATATAGATATATAGATATATAGATATAGATATAGATATATTTCTAGGCATTGTGTACTATTTGTTCTCTGAGGTCATGGCAGGGGAAAATATGCCTAGGTATTTAAACAGTTGAGCCTGTTCAATAACATTATCCAAACATGTCTTTCATTTTTCTCAGAACATTAGCTGGGTCTTGTTGTAATTGATTTCCAAACCTTCAAAGCACAATAATCGACCAATGATCAGTGTCATACTTAGGCTTGTTTATTTGTTTATAATGTTTACATAGCTACCCATCTTATAATCAACTCTGAAAAGCACCTTGCTAGTAATCGTAATCTGGGAAGACATCGCTGCATCTCATAGGTCTGAAATCTGTTTCTCTTCTACTATAGGTGTATGATGACTAGAGCTTGTTATCATAACAACTAACTTACTTGCATAGTATTTGAACAACAGTGGAACAAGAATACAACCTCAGTTAACAAGGGCCTTGTTGGCATAATGTCCTTGGGAACTACATGTAACATTTATGGTGTTTTTATCACAGATTGTATTAATTATTAATAGCAGTCTTCTGCCTACAGAAGCATTGTAGAATTTGTGCCACATGTTGGATCTAAAAATCAGATGGAAAGCTGCTCTGAAGTCTACAGTATGACATCTGCCTAGAATGAAGCCCATACTCTTAGAAGAATTAGAATTAGAGCATGGTCAGAGATGGAATGACTTGTTCTAAATCCAGTTTGTTCCTCAACCAATGTATTATCTGAGTCCATCTAATCCAGGAGCATAACTTCAAAGTGTTTTCCGTATACCTTGCTGATGATGTTGAGGAAGCTAATGACTGTTCTGTATGTGGGAATCACCTTGAGGGATGAAGGGAAGTGATGCTGTCTAAGGAACAATCAGATGAAAGAGAGAGCAGCCCACAACTGTTTAATGAGCAAAGAAAAAAAACTTTAAAAAGATTGTCCCTAAAGTAAGACAGTTAAAAGTGATGGCAGAAGATTTGTGTTTTCAGACTTGCAAGATTCTATATATATAATATAATAATAATAATAATAATAATAATAATAATAATAATAATAATAATAATAATAATAATAATAATAATAATAATAATAATAATAATAATAATAATAATAATAATAAAGTTGGAAGGGACCCTGGAGGTCATCTAGTCCAACCCCCTGCTCAGGCAGGAAACCCTATACCACTTCAGATAAGTGGCTGTCCAGTCTCTTCTTAAAATCTTCCAGTGTTGGAGCATTCACCACTTCTGGAGGCAGGTTGTTCCACTGGTTAATTGTTCTGTCAGGAAGTTTCTCCTTAGTTCTTCTCCTTGATTAGTTTCCATCCATTGCTTCTTGTCCTGCTTTCAGGCGCCTTGGAAAATAGCTTCACTCCCTCTTCTTTGTGGCAGCCCCTGAGATATTGGAACACTGCTATCATGTCCCCCTCATCCTTCTCTTCATTAAACTAGTACTAGACATACCCAATTCCAGCAACCGTTTCTTATATGCTTTAGCCTCCAGTCCCCTAATCATCTTTGTTGCTCTTCTCTGTACTCTTTCTAGAGTCTCAATGTCTTTTTTACATCATGGTGACCAAAACTGTATGCAGTATTCCAAGTGTGGCCTTACCAAGGCATTGTAAAATGGTATTAATACTTCACGTGATCTTGATTCTCTCCCTCTGTTAATGCAGCCTAGCACTGTGTTGGCCTTTTTGGCAGCTGCAGCACACTGCTGGCTCATATTTAAGTGATTGTCCACTAGGACTCCGAGGTCCCTCTCACAGTTACTGCTATTGAGCAAGGTACCCCCTATACTATACCTGTACATTTGGTTTTTCTTGCCTAAATGTAGAAGCTTGCTTTTTTCACCACTGAATTTCATTTTGTTAGATAGTGCCCAGTGTTCAAGTCTGTCCAGATCCTCCTGTCCTGTGGCTTTAAGGTGTTGGACCAGGGAAGAAGTTGGTTCCTCTTTTCTGACTGAGTTCTTGTGTTCTTCAATGCGTGCACTTATTCTTCTGTTGGTTTGTCCGATGTATGTGGTGGGGCAGGCGGTGCATGGGATTTCATATACTCATACTTCATATATTTCATACTCCTTGGAGAACTATCCAGAACTATCGCCAAAACTGAACACTTTAACAACAGAATAATCAGAGAAGCCATCGAGATAGAAAAACGCCCACACAGCATGAATAAACAAGATGATACCTCCCGCCTACCAGCCATTTGGAAACCCACCCTTATTGACAAACGAGTCCCTAACACAAAGAATGACACTAAACCCACACTCACGAAAACCACACAGGATGTCACCACCACACATCCACGCAAAAAGCAAACCCAAACCCACACCGATGATGAGGCACGACCACAAACCAGAAACCAGACCACAGCTGCATCATTAGCCATTTCAAACCCCTCCAATCCATACATGAAGCAAACTGACACCCACCTTGATGATATGGCACGACCACGAACGCGAAGCCAAACAACAGCAATGCAGCTCTCCATCTCAAATCCCGCTGCAACTCAGACTAATCCGAGCACAACAAAGCCCCCACCCAAACAGAACACACCCCCATCCAATCAGAGCACAGCCAACCCCCCATCCAATCAGAGCACAGCCAAGCCCCTAACCAATCAGAACACACCTCCACCCAATCAGAACACAGCCAAGCTCCCACCCAATCAGTTCATACTCCCACTGGCAGTTAAAAGGAAGAAACAGCTGCGATCACACATTGCTCCTAGAAGCACGAAGCCGAAGAGACACCAGCCTGAAGATGACGAATGAGACTTCGTCGAAACGTCGCCAAGACACTTCCAATTTTACGCGGGAGAAAACCCGAATTACCAAAGACCTACATACAAACACCCGTGAAAACCTCAGAAAACAAATATATATATAGCAGACTTTTGATTTAAATATGGAATAACTAATCAAATCAAATCTATGTTATGGTCATAGAGCAACACAGAGATAACTAAGCAATTAGTAAATTTATCAAGTATAAACCAAGCAATATATATGTTAGAAGACCATTATTTTACTATACCCTGTTCTTTGAAAATGATTTTCATACATTTCACTATCTTATTTTAAGCTTTGTTGAGTTTTGGAGCAAGCTTGTTTTATTAACAGGCTAGTGAATAATAGAAATTCAAAGGAAGTTACTTTAATATGCAATTGATTGCATTCACTTTTTTAAAAAGTTTTATCTCAATAGAATAAATGAAGTAAGTACTTTTCTTTAAGATAACTGCAGGAGTAACAAGGAAGTGCAATAAAATTATTTTTGTCTTTTTATTTCCTGCTTAGATAGTATTGTATTTTGTCCTAAAACACAACTATCAGTACACACTGCGTGTGATATCAACCAAAACAACTCAGAGCTGTACCTGCTAAATAAAATCATAGTGTAATGATATTTGGTCTCATCTGAAAATTTTTTGTTTTTAACAGCGATATGTTATACTCTAATTCAAAGCAAATTACCTATTTTTCAGACGTTGCTTACCCCTTACAATGCTTTTAAAGCAATTGGCTTGAAATCTGAAGCACTTATCTCTGAGTTTCACACTTACAGTGTAGCAGTTTAAGCTCGGTGGAATTTGTTTCAGATATTTAATTTAAATTTCAGCACAGTAAAAGCATGAAATGTAGAAAAAAATATAGTAACTCACCAGTTAGAGTTTTGAACCTAAATATAAATGACAAGGTACTTTTCTTTTATGTGTGTCTATTACTTTTTTCCTTGCTTTTTGTAAAATTAAGGTTTTATGTGTATCGGATCCTTATCTGTTGTTTTCTTACTTTTATTTATCAGTTTAAATATTTTAAAGTAATCCCTGTGGAATTAATGATGCATCATGTAGTAAACAAAACATTATTGATCACGTATTTTGTTTAAGGTCTGGTAGCTTCAAAAGAAAGTTACACTTTGGGAAAACTAATGCCTGGGAGGGTCATTAATCATGGGACCATATAAGCCACCCATTCATTTTCCCAACTTAATAATTTTGTTAATAAATCCCTGTTGTATTTATATTACCTCCCTTTTTCTTAATCGCTTTTTTAGTATGCATGGAATGATCTTGGTATATAATGTGTAAAGAAATTGATGGGATAAATATGAATGGTATCTCAACCTGTGTATGGAATCCATTGCATTACCTTTGACCTGATTCCCAATGATTTACAGGACCATATCTCCTGACTGGCTCATCCTGAAGGGGACACAAAGTGAAGGGGGTAGGAACCATGAGGAGACCCTCTATTGTGGAACAGTATTAGAGGTCTGGAGGCTAAAACATATGAGGAACGGTTGCTGGAATTGGGTATGTCTAGTTTAATGAAGAGAAGGACAAGGGGGGACATGAGAGCAGTGTTCCAATATCTCAGGGCTGCCACAAAGAAGAGGGAGTCAAGCTGTTCTCCAAAGCGCCTGAAGGCAGGACAAGAAGCAACGGATGGAAACTAATCAAGGAGAGAAGCAACCTAGAACTAAGGAGAAACTTCCTGACAGTTAGAACAATTAATCAGTGGAACAACCTGCCTCCAGAAGCGGTGAAAGCTCCAACATTGGAAGTTTTTAAGAAGAGACTGGACAGCCATTTGTCTGAAATAGTATAGGGTTTCCTGCCCAAGCAGGGGGTTGGACTAGATGACCTCCAAGATCCCTTCCAACATTATTAGTATTATTAGTATTATTAGTATTATTATTAGTATTAGTATTAGTATGTCTCTTGAGCTATGTGGAGTCCCCAGCCGATTAACCTTCCATAAGGCCATGAAGACCATCCAATTCTAATAACAGTGAACAGTGAGTGAGACAAATGTGTTTTTTCCTAATAGAATTTCAGTAGAATTAGTTTCTGATTAGAGCTGGTTCATTTTTTTCTTGATGTGTTGCAATAGATAGATGATAGATAGATGACAGATAGATAGATGAAGGGAGGGAGGGAAGGAGAGAGGGAGGGAGGGAAGGAGGGAAGGAGAAGGAAGGAAGGAAGGAAGGAAGGAAGGAAGGAAGGAAGGAAGGAAGGAAGGAAGGAAGGAAGGAAGGAAGGAAGGAAGGAAGGAAGGAAAAGATGAAGGGAGGGAGGGAGAAGGGAGGAAGGAAGAGGAAGGAAGGAAGGAAGGAGGAAAGAAAAAGAAAGAAAGAGAGAGAGAGAAAGAAAGAAAGAAAGAAAAAGAAAGAAAGAAAGAAAGAAAGAAAGAAAGAAAGAAAGAAAGAAAGAAAGAAAGAAAGAAAGAAAGAAAGAAAGAAAGAAAGAAAGAAAGAAAGAAAGAAAGAAAAAGAAAGAAAGAAAGAAAGGTAGGTCTCAGGGACTATTCCATTAACTGCAAATCTTTTAACTACTGCCAATAATATCAACCTTGTCTTCCTAACAGAACCTCCATATTTCTCTGTACAAGATTAGGACTGACAACACCATTAGAGAGGAACTGTATAAGATAAATGAAACGGAGATATTAGGAAAATTATTTACCACTAAGTGAATATCATCTTGCTTTTCAGGTGAAAGGAAGAGATGACTGAAATTTAACATTCTTGCATATTTGGGGCTAAACATATTTAGTAACAATCCGAGAATGTCTTTCCCAGCTAATATATTCTTAATTGATTTCCCTACAGAACTTCCTTAAGTTTCATTCCAGCTAAAGTTTCATACAAAGAAACAGAAATCATATGTGTCACATTTACTTTGTATTTAGTCTTTGAATTGTTTTATGAACTTCATGCCTTATATTTCAACCTTCATAGCACCTTTGACAAAGTTTCATAAGATATGACTCAGACATCTAGAGACAAGTGGCTCTTCAGCCCAATGAAATCCCATTTATAGAAATCCATCACTGTATTTCCCACTCACATGTTGCCTTTTCAGTTGTTCGATCACCACTGAATCATAGTGCACACAAAAAACTGCACTAGAGACATGTTCATTATTATTTTTTCTTTTAATGACCCTGTAATCCCTTGCATCAAGGTGGAGTCAGGGCGACTGAATGGAGCTGAGAGTTTACTGGCCGGATGCCCTCCCTGATGCCTACACGGAGCTCACAGCAGATATTTTTTCTTTGCATCCAGAGAAATATCTGCCACTACCTAGGATTGAACTCACAGCCTCCTGATTGTGAAGTGAGAGTTCCACCGCTAGGCCACCAGGCCATTCGAGAGACATGAAGAAATGAAGAAACAGGCTGAAGAAGTGCTGAACAGATTCTGTCCAGTTGGCATGGCACACAAATAGGAATGGAAAACCTCAGACCACAATTTGAAAATCACTGCATAAAACTCAGCCCAATTCTTCTCATATTGGTTAACAGTCAAGACAATCTGCTAGTTTATGCAGCAAGCAGCAACCACACTAAAAGCTAATTGACTGTAAAACACCATCAGGGTTTCAGTTCAACAAAATTAAGACCATATTTCAGGGGGAAAGATATTGACACTATTCAGCCTGGAATATAAACAAGTAACCTCATTAATGATTTCCTTTTTATCTTATTGTTGTAAATGAATAGTATTGCAGGCCGAAGCACAAAAGACGAGATCGGCTGAAAAGCTTAGCTTTCAGTAATTTTATATCAATAACCAAAGAAGATAAACGAACATGTATATTACTTCAGCTTGAGGCTATTCAATTAAGAACAAAGGCTTTATCTAAAAATATGAACAGCAGTATATATTAAAATGAAAAATGTCACTAAAATTCATAATTCCTGGTTTGAAAATTTGATTTGGGGGTGGGGGATCTGCCATCCATATGCTGAGTTCAAAAATATAGGATGAAATACAATCCTCTAACCTCATATTTTAAAATGGGATAGAATATAGCTTTCTTCTATGTATCTCTAGTGATTTTCTAAATATTCCTCCACCCCTCCACCATTTTGTAAATCTTTTTATATCAGTGTGCTATCGCTCTGCATATAACTAAAGCAGCAAAAATCAAGTCTTCCCTTTTTATATTTTAATGTTATCTAAAAATGGGGCTAAGAATACAATGGCAAACCACTTTTATAATGCTACCAAGAATCCCTCAATCATGCAATCAGAAACTGAGCTCTACTCAAAGGCATCTTTATCTCTTTTTTTAGTGCTATCCTAGTTTTTCTCTCTGTTCTTATTTAGCTTGATGAAAGACAATTTACTATGGTGAATTCTTTCAAAGAAGAATGCCAGCGAAAGTCACAAGGATAGAATATGGTGTCCTTAAAGTTAGTTACAAAGGAGATAAGACTGTGAAGCTCCTATTTCCACTACACTAGGGGTGTCAAACTCGCAACGTCACATGACGTGTCACGACGTATCGTGACTTTTTTTCCATTGCTGGCAATGGGGTGGACGCAGTTTTGCTATGATGCATCCGTCTGTGAGCCGGCAGTTTGACACCCCTGCAGTACACCATCAACTTTCCACTGATCTGTAACTTCCTCCCTTCCCAGTAAGTGCTCCCGTTAGACCTGGTCATAAGGTGTAGATAGTGAATCTTCAGAATGATGGAAAGTTATCCCAAAAGTGCTTTCTCAAAAGGCAACTGCATTTTGTTTTTCCTTGAAGACGTTTCACTTCTCATCCAAGAAGCTTCTTCAGTTCAGAACTGAGAATCTCCATGGACCCAGATGGAAAGTTGTGGAACAGAAAACTTGTCTTACTTCAAAAGTACTCCCAAATCATAGAAGATCCTAAGGTTTTGGGTATGTTTCGTCTGCAGAAAGGGAAACGTATCAGTGGCCTTCAGCTATCCAAAGGCTTGTCTGGTCCCAGTTGTGGTTGTAAGATGAGGACTAGCTGTATGATCAGGAAATTCTTCCTAATATCTTAACCTGAATTTCCTTCCCTGTAGGTTCAGCCCTTTGCTCTGGTCTTGCGTCCAGAGAAATACTGAACAAATCCATTCCTTCTTTGGATTGCACCAAGCACTGGTCCAGATGATTAATTAGGTGAGCCTAGTGTTATAGTTGCACAATGCAAGACCTCAGCTGTGCTGTATTGATGTTATCATGGTGGCTGGTTTTTTTTCTAAATTGTGTGTGGAAGGGGTTAATTTTAATTTACATTAGCCACTAACAGAGTTGTAGGAGCAACATGGCCAGCCATATAAATTGTTCAAGGAAGTGGGCAGAGGCACCATGTTTATTACTAGGAATAAGAACCAAGGATTGACTTCTATTACAGGTGCATTGAGCAGATAAACAAATGCTATACATTTGTGGAAGACATCACCAACAGAATCTTGCCAATTGTCTACTTTATTTTTGTTATTGTTGTTGCTAAGAGCAATAACCAGATTCTGGTTAGAAGGTCTCCTGAGGAATATAGCTGATGTGCTTTTTGGAAATGATGATTAAACTAGGAAATAATAACTAGTGAAGTCTGTTTCTTAAAATAATTCACAAATATTGCAATTGGTTTCTCATGCCATGGTGACGCATTGGTTAGAATGCAGTATTGCAGGCTGACTCTGCCCATTGCCTGCAGTTCAATCCTGACCAACTCAAGGTTGACTCAGCCTTCCATACTTCTGAGGTCGGTAAAATGAGAACCCAGATTGTTGGGGATCCCTAACCCCCGGTCTGTGGACCGGTACCGGGCCGCGGCATGGCAGCAACCGGGCCGCACAAACAAGCAAAGCCCCATCTGCAAGATGCAGGCAGCACACAAAACCACACACAATCTGGTCCGTGGAAAAACCTCATTCCACAGAACCGGTCCCTTTTGGGCATCTCTGGTCTAAGTGCTATTGCTAAACTGCTATTGCTGTACTGACCTTGCTAAAACAGTATTGTTACATTCATATTGAATTTAGCATCTATTTTTCCCAGATCACAGAGTTGCAAAGGGCTTTTTAGACCATCAAATTAAACCATCTGCTCAGTTCAGAAATCCAAATTACAGCAGCTCTGACAGATTACAGCCTAGCTTCCCCTTGAATATATTCAGTGAAGGAGAACACACCACTCCCAAGACAACTGCTTCATGCTATCACCATTAGGAAATTGTTGTTAACGTTCAATTAGATTCTGCCTTTCTGCAGTTCATAACTCTCATTCCATATTCTTTACTCTGGGTGGTCATAACCTTATATAGCACTTTTCAAGTCCTTGAAAAGTGTTATCATATCCCACTTACTTTTCTTAAAGCTGAACATGTCTCCTTGTAGGATTTCATTTCCAGGCACCTGATTACCCTTGTCAATCTTTCTGAAGCCATTCCATTTAATTCAAATTCTTCTTAAGGTGTGGTTAGACTTAGACACAATAATTAGGAGGCAGCCTGATAACTTTTTTTATCTTGTACATGTTTCTCATCTAAAAAGAAATTTTCCTTTGCTTATGGAAAAAAAATCAAAACTACCCTACAGAGCCTGCAGTCTAGACAGCAGCCAGCAATTCTATGTAATGTTCCTGTAGACATATAAAATATATTACAAGAGTTTATGATTGTTTGGTATCTGCCAAGCATCAGAATAACAGAACAACAGAATTACAGAGTTGGAAGGGAACCTGGAGGTCGTCTAGTCCAGTGTTCTCCAAACTTTCCAGCTTGGTGGACTGGTGGGGGTGGGGATAGAGGGGATGGTTCCGCATGAGTGGTGGGCAAGTGTGCACACACAGCTCCATTTGCGCAAGATGCAAGCATGCTTGCCCACCACTTGTGCAAATGGAGCTACGTGTGTGCGTTCACCTGCCGCTTCTGTGGCCTGGTTCTGAATGGGCCACGGGCCACTAGAGGGCCGTAGCCTGGGAGATGGGGACCCCTGTTTTAGTCCAACCCCCTGCTCAAGCAGGAGACCCTATACTATTTCAGACAAATCATTGTCCAATCTGTTCTTAAAAACCTCCAGTGTTCCACTGGTTATTTGTCCTTATTTGTTCTCCTTATTTCTAGGTTGTTTCTCTCCTTGATTAGTTTCCATCCATTGCTTCTTGTCCTGCCTACAGGTGCTTTGGAAAATAGGTTGACTCCCTCTTCTTTGTGGCAACCCTTCAAATACTGGAACAAACCATGAACTTCGGTTAGTCTTCTAAACTTGACTTCTCCCAAAGAATCCTAGTTTTCTACCAATTTCAGCTTTTGTGAATGTATGCTGAGGATTCTCAGCTGGAGAGAGATGCATACATTCCCCAATCAGCACTATAGAAGAAATTCTTAGAAATGGTGCAAAATAGCCTAAAAATGCATCTTTTATCTGTAACTGCTCCCAGGTTACTTACTGAACCTTACAAAGATGGCTTGGTGATAGCATAGCATATGGTGAGGTATAGTGTCAGTAGTACACAGAACAGAACAGAACAAAACAGAATAATAAAGTTGGAAGGGACCTTGGAGGTCATCTAGTCCAACCCTCTCCTCAGGCAGGAAACCCTGTACCATTTTAGACAAACGGTTGTCCAGTCTCTTCTTAAAAACTTCCAGCGTTGGAGCATTCACAACTTCTGGAGGCAGGTTGTTCCACTGATTAATTGTTCTAACTGTCAGGAAATTTCTCCTTAGTTCTAGGTTGCTTCTCTCCTTGATTAGTTTCCACCCGTTGCTTCTTGTCCTGCCTTCAGGTGCTTTGGAGAATAGGTTGACCCCCTCTTCTTTGTGGCAGTATCCTTAAAATGTGGTGTTAAATTAAAAGACTAACTTTATTGTGCTGTTGGTATTCACACCCCTGCGGACAGTAAATTAGGTACAATTAAATGTATTTTGCAAAGTGTCAGTTAAATGATTCATATTTTGAAAAAAGGTGAAAATCAGTATTCAAATATCTGGCCTTTTCTGCATGTTCAACATGCCTCCTTTCCCTTGGAAAAACTTTATGATGCTAAGTAACAAGTAGTATTTAAGAACATTGTTAAGTAACAAGGAAAAGAAAATCACTGTGCATTTGTCAGCAGTTTGAGTATTTTTAGTTATTTACTTTTTCGGTTTCTGTCTGATTGAAAGGGCTCCTTAAAAACAATACCCCCACACAAAAGCTTTTATCTCTTAAATTCCCCTACACATAATGCAATAGTTTGTCAACTATTGCAGATCTAATGCAATGAAGACCGTGCACATACATGCACACACAAACATATACTTTCCTACTTATTTAGCTAGCGAAGGTTCAAAAATATTGCTGTTCCTTACATACAAATTCACAAACATACACAATAATTCAAAATTATTGCTCTTCTTTTAAATTATTCTAGCATTATCTGCTGCTGTCTCTTACAGCTTGCACTAGCTTTCAAACGCTTATTCAGTATTAAGAGACAGCTATATATTCTTTAAGGCCTGAAGTTATTGATTTATTAACATGGGATAGTCCAACTCTTTATTCCAGAGTTCTTGTAAATACAAAAAACATCTTGCTGGTCATTGACAGTGAATAAATTAAATAAGTAAAAAACCAAAAACCACTTTTGCAATAATCCTTATTGTTTATAAAAAAAAAAACCCTGCACATTTAAAATTATCCAAAGGGCATTTTACACTCCAAGGGCCACACTCAGGGCATTAGTATCCGCAAGGGTGGAGCAGTGTCAGCAGGGCAGGGCAGCAGGCCTCCACAACAATCCCAGTTTTTCATGTGACCTGTTGGGAAAATTAATTCCCCCTCCCCCCCGTCCAAAGCAATTGTGACTATGGAGGTTTCAGTTCTGCTATTGCATCTGGATAATGTTGTAAAATTGAGAGATGCTTTAATCCAGGGGTGTCAAACTGCCGGCCTGCAGGCCGGATGCGTCATGCCGAAACCGCGCCCACCCCATTGCCGGCAATGGAGAAAAGGTTGCGATACATCACGACACGTCACGTGATATTGCGAGTTTGACACCCCTGCTTTAATCAAAACAGGCAGTCCTCAACTTGGAATTGTAATGCTGAAATTAAGAGATGCTTAATCAAATACAGCTAGTCCTCAATTTACAACTGTAATGGAGCCTGGCCATTTCAACCATAAGTCATTGCGGTCATTAAGCAAGGCACCCATGCTTAACGGCTGCAGTCCTGGCCTTCCGGTGGATCAGCAAAGAACCTAAAACTGAAAAAGCTGCCTGCAAAAAGAGGGCAGAGAATTTACTGCTTTTTCTTTTTTTTTCAGCACTCAGCCAGGGTGGATCCTACGTGTTAAATGTTAGATTTTGTGGGGAAATATTAAAAGGGCAGAATATTATATTTCCTCAAAGGATCTTAAAGAGGCAAAAAAGCATGCCCAATTTTTCTTAATAGCCCCAAGTCTCCTCCCCCAAGCAGAAACCAGCTCTGTAGAAATGCAGATGTAATAATCCATTCAGGAAGGTTGGAGGCCTTCAGCTAGAAGCTTAGGAAGATAAAGACACCTAAAATCTACATACCCCACCCAAACTCTAAGATAGGACATAATAGGATTAATCCACAGATGCCAAAGGGGCACACTCAGACTCAGGTCAAAGTACATGACACAGGAAATACCTCAAGAGCCCCAGAGGGTATAAAAACCCACTCCCTATATCTGCTCCTTCTCTTTTCTTCCAGAGCCATCTTTCTGTCTGGCTCTCTTCTTCAATAAACTACAACCTTCTTTCTAAAGCAGTCACCATGTTGTTTATTCCCGGCTTGGAGTGGACCCTGATGAAGACTTTTCCTTCAACAATTTATTTGATCACTTTTTCCTCTTTTTTTGTACACTATTTTTTTTCTTTTTTGCTTTTGCTAGTGTTGAATGCATGCTTTTGTTTTGTTTCATTTTGTTTGTTTTTCTGTTTTCTATTTTACTTTTTATGATAAAACAAATAAATAATATTTAAAAAACACTTGATTGGCAATAGAATGATCTGAAGCATTAATACTTCTATTAAATTTGTTCTTTCCTCCCCAAAATAGATTTATCTTCTATTTTCAAACTGGCATTATCTCAAAGGGCAAGATTATTATGAGTGCAAGAATCAAAGCCATATTTTTATTCCAACAGCTTTCAAATATTGCAGCTTTTAATACAGGAAAGCTATGGCTAAAAGTGAAGCTAAGACGTTGTAGTTAGATCAATAGTCATGCTTGAACTTCCTAATTGTGCCCGTGTTGTTTTCTTTTCTAACTTTAGTACTTGCATTCCTTAAAGAATTTGAAAATACACTCTGATGGAGCATGTGCAGGGGAACTCACATGAGCACAATGTAATCCAATGTAACTATTGTTGTTGTTGTTAGTTGCGAAGTCGTGTCCGACCCATCGCGACCCCATGGACAACGTTCCTCCAGGCCTTCCTGTCCTCTACCATCCTCTGGAGTCCATTTAAGCTCACGCCTACTGTTTCACTGACTCCATCCAGCCACCTCATTCTCTGTCATCCCCTTCTTCTATTGCCCTCAATCTTTCCCAGCATTAGGCTCTTCTCCAGTGAGTCCTTCCTTCTCATTAGGTGGTCAAAGTACTTGAGTTTCAACTTCAGGATCTGGCCTTCTAAAGAGCAGTCAGGGTTGATCTCCTCTAGGACTGACCGGTTTGATCGCCTTGCAGTCCAAGGGACTCGCAGGAGTCTTCTCCAGCACCAGAGTTCAAAGGCCTCAATTCTTTTGCGCTCAGCCTTTCTTATGGTCCAACTTTCACAGCCATACATTGCAACTGGGAAAACCATGGCCTTCACTATACGCACTTTTGTTGGCAGGGTGATGTCTCTGCTTTTTAGTATGCTGTCTAGATTTGCCATAGCTTTCCTCCCCAGGAGCAAGCGTCTTTTAATTTCTTGGCTGCAGTCCCCATCTGTGGTGATCTTGGAGCCCAGGAAGATAAAATCTGTCACTACCTCCATTTCTTCCCCATCTATTTGCCAGGAATTGAGAGGACCAGATGCCATGATTTTGGTTTTCTTAATGTTGAGAATGTAATTATTACATGTATTTAAAGCTTACAAATAGTTGAAGATGTAGAACTCCATAAAGAGAGAAACCAGCCATATGTATAGATTGCATTTTTCCTGCTCCTTATTCTTCCCTCTTCCCAATCAGCAGTTGCATAGATAAAATTCCAGTTCTTTTGTATATGTCAAAGTAAATTGGGAATTTGAATCCCTTACTTATAAAACAATAAGGTCCTAAAGTATGATTCCATTGGTTGAATTGTGTGCAGGTGATGTTCCAAATCATCTAGCACAGGGGTAGGCAACCTTGGCTCTTTCATGGCTGACTCAGGAATTCTGGAAGTCCACAAGTCATAAAAGAGCCAAGGTTGCCTACCCCTGATCTAGCATAACAGAAATTGTGAATTCCTTGCTGCTCTCTGAGTGGTTGTTTTCTAGCAGATGTTTCATTATCGAACTGGGTAACATCTTCAGTGCACTTTTGGGACCAGGATGATGGGAGTTGCAATTCAGCAAGATGTTTGAATACTCTACGGTTCCTACACCTGATTACTTAAAGTAGAATCAATCTTTTCTAGAGCCGATCTGTTAAGTCCTAAGGATTCTAACCTACTGTAGTTTCCTCACAGACATGACTCCAAACCCTTCCCAACAAAATGTTGGCAGCCAGGACTCCTAACAAGACAAGATAATGTTTCAAGCCTTCATGATTTAAAGAGGAGTGATTGAGTGAATACTGAGTTGCCAAGCATCTCATTAATACCAATTTATTCTATCATTATTTAAATGAAAGGGAGTGAGAGATGTGTGGATAGCATCATTTTGTAACTTAAGCATTTTATGGCCCTGAATTTAGTAATACCAGGAAGCTATTGTCATTCTGATTTATCTGGAGGGAGATAATTCAGTTCTTATTTAACTTCCACATTGATATATCCTCTAAGATTCCATGCATTCTGCAGACAATAATCCAACTGTGATTATCCAGGAATATCCAGTACTCAGAAAATGATACTATCCCAAACTTGCTGGGACTCTATTATGATTTGTTGCATAGTCAACCAGATGTTTAGACTGGAGTTGGCATTTTTCTTATGTTATTTTTTACAAAAGTTCACAAAATCACAACTGCTAGTTCTTTAGCTGGGATTGGCCTTCATATACATCAAGTTCTTCCCAAGAACTTAGGATATTGTAATATATCAGTGTAATGCAGTGTTGGGATTCAGCCAGTTCGCACCAGTTCTGCAAAACCGGTAGCTAATTTTTTGTTGCCCAGGCCCAGAATGGACTTCCGGAAGCGGCATCCACACAGAGAACCGGTTGTTCACATATTTGAATCCCACCACTGGTATAATGTATGTGCAAATGCAAGCAATGTGGCCTTTTGCAATTGACAGATGGAAATTCTGTCGATGCACAGCTTTTCTAAGTGCTGTCCTAGATTATTGGGAATGGCACTCAGTGAGTCCCTCATAACCAGTTTTGCTATAATCTTTCAGCTTTCAAAAATTATCTGAACTTGGTACTTTGTGATGTTCTCCAATGCTTTGTCTTCTATTCTTCTAGCTGGTGGTATTGCCACATCAATTATCCACACTTTCTTCTTTTCAACCACAGTAAAATCTGGTGTGCTATCAGCTAAGACTTTTATCGGTTTGTATTCAGAAATCCTACAATATTTTAATCTGGTTATTTTTTAACTACAGAATGTATGATCACTATTTCTTTTGCTTCTTTGCAGAATTTGCACTTAGAATAATTTGATGAATGTCTGTGGAGATTCTCACATTATTTCAGAGAGTTGTTGAAGACATTTAGAGGTTTGCCTGTGTCCTCGGGGACACCTGGGTGATGCAGGTGTGTGTGGAGCCTTCTTGGCTGCAGGATGTTTTCTGCCCTGTGTCCCTTCATGGCTGAAGACAGGAGCAGGCTGTTGGGGATGAGTCTGTCAAGGAATATAAATCCTTCCATTCCCCACCATCTAGTCAGAGCTGAAGAAGCTTCTTGGATGAGAAGCGAAACGTCTTCAAAGAAAAACAGGAAAGTCCAGTTGACTCCTGAAAAAGCACCTTTGGGACAATCATTTGATGATTTTTTCACTTCTGTTGAAAATTAGTTCAAACAGCTTGCTTTTGAGCAGCCAAAATGAAGCCTTTGGTTTCTCTCTCTTTTTTTTTAATATTCCAAGTGTAAGACATTGCCAAGTTTATCTTTATCCACTTTCCCCTAGATCTTTTGTAGAAATTGACTGTGTAATGCCTTTCCTCGCCAGAAATCTGTTTATGTTTTTTATTACTTTATTTTGATTTCATGTTTTGTTTCCTGTACATTCAGTAAGTTTTTTCCTGTACATGCATATCATATTGAGATGTGATATCCATTTTTTTTCAATATATAAACAAGGAAGAACCATACATAAATATACAAGTAAAAAACAACACTTGGAAATAGTATGTGGGAATGATCTTGAAAGATCAGGCAAAGAACTGCTGCCTAAGGAACAGTCAGATAAAAGAGCACATCCATCAGCTACATATTGAGCAGAACAAAGAGGCTTAGGAGGGACCTTCCTAATCGAGTCTTCAATCCATTGAGTGAAAGGGGTTATAAATTTCTTTCCAATGCTTCAATATCAATTTAGCTATAGAGCAGTGATGATGAACCTTTTAGAGACCGAGTGCCCAAAGTGCAACCCAAAACCCACTTATGTATCACCGGGTGCCAGGTGGGCATGGCCCACTGGGTGGGCATGGCTACGGTGGTCATGGCAGACAGGGTGGGCATGGCCTGGGTGGGCATGGCCACCTCGATGTTGCTCCTTGGGAGGGATGCCTGTGGGGGCCGGGCAGGGTTGGGGGAGATCCAGGGGGTCTCTGGCAGGTGGGGCAGTGGGCAGGAGGCTCATTGCTGTCTAGAATTGAACTCTCAACCTTCTGAGTGGGAGGCGAGCATCTTTACCTCTAGGCCACCATGCCACTCTCATTTAAGACAATAATATCCCTTGAGAATTTGAGCTTTTGTCATACAATCATATTTATGTAATCGACTACTTTTTTTCTAAAACTTGGTAGTTATAGGACACCATGTGTTTTTAAGAAGCATTATTCTTATTACATCTCTAACAAAAGGCTGTTTTTGACAGTCCTTTTCTATACAAACCACGATGAACTCATATCATTATCCCACCTTCTGAAAATATAAAACTGCTCCCAGAGTTAAAAAAAATATTGCCATTTCAGCATTACATGTTAGAAGATGTGACTGTTTTCCTTACAACCTAGGAAAGTTTATAAAGTGAGAACCTGACAAGATATGCTCATGTGATGAGGATCAATCCCATTATCCAAATATTAATATAGTGCAGAACACAAATGCACCACATAAGCCTGATCTTGACAAACGAAAAGACCTGGATGCAGTATGAAAGCTGATGTGGTTGAGCTTTTGCTTATTTGCAATTTCTTTGCAGGGTACAAACTTTGGAAGTATAGCGGGGAGTGGGAGGGAGATTATGGAGGCAAAGCTTGGCAAGAGATTTAATTCATCCACTCTCTCTTTAGAGTACTGGGGAAATCACTTTATACTGCCTTGGAATATTGTATTCAGTTTTGGTTGCCACGATATAAAAAAGATGTTGAAACTCTTGAAAGAGCGCAAAGAAATGGAACAAAGATAATTAGAGGACTGGAGACTAAAACATAGGAAGAACAGTTGCAGGAATTGGGTATGTTCTAGTTTAATGAAAAGAAGGACTGGGGTGATGTGATAGCAGTGTTCCAGTATCTAAGGGCCTGTCACAAAGAAGAGGAGGTCAAGCAATTCCCCAAAGCACCTGAAGGCAGGATAAGAAGCAATGGATGGAAACTAAGGAAAGAACCAACCTAGAACTAAGGAGAAATTTCTTGACAGTTGGAACAATTAATCAGTTGAACGACTTGCCTCCAGAAGTTGTGGGTGCTCTAACACTGGAGGTTTTTAAGAAGAGATTGGACAACCATCTGTCTGAATTGGTATAGGGTTTCCTGCTTGAGCAGGGGGTTGGACTAGAAGACCTTCAAGGTCTCTTCCAACTCTGTTATTCTGTTAAATATCAGAGTAGGAAGATCAGGACTTTTAAATCAGCTTCAGTCAGAGAAGTGCTAGGCTACCTTCCATCTTAAACATCATACCCTGGAGTAGTCTCCAATGATGCTTGGTGTTTCAAAACAGTAAATAATACATGCACTGATAGAAATGAGCAAAGTACCATTACTTTTCATGAGTGCACTGCTTCCCTTAGAAGAACCTGGTGTGGGGATTTCAAGAGGACAAAGACTAAAGGGATTGAGAAGGAAGATGGCAATAAAGCTTAAAAGAGACTCTCTTGGATACACTTGAACTAGAATATCATTACCTTCTCCCTGCAGAAATATATTTTCCTGTGTTATTAATGCAGAATTAATAGCAAAAGAAATTAATGACCAAACTGTTAGTTAGGTCATTTACACTATAATCCAATTTGTGTTTTTAGAGAACGAGTTCCGCTGAAATAATTGGGATTTAATCTGTGTAACTTGAACTGTATTGTTCAAAACATACTTCTACTGTTTTATAATAATTGGATGTGGCATGAAAAATGGTGGAAGGCTGTGAACAGGGTTATAATTTAGCTCACTCTCACCAAAAGGCAAGTTCATTCTGAGATTAGCTTCGAGTTTTATATCACTTTGGAATAATGTAGGAAATAATCGTGACTGAACATACTTTTAGTAGATGATTCATAGTCTTCCACCTGGGAGCAAAGTTTAATTAGTGGGCAAGCTTCTTTAATTCCAATTAAAATAGGAAGAAGATATAAGCTTTCCTAGGAAACCCATCCAACGATGCCTGTGGTTGTTGCTATTAGTACTGTATGAACCTTATGCTATAGAACTTTAATCCCTGAGAAATGATAGAGTTCAACCATTTTCTCTCTTTCTGTCTCCAGAGAGGTTCACAGCCACCTCCAAGGACTCAGAATGAGATATGACACAAGCTCCGCCATTTTGTACTCGCATTGCAACATCACCCCTACACATATAGAAGGTGGGGGGCTTACATTGTGACATCATGTCACCTGCTTACAGTTCCCACCCTTCCCCCCCCCTCTCTCTCTGTATCAAAGCACTATCAGAGCAGTATATAAAGTCTACTTTCTCTTAAGCCACAGGTGGGGAACTGTGGCCCTTTTACAATCTGTGAACTTCAACTCCCAGAAATCCATCCCCACCCCTGCCTTAAGCCATGCTAGCTGGGGAATTCTGGGAGTTGATGTTCACACCTCTTCAAGTGGTCAAGGTTGGGAAAACAGTGCCTTAAGCTCTCAAAGCAGAGAGATGCAGGTATTACATTATCTCATGCCCCCGTGTAGGGAGTTAGTTTGTTTGCATAGTATATGGCATTGGACTTCCAATGACTCTGGGCATTTTACAAACTATTAAAAACATTGAAACAAGAAAACAAAACAAGAACGAGTAAAGACGGGAGAGATAACAGAATCCAAAGGGAACAAAGGAGGAAGAACCAGAACTTCACTGAAATGGGTAGAAAAATAGTATATATGGCATTGAATGCCAATGATTTGTATCTCTTTGCACACAAAAAAATTATAATAAGACACAGTGAAGCTTTTCACTTGAAACAGGCAGATCTGGGGGGATAGAAGAAATTTTGAGAAATTTTTGGTTAGGTTTGGTTGAGTTGGTTTATCTTGATTTTATAGGTGGAATGAACAGTGGCCATTCAACTCTGAAATAAAAAATAAAAAAGCAGTATTATGCCAGCCCAGAGATTGTGGCAATCTCTAAAATGCTGGCTTGCGATGAATATCCATGAACATTTAGAGACCTGTTTCTAAGGAAAAATGCTTCAGATCACAGCAAATATTATAAACCCTTAAAATTCTATTCTCTGTAAGCTAATAATAGAATCCAAGCATCTAGGAGGCAAAAACCACATTGTGCATTTTAAGCCTTTGGATTTTCCAACCGAAACGTACCAAGGTACAAGCCACAAGATATCAATGATTACAGCTAATCTTTGATAATAATATATTCATATTCCCAAGTAAACAAAGCATAGCAAGATTTAATTATGGTGTTTGTTGGCTTAGATCCACTTCATCGGGTTTTTTCCTGCTGTGTATCTCTTTCATTAATTTCCCCCTTCAAATATTAAAAGCAAACATTAAGCACATTTTTTAAAAAAAGTAAATATCCGTGCACTGCTGATTTCTACACCTCTAGGAATAGACAGCCGATTACAGGAAATCAAGCATCCATTACATAACTGAAAATTCTCATTTGTAAATAAAGCAGCATTTTGTATTAGATAGAGGGGGAGATGAGAAAGCTAATCCCACCTCCGCAGCAGACAGCAGCCTGTTGTGTTGTTTGATAGACTTCAGAGGAAGCCAATGACTTGATGAAGAGATTCACATAACCCCACTAGACAGAGCTAAAATGAGGTTGGGTAGTTTACAAGTTGGAGGTTACGGGAACATGATCTTAGTCCCTTCTCCAAACCCAGCTATCAGCTAACTTATAAGGTGGCTTATTTGGACAAATGGCAGGCAACATGGTGTTTAAAGCCATGCCTCTTTTGTGCATTTGATATTGGGGCTCGTGAGAAGTTTTATATCAAAATATATTTTATTCTTTATACTGTTTCCATCTTCACTTAAGCTATGCAGTCCTATGTTCTATGGACTGAGAATCAGTGTCTCCACTAGATAATTGACAGTCAAGCTGAAGCTAAATTAATCCAGTAAAAATAGCAAACGGGGGGAAATCTTTTACTCAAACTTCCTCAAATGCCCAAATAAGTTACCCAGACCTAATCCACATATCAAAGGATAAGGTCTGCAAACACAACAGAGTTAATTAAATTAGGACTCCCAGGGGAACTGCATGTTCACAAGAATAAACATCATAGGTGACCTACCTACCTACACACACAAACACACACACACACACCTCAAGTGTCACCCGAGAATCAGCATGTAGATACTTCCAACCCAGGACAAGCTCCCCTATTTAACCGTGTCTCTGTACCCCCATTTCTCTGGAGCTGCCTCTAATGCTTTAATATTGCAACCGCTATTTTGACTTCCCCTGAAGACACTGCTGGACATCATCTATTATGTGAATATGGTGATGACAGGAGCGGGGGGAGGAGGTTAGGATTTAGCCTTTATGTGAACCCAACTAATACATGAGGAATTCAGTCTCTGCCAGTTACTGTGCTTGATTACTCCAGTAGACTAATTCAATCTTTTCCAATCAAATTTATTAGAATATCAGCTTTCAGAATTCCCACCTGATACAGTATTAGACCATCAATACTACCCCAAGTCCTCATTTATGAACCAATTGGAGTCTTGTGATTTCAGTCACAATGAATCACCAGAGACATCCCATGTTATGATAGGTATGTTTGAATAAATATAGTCTATAAAACTTTCCACTCTTAGCCTGGAAAAATGAATAAAACCTGCAGGTTCCTTAATCAATCCCTTCAGGGATCAAATATGTCTCCTTCCAATCATACCCTTGTGGGCACTTGCATGACTTGGAAGCCGTGATGTTTGTTAGGTTTATTGCACACTAGGTACAGTCTGACTGCTTTATATAAAATAACGCTATCTTCTTTGATTTATACGGTGCTAACTTTGACAGCTGTGTTTGCCATTTTCCCCTTGATTCTGACATACACTGCACCGAAGCCCATGGGGATTTCCTCAATAATAATTTGCAAATTATTCCAGCTTCTTCCAACATGCTCGAAAGCCTTGCCATTTGTTACTGTGTCAGGATTCGCTTTTCAGCACCTTTCTTCTGGATTAGAAAAAAAGACAGTGAACTGATTTAGACCTTTCCGCATCTAATGTTGATGCTTCTGCCATATTTTCTCACTTTAATATCATACAGAGAGTGATTGAGTCCCTTATCGCTTGCATTCAGCAAGACCCTGAAGAAGATCTAGGAAACCAGGCTGAGTATCCTGATCTCTTAAAAAGTACTAAGTTCTGACAAGTACGTCCTATCTTTTAAAGTAATCTATTTTTATTTCTTCAATGGCTTCAGTATTGTGACTTCTAAACTCTGATGGATGCTCTGTCTGTTGCATCTCTCTGGCCGGAATCTCTTTTGCTCTTCAGGTATTCAAAAAAGATGATCTGAAGTAGTAAAAGAACTTTATGTATTTAAAGCCTCTATACAATTTAGAACCATGGTAGAGTAATAATAATAATAATAATAATAATAATAATAATAATAATAATAATAATAATAATAATAATAATAATAACAATAACAATAACAATAACAATAACAATAACAATAACAATAACAATATTAATAAAGTTGGAAGGGACCTTGGAGGTCATCGAGTCCAACCCCCTGCTCAGGCAGGTAACCCTATACCATTTCGGACAAATGGCTGTCCAGTTTCTTCTTAAAAACTTCCAGTGTTGGAGCATTCACTGCTTCTGGAGGCAGGTTGTTCCACTGGTTAATTGTTCTAACTGTCAGGAAGTTTCTCCTTAGTTCTAGGTTGCTTCTCTCCTTGATTAGTTTCCATCCGTTGCTTCTTGTCCTGCCTTCAGGCGCTTTGGAAAATAGCTTGACTCCCTCTTCTTTGTGGCAGAGTAGAGTTTAAGGCTATCAGATCTGAGCTGCAAAAATCCAGATGACCACTAGATAGCAGCAAAGAGATAGAAATGATTGTAATTATTGTCTTGCATTTAAATGGCATCTAGATTTCTTCAGCCCAGACCTAGTAACACCTAGTGGGGTTTTAATTACAAACTGAGTCCCCAGTATTATGTGCAACATGCTTCTCCTTCACACATTTCTTTCAATGCAAAATAATGGCTGCAATGCTATTAGAAGATATGATGGAATATGCAGACAGTACATTTCTCCTCATATGATGAAGCACAAAGTCTGACTGAGTTTATATTTCATGTGCAATCACTTGGTCAGCTCAATATCTTCAATTCCCCATCAGGTGGGAAAGATAATCTTGCCACACTTCCTTGGGTTTCTAATCAGGTGTAGAAATTCAAAATTCTTGCCACCATTCTACAGGACATTCTAGATAATGAAATAGTTTGCAGAACCATTATTTGCACGATACAGGATGTTGCTCCTGAGAAAATAATTGTCTGCATTAATTTATTATTAATTTATTATTTTTAAATAATAATTTAATGTATTATTAATGTAATATGTATTAATTGAATTTATACAGCCACCCATCTCAAAAGAAGTGACTCTGGGCAGTGTACAATAATCAATTTTTAAAAAAAAACAATACATATATAAAAACAGACATTTTAAAATAAAAAAAATCAGCATTAAATTTAAAAATGTAAACAAATCTCAAGAAGAGACAGAGAGAAGGGCAACAGAACTGCTGAGCCCAGACAGGTCTCATTAATACATGAGGTTGTTCCTCTCACCAAGGATTAAATCATGAATAAGGGAGACCTTCTTGCAGGTGAAACCTGCCATTCAGAAGCAGCAATCCGAAGCCAGAGCAACTGAAGATTAGCTGACAAGGCATCAGGGCTAAGAAGATCAAGTTCAATGGTCATTAAAACCATTTAAAGACAATGGTTCCTAGTTCCCTGAGGGCTCAACAACCACCATGATGCTAAGGTGTACCTTCACACCCACACCCACAATGGAAGCTCCATCCCTAAAAACCAGCCCTCCCCCAAGACCCAGGCCTAGGAACCTCTCAGTGTCCTCCTCAGCCCATCCCTGGGAGGAGAAACCAAGCACCCTAAGATATTACAGCTTCACCAGAACTCAGCACCAATAGGGTATGTAGCCATCATTTCTCCACCCACTACAAAGCATGAGTGTGCACACAAACACCCACACACATACACAGCAACATATTCAACACCTTCACACTCCCTCCCTGGCTGCTTTCACCTGCTGGAAGAGGGCTTCCCACCTTCACCCACCACCAATTCTTCCCTGGGTCTCCCGCAAAGAAAACATTAACAAAACATTTAAAAACAGGTGGAGACAGATGGGAATCACAGGCAAAGTAACCTTCATGTGGGAGGCAATGCACAGTAGCCTGCCACTCTACTGTTACCCCTCCTGGGCCATCACCCACAGTCCAAATCCCCAATGTCCCACAAAGAAAGAAAGTCACTAATGTAGAAGGGGCCAGACAGCAGAAAAAGCATTCTGCAGACAAATCCCCAGCAAAAATGCCAACAGAGGTCTGGACAGCAAGAGCATCTGGCAGAAGTGCCCCACAGAGTCCCACAACAGCCCATTCTTGGCATCCAGCAGCTATCCAATCCTCCTGTTAATCAACACGCTAGGAGGAATATGGTGAGTCTTGGATTCAGTTATACATTATTCTACATCATCATCTTTTTCAGGCTCAAATGGAACCCTAGAAAAGGACATAGTTGCTTTAATGAAGAGCAGGGAAGTACTGTGCTTGCACTCACATGAGGTCTGAAGTACTCCTCCTGAATAACTTCCAAACCATGGATTCTGTGTGTGTGTCTATTTGCTAGATAAACAGACAGATGTGCAGACTCTTACTTAAGAGTACTCATTACTGACTTTTCTCTAAAATACCTCTTTAATTTGCATTTCTGATTAATCTTTCATGCTCGTGCTGGCAGCAATCTTTCTTGCTAAGAAGTAAGCTACCTGAAAAGAAAAGAAAGAAAGAAAGAAAAAAGTAAATTATAATACAAGGAATGGAATCTTGGAAACTCAGAAGAAGGCATTATTGTACAATGTGGGATTATTTCCTCCTTAGGAATGCCCCCTATTAAAGGCTGCCTGAATAGCTGGCTGCATGTCCATCATTTATCAATTTATACTCTTAAGTAAATCTGGTGTGTTTTCAGAAGGCAGTAATGGGAACGTTCAAAATATTTAACCAATATACTTCATCAGGATTCGTGATAAATGTTATAATAAGGAAGCTCTTAAAGCAACTACATCTTTTTCAGTCTTGTCTGGAAATCTGAAAAAAGACATGGCTGATTGAATGAAGAACAGCAGGATGCTGTGCTCTGGTGAAATCCCTAGCAATTCTTTCTAATCATTTTTAAAGTATGCATAGTCCTAATATACGTGCTGTCAAAGCAACAGAGAGACTTGTATTTTTCTTAGGTAAATGTATAAGTTAAAATGTCACTTTTTAACTATCACTGTTTTTAATATTATAAAAGGGATGTATTAGTTTTATTACTTTCCCAAAATAGCAGGAAGAACTTTCAGGATAGTCATGAAAATAGAAGTAACTGTATTGGCCTAAGGCAGGGGTGTCAAACTCAATTTCATTGAGGGCCGCATCAGCATTGCAGTTGCCCTCAGGGGGGCTGGCTGGGTGTGGCCAGGGTGGGCGTGGCCTACTGGGTGGGCGTGGATGGAGTGGGTGTGGCCTACTGGGTGGGCGTGGCCAGCTCTACATCGTTCGTGTCAAGGGTGCCTGTGGGGGCCTGGGCAGGAGTGGGACAGATCTGAGGGTCTCTGGCAGAAGAGGGTGGGACCAGGGCAAGTGCCAAGGCATGGTCCACTGGAGCCTCCCCAGCATGCACCCAGGGGGCAGGGCCGACACGGCAGGGGCTGGTTCCTCGCTGTTTCTGTGGAGCTAAGACTGAATGCATTTCAGCATAGATGGCCACCACAAAATTATACATTGGCTCCCGGCCGGTCCTGGGCCAGGGCCAAGGCAGCAGGGGCCATTCCTTCACTGTTTCTAGGATGGCTTCATGGGCCACATGAAACCACTTCGCGGGCCGCATCCGGCCCCCGGGCCTTGTGTTTGACATGTCTGGCCTAAGGCAATGGTTCATGAATTCTTGTTATTTCTTACCTGCTGACTATTCATTAAACAGTGAATATATAACTTCACATTATTTTATTCTTCTTATTAGAGTTTCCAATAGCCCCAGAAAACTTAAGTATATTCTTGAAATAAGTCTGTTTATAAATCAATGACATTTCTACCAGTCATTGACAGAAAACCCAACGAGCAAAGTCAATTTGATGGCACTAACTTATCCAGTCTTTGGACAACAAGGAAGCTTTGGAGGCGGCTGGCTGAACGCTGCATAGCCCAACATCTTGTGAACTTTACTCCAGCAAAAAATGCGACTAGAGGTTAAAATAGACAAGGAGAAAAAGTAAGGAACTGGATTAAGTACTGGCCCGTCATTATCTTGGTTTACCATACTTGGACTCCAAATATCTAGATGTTAGGAAAGACCACGGCCTTCTAGTGGTCATCTGGATTATTATGGTCCAAATATGGTAATCCTTGAGTTATCTCTCTTCTAGTACTT
The DNA here is from genome assembly GCA_023970755.1 of Azemiops feae. Lineage (NCBI taxonomy): Eukaryota > Metazoa > Chordata > Lepidosauria > Squamata > Viperidae > Azemiops > Azemiops feae. Next base: position 819,761 of record JALGBA010000349.1, on the reverse strand, counting down.
TTGTACTACTTAGAATATTCAAACATTTAACTGAAGGCAAAGCAATCAGGAAATTCAGAAGGATTTTATCCAGGAAGAGAATATGTTGAAATTGATAATAATCAACTCATCAGTGTCATGTCACTGCATAAAAAGGACACTATTTTAGACTGGATTGATTATGTCAATCAAGTTGGTCTTCATACTTAGCGACCACATAGATTTTTATCTCCATTTTTATCTCCATCATCATCTCTGATGATCTACAGTATTCCTCACTTGATCTTCCAGGTCTTCAACGTTACTCTCAACACCACTATAACTAAGTCTATCCACCTTGCTAGTTGTCCTCTTCTCTTTCCTTCCACCTTTCCCAGAAGCATTAGACCCTTCTCCAAAGAGCTGCATCTTCATACAATGTGTCCAAAGTAGTATAATTATAATAACTGAAGTATAGTTTTAAAATCAAACCCGTGATAATTTTTATGCATTGTGCATAAAGGACTGGATGAAGCTGAGCGTTTACTGGCCAGATGCCCTTCTTGACACCTATGTGGAGTTCACAACAGATTTATTTTTTTCTTAACTCTCTAGGAGAGAAACATTTGCTGTTACCTAGGTTTGAACTCTCAACTTTCCAAGTGGGAGATGAGCATCTTCACCACTAAGCTACTGTATGCTGCTCTAAAGTAGAACAATAGAACAATGCATTTAAATTACAGGAAGGTAGAACTTGGTTGAACATTAGAAACAACTGCCAAACATTAAAAGCAAATTGATAAGCGGTTATAGAGAGAAAAAATGGGTTATGCTTCACTAGATATTCTCAAGCAGAGGCAGGAAAGCCACCTGTTTCAAATGTTTTAATTTTGATTCTTGCACTAAGCTGCAGGTTGAACCTGATGGTTAAGGTATTTCCGTCTACTCCCACCATTCTGAAGTGATGAAAAGCATCCTGCAGAGTTAGAAGATGTAGGGAAAATAACCGTCTATTACAGGTCACACTCAAGGTGCCAGATCTTTTGTGATTAGCAAACCACTGATGAGAGTAATCTACAGCATGCTCTGTAATTTAGAAAGCTGCTGGAATAATAGTGGTTAAGATGTTGGACTGGTGAAGACCCAGATTTAAGTTCACATTCACACTGGATGGCTTTGGACCAATTCCCTTTCTCATCCCAACCTACTACCCAGGGTTGTACTGCGAGAGAAAACAGGAGGATGGAGTATTACTCACACTTCCTTTATCTTCTGAGTAAAAGACAAAATGCAAATCTAATAAACAAAGTAACATTGCCAGTTTCCAATGTCACTCAAAGAGGGACATCTGCAGAAGATAGACAAAAGACTCAAGATGGCGAGCGTGATTGGGCTACCTTCTTCTGAATGCATGACATTTAAAAAAGGGATGCTACAATTGCCCAGACACAACCCCCATCTGTTCATACAGCCAACCGATCCATAACACAAAGCAGCTACATGTGGCTATGGTTTTCTTCAGGCACCGCTCTCTACAAAGCCAGTTGGCACACCTTAACAATCTCTCACCTACATCAATAACTTCCAAGACACCTCATGCATTTAGAGCAGAGCAAAGAAATGGTAGTCCTAAGAAATAACTCTAATTATTCCAGCAGATTAACCATTGAATTGTTCAGCAAGGAATCAAAGCTGCAACTGAACAGAAATGAAGTAGACTGTTAAAAACAGTGGGATGTATTTTACCTGCTGTATATGAATGGATGGGATGGGTGAATAACAGTTATGACACAATTACAGGAAATGAATTAAACAGTATGAATGATTTAGCCACTGGTGGGTGGGGAGAGAACAAAGCATGCCATTTTCTAAGTGAAATGCCTAATAATTTTAAAGGGAGGACTTTTAATAGAAGACAGTGTGGGAACACCTGTAAAACAGCACAGTTAATTTTCCACTGTTCAATATGTATGTGTGTGTGAGTATTAAGGATATAGTTAGACTTGGAAAGATCTGTTTCTAAATCTTGGTCCTCATTTGTGTGGATGGCTATGCTGGGCTGGGCATAATTATTTATTAAATTTTTACACCAACAGACCTCTGAGCAATAGACCTCTGAGCACAAGTGACAGGTTGGCTGGGAGTTCTAGAATTTTCTGCACACACCTATAGAAAACCATTTAGGGAAGATTGATACAGGTCAGGGATAGGCAACTATGGCCCTTTATGGCCTGTGGACTTCAACTCCCAGAATTCCTGAAACAGCATGGCTGGCTCAGGAATTCTGGGACTTGAAGCCCACAGGTCATAAAGGGGCCATAGTTGTCCAAACCTGCTGTAGATGGTTCAACTCGTTTCTTTGATAACAAAAAAAAATAGATTTCCTCATTACTATAGTCCTCCTTTAACAACCAGTCATTTTATCTTCAGAGTTAACGATGGCCACAGAAGAGGTGCTTTATGGCCTGTAAAGCATCTCCAGCCATTGTAAACGGTCATGCTGTCACCTCACAGTCACACACATGTTGGGCAGGTGAGCTTTTTGACAAGTTGCAGGTTCTGCAGTCACTTAACCACAATTTGTGCACTTTTTGCCAGTTACTAGCACAAAATGCTCATATAAGAGAGTGGCCTTGCTTAACAACTGCAGCATTTGCTTAATTGTGAAAAATAGTCGAAAATTAACTTCTGGTCACATTGATGCCTTGACTTACAACTGCAAGGACTTATGACTATAATTTCAGGCTCAATTATTGTTGAACGTTTGAGAAGTAGCTGTACTTAAACTTTCAACTTCTTATATCACCAGAAAGATTCCACATCACGTCTAAAATTTCAAGACATTCCCCAACTCTGTTTTGACTCTGAACCTCTCTATTAAGTCCTTCTTCTTCAGCTGCAAGTCAAGACCTGTTCTCCATTGTTTCTAAGATAAAAACATGGACTGATAGACTGTGAAGTACAGGAAAGCTAATTATGATTGAAAACTGGAACGGGGAACCTTCCTAATGTAAAAGCAGTTTATCTATGGAATCAGTTATTCAGAGAAGTGGTGCCCCTCCAATTCACATTAGGTCTTCAAGCAAAAGTTAGATACTGTTGTCAATTGCTTTATTTTTGGATTTCTCTACTGTGCAGGAGGTTGGAACTCATGACTTAGGTGGGTACTTTCCATTCCAATTGTTTCGTGTAAGAGAATTACAAGGGGTAGATGCAAGTGTTCCATGTTGCAGTAAATGCTATTTTGGAAGCATAAGTTAAGCTTTATTTGTCCCTACTTCACAATTTGTGGCTTTGGAGGGAGAGAAAAGATAATGACAGAAAAAGAATTGGAGAGAGAAAAGGAGTGGTTTCTAGGAAAGACAGCATGACATTGGAAGCCATGTTGCCTCTGCTTTAATGCTGCTATCCTGAGCAAAAGTGATCCACAGAAAGCAGGCAAATCTCCAATGTTGTTTTAGGAGTTACAACTAGGATTTGAATTGCATTCAAAAGTCTACTGGGGCTAGTGCACCTGATGTTATATGGCACAACATATGTATGTATTTATATGTGATGTGTGTATATGTGGTATATGTATAGGTAGGTGGTATATGTATATGTATGTAAATATATATATATACACACACACACATATATACACATGCACTAAAACATTTTGGATTGCTAACAAAGAGTTAAAGGGGGACTGGGATAGCTAATTAGCTCTCATCAGCCAGCCATACCCTTCTGAGATTCGAACCTGGGCTGCTTGCACATTAGGCAGCTGTGTTGACCCCTAGGCCACAGGCTCTTTCTCACTTTATCAGCTGTATCAGGGAGGGAAGAGACAGGGGAGGAGATATGTCTTGAGTGTTTTTTTATGCACCCTGTCGGCCCAAATATGGGAGGAAGAAATCTTTTGCCTGTATCAGCCCAATTTAGGGCTATCCACAGGCAGCAGTATCTACTGCGACATCATTTGTGCGCTAAATATATATATATATATATATATATATATATATATATATATATATATATATATATATATATATATATATATATATATATATATATAATTATATATATAATTATATAATTATATATATATATATATAATTATATATATAATTATATAATTATATAATTATATATATATATAACTCACTAAATTAGAGACAAGTTGCAATCCCCATGTATAACACATTGGGACCCAATGTGAATATATAATATACTAGTTGGGAAAATTGTTTGCAAAATATAGCATTTTAGACAACAAAGAAATAAAAAGGCCTATCTTTGCAGTAATGTGCCCCAAATGTGCCCCAAAAAGCAAATGATTTTTAACATACGTTCAATGAATTAAATGTGCTCTCAAAATTATAAAGAGAAAGAAACTGAACTTTGCATGCTTGCAAAAATGAAAAACAGAGAAACCGAAATACACAGGTTAGTCATTCTTACATATTGTTTCTCTTCTGCCATCTGTGTGTCCAAAATAAGACATTGCATTCCAAATTTTACCACTGCACAAAAGCTCAGAGTAATCCTTTTATAATCAGTTTTGGGGAGTAGAGGACAACAAAGTGCAGGGTTAGCATATCTTTTCTAAAAATCTTGAACAGCAATCCCACAATAATCCCAATAAGCATGAGCATTTCAGCAGTCCATTGTTGAAAAAACGTTTATCGACATGCTGAGAAAAAAGAAAACTGGCCTAAACAACTGTCTCTGCTTGAGTTAACCTTTAGTGTCAATGTCACTGGCTGGATGCAGTCATTTATTGTTCCGGCAATGAAAAAATAAGAATGCTATAATTCATGTTTAAATTAAATGAATATAGATCAGAGTCAAGCCAAAAACAAAACTCTTTCAATTAATCTGTCAGGCTCTTTCAAGCCCTTTGCAAATGGGCTTAAAAGAGAAAACTATTCAAGGTTTACTTCGGTCTCTCAAAAATTTGTCCCTCTTTCTTGTGTCACACTGTGGCTCGATTTTTAAATCTCTTTTTAGAAAGCAAAATGTCCAGAAAAATGGCTGCAGTTTTTACATACAGTATGGTCATTGCAAATGGATAAAAATTAAAAAGAGATAGTTGGCAATAGGGTGGATAATTTTCACCTCCAGTTACAATAATATTTAATGAAGGATAAACATACACAGTATACATCATGTATGGTATCATAAGAATGAATTTTGATGGGTAGACAATGTGGTAGCAATTCCTAATTCCCCCATGAACACAAGTAATAAATCACAACATATTGGACACCATATCATATTTTCTTCTCTCCTTGACAAAAAAAATATATTTAGAAACTCCCATTTATTTATTTATCATGTTTATATGGCCACCCATCACACAAGAAGTGATGCTAGGCAGTGTACACCACTCAATAAGTCAACAAATGTATATTAAAAAAAACAATTATAAGGATGCTTTTTAAAATCTTTACTAAAAATGAAAACACTGTAAAAATTTCAAAAAAATACAAATCATATGGAGAGAGTAAAAAGATCAATCATAGTGGAGCCATCTACAAATATACTGTAACTGAATCCCAGTTATGAAAAAATATGATACAGCATTGTTTGGGGGCAGGGAGGAACAGGAAACGGTTATGGTGCTGGACTTTATTCTAGAGCCAAAGATTTAATTCACCCTAGTGTTATCCAGTCCATATACTCCAATCAGTTTGGTCTACTGGTTGAGACACCAGGCTAGAAACCAGGAGAGTGTGAGTTCTAGTCCCGCCTCAGGCATAAAAGCCAGCTGGGCGACTGGGTCAGTCACTTTCTCTCAATCCAATTTACCTCAGAAAGTGGTTGTTGTGGGGAAAATAAGAGGATGAAGGAGTATTAGATGTGCTTAACACCTTGAGATATTTGAGATATAAATAAAGATATTTATAAAGTAATAAACATCTAATAAATAAATAATTCCAAATGCACTTATGGAAAGAGGCTAAGTATAACTGAATGGTCTAAATTTGTTTTGAACATTGAATCTGAATACTTTGGATTTGGAACTGAGGGCTTAGCAAGGCAAGGCAAAAATCTCAACTTTCCAAACTTCTAGAATTAACAAAAGTTGCCCCACAATGGAAAAGATAAGGAGACGACCATTTGTTTAGTTTCTGGGATATGTAGCTTTAGGTTTCGGGTGAGGCACCCGCTGTCTGAATGCTTCCCAACGTACAACTCACAATGCAAGCACATCAGAGAGAGAAGCAATCCTCTAACTTTTAGTCTGAAATGCTAGTTTGGCAAGTTATTTGAGCAACAGGAAAAAAGGTCTCTTCTGGCAAAAGCAATTTCTGTGTTTCTCTGTCATTTCTTCGACATCCCATTTGGATCATGTTAATAGGAGACATGGGGTTTTATCACCTAGGTCTACACCATGCAAAACTGAGATCTGATTACCAGACATGGCAGTCTATGAAGAATACAGGTATTCTTCTTTTCCCCTTCAGCCTGACTTTGATACTACAAGGATTCGGTATCCATCAAACAAGCCTCAGAAAATAATGAAGCTTGGAGCCATGCCTTTTTGACCTGCTGCTGTCCTTCCTCCATGTTTTATCTCATTTCTATTGCCATAATGAACCAGCTTCTCTCTCAGGGTAATTAACTGGCCCCAGTTAGAAATCAGCCATTTCCGCTCCACAGTCCTGCAAGGCTGCCTACCGGATGAAGAGGCATCCATCAAAAAAATCACCTGTCCTCACATTCAGATGGCACAAGGAATGAGGCTGAATATTCAACGTACGTTTAAAAGGGCATTTGAGCAGGGCCGAGAAAGTGGCTGCTAATGACCTGGTCCATTAACAAACGCTCATTTGGATGTTAAGTGACCTGAGCTAAGAGGAAATGCAATTTTGTCTGCCAATACAATAAAAAAAGATGGTCGCCATTATCATCATGTAGAGGTAATAATCAATGATACTTTTTATTGGCTTAATTCAGGTGCACTGTAGCCAATTAAAGCTGTGTTTCGATGACAGGAAATAAAATAAAAAGAGTTTAGTATCTTCCACAGTGCTTTACCCAATTATTTTAATTTCAGCAAGTCTTAACATGCTTCCTAAATGTCTGTAAGTCAACTCTGTCACCAGACAAATAGACCTTATTTGCAATTTCCCACACTTAACCTCAGGATCATTAAATGTGGATATGCTGAAAGATTTTTTTTTTTTTTTACAAAAACACTTTTAAGAGGAAAAAAAAAAGATTTCTGTCTTTTCTTCCTGGTAGATTTCCTCCCAGTATCTAATGCAGTCAAATGATTACATCAAGGCAAAATAAATTGGCTACTGCAAAAAGCTCCATTGCAAATTACTCTGAGATATAATGACATTAGTTGTGCCTTTACAGTACTTCCATTTTAAGCCTTTTCCATTTTTTTTGTTTTCAACAGTTTTCCAAACCTAGAATCTTCCCTTAAAGTACTAACAGCCATACCACTTCCTCTGGAAGAAGAGCCTGTATAAAAAAAATCTTTATTGCATAATTAATGTTATAGTTCTTTGTTTATTAATTGATTTTCTCTACTGTCTGTTTCCATGAGAGTCAGGGTAGTTTGGAAGACAAAAAGATACAAACACTAAAAACAGAGCAACAAAAGCAACTCCATTTCTAATAGGCAGCCCACAGATCATTAACAAGAGGTGCAGTGGCTCAGTGACTTAATGACCCTGGAGAAGGTCTTTGCTCCAGCAGTTCAAGTCCCACCACTGCATGACATAGTGAACTCCCACCACTCACTTCAGCTTCTGCCCACCTAGCAGTTCGAAAGAATGTCCTATGCGAGTAGATAAATAGGTACCACTTCAATAGGGAGATGAGCCAGTGCTTCGTGAGGACTGTTGGAATCCTTCCAGTGCTGTACCTTCCCAGTTGTGATGCCCATTTGTGAGGCAGCTTCGGTGGAGGGAGAGGGCCTCAGATGACACCGCAGGAAGACCCGCTCGTCTTTCTTTCTGGTGTGGAGCTAGTTCGCCCTCCTGTGGTGCACCTTGGGAAACATGCAAGAGTGAACCAAACAGAGCTTGCAAACAAGCAAACTACTACTTTGCATTAGCATTGGTAGTCTCTTGGCTAATGTAACATCTCCAGACGCTAAAATAAATAAATAAATAAATAAATAAATAAATAAATAAATAAATAAATAAATAAATAAATAAATAAATAAATAAATAAATAAATAAATAAATAAATAAATAAATAAATAAATAAATAAATAAATAAATAAATAAATAGATGGATGGATGGATGGATGGATGGATGGATGGATGGATGGATGGATGGATGGATGGATAGATGGATAGATAGATGGATAGATAGATAGATAGATAGATAGATAGATAGATAGATAGATAGATAGATAGATAGATAGATAGATAGATAGATAGATAATCATTAACACTTGGCTGAGCAAATATAAGTCTTAATTAGTTTGCAAAAGATAGGGAGATTCTGGCATTTGGTGTTGTAGGAAGAATATCAAACCCTCCACCATCCAACCTTTCACCCACCTCTCTTTCTTTGACCTTTCATCCAAATTCCAGCAAAAGATTAGAGATTAAGCCCCAAGGTTGAAATTAGCAAAATACTTTTCAAAAGGCATCAGCCTTCTCAAATACAAGTAGTCCTCCCTTTATGACCACAACTGAATCAAAATTTATGTTGCTAAGCAACACAGTTAACTGAGTTTTGCCCCATTTTACAATTTTTTACCACAGTTGTAAAGTCAATCACTGCATTTGTTATAATAATAATAATAATAATAATAATAATAATAATAATAATAATAATAATAATAATAATAATAATAATAATAATAATAATAATAATAATAATAATAATAATAATAATAATAATAATAATAAAGTTGGAAGGGACCTTGGAGGTCATCTAGTCCAACTCCTGCTCAGGCAGGAAACCCTATACCATTTCGGACAAATGGCTGTCCAGTCTCTTCTTAAAAACTTCCAGTGTTGGAGCATTCACTGCTTCTGGAGGCAGGTTGTTCCACTGGTTAACTGTTCTAACTGTCAGGAAGTTTCTCCTTAGTTCTAGATTGCTTCTCTCCTTGATTAGTTTCCATCTGTTGCTTCTTGTCCTGCCTTCAGGCGCTTTGGAAAATAGCTTGACTCCCTCTTCTTTGTGGCAGCCCCTGAGATATTGGAACACTGCTATCATGTCCCCCCTCGTCCTTCTTTTCAGTAACATAGTTGTTAAGTGAATTCGACTTTTCCATGACCCTAGGATACTGCAACCCAGTGGTGAGATTCAAATATATGAACAACTGGTTCTCTGGGTGGATGCCGCTTCTGGAAGTCCATTCTGGGCCTGGGCAACAAAAAATTAGTTACCGGTTCTGCCAAAGTGGTGCGAACCGGCTGAATCCCACCACTGCTGCAACTCTCATAAATGCATGACAGTTGCCAAACATCTGGATTTTGTTCACATGACCATGGGAATGTTACAATGGTTGTAAGTGTGAAAAATGGTCACGAGTTACTTTTTTCAGTGCTGTTGTAACTTCAAATGATCATTAAACAAATGGTTGTAAGTTAAGGACTACCTGTAGAAGAAACCTTTTCAGGATGTCTGCAGGACTCCAATTGGATACACACTTCTCATAAAATGCCAGAGGTTGAGTCCTGGCCTCTGTTTGCATAGCTAGGAATGATCTTTATCCAAGATCCTGGTCAGTTTTTGTTCTTCAGAGAAAAGTCCAACAAGGTATAGGCAACCTGTAGCACACAAATCTAGCTGAATTACCCTCCCCCCTTTGGCAGTATATATTCTACTACTTCCTAGAGAAGTACTGTATTTCAGTAACTTACCCCAGGTTGCAGTCTAAGTAGTATGGACAAATGTTGTCAAACCTTCACATTTTCCTATTCAAAGTATTCAAAATCTTCTTCCTAACAAAGTAGTAAATTCTTTCTCCTTCCTGCAATAACACTTAGTTTCAGTTAAAGGTATTGAAGAGGACCACAAGATTGATGGGCCAAAAGCAAATAACTGTTCTAAAATTAAAGTTTTTGTTGGTTAGATATATGTAAACCTTTCAAGTCAAGTGCATTGCCTTCTGCATCTCTTCCATGTTCAATCATGCTTTTTTAGACAACATTGCTATAGTTTATCTATAGCTTTTTACTTGTTTTTTTGGTTTTTAATGGCTTTGTTTTTTATTGATTGTTGCATTATATGTGTCCCCCAGTGCCACATGTGTGAGACGGGTGGTTTTATAAATGTAATGAATAAATAAGTAAAATAAACAGACCAGGCAGGAGTCACATGGTCAACTCTAAGAGAAGTATTTTAGTTTTTTAATTTGTATCCCACCTTTATTATTTTTACAAATAACTCAAGGTGGTGAACATATCCAAAACATCTTCCTCGTGGTTTTCCCATATAAACAACCCTGTAAGTTGAGTTGGGCTGAAAGAGAGTGACTGGCCCAAGGTCACCCAGTTGGCTTTCATAGCTAAAGCAAGATTTGAATTCAAGGTCTTCTGCTTTCTAGCCTGGTGTCTTAACCATTGAACCAAATATCTCAAGCTAGACTATTGTTCCATTCAGTGCTGTGTGGACCACCAAAGAAAGCATTTCACATTACTTATCTATTCTATTGGTTTTCAAGAGCAACATTTACCTGATTGAATTTCTACCCTGCAAAGTGTAATTTTAGATGAGAAAAAAAATATATGGAAACTTGCTGCCTTGGATTAAGAGTTTTGCTTAACATCGCTCAACAATTGTTGCACAGAGCTGCACATCAAATCTCTACTTCTGATCATCTGATTTTTAGGCATTGTTATAAGATGGACCTCAAAATAGGAGACCTCTTTTCAGTCTGCCTCTTGACCAATCACACTGAGCCTCATGCATCACATTAGAAGTCTACCGTGAAGTCATCAACGGATATTCAAGCATTGTTGTCTTGAAAATTATCATTGTCATTCTGATCTTCAGAACAGCAGAACAAAGAGCAGAAAATTTCAAGGATATCCTTGACTTCATGATAATGACCTTTTTTCTTCCCTTCTCACATATACACAATGCCATTAGAAAGGCATTGTGTAATTGCCCCCAAACTGACAGCTTCCTCCCCCTCCAGTTTTTATGTTCTGTAGGACTTTGATGAGTTGTCATTAAGAGCCTCTTCTGAAGAGGGCATGGATGAGGTCAGGATTACATCTTCAATGGGAGTTTCAACAGGAGATAAAAATTATGAGGAATATTCTGCTACAGCTAATGTCAAAGGATGACAAGTACAATCAGCCTTCCATTCAGAAAAGTACCACCATTCACAAGTTCAACCATTCACAGGAAAAGCCCAAGTAGAAGATTAGGTGATGGAAGAGAAGTCCTTTCAGATGAAACGTATTGTACAAATGAGTTAAACAGGAAAGACTAAAGGAAACTTTTCATTTTTTTTTCCCTACCTGGATGCCATTCAAACAGAGAACTTTGCAATGCTGTGGGGGAAGTGTTGAATTGCCCAATATTCTTGGTACTAGTTGTACTAAGAAAGTTTTCTTGATGTACAGCAAACAGTGAAGGTGCTGCTTTAGGACAGAGGAAGGTGTGCCAATTTAATAGCCGAGCTAAATAAATTCAGTGAAACGTACGTGCCTTCAATGGAACATCTGCAGACATTTCCATGCGGCCCTATGCTATAGGACAAATTGTTCAATTGCAGTGGACAAATTCATGAGCTTTGCACCTGATTTTTGTATTGACAATGTTTTGTTCATTTATTGTGATAAAAGTTGGAACTGAACTAGATTTCTCCACCTATAACTTTCCTGAACACTAGACTATAGATGTCAAGACATTTTAGCAGAGGGATTCTGCATTTCTATCTCTTATCCTTGTATAAAAGACTAATTTGCTTGTCTTGGTATTACATGCTTGCTATTGGTTGAACTGATATTCTCCTATCAGAATAACACTTATTTTTATCACTTCCTCTTGCGATTCCATTGCTTTTTTCTCTTCTGATTCTTACCAATATACTGCTTGCCTGATTTATGCCATAATGGAGGAGAACACAATACATGTTCTTAGCTATAGAAAGACTAAAGTAATTCCAGCTTTCCTATCATCCTGTTATTTCCTAAATAAAGCTTTATTTTTTTTTCTTTCATGCAAGTACCAAACTCAGGAAAACTTCCATATAAAAGTTATGATTCTCATTTTGATGCTTCCGTCTCCATGCATTCTTTTCACTAAATAAAGGTATCTTTATTCCAAAGAAAAGCACTGACTTTGTTGGACAGTTATGGAAGTATCCTAATGAGGTGCATAGTATAAAGAAGTAGATTGACCAAGAGACTGTTCATCCAGCAATTAGCTTGGCACTTCCACTCTTGTTACTTTGTTGATTGATCAGTTTTATGCTTGAGATGAGAATGGAGTCAGAGGTGACATGATCAGACAGCTACTGAGGACCTAAATTATATCTTACAGCAAGGAGAAGATTGTGTAGCAGCTGACAGAATACATTTCAGCTCATCTCCACCTGCAGTTTTCATTCTTATCACATTCAAGAATGTGTTGAATGTATCAGTAATGTAGAAATTCTTGAGTAGCAAATAGACAGTCAAAATGATATAATACTTGTTATAAGAATCTCTCTCTCTCTCTCTCTCTCTCTCTCTCTCTCTCTCTCTCTCCCCTATTTCTTCCAAACACTGTCCTTGTTCAATTTAAGTTCTTTCTATTGAAAGAAGGCATCAACAATAGACTATGGATGCTTTTAGATGACTGGACATTTATTCTTTTAATATTAGTCATCATTTTTTTCCAAGTGGATCAGGATTTGCAAGCTAGGAACTAGAACTTCAGCTTTCAACTTCATTTTCCTGGTTTATTTGATTAATTCTGGTGGCCTATCACCTTATATTTCACTGGGCTAGGGCTTAAAGGTTTTTTTTTTCTGATATACAATCATATTCACTGCAATTACGTGGCCAACTGCCATGATTTTGGTTAGCTAAGCTTACAAAAGGACATCTTGTCTTTTTTACAAGGGCAAAGTTAAACTTTCTATTAAAAATACAAGGAATAGGGATTCAGTCCAGTGAAAATGCCACTGCATCTTACATTCACAAACTGAATTTCACTTCTGCAAGCTTCATAAATGACCTCCAGATGATAAAATTAATGGCCATGTAAACATAGTTAAAATAGTCATTTTAAAACCATTTTTTTCAAATACTTTCATATGCTTGATTTCCTTTCTTTTATGTTTGTTTATACTAACAAGTCAATTGCAAACCACAAAGTGAATGAGATCAACCTGCAATATTTTTTAGGCAGAAAGCTCCATCTGGTTTTGGGGTGACACATAATGCCCATCTCCTAAAAAAAAATAGTTGGTCTAGTTAACCATCAAAACCTAAATTTTATTCCATTCCATTTACATTTAATTTGAAACTAAATGTAGTTTAAATTTCATTTATCCATCAATCAATCAACCTTCCATTACAGTTACAGACCAGAATAACATTTCATGAATTCTGGTTAAAGGGTTGCATTTAATTATTCCTTCCTGTTACTTTAGGAATATCAATCTGTCTTGTTTTTCAGTCCTTGCTTCCTTCAGTTCTAAGTGAATTATTTACTATTAAATCCTTAGAGGTTGTCTTCATTTACTACAGACTAGTGTGGTGGATTCAGTCACTTAAAAGTTTTCAGGCTATATAGTTTGACTCTGTGAAGAAGCAATGCTAGTTATCAGTCCTTCGAGGCTGGCCAGGAAGCAAAATAAAAATCACGAGAAATACTGGAACTCAGCTGCTATGTATTTTATCTACAACATATGTTACATATCAGTGGATGAAAGTCTTCCCCACCCCTCTTGTCTTATTTATTTTTAACAAATTTGTTTTAACTGATAAAATGCAGTTTTAACTACATCGGTACAAGATTATAAAATACCCATTAAATTAGCAACTAATTGAAGGCTTTGGTGGACTGGTACAATAAAAATAACCTCGTTTTGAATGTTAATAAAACAAAGGAGATCATTGTTGATTTCAGAAAGAGACGGCATAGTCATACTCCAATTTTTATCAAGGCTGCAGCTGTGGAGGTGGTCAATAGCATTAAATACCTGGGGGTGCAGATAATTAACAAACTGACTTGGTGTCTTCATACATTATCTTCAGTGAAGCGTGCAAATCGGCATTTGCATTTCTTGCGTCAGATGAGGAGAGCACATCTTTCTCCTTCTGTCCTGGCCACTTTTTACAGAGGCACGATGGAGAGCGTTTTAACAAACTGTATCACTGTTTGGTTTGGTGGTAGCTGTACCTCAGATAAAAAGTCCATACAGAGAGTGGTAAGGACAGTTGAGAAGATTATAGGAAGCTCACTTTCCATTATTCAAGATACTGCCCACAAGCTCTATGTGCTTAGAGCTCGAAGCATTGTTAGAGACTCCACACACCCACTTCATGGTCTGTTTCTGTTGTTCCCCTCTGGGAGGAGGTTTCGAAGTATAGCAGAGCTACTAGCTTTGTTCCTTATGCCATCCATCTTATAAATTCGCAGGATTCTTTTTTTTCGCCATGTACATGTATACATTCGAACTAGATTGTGATGTTTCTCTGTGTCATATATGTGTATGTATGTGGGTATATGCATAATGGAGTTGTTGTTTTTTTGAGAGCTGAATGCAACAAAATTTCATTTTAATGTATGCTGATTAGTGTACATTTAAAGTGACAATAAAGTTTTTACTCTACTCTACTCTACTCTACTCTATTAAATAGAAGCTATCAGCAATACAATTCCTTAAAACACCTCCTAACAGTTAAAATGCAGACTTTGTACAGAAATGTGCTTTGGTATTTGTTTTTGCTGTTAGAGGGAAGTGAGAACAAGTACATCAGGAAGTTTTAACAATATGCTGAGTACGAGGTAGTTGGTTATTTAAAATGGGTTTGAAGAGTCCTTGGTGCTCTCTGACTTTGATTGCTTGCTTGCACTTGTTTCATCACCTGACTAGGTAACCTCATCAGTGCTGATGAGTGTGGTGTTTGCTTCCCATTTATATATAGTAGCTTGCCCTGCCAGTGTTTGTGGGAATTTGTGTTTTTCTCTGTGGTTTCTTGATATTGTTTTCTGTGGGACAATAGATAGTCCTCAACTTACAACAGTTTGTTTAGTCACCATTTGAAGTTACAGCGGCACTGAAAAAAGCGACTTATGACCATTTCACACCTATGACCGTTGCCGCATCCTTGTGGTCACTTGATCAAAATTCAGACACTTGGTAACTGACTCATATTTGGGATGGTCGCAGTGTGATCACCTTTTGTGACCTTCTGACAAGTAAAGTTAATGGGGAAGCCAGATTCACTTTACAAACATATTATTAACTTAAGAATACCAGTAATTCACTTAACAACTGTGGCAAGAAAGGCTGTAAAAATGGGGCAAAACTCACATAACAACTATCTCACTTAGCAATGGAAATTTGGGCTGAATTGTCTCCTAAATCAAGGACTACCTGTATTTGTCTGGTGTTAATCCCTGCTTATAAACAGGGATTAACACCAAAGTTTATGATTAATCACATATTTCTTTTAAAAAAATGTCTTAAACTTTTATCCTTGGAAATATTTCATTCCCACAACAGCGCAGATTTTCCAAATGTTCAACATGGCATATCAGCTGAGAGAAATTCAGCAAATCAAAGCAAATCCTGATGAAGTGCTGTGCTTAGATTTTCATTCTTTCAAGAGTTCTCTGAAGTCTGTAATTTCACAAGAGAGAGAGTCTGTAACAGCCAAAGGCAATCAGTTTCCCAATCAGTCATATTTCTTTTTGCAAGGCAAGTGGAAACACAATTATGCTGTGTGCATTAAAAGACTTTGTGTGTGTGTGTGTGTGCGCGAGAGAGAGAGAGAGTCCATGCACACATTCTGTACAAACTGAACTACTCTAATTTTATCTACAAAAGTTGTAATATCTTTCAGAGGAAATGCCTGGGGGCAGGGAGAGAATCTCTACATGGTGGATATTTTTGTCTCAATTATTACAGCAAGCAAACCCTTTCTGAAGCCTTAGCGGGCCACTAAAGGTTGTGAAACAAATTCCAGCACAAAGAATCATCTGTCACTTTCTAAATTATATGTAGTAATACAAAAATCACTCAGAATTGATTTGATGTTCCTATGATGTAACAAATGTGAAAATCTTAGTTAAAGTATCTGGCCAGAAAAATGTTCCATCAAATTGTGAATTTTGAGAATTCACATGTCTCCACTGGATTAATTCTTAGGTTGAGAAGTCTATTAGAACTTCCTGACATCGAGTCTTTTCCAATGAATCAATAAATCAGAAAATGTATTTACATTTTTTTAAAAAAAAAAAAAGTTATATCTGTAACACCCATTAAGATTCCTGGGGCATTACTAGGAAAAGGATGTGAGGATGAGTTGCTTAAAAAGTGAAGAAAAGAAGGTATCACTTTTGTTGTTGGTAAATAATCCTTCCAGTGGATGTGTCTGCATACACCTATTCAGTAATTTAAAAAAATAACAATATGGTTCTCTCTAACTTCACATCAGGCACAACAAAATAATGCCTTGGTAAGACCACACTTGGAATATTGCATCCAGTTTCGGTCACCACAATATAAAAAAGATGTTGAGACTCTAGAAAGAATGCAGAGAAGACCAATAAAGATGATTATGAGACTGGAGGCTAAACATATGAAGAACGGTTGCAAGAACTGGGAATGTCTATAACAATAATAATAATAAAGTTGGAAGGGACCTTGGAGGTCATCTAGTCCAACCCTCTCCTCAGGCAGGAAACCCTATACCATTTCAAACAAATGGCTGTCCAGTCTCTTCTTAAAAACTTCCAGTGTTGGAGCATTCACAACTTCTGGAGGCAGGTTGTTCCACTGATTAATTGTTCTAACTGTCAGGAAATTTCTCCTTAGTTCTAGGTTGCTTCTCTCTTTGGTTAGTTTCCATCTGTTGCTTCTTGTCCTGCCTTCAGGTTCTTTGGAGAATAGCTTGATCCCCCTCCTTCTTTGTGGCAACCCCTGAGATATTGGAACACTGCTATCATGTCTCCCCTCGTCCTTCTCTTCATTAAACTAGACATACCCAATTCCAGCAACCTCCAGTCCCCTAATCTTCTTTGTTGATTTTCTCTGTACTCTTTCTAGAGTCTCAACATTTTTTACATTGTGGTGACCAAAACTGGATGCAGTATTCCAAGTGTGGCCTTACCAAGGCATTGTAAAGTGGTATTAACACTTCACATGATCTTGATTCTATCCCTCTGTTAATGCAGCCTAGCACAGTGTTAGCTTTTTTGGCAGCTGCAGCACACTGCTGGCTCATATTTAAGTGATTGTCCACTGGGACTCCAAGATCTCTCTCACAGTTGTTACTATTGAGCAAGGTACTATCTATACTGTACCTGTGCATTTGATTTTTCTTGTTTAAATCTAGAACCTTACTTTTTTCACCATTGAATTTCATTTTCTTAGATAGCGCCCAATGTTCAAGTCTGTCAAGATCCTTCTGTATCTTAGGCCTATCTTCTGGAGTGTTGGCTATTCCTGCCAGCTTGGTGTCGTCTGCAAATTTGATGAGTTCCCCATCTATCATTGATGAAGATGTTGAAGAGCACTGGGCCCAGAACAGAGCCCTGGGACACCCCACTACACACTTCCCTCCATGTAGATGCAGTTCCATTGAGGACCACATGCTGAGTATGGCTAGTCGGCCAGCTACAAATCCATTTGGTGGTGATGCTATCTAACCCACATTTTTCTATCTTATCAAGTAGTAGGTTGTGGTCTACTTTATCAAATGCCTTACTGAAGTCCAAGTAAATTATATCCACACCATTCCTCTGGTCCACTAATTTTGTCACCTGGTTAAAGAATGCAATAAGATTTGTCTGGCATGATCTGTTTTTGACAAACCCATGTTGGCTTTTGGTAATGATTTTGTTTGCCTCTAGGTGTTCGCTGATTCGTTGCTTGATTATCTTTTCTAGTTTAATGGAAAAAAGAACTAGGGGGTGAGATGATTGCAGTGTTCCAATATCTCAGGGGCTGACACAAAGAAGATGGGGTCAACCTATTCTCCAAAGCACCTGAAGTCAGGACAAGATACAATGAATGGAAACTAACCAAGGAGAGAAGCAACCTAGAACTAAGGAGAAATTTCCTGATAGTAAGAACAATTAATCAGTAGAACAATTTGCCTCCAAAAGTTGTGTGTGCTCCATCACTGGAAGTTTTTAAGAAGAGATTTGACAGCCATTTGTCTGAAATGGTGTAGAACAGAGATGTCAAACTCGTGACATCACGTGATGTTGTGCAACGTATTGGAGCTTTTTCTCCATTGCCGGCAATGGGGTGGGCACGGTTTCCTGGTGATGCGTCCGGCCCGTGGGCCGGCAGTTTTGACACCTCTGGTGTAGAATCTCTTGCTTGAGCAGGGGGTTGAACTAGAAGACCCCCAAAGTCCCTTCCAACTTTGTTATTCTGTTAAAAGATCTCACCTTTTCAGAAACGTAACTGTAAATTCAATAATTAACTAATAGCAAACATTTAATTTGCTTTATTGCAGATGAGTCATGCACAGATGCAGTGCTTTTTTAGTCATAGAACACACAGAACAGCGTTCCAGCACCTTTTTTTGAAGGGAAGAACCGGCTCCTTCTAAGCTGCCAGTGTGAATAAAGCTCTGGCTTGGTGAAAGGAAGTTGCCCGGGGAAATCGGGAGCATCGAAGGTCGACCCGGAAACACTTCCACGGCCCTGAAAGCAGACCCTCTTCTCTGCCTTGGTTCACGGGTTTCCCCCCGCTGCCGCCGCCTGTCCTCACCCCTGTGTTGGCCACCAGGAACCAGGACTGACTCCTGGAGCGAATCTCTTTGAGGGACCAGGCACACTCCCAAAGCAGCAGCACCGCCGCCGCCTTGGTCACTCTGGCTCTGGAGGAAGCCTCTGTGTCATCAGAGGTGGAGGAGGACGAGGTGGCAGAAGACATGCCGGCTCCGAACAAGCACCTTCTCAAAAGCCACGGCAATGGCGTCCATCAGCTGACGCTGCTCACGTGATCTGCACCTCGGAAGCTCCCTAAAACGGTTTCCCCCCCCCCACCGTAAAGGGCTTTTGACTGGAGCCAGAGCTGTGCATACCTTCCGGCACTTTTTTTTTTTTTTACAAAAAAGCACTGCACAGATGATTTGTGTTCTGCAAAACATAGAAATCAAGACAGGTTTATATATATCTATGTATATGTGTATACTTAAATTTTAGAGTTTTTTCCTCTGGCATTTTCCAGTCAATGGACTTTGGGTCACTGTACTTCCCAGCCATCAGAGCTGGAGACATCTATCCCATCTCCATATAACATTCTGGGTCTAGACCCAGAATCTCTGATTCTTTACAGCTACAGTAAATTTCCCATTTATAGATTTATAGATGAATGGGAAACCAAGGATCTTTGGAGAAAAGAGATCTGGTACATCTATTGGAAATGCAAGTAGGGATCTAGCCAACTTAAATATTATCTGTTGGTGGAACACTGGGTTAAAATTTCCAGAAATAAACCAATAAATGGAAGCATATATACAAGAAAGGCCATTGACCAAAAGCATAACCCCTGTCTGAACATTTGTTAAGACACCCAGAAAAACATGGATCAAGATCTGGGATCATTTCAAATTTACAAGAAATCAATCTACCAGACCTGCCTACCTGGACCCACCCCAAATGAATGGCCTTCATTCTTAGTATTTCCATTCCACAGAATCCTGGGAACTGAAATCCATATATTTTAAAGTCATTATTTTGGGGGAAACATCACTGGTGGATTAGGGTTACCAAAACTCTAAATAGTGAATAGATGTCACAGAGTTCACAGTGCAGTGGTGTTTTTTTGTTTTTTTTTTTACAAACTTGGCAACTTTAAGAAGTGTGGATTTTAACTCCCAGAATTCCCCAGCCAGCAATTCTGGGAACTACCATCCACATATCTTAAAGTTGCCAGGTTGGAAAAGCACTGGTTTATAGCATTTCTTTATTACCTGTGATCTACACTTTGGCAACTACCGTGTTTTCCCGAAAGTAAGGCCTACACCAACAATAAGCCCTAGCTTGATTTTTGGGGGTGGGCCTAATATAAGCCCCATCCCAAAAATAAGCCCTAGTTTGGGGCGAGGCACACACCTAAAAATCAAGCTAGGGCAGGGGTGGTGGTGTGGAGCTGCTCCACCCGCCCCACACCCACAGCCAGGCCTCTCCTCGCTGGCCCACTTCTTCTGAGGCCTCTTCTGCAGCCAGGCCTACATTTCTCAGTCACAGGGCTTTCCGGAAGGCCACTGTAGCCAAGAACTGAATCCATAGCTCAGTTCTGCAAGACCTCAGCAACCGAGCACAAGCTATGGATTGAATCCATAGCTTGGTATTCAGCTGCTTAGGCCTTCTGGAAAGGCCTGACTGCAAAATGCAGGCCCGAATGCAGCTGCAGACCTTCGGCCCCAGAAAAAGTGAACCAGCTGGGTGGGGCTGTCAGTGCCGGAGGTGAGGTAAGGCCTACCTCGAAAATAAGACCTGGTGCCTCTTTTGGAGGCAAAAAAAATAAGACCTGGTCTTATTTTCGGGGAAACACAGTATATCTAGTTTCATAGCCCAAATCTAATAGCACTATATTTAATTATGTGGATCATCTACAGCTTCTCATGCTGCAAGGCCCAGAAATTGATCCAGGAATACTGGAAAGAAACAAAAAAAATCAAGTTTATTTTTCTCCAGCACAATGGTGCACAATTAAGAATTATGTGACTAATAGCAATAGCACTGAGACTTATATACCTATATACTCTGTGAGTGGTGTGAAGCACTATGGGTACACTGACTCAGAGCACTCTCTGAAAGTCAGCATATTTGGGCTGTTGGTTTGATCTCCAAGCTTGGCAGTTGGGCTGCAAACATTTCATTTCCATTCGGGGGGACATCTTCAGTGCGTTTCAGTGCACAATTCAAAGCACACTGACGATGTCCCCCCCAAATGGAGATGAAATGTTTGCAGCCAAATCGCCAAGCTTGGCGATCAAACCAACAGCTCAACTACCATCCCGAGCTACTAATATTCAAACACGTTTCAGACAGCATGTTGCCCCAAAGAATCTAGGTCCTCATTTTACCAACCTCAGAAGGATGGAAGACTGAGTCAGCCTTGAGCTGGTCTGGATTGAACTGCTGGCTATAGGCAGAGTTAGCCTGCAATACTGCATTCTAATCACTATTCCACCAGGGCTTCTAGCACTAATAGAAAAGTGCTCTCTCACTCTCTCTACATACATATATCATATGTATACAAATACATATACATACATACACACACACACACACACACACCACTTCATAGCATGAATTTTTAGTTTTCTTTCCTGTTTGCTCAAAGTTCAAGTCCAAGTTTCTAGACCTTGGGAAAGGGAAGGTAGCCAAGGATGAGATACTGTATATTTGGCACTTAGCAGGTTGTGTAAGTCTCTGCAACCTTTGCATTAAATATTCACAAGTGGAGCATTGACCAAAGCTCATTTCTGGACAGAGACAGCAGGTCAATGCCTAAATGTCCCCAGAGAAGGCATTTATAGCTTAACATTTGGAAAGTTAGCATTGCAGAGGCCATTATATATTTAGTTATAATAGCTTTATAATAGTGGACACATGTATTGCCCCAAATGAAGGCCCTTGTGAGTGCCTTCACCAGATCTCATGGACACTCCTATGTAAATACAAGAAAGGTAATATAAAGAAATATTTTCAGCCTTTGTCAATCTCATTGAAAAGTGCCAGAACTCTCATCAGCATCCTACATTGTTATAAAAATTCAATCAGCCAAGAACACTCCTTCAAATGATTGTTTAAGAAAGCAACATCTGCCTGCTTGCTCACCTGCTCCCACCTGCAATAATCTAACTCCTAGGGATCTCAAAGACTAAATAGCAGGGAAAGAGAGCTTTGTCTTTTAAAAGATCACTTTCATGTGACTCCATCATTTTGGCTGTATTTAAACCAGCGTTTCTCAACCCTGGCAGCTTGAAGATGGGTGGACTTCAACTCCCAGAATTCCCCAGCCAGCATTTCTGTACTCCCCAGTTCCCTCCAAAAGAACCTTCCATGTTGTACTTTTTGAGGTAAAAGAAGTGGAGAATGATGTTCTTAATGTGTTTAATTAAACCTAATTCTAATCCACCTGCAATGGGAAATAAATTAACTCATATTTATCTTAGCCCATCCAGTCAGTATGATTCCAAGCCTGTACTTGTAAATATAGAGCAAATATTGATTTTTGCTCCACAAGGATCTGCTACATTACATCCTTTAGTTCCCAAAATGCACATTCACTTTCATGCTTAATAGTCCACAATATTACAGCTGGGATTTCACTACATCTCACCTTCACATCACACTACACGGGCTGTACGGTAAGACTGTCAATGGCAGCTTAGCTGTACTGCACGTGCCATCATCTTGTGTACAGGATAGCAGTGTTCACTTTTGTATTCAGAGGTTTCAGGGCATTCTATAGCTTGTTTCCTTAAATCCAGTTCAGTTCATAGTTTGGTTGATTTTGCTACAATAGATTTCCAAAGGTCTTTAAGAAGCTGACCTAATAAAGTCATCTTCCATTTTCTTTCTTTTTTAAAAATAACACAATAACTGAGTTAAAAGGGACCTTGGAATTCTTCTAGTCCAACCTCCAACCCAAGGCAGAAGTCTTTATTGCATCCTGGATAAATAGCTGTCCAATCTCTCCTTGAAGACCTCCAGTGATGGAGCACCCACAACTCCAGGAATCAACTCCATTGATTAATTGTTCTCACTGTCAGGAAATTTCTCCTTTGTTCCTGATTAGATCTTTCTTTAATAAGTCTCCACACATTATTCTTATCCTGCCCTCATCCCCCTCCTCTCTGTGACTGCCCCACAAGTACCAGAAGACAGCTATCATGTCACCCCTAATCCTTCCCTTTGTTAGGCCAGATGTACCTAGTTCCCTTAACCAATCACCATACACTTTAGTGTCTAGACGCCTTATCATCTTTGCTGCTCTTTTCTGCACTCTTTCTAAAAAGAGGTCTCAGCATCATTTTTTGTATCCTGATGACCAGAACTGGATGCAGTATTCCAAGTGTGACCTCACTTGTGCAGTATAGAGTATAGACTAGTAGAGGGGTGTAAACTGCCGGCCTGCGAGCCGGTTGCATCATGCAGAGGCCGTGCCCACCCCAGCTCTGGCAATGCAAAAAAAGTCATGATACATCGCAACACGTCACGTGATGTGGCGAGTTTGACACCCATGGACTAGTCCAGGAGTCTTCAAACTTGGCCCTTTTATGACTTGTGGACTTCAACTCCCAGAATTCCTCAGCCAGCGTGCCTGGCTAAGGAATTCTGGGAGTTGAAGTCCACAAGTCATAAAAGGGCCAAGTTTGAAGACCCCTGGACTAGTATATATATATATCACTTCTCATGATGTTATCCCTCTGTTGATGCCACCTAGAATCTTTTAAAACAAAATATGCAATAATAAGATAAAGTAAAAGTTGTGTAAGAGCCTTCTGTCCATCCATCCTTTCTTATTTATAAAATTATATTTTTATACATTGTTTCTATCTGTGTAATTGCTGTTACAATTACACTGATCAGCGCTAACTAGCACTTCTGGTTTGCAAGCAATGGGGAATTCTTCTACTGTCAGCAATTCCGGTTTTAAATGAGCCACAGGGCTTGGCTGTTCACTATATATTGCAAATTGGCAACATGCTATTAAAAAAAAAAAGCAGTACATAAGAAGGTGAGAACAACATGTCATTAAACACACCATAAAAACAGAAGTTAACTGAACCTAACTGAATCCAGATTATTGTTTTATCTGCCTAATGGGCCTTTAATTACAGCACATATAGACTGTTGAATAAAAATATATTACTTTCAATTATTGTGAATAGCTTCTACTTGGTAAGTATTGGCCTGGGCTAAGATTCACTCCTCCTCAGGAAACCACCAACCCAGAATGTTGTCAATTAAGTAAAATGAAGACAAATCCCCGCTTAATAAAAGCAGCTTTTTTTTCTCTTGCTAGAATGCTAAGTCAATATATTGCTATATTGATGAGTTTATTACAACGAGAAACCACTCGTTGAAAATCAATAGGCTTATCTCGAAAAAGGGCTTTAAAAAGTGGCTTCATTAGAGCAAACAGGGCTGAACAAATCAATAGTCTTGCCTCCTCTAAATCTTCTTTAGAAGTCAATTGTTTCTTTCCACTGAAGCTATGGGAACGTTTGAGTGTGGTTGTGGAGAGGCAGGCAAGAATGTTTTGTATGTCTTGATTCAATTGTGTTAAATTTCAACTGTGATCTTTATGGGGATGATACAAAACTATCACTATCCTACGTCTACAAATTCAAGCTCTTTGTTTTTTTTAATCTCCTAATGACCAACAAATCTATGTTGAGGCCATGTCTGAAATACTGTGTATACTTATAGGCACCACATCTCCGAAAAGATATCACAGAAAAGTATTAGATAAGACAAAAGCTAATCAACCTGATCAAGGGTTTGAAGTAGCTTCCATATGAGGCAGGATAGACAATCTATAGTCAACACTGAAGCACTGTCCTTCCAATCACTAATTTTGTGGTTTCCAGAGCACCTCTGGATTATATTGATTATATTGAGCTTCAAGTGATCACATTAGAATCACATGCTTTTTTTTTTTAAAAAAGGAGACATTAGATGTTTAGATGAACAAGAATTTGCCTAGCAATTACAGACAGTTGGAGAAACATTACATGGGCTGGCAGCCTTGATAATTTTGGATATAAGGGGATTACCAGCTGGGGACAAACAGAGATATCATCTCATATATAATTTGACACAATTGAGCCCATTAGGGAGGCTTTTATAGTTCTTTGTAAGACATCTGGTGTGGGCCACAGCCAGAGAGGGAGGATGCCAGCTCTGGATGACCATTCGTGTGTTCCAATAGAGTAATCCTGATCCTATTTTATGCTCCAATATGCTGTTAAGCAGCTAGTGGAAAATATCAAGGAGATAATAGGGAAACAGAAGAAATACTCTTTTAAATTAAAGAGTTGTGATTTCTACCCCCTGTTTTTCTTTTTTTTTTGTATATTTGATTATGGGGTCTCAACTAAAGATCCTGCACAATAAACAAGAGGCAACTGAAACAATAATGCCACTAAGAGACAGAGGAATAAAAAGATAGACAGGTGTGTTTCCAAGCCATAGAAGAATGTTATAACTGGTTCCTTCAGAGATAGATATGTCAAGCTTGCAAAGGATGGGGTGGCCACAGTTCTGTGATAGATCTCCAATTTTATATTCAGAAGCTTTATCTGCAATAACTCTTGGTAGGGCTGGAGACACTCCTTCCTGAAACTGAAAATTATTTGCCACTAGTCAACAGAAACAACCAAATGGTCTGCAGTAAAGCTGCTCCTTGAATATCTATTTTCCTTGAAAAATCATAGCATTGAGATAAATGGAAAGATGAAAGAAAGAGGATAGCCAGCAGTTAGATAGATAGATCCAATTATAGCAGCATAAGTGTACCTTTAAAGAACCAAAGGACTAGGTTCATGACAGGTTGTCCTACAAAAATCTATCTAGGTGGCTGCTAAAAGTGGACACTAATCTGATGGCCCATAATCAATGTGCCTGAATCCATATATTTTGTTCTGTTTAAGCCTTTGCCAATTCTAAGTTGAAGTCAACTAATCTACAGTACACCTCCTAGATTAAGGTAGAATCTCTTTGTTTTTCATTGATTCCACAGGCATCTAAAGGATAAAGGCATCCAAAGCTTTCATCAAAATTTCTTCCTAGCAGTTTTTGCTATTATCTGATTCTGGATTAGACTACTGACTTTGTAGTCCAACCTACAGCATTAGTATTCCATGGTGGTCTCTCTTACAAATAATAATATCAACCAGATCTAAACACAGGTCCCACCCTTTACAGGCTTTTTGAGATCAGTCAGAATTGGCTAGATATGATTTCCTAGTACTTCCCAAATGCATTTTAATGTATGTTAGAAATGGGACACATTTATGGATGGATATAGTTAAAAAAAAACAGAAAATATATGGAGAGGTGCGAAGAAGAAGAAGAAGAGGAAGAAGAGGAAGAAGAGGAAGAAGAGGAAGAGGAAGAGGAAGAGGAAGAAGAAGAAGAAGAAGAAGAAGAAGAAGAAGAAGAAGAAGAAGAAGAAGAAGAAGAAGAAGAAGAAGAAGAAGAAGAAGAAGAAGAAGAAGAAGAAGAAGAAGAAGAAGAAGAAGAAGAAGAAGAAGAAGAGGAGGAGACCTTGGAGGTCTTCTAGTCCAACCCCCTGCTCAGGCAGGAAACCCTATACCATTTCAGACAAATGGTTGTCCAGTCTCTTCTTAAAAACTTCCAGTGTTGGAGCATTCACAACTTCTGGAGGCAGGTTGTTCACATATACATACATATTTAAATATGAGTTTGCACAACTAAAAAGAGAAGACATTAATGCAGCAATATAACTCAATAGCTTTAGGAATGAATACATGAAGCAGAAATAAGTTGATGCATTCCTTTTGGAAATGTGTCCATTAGCTTGTTTAGGCAGCAATATTAGATGTTCTTTTCAGATAAAATGCTGGTTTTTCCTCAATTCTTCCTATGAAGCTACTGATTCTAAGCCACTCTCCTTTAGCTATATATACTTAACATTCACATTTTTGTGTGGTTCCTGGTTTTATATATTCCATCAAATCTCCTCTAACGTGACTTTACATTTAGAAATGCCAAACACTGTAGGAAGTTATTTTGCATATTTTTAAAAAGATGTCCTTTTCAGACTGCCATTATTTTGCTGGTGATCGAGAAGAACACCAGAAATATCAATATTAACCGTATCACACTTGGGCCAAGCTTCTAAACTTCATTACTGGAGCTTCCAAAATTCATTGGGATTAACCTTACAGCTTCAACTCACTCTGGTTCTGCCCCCAGTACAGAGGACTGTACCATCCCATTCTTCTCTAGCAGTAGTCCTTAGTTACAACCACGTTGTAACCACATCAGAATTTCTGTTACTAAGCAAGTTGGTTAAGGGAGTTGAACCCAGTTTTGCAACCTGTTTTGCCATGGCTGTTAAGTGAATTTGTCAGAGCTGCCATCCTCCACTCACACCTATGCTTCCCTAGATGCCAGTCTGTCATAAGCCATGGGGGGAGGGAGCTGTGGGAAGATGGGGTAAAGTGAAAGCAACATTCATGCTGCCCCAAGACATCCCAAGGCTGCGGATCTGGGAATGGAATGTAACAACTCTCCATCTAACCAACCGCTGCAGGGACAGTTACCAAAACATCTTCTTTGAATATGATGGGACAATTGGGAGATAACATGGGGGTGGACCGAGAAAGTTAACTAGGGAATTTTCATACTCAAACTTTTAGTTCTGGCTTTGCTCGCTGTAACTATTTGGCTTTTTAGTAAAAGTCACCTTGGAGTCAAGAGTATTTCTTTCCTAAGGGACCAAGCTGGGCCAGGTCTGACAGAATTGCTGCAATCATTAAGTGAATCATATGGCCATTAAGCAAAACCGGTTTCCCCCATTGACTTTGCTTGTCAGAAGCTGGTTGGGAAGGTTGCAAATAGTGATGACATGAACCTGGGATGCTGCATCCCTCATAAATACTTGCTGGGTTCCAAGCATCCAAATTTTGATCACATGACCGTGGGAATATTGCAACGGTCATAAGTGCAAGGAAAGATTGTAAGCCGTTTTTTTCAGTGCCACTGAAACTTTGAATGATCACTAAACAAATGGTTGTAAGTCAAGGAATACCTTACATACTTACCTATCAGCAATCCCAGGTGCAACCAGATTTCTTTTAGAACAAGAGAGTTACGTACCTCTTTCTATCCATCTGCTACAGGCACAGATAGACAGATTACACCTCCTTCTACAGCAGGGGTCCCCAACCCCCGGTCTGTGGACCAATACCAGGCCGTGGCATGCCAGCAACCAGTCCACACAAACAAGCAAAGGCCCATCCACGGGATGCAGGCAGCACACAAAACCACGCCCCCTCCGGTCCGCGGAAAAACCTCTCTCCACATAACCAGTCCCTGGCACCCAAAAGGTTGGGGACCTCTGTTCTACAGACTGATATTGCTGTCTTTTAATTTCATCAAGTGCTGTACAGTTATCATTGCTAATCCTTTCATCTTGTTGTTTTTCTGTGGAGGCCATTCCTCTTCTGGATTGAAAATGCCAAGCAAGAAATTTCATAGTGACACATTAAACTCAACAGCTGTAAATGAATTGGGGGCCTGCAGCTTGAATGCTCTGGAAACATCAAGATGCCAAGAGCACCTATTGTGATCACCACGGCTCCCAGCAGATGGGGCAGTAGTAACTCAACAGCAAACTGACAGTACGTAGTAGGGAATATGAAATTGATGCGATGCAAGCTGTGCTAGTCATGACCTCCAGCCTGTCCCGTTTTAGCTTGAGATATTTTTATCTTTTTGTGACTCTGTGGCGTACACTGAAATAGGCACAGCCATCTATCTGCATGGAGAAAGTGGCATTTATGGCTGAAACGGCCTCATGACAAATCAGTCCAGCAGCCAGTCATTCATCTCCATGGATTCAGGCAAAAATACTACTTAGCCTCAGTATAACCCAAGATTCTTTACCTGATACTACTGGGCTTAAAGTAGAGAGTTTCTGAGTCCATCAGATGAGACTTCTCACTTTCAAGCCCATTTGTACATTCTGTCTGAGGCAGATGTCAGCAAACCTTTTGCAAGGGTGAGGGGGAATGGGTATTTATTTTTACACTTTTTTTCAGCCCTTAAAGCACAAGGTGGTGACAGACATTGTTATTTTTAAGTGGGATGGAATGTCGGAAGAATATGGAGATGTTCCCAAACAGATAGCTATGAATCCTGGGAAAATGGAAAGCATGAGACAGAAACTCAAACCAACTCTTTCTTCACTCAGGTATAGGTTGAAGCAGACAGGAGCTTGGGACAGGCTTTCATCTTACAGGTAATCCTTGACTTATGACCACAGCTGAGCCTAACATTTATGTTGCTGAGTGAGAAATTTGTTAAGTGAGTTCTGGCCACATTTGTTAAGTGAATCACTGCAGTTAGTAACACAGCTGTTAAGTGAATCTGGCTTCCCCATTGACTTTGCTTGTCAGAGGATTCCAAAATGTGACCACATGAGTCCGGGACACTACAACTGTCATAAATATGAACCAGTTGTCAAGTATCCGAATGTAAATCATGTGACCACAGGGATACTGCAATGGTCATTAGTATGAAAAATGTCCATAAATCACTTTTTTCACTGCTGTTGCAACTTCAAATAGTCACTAAACAGTACACTACCTCTACTGTTGTAGTACCTTATGTGCCTTGAAGTACATAAGAATCAGAATCAGAACAGAGCTGGAAGGGACCTTGGAGTTCGTCTAGTTAGTAGTCCAGCCCCCTGCTCAAGCAGGAGAACCTATACCATTTCAGATAAGTGACTGTCTAGCCTCTTCTTAAAAACCTCCAGTTATGGACCGCCCACGATTTCTGGGGGTAAGCTGTTCCACTGGTTAATTGTCCTCACTCTTAGGAAGTTTCTCCTTAATTCCAGGTTTCTCCTTAATTCCAAGACTCCAAGCCTCCTTCTGTTTCCTGAGCTGGTCAACTTTGATGGGTTGGCATCTTGACATCTCCCAGAAGCCCCTGATAAGAAGCTAAAGTCCTAAAATTTGAAGTGACCATTTTACTTTCAAGAAAAAACAAACCACCTTGATTATACAATCATACCAAGTGCACAGGAGAATGGATTTGATTTAGATAGTTCAAAAACAGGTAGTCCTCAACTTACAACAATTCATTTAGTGACCTTTTGAAGTTATGATACTGAAAAAAAGTGACTTATGACCATTTTTCACATTTATGACCATTGCAATATCCCCATGGTCATGTGATTTACATGCAGATGCTTGACAACTGACTCACATTTATGATAATAGCAGTGTCCCGGAGTCATGAGATCCCCTTTTGCGACCTTCTGACAAGCAAAGTCAATGGGGAAGACAGATTCACTTAACAACTGTGTTACTAATTTGAGAACTGCAGTGATTCACTTAGCAAATGTGGTGAGAAAAGTCATAAAATGGGGCAAAACTCACTCAAAAATTTCTCCCTTAGCAACATAAATTTTGGGCTCAATTATGGTTGTAAGTTGAGGACTACCTGTAATGGGGTATTCATGTGCACACAGCGCAGAAGGTCAGCACCAGCAATTTAAAGGATAATGTTCCTGAAACCCCAACCAATATGGGGATTGTTCAAATGAAAACTGAGGTGCACCAAGAGTAAGATCTCAGCTAGCAGGGTCTGCCAATCCGGAATGCAATTGGACGGCTCTGTGACTCAAGCATTTCAGTTGTCACAGCGCTGACACAATATTCTCCATGCATTTCTGTTATCTTGGTTTTTTTCCAACAATGGTTGACAATCAATTTGCAAGTCAGGTGATTTAGACAGTGAGAGCTACACAGATTTTCAGGATATCATCATTTAAATTGTTGAAAGAAAAATCTTCATCAGGTCCAGTCCAAGCCGGGAATAAACAAAATGGAGACTGCTTAGGAAAGAAGGTTGTTGTTTATTTAGTTGCCAGAAACTTCAGTGACAGCAGCACGTTTCTGGGGTGGCTGACCAAGATGGAGTGGAGACAGGTGGGTTCAGTGGTGGGATTTAGCTAGTTCGTGCCAGTTCGGCAGAACCGGTAGCTAATTTTTTGTTGCTCAGGCCCAGAACGGACTTCCGGAAGCGGCATCCACACAGAGAACTGGTTGTTCACATATTTGAATCCCACCACTGGGTGGGTTTTATACTTTCTGACTGAGATGCTCCAGGGGGTTGTGCCATGTAGTGAACCTTGTATCAATGGTGGTGGGTTAATCCTATTATGTCCTAATAATACACTTTGGGTGGGGGATGTAGATTATTTGGGGTCTTTGTCTTTCTAATCCCATCAGTTCCAAGCTTCCTGGCTCCAGTCTTTCTGAAAGGATTACTGAATCTGCATTTCTAAAAGCTGATTTCTGCTTGGGGCAGAGAGAGGGGATTGGTTTCTGGGGGATGGTTTCTGTCTAAGATTTTTCTATTATTCCTTTTTAATATTCCCCAAAATATTTCCTTCTCTAGGGCTGGGGGTGCTGACTTTCTACAAAATTATCCCCAATAGCCTCGATTTTCTATTTTTCCCTTTTAATATTCCTCAAAATATTTCCTTCTCTAGGGCTGGGGTGCTGACTTTCTACAAAATTATCCCCAATAGCCTTGAAGATTGTTTAAATGAATCGACAGCTCCAACTTGACCAGTGAAATAGCAAATAAGCCATTAACATTGGAAGTAGGAGAATATTTTGCTGAGGGCCTCCTGAAATTAGGATTACCCCTATTAAGAAGTCTTGAGGGAAAGAGGCTTTGAAATCCCATATGTTTGCATGCAGGCGTTCTCAGAGGATTCTCCAAAGGTCCATATAGCCTTTAGCTTACATGGAGTTTTGCTTTACGTTCTCTGCTAGAGCAGAATCCCTGCAGAATTACACTGAATGTGCTGAGCTGCAGAAGAAATCCAGAAGCAAATGGCATTCCACTTAACGGTTCTTCATAGCATTACAAGCTCAGCAATTTTGTTATGATCTGATGTATGTAAAGTCTTCAACAAGACATATAACTTTTGTTGTGAACCTGATGGCAAGGCCAAGTAGTGGGCATCTTTTAATACAGACAGTTTTTGCACCAGTAACATGAATCATTCTTATATAACTGTCATGCTAACGTATCTTCTAGGAAATATATTTAATTTTTATAAGTACGAAGGTCTTTCTTGTGCTCAAATAATTGGCAAAATGATTAAACTTTCACCACGGAGCAGAGCAGAGTGTAATAGATGTTACTTAGTGGAAATGTGTGGATCCATTAAGTGAATACATTCTTTATATACCAAATCAATTTTGCAGGCGTAATTGAACCTCCTCAAATGAGTACTTGTGAAATAAATAATCTAGCAATCAGTATTTAATGATTTTCCCCCCACAGTAAGGTCAAATACTCAATATATCAGTGCTTTGGCCTACAGTAGTCAACGATATAGAGAACAGAAGTAATTCTAAGAGACTGAGGTTTTCAGAAATAATAACAATAATAGCCTTTCCAGCAGTTTGAAGGATAAAAAAATTTAAGTATCACTCTTCTGTGACAGCTAATTGCCTCCAGTAGGGATAATCATGCCAGCATTGAAATCCTGATGAAGTTCAAATTCCAAATAATTAGGTGCCATTAAAATAAAAGTACAAAATAAGCTATCTTGGAAGTAGCAGCCGACTTCCTTTTATATTTACCCAGGAAGGAGATCTATTTCGGCTATGGACAAGGATAATGAACAAGTCCCTCCCTATTCACCAAGACAATGCACAGCCCATCACAAGATTGAAATCCCATAGGCCAGCTTGGAAAACAGCTATTCATTTAACATCTACCCAGTTTAACCCCAAGAATGTCTAGAGAGGGATGGTCCAAGGTATCTTCTTGTGGCCTGACCATTAGTGATCCCTTTACCTAACCACCTGGTTTTGACCTGCCATGTTTTGTCTGGTCAAAATTGAACAGAATTAGGTGTGATACTGGAAGAAGTGCCTCTGTCCTGTATCAGCGGGGATGGAAAGATTCATCTGCAAACAGATCTGCGAACAACTAGAAGCAAACAAAGTTATAATTAATAGCCAGCACTCGTTATAACTAGTAGCCAGCACTAAAAACAGATTATGCCCAACCGATCTTATTTCATTCTTTGATAAAGTGACTAAACTAGTAGACCAGCGAAATGCTGTGGACGTAGTATACTTAGATTTCAGTAAGGCATTTGATAAAGTAGACCACAACCTACTCCTTGCTAAGCTAGAAAAAGATGGAGTAGACAACATCACCAGCAGATGGATCTGTAGCTGGCTGACAAACCGTACTCAGTGAGTGGTCCTCAATGGCACTACATCCACATGGAGAGAAGTAAGCAGTGGGGTATAGCACAAGGTTCCGTCTTAGGCCCAGTACTCTTCAATATCTTCATCAATAACTTAGATGAGGGAATTGAGGGGGAACTCATCAAATTTGCAGATGACACCCAACTGGCAGGAGTAGCCAACACCCCAGAAGACAAACTCAGGATCCAAAAAGATCTTGACAAACTTGAACAATGGGCCCTATCCAACAAAATGAGTTTCAATGTGGAGAAAAGCAAAGTTTTACATTTAGGCAGGAAAAATCAAAGGTACAAGCCTGGGCAAGACCAGGCTTAAAAACAATAACTGTGAGAGGGACCTTGGAGTCCTAGTGGACAATCACTTGACTATGAGCCAGCAATGTGCAGCAGCAACCAAAAAAGCTAATACAATCCTGGGTTGTATAAACAGAGGCATAGAATCAAGATCACGCTAAGTATTAGTACCACTTTATAAAACCCTAGTAAGACCACACCTGGAATACTGCAGCCACTTTTGGTCACCATATCACAAAAAAGATGTTGAGAGTTTGGAAAAAATTCAGAGAAGAGCAACTAAGATGATTAAAGGCCTGGAGACTAAAACATACGAAGAACAGCTGCAGGACTTGGGTTTGGCTAGTCTAAAGAAAAAAAGAAACAGGGGAGACATGATAGCAGTATTCCAGTATTTGAGGGGCTGCCACCAAGAAGAGGGGGTCACGTTATTCATCAAAGCACCAGAGGGCAGGACAAGAAACAATGGTTGGAAACTAACCAAAGAGAGAAGCAACCTGGAATTAAGGAGAAAGTTCCTGACAGTGAGGACAATTAACCAGTGGAACAGCTTGCCTCCAGAAATTGTGGGTGCTCCATCACTGGAGGTTTTTAAGAAGAGACTAGACAGTCACTTGTCTGAGATGGTATAGGTGCTCCTGCTTGGGCAGGGGGCTGGACTAGAAGACCTCCAAGGTCCCTTCCAGTTCTATTCTATTCCATCTTATTGTGATTGTGTGCTGATATGCAAACTATTAAACATATTGTGCAAGATTGCCCACAATGTGCATTCTCTGGTTCCCTAGGAGATCTGAATGAAGCAACGCCAGAGGCGATCACCTGGATAGCTGAACTGGACATCCGGTTATAAGGCCACTGCCATATTCCCATTGAACTTTTACTTATAATTATGTGGACTACAGTATGTATATATGTTTACTTTTCTTCCGTCATGTTCTCATCATGTGCTAATAATAATCATTCAGAATAATAATTAAAAAAATAATCAAAATTTATTAATAATTAAAAATACAAATGTTGGAAGTAACAGTCAACTTCCTTTCATATTTACCCAGGAAGGAGATCAATGCTTCTGCTAATCAGACTTCAAGCCTGCTTCTCTTGAGTCATGCCTTGATTGTCCCCATTTTCTTGTGCCTTTGAAAATGACCTCATCCTTGTGACAGGAGGAATCAAGGAGCTGGCACAGTGGAAAGCACCCAGTGACGGTAACATCTGATTTGACTGAGAACTCAGTTCCCTTCATAAGCAGATTGGGAGTCATGTCTGATAGCCTCAAAACCAACAGAAGAGAATTTTTGTAGCTCAGGGTTGAACTGTGGGGTCCTTGGTTCTCTGAGGTGATGTGCACTGATGATGTTACCTAGTTGGGTAATGAAATGTCTGCAAGAAAACAATCTCAGAAAGTACCAAAGAATCAAAGCATCAAAACCAGTTATATCAGTACCTGTAGCATCAATTGGATATTGCTAGAATCTTTGAACCATGGTTAGCTACCCATTCTTCCTATAGCAGAAAATTTACCCATATAAAATTTGTTATCTCTTTGCCGGTTTTTAATCCAGTGTCTCTTGCCTCTATTTCAAGACTTTATAGCTTCAGATATTGTATATATCTTAAGATGGACTTTAGACAAGGTTGGAAGAATGGGAGAAAATGCTGCTTTAACACCAGTCCAGCAAAGCACAACTTAAACCTGTCTCCCTCTTGTACTAGGAATGAGATGAAGACAACATCATAGGAACACAGAAGTAGAAAAAGAAGTCTCCAGAACATGTTTGTGCCATGGTTTGCTTCAAGCAAAGTAAGGACCTTCATTCTGCATCTTATGGACTTTTATTCTGTCAATCACTATTTCACCACTGTCTGTTGACAGTTTGTAGAAGGGACAGGAAACAGAGAGAAAAACCCCACAAATTCATGTCTTGATGTGACCTCTGCACCACAATTAGAGTTAGTGTCACTTATCAGCATTATGCCTGTGGCAGAAAAGAATTTCTTTTGCTAGTATAATTTACTACTGGCTCAGGAATTAGTGGATAATACTTCAACTTGGTATCCAACAGGAGGGAATGAAGTTTCTTTAGAAACTGTCTCTTTAAAGTCTGGGGACCTATACTATACCAATCCATTTACCTATTAATTCATATTTTATATTTATACAAATAGTTCTGAAGAAACCACACCCTGAGTATGGCTGGTCATCCAGCTACAAATCCATCTGGTAGCGATGCTGTCTAACCCACTATTTCTAACTTATCAAATAATAGGTTGTGGTCTACTTTACCAAATGCATTGGACTTCAGTAAGGCATTTGATAAACTAGACCACAACCTTCTACTTGATAAGATAGAAAAATGTGGGTTAGACAGCATCACCATCAGATGGATTCATAGCTGGCTGACCGGCCATATTCAGCGTATGGTCCTCGATGGAATTGCATCTACATGGAGGGAAGTGTGTAGTGGGGTGCCCCAGGGCTCTGTTCTGGGCCCAGTGCTCTTCAACATCTTCATCAATGATTTGGACGAGGGGATAGATGGGGAACTCATCAAATTTGCAGACAACACCAAGCTAGCAGGAATAGCGAACACTCCAGAAGATAGGCTTAAGATACAGAAGGATCTTGACAGACTTGAACATTGGGCGCTATCTAACAAAATGAAATTCAATGGTGAAAAAAGTAAGGTTCTACATTTAGGCAAGAAAAATCAAATGCACAGGTACAGTATAGGTGCTACCTTGGTCAGTAGTAGCAACTGTGAGAGGGATCTTGGAGTCCCAGTGGACAATCACTTAAATATGAGCCAGCAGTATGCTGTAGCTGCCAAAAAAGCCAACACAGTGCTAGGCTGCATTAATAGAGGGTTAGAATCAAGATCATGTGAAGTGTTAATACCACTTTACAATGTCTTGGTAAGGCCCCACTTGGAATATTGTATCCAGTTTTGGTCACCACAATGTAAAAAAGATGTTGAGACTCTAAAAAGAGTACAGAGAAAAGCAACAAAGATGATTAGGGGACTGGAGGCTAAAACATGTAAAGAACGGTTGGGTATATCTAGTTTAATGAAGAGAAGGACTAGGGGTGACATGATATCAGTGTTCCAATATCTCAGGGGCTGTCACAAAGAAGAGGGAGTCAAGCTATTCTCCAAAGCACGTGAAGGCAGGACAAGAAGCAATGGATGGAAACTAATCAAAGAGAGAAGCAACCTAGAACTAAGGAGAAATTTCCTGACAGTTAGAACAACCTGCCTCCAGAAGTTGTAAATGCTCTAACACTGGAATTTTTTAAGAAGAGACTGGACAACCATTTGTCTGAAATGGTATAGGGTTTCCTGCCTGAGAAGGGGATTGGACTAGATGACCTCCAAGGTCCCTTCCAACTCTATTATTATTGTTGTTGTTATTGTTATTATTATTATATAAAAAGCAAGCCACTATTTGCACAAACACTCCAAAGCTCTAAATTATCATTTTTTCCATCTAGGTTATTGCTGTTTAACACTGATAACTTAAGCACATTTTTATTTTGAAGTTGCCATTAATGACACCCCAGAGTTCTGAGGTTTATTATGATGATGATTAAGTAAGAAGACTAGAATTTCCTCAAAGCATCACTGCCACGTTTCTATTTCTTGGTGTGAGAAAGTTTAAAAGCATATAATATGTTGGAACTCAATTCTCTTTAACTTCCAAAACAAGCAATATTCACCAGAACACGATGAGGATTTTTTAATCTTTAATTATGACAGGCATTTGAAATTACTCCATGATGTATGATGTATGATGTATGGATACAAACGAAGCTGTTATGGGGCCCAAAGGCTGGTATTCAAGTATGCAAAAAGACTTTTCTACAGATTAGTTGCAGATAAAGATTTGTTCATTGAATTTATGGCTACACAATGCATCCTGAAGATGAATTACTGGCTCCCATTTGAAAAAGATGTCCTATTCAAAAAATTCCATTCCTGTTAAGACTGAAATTACTGAACTACAGATAATAAAGCCACAGTTTGGAAGTGATGCATAGTTAAATGCAATACAAAGTTTTACACACAGAAAAACACACAAATTCCTTCACTTTAATCATTTATAATATTAAACTGTTATTTTTATCTGTGGATATGCCGTGCTTTCAGATGCGCTACCCTATCATTTTAATCTGTACTTTTCTTTATTATGGCTCCACATTTAACAATGCAGGATGATGATGATCACAACCATAATTTTATGCTGTGGGATTTTGTAATTAATTAGCATTGTTACTCTGTTATCACAGCCTGATTTGAGAATTCTGTAGTTGGAAAATGAAAGGCAAAGCATACCCTTTAAAGATATGTATAAATTAAAGCAAGCTTACTGTTGCAATTAGCTTTTAAAAGGTTTAGATACATCTAAAAGAAGAATGGTGCATGGATGAATTAATATACTTGATGACCTGAAATCATATGCTTGACTCATTAAGATATTGACTCCGTGTTCCGGCAGTTCCTGTAATGCTGGGAGCAGAAGCTGTCTTGAAAAATGACACCTTTTTGACACCTTTTGAAAAGTGGTGGGTGCTCCATCACTGGAGGTTTTTAAGAAGAGATTGGACAAGCATTTGTCTGAAATGGTACAGGGTTTCTTACTTGAGCAGGGGTTGGACTAGAAGACCTCCAAGGTCCCTTCTAACTCTGTTATTTTCTTATTCTGTTATTTGCAATTCCATAGTTCCTGGAAAGTATCCCAAGATTCAGTATGCAAGAAAAAGGGAGTGGTTCATCCTTGGAAAAGAAAAAAAGTTGTTAAGGTTTCCCCTGTCCAGTTGTGACCGACTCAAAGGGGCAGTGCTCATCTCTGATTCTCAACTGAGGGGTTCTGTGTTGTCTGAGAGAGGCTTCTGTCATCATGTGGCCAGCGTGAACATCTTCCCACCACAGTAACCTTCCCACCAAAGTGGTACCTCTTTATCTATTTGCATTTGCATGATTTTGAACTGCTAGATTGGCAGGAGCTGGGGAGAGTAACAGGAGCTCACCCCAATGAATGGTGCTCGGATCACAGACTGACTGCTGAGTCCATTGCGCTGCCCTTGGAGAAGAAATCTAGTACCAAATTCCACTCTTAAAGGGACTGAAGTTCTCCTGTCTTCCAAGCAGAGCAAAAATGATATTTCTAGTGTCAAGAGAGAGGGGGGGGAGGAAAAAGTGGAAGAAAAGGCTTTAGATCTACAACATGACCCCCAAAATGAGAACACGAAAGGGGAGAGAGTACGATAGGCAAAAGTGAAGGAATCCATAAATGAGAGCTTACCTCCCAAACTACTTCAAAAACCAAGACCTAGTTTCTAATTTAAAAAAAATAGGGCTTTTAAAAGAAATATGCTAAGGACCACAATTTCTTAGTAGAATTCTGTTGAAACAAAAGTAATAATTATGACCACAATTGGGATGAGAATTTATGTTGCTAAGCAAGTCAGTTGTTAAATGAGTCAGATCCAATTATGACCTGTTTGCCATGGTTATTAAATGAATCATTGCAGTTGTTAAGTGGATTATGAGGTCATTAAGTGAATCCAGCTTCCCCCACTTTGCTTGTCAGAAGCTGGCTGAGAAGGTTGCAAATGGTAATCACATGTCCCTGGGATACCACACGAGTCATAAATACAAGCAAGCACCCAAATTTTAATTGCGTAACTGTGGGGATGCTGTGACGGTCATAAGCGTGAGGATGTATCATAAATCTTTTTTTTTTCAATGCTCTTGTTAACTTTGAACGGTCACTAAATGAATGGTTGTAAGAGAAAGACTGCCTATAAGCAGTTTCTCTCTTCTCTCCCATCCCTCACAGCATCTACAGCAGACATATCAAACTCGCGACGTATCAGAACTTTTTCCCCATTGCTGGCAATGGGGTGGGCGCGGTTTCATCGTGACGCATCCAGCCCGCGGGCCGGCAGTTTGACACCCCTGATCTACAGGTATCAGGTATCAGACTAAACAAGCATCATTGTGGTTTGTTTATTTGTTTTATTTCTACATCACCTGACTCCCAGCATCTCTGGTGATTCAAAGGGGGGAAAAAATAGAAACCATGAAACAATGGAATAGTAAAAAGAAAAAGAAAAAAGGTACAAATGATGGCAAAATCCAGACAACAACAAAGAGCAAAACCCACACTCTCCTGAAGTGCGTCATGACACAAACGTCTTCTCTCTCTCTCTCTCGCTCTCTTTTTTTGGTGATGTAGCACACAGGGCTTAAAGAAGCAGATTTTGTAATTTAACATCATGATACTGTTTTGTTCCGACAATTCTAATCATAACAAAAGCAGAATAACCCACTTTGGTAGTGCTATCTTTCTCCCTTCTCCCCTAGTAGGCTGCTGGGGGGAAAGAAATTACAGATAATCCTCTACTTACAACAGTGCATTTAGTGACCGTTTGAAGTTACAACGGCACTGAAAAAAGGGACATGACCATTTTTCACACTTATGACCCTTGTAGCATCCCCCCATGGTCAGGCGATCAGATGCTTGACAATTGACTCACATTTATGACGCTTGTAGTGTTCCGAGGTCAGGGGATCCCCTTTTGCGACCTTCTGACAAGCAAAGTCAAGGGGGAAACCAGATTCACTTAACAACTGTGTTACTAATTTAACAACTGCAGTGATTCAATTAACAACTGTGGCAAGAAAAGTCGTAAAATGGGGCAAAACTTAACAACATGAATTTTGGGCTCAGTTGTGGTTGTAAGTTGAGGACTTATTTGCAAAGAGGAAAGAAATTGGACTTGTTGCAAAGACTTTTTCCATTAGACGGTTGGCTGCCAACAGCCTCCAAAGTACTGTCTGCATTAGAGTCAAAATAATTTAATAATCAATTCCTTATTTTTAAAGAGAGGGAGACGACTATTCTCACCAAGCTGCAGCACAAAGCTGAGAGGAGACATCAAAATTAAATCAGTTACAACTTTAATAAAAGACTATCATTGCTTCAATTCAGATTTTGAGAGAGGTAAAGATTTTGGAATATTCAACGCACCTTTAGGCAAATGCTGAATATTTTGAAGGAAAGACAAATCGAGTGCTCTTTTTTTTTTTTTTTTTTCTTTACCAGCACTGGAGAATTCTGAAATTCAGCCAAGCTGATCTTAGCATCTGTAAGATTCAATAAACGTGCGATTTAGAATGGCTGCAAATGGAAATGATCTATTTGATGCCGCAAGTCCTCAATATTACAGAAGCTTCTCAATAGATGGTGCTGTTATCTCAAGTAATAGCTCAAATGAATGTTCAACATTCAACAGGAGCATGTTTGAGGTTTATTTTAATAAGTGTTTGAATATACATTGAATCTTTTAAAGCCTGGAAAATATCTTGCTCTAGGGTACAAGGGTGTCCACCACCCCGGATGGTGGTGTAGGGTCCTTCAAAAATTACCAGAAAATTTAACGTTTGATGCACCAGAGAGAATGTGAACAAAGAGAAAAAAGAGGTGTATTATATTAATTGCAATTAATTCATAATTAAAACTAATCAAGCTAATTTTTGTCCTGACCCATATATATTTGGGAAGGCAACTCTTCTAGCATGCCATCAAAAGGTACTGAAATATGGCCTTAGCAGTTCTATACCCCTAAGACCAGGGGTCTTCAAACTTGGTCCTTTTATGACTTGTGGACTTCAACTCCCAGAATTCCTCAGCCAGACACGCTGGCTGAGGAATTCTGGGAGTTGAAGTCCACAAGTCATAAAAGGGCCAAGTTTGAAGACCCCTGCCTAAGACCATCACTAAGGGCACATCTATACTGCCACAGGGTCACAAATACACACCTTCTGGAGAGCAGGAATAGGAGACAACTCCTCACCTGCCCACCATGAATGAACAAACTCCAGAGAGAGCTCTCTCATAGAAACCAGCCTGAGCATTGTGAAAGGGGACACGCATATCATAGAAGGAAAAACTTTAGAAAATAACATCAAGTGCCTGGATAGGTTCACAAGGCAGCAGGCAGCATTTAGAAGTCGGGGTATTAAAAGGGGATCCCATTGTGCTTATGGTAAGGGACACATCTCCCTTCAGATAGGTGTCTCCACTGAACTGATCAGTCAGGAGCATCACTGTTTATATCAGGGGTGTCAAATTGCCGGCCCGCGGGCCGGATGCATCACAAGGAAACCGCGCCCACCCCATTGCCGGCAATGGGGGGAAAGCTCCAATACGTTGCGTGATGTCACATGACGTTGCGAGTTTGACATGTCTGGTTTATACGCTTTGCACAGGGAACTGAGGAGAATGGGCCGAAAAGAAGATTCATTCTTGGACACTTAACATTAGTTATGCTTATCCTGCAGATGACTTCCAAGGGAACCTGGTTCAACACATTTGAAAAATGTTAATAGGTGATCTGAAGTCTCGAAGGTCTTTTTTTTTTTTAAAGGCAACTTGACTGTTTTTTCCTTGAGGAAGAAGAAGACGTTTCACTTCTTATCCAAGAAGCTTCATCAGCTCTGGCAGGATAGTGGGGACAATGGAAGGATTAGTGCTAACGGGATGGGAGTGTTGGAAGGATCATATTTCTTTGCAGTCATCTGATCATTAGCACTCTCCCTGAGAGCTCAGGGAGAGATAATAATAATAATAATAATAATAATAATAATTAATAATAATAATTAATAATAATAATAATAATAACAGCAACAATAACAATAATAACAACAACAACAACAACAACAATAATAATAATAATAATAATAATAATAATAATAATATAATAATAATAATAATAATAACAATAACAATAACAATAACAGTAACAGTAACAGTAACAATAACAATAACAATAATAATAATAATAATAATAATAATAATAATAATAATAATAATAATAATAATAATAATAATAATAATAATAATAATAATAATAATAATAATAATAATAATAATAGTGATAACAACTTGACATGGGCATGGCTTAAGATGGGAACCATCAAGAAAGAAATGGAAGGCTTAATACTGGCTGCTCAAGAACAAGCATTACAAACTAATGCCATGAAAGCAAAGATACAAAAATCCACTGACAATCCAAATTGCCGACTTTGCAATGACAAAGTTGAAACTGTTTCATACCTAATGTGTGAGTGCAGCAAAATCGCACAAACTGATTACAAATCTAGACATGACCGAGTTGCTAAATTAATCCACTGGGCATTGTGTAAAAAATACGACTTGCCTGTGTCCGAAAAGTCATGGGAACACAGGGTGGAAAAAGTTGTTGAGAATGAGAGGGTGAAGATCTTGTGGGACTTTCGAATACAGACAGATCGCCATTTGGAACACAATATGCCAGATATCGCAGTTGTAGAGAACCAAAGCGTACAGCTGATTGATATTGCTGTACCAGGAGATGCCAGAGTCGAAGAAAAAGAATTGGAAAAAATTACGAAACATCGCGACCTGGCCATTGAAACTGCGCGATTATGGAGGAAACGTGTAACAGTGGTACCCATTGTCATCGGGGCACTGGGAACTATGTCCAAAAACTTTGCAAAATACATCAAGAAACTGCAGCTTCCTGCAATAACTCCAGCAATGTTACAAAAAACTGCGCTACTCGGAACATCTTATATTTTAAGAAGGTACCTGGTTGACACCTAGGATGCTGGTAGCAACCGTGTCAACCATCAGCGCCAGCCAATTTGAATGTTCAGTTGACTGAGGTTCATGTTTAATGAATAAAAGATAATAATAATAATAATAATAATAATAATAATAATAATAATAATAATAATAATAATAATAATAATAATAATAATAATAATAACAACAACAATAATAATAATAATAATAATAATAATAATTGGAAGATTGGATTGGAATACTGCTAGTCATGTCACCCCTAGTCCTTCTTTTCAGTTAAACTAGACATACCCAATTCCTATCATGTCACCCTAACGTTCCTGATATGCTTTAGCCTCCAGTCCCCTAATCATCTTTGTTGCCCTTCTCTGCACTCTTTCTAGAGTCTCAACATCTTTTTTACATCGTGGTGATCAAACCTGGATGCAGTATTCCAAGTGTGGCCTTACCAAGGCATTGTAAAGTGGTATTAATACTTCACATGATCTTGATTCTATCTCTCTGTTAATGCAGCCCAGCACTGTGTTGGCTTTTTTGGCAGCTGCAGCACACTGCTGGCTCATATTTAAGTGATTGTCCACTAGGATTTAGTCCAAGGTAGCATGAAAAGGAAGGAGTTTTTTTATTTGCCCATTTATTTATGTATTTGGAAAATTTATATTCCCACCTACTCACTCAAGGCGGATTACAGGAAATAAAAACACAACATAGAAATAAAAATCATATAAAAAATAAAAAATATTTATGTACAATTTATGTATGAGATACAACTGTTTGTAAAATTAGACAGACTTTGGCTGCCTATTGGTGATCTCATCACTAACTGTAATATATTATTATGACTTGTTCTGTTTTATTTTGATGTTTTAATTTTTAATTCGATCCGTGACCATAACAAAAGACTGAAGATGCAACTTATCCTACCCAAGCCATTGGACTACAGCCCAATACTAATGTTTATTGATCAGTCTTAATTTATTAAATATTAATAAAATAATAATAAAGTTGGAAGGGACCTTGGAGGTCATCTAGTCCAACCCCCTGCTCAGGCAGGAAACCCTATACCATTTCGGACAAATGGCTGTCCAGTCTCTTCTTAAAAACTTCCAATGTTGGAGCAGGTTGTTCCACTGGTTAATTGTTCTGTCAGGAAGTTTCTCCTTAGTTCTAGGTTGCTTCTCTCCTTGATTAGTTTCCATCTGTTGCTTCTTGTCCTGCCTTCAGGTGCTTTGGAGAATAGCTTGACTCCCTCTTCTTTGTGGTAGCCCCTGAGATATTGGAACTTTTTGAAAAGAAACATCTTTGAGGCAACTATGACCAGGATAACTGAGAATTTCCACAGACAGGGCATTCCAATGTTACTATCCTATGTGTACATTTTAGTGTGATGTGATATTAAATTATCTGAATAACTAAAAGTTATATAGAAAAGAATTGATCATAACTTGCAACATAAATTCAAGGAAAAGAACTGATCCCTTACAACACTATTCCAGATTTTACTGTGAGAGCTTTC
Source organism: Azemiops feae (assembly GCA_023970755.1). Lineage (NCBI taxonomy): Eukaryota > Metazoa > Chordata > Lepidosauria > Squamata > Viperidae > Azemiops > Azemiops feae. The sequence continues at coordinate 775,239 of JALGBA010000349.1, read as the reverse complement.
AAAAATGGATGCTTTAAAAGTAAAATAAATCAAACCATGTCTAAAACCCTTCCCTCCATCATTTTTCTTCTTGTACACATCCAGGTGGAACATTACATGATTTATTTGAACATCTTCCATTTGTGTCCATTTAAACCTGATTTGACAGCAAAGGTAAAACTGCCCTAACATGGTGATAATTTGAGTTTTTGGCTCTTATTTGGTGACCAATGTGTGCACCATAACTTTTACTTATGTAACTACAGTCCATCACATAAAGCAGTGGTGGCGAACCTATGGTACGGGTGCCAGAGGCGGCACTCGGAGCCCTCTCTGTGGGCACACGTGCCATTGCCCCAGCCTTGCCTCCCCCCACGACCCCCTCCTCACCAGCAGCCCCCCTGGAGGAGAGTCGCCCCCAAGCGTGGCCCACGCGGAGCAGCGCAGCCAAGGACATGGCAGCCAGGCAGTGTAGTCAAGACTCTGCCCTCATGCCCCATCGCGCACAGTTGATGCTGCGGGATGCGGGCAGAGGGCGTAGCCACCATGGCGCTGCTGGGCTGCCTGGGCGATCTGAGGCGGGCCCTGGAGGCGGTGAGTGGCCCTGCGGGCAGGCGGGGTGGGGCAGAGCGGGGGCGGGGCCAGTTTTTGGGCATTCAGTCTCTAAAAGGTTTGCCATCACTGACATAAAGTATGTGCAGTTCTTTTTAAAAAAGGGATTTCAAGACCTAGTCTGCAAAAATCCAGAAGGCCTCTAGATGGCAGCAAACAGTTTTAGGAAAATCTTAATTTAGTGTTTTTCAGTGCCTGAAATTTTAAAATGTGAGGACTTCAAGATCCAGAATTCTGGGCAGCATGCCGACTGGGGAATTCTGGGAGTTGAAGTCCACATATATTAAAGTTGCTGAGGTTGAGGAACATTGCTCTAATTCTTCGTTTCCATTGAGTGCCATCTGGATTTTTACAATCCAATTTTTGCAATAGCTCTTAAAAGAATGTTTGTTTCTTTGTTTAACCAGTTTATATAGCTGCCCAATTCACGCATAGTAACTTCAGGCAGCATGCAACATTAAAAGCTCACAGTTAAAGATTCAGAGTTTAACCCCACCACCATCTTTTGTCACCACAAAAAGATTCTTTGGTATACATTAACTGAATGTTTGAGAGAGTGAAGGTGAGATGCTTATGCTGCTAAAAAAAAAATTTTTTTTTCTTTTTTAATTCATCAGTGGGCTCCTGGAATTGTTGGGCAGTGTTCACTGAGTTTGCTGCGATGTTGCTGTACAAAAAAATCCTAATTTTATTGTAGAGAACAAGTTTCTTTGTAGGGCTCTCCAAGTTATAAATAGCATAGAACAGGGATCTCCAACCTAGTGGGCCTTAAGGGATTTGCAATTGAGCCACGGAAACAGCCGGCAAGCGTGCCCACACGCACGTGCATCCTCACTTGCGTGAACAGTCAGTGAGCGTGCGCTCACGTGCTCCATTTAAGTGAGTGCCAGGGATTCACGCATGCCACTTGCACAAATGGAGCTGCGCACCTCTGCTTGCCAACCACTTGCAGGGAGCCATCCCCTCTCCCCCCCACACTGGTCCACAAAGCTGGAAACGTTTGGGAATTCTGGCGTAGAACATAGAATAACTAGGTCTTCTAGTCCAACCCCATGCTTGAGCAGGAGACCCTATACCATTTCAGACAGATGGCTGTCCGGTCTCTTCTTAAAAGCCTCCAGCAATGGGCACTCACAACTTCTGGATATTTTAATCATTTTTCTCCAGTGTCACAATTCAAAGGTATTGAGTTTTCTTTATTCAGCCTTTCACATGGGCCAGCTCTCATAAATTATAGCTAGAAGAAACATGGCCCTGGCATTACAAACTTTTGGTGGCAGTTCACTCGAATACTTTTGTCAGGATCATAGTCTTTCTTCTAAATAAAGACGTCTCTGTTTCATGGCTATGCAGGTAGTCCTCAACTTATGACCACAATTCAGCCTAAAATTTTCGTTATTGAGACAATATTGAGTTTTGCCCCATTTTATGACCTTTCTTGTCACAGTTGTTAAGTGAATTACTGCAATTGTTAAATTAGTAACACGATTGTTAAGTGGATCTGGCTTCCCCATTGACTTTGCTTGTCAGAAGTTAGCAAAATGACCCCGGGACACTGCAACCATCATAAATATGAACCAGTTGCCAAGTGCCCGAATTATGATCACATGACCATAAGGATGCTACAATGGTTGTAAGTGTGAAAAGTGGTCATGTCACATAAGTCATTTTCAGTGCCATTGATCAGTCACTAAACGAAAGGCTGTAAGTTGACTATATGCGGTCTTGAGCCTAAAAATATTCTTCTCCAACTTTTTGCATTGGGTTGGCATTACCTGTTCATATATCATTCTAACCAAAGAAAATGATACCCTTAAATCTTTGAGTCCTGGTGGTTGCATCCATGCAAGCTTCCTTAGCAGCATTATTGAAATAGTTTGTCACTATCATCTCTAAATATGCTTCTTTGACTTTGCAGATTAATCCATAGCCCTTGAATTTTCAAGTGGCCCCATCAGAGTCCCAACACAGGCCAAAGCTGCTGAGTTTCTGTGATCAAAATGGGCCAGGTTCCTTTCTCATGATCAGGAAACATGTTAGCCATCATTCCCATGTTTCCTCCTGCCCAAATACCCACCAAAGTGATCCTCTACCTGTTTTCATTATTCCAATAAGCCTACTTCTTCCACCATTCAAAGAAGGCCTGCAGCACAGTGACCCAGAGCCCATGATGCACAGAGAATAGATACCATGTTTAATTTCCAGCACAAAAAGAGAATAGACACCACACATAAGAAAACCCTTTTTGAAGTTCTAAAGTCCTCTTGCTATTCAACAGAGTTAATACTGCAAAGCAGCAACATCATCTTTCATTTTTATTATTATTCTTCAGGTTTTTTTTTTCATTTCCCATCTGAATCAGATCTATAACAAACAGTTCTGAGAAGTTCCTGCTGTGCTTGTTTGATCTATTCACAGAATAAATTCAGATGGAAAAATCATTTAGTGGGTGAGAAAATGTTCACCACAAAACATTTAATGGTACTACAGTGGCCTATAAAAATTTTAATTGGAAACAAACAGGAACAATTCCTGATGTCTTTTTTTGGGTGCGTATCTTTAACCACATAAATTTTCCATGTATCAAAACTTTGCATCTGAGATATAACCAAAATATCCTGTTTCATTTGTTAGTGTGTATTTAACAGATGAAGCAGAATGCTAGCTTTTGTCCTTTATCAGAGCCTCACTACAAATATAATATTGATTATTCCTCCAGTATCCATATGGCAAATTATTTGGAGTAGCTCCACAATGAGAAATCATGATCTCTAAACATTTGAATAGTTGAAATAATAAAAGTTCTGCCCCTTTTCCCAAAACCTCTTTCTTAAAAACTTTGGTTGTGGGTGAAAACTAACGGCAAAGCATAGAAGTTCTCAGTTTGAGAAAAAACTAATTTTTTGCATACTCCAAAAGTGATTACTAAGTTCAGCTTGTGATATGAAACAAGGGATAACATTATTAAACATCTATTGAAAAAGTAATTGTATGAGTCATCTTTAATCTTAATTAAAATTAAATATTAGCGTAATTCAAATTAAATCACATATTGTCCTAGTCACCATTTACTACTTCAGAGATTATGGCACCCTGTTTGGCACTTACAATCCAAAAGCAATCCTCACATTAACACTTTGAAGTGATTGCCATTCAGTGGCTTTCATGACTGAATGGCATTTGAACCTGGATCTTCCCCAGCCTGTATCTTTAACTCAGAAGTGAACACTGATTTATAAGTCTAAAGGACATTTTGGATTGTGTGGGGTCAGACATCACCCATCAATTATATATCTGGTTATCCCTCATTATTAGCTATGCTGGCTGGGTTATAGAGAAGTTAGAAGGCTTCCTATGAAGGCAATTTTGGACAAAATTCGGAAGGCCAGAGTCATACTTTTTAATCAATATTTTTAGTGGCCAAAATAATTTTCCATGAGTCCCTGAGGATGCCCTTTAACTGGGAAGCCCAATAATAATTTTCCAAAAAAGATTAAGGTATAAGAGCCTTCCAGGCATCCAGAGAGTTTATATAGGTAGGCACATTTGTGGCCACGGATTCCACATTGGTGGTTCCAATCATTACTCATCCAACTCCTCTTGTTTTTAAATCACTAAAAAGGTTGAATCAGTGAAACTGGATTGAAAGGAATCTTGAAGGTCTTCCAGTGTAAAGCTCTGCACTAAACAAAATCATCATCTCATCCCGAATGGCTGTTGTACTTTAGTTTGAAAAAAATCCAGGGATGGAGCACCCATGATTCCAGGAGACAGGCTTTTCCACTGCTTAACAGCTTGCATAGTGAGAAAATTCCTCCTTATTTCAAGTTTTGACCTCTCTCTGAAAACCTTCCCCCGCTGGTTCCACTGGTATGTGGAAATGACCTTGGGAAACCAAGCGAAGAGACACTGATTTGGGAACAATCAGATAAGAGGGGGCATAGCCCGCAGCTACAAAGTGGGTGTGGCAAAATCTCAGGAGGCTCCACCTACTATATAGCTATGGGCTATGCTCTGTCTTATCTGAATGACCGTAGGCAGCATTCTCTGCCTGCAACAGCAGCACTTCAAGTATTTGAAGACTGCTATTACATCTCCTTTAATAAATTCCACTTAGACCACACATACCTAGCATAATGTCATTTCTGTGGCCATTCTTCATAGGATTTAACCTATAGTAATAGTCAATAATTTAGCCTATCATAATAGCTTGCCCTCTTTTATTGTTTGTTTTGTGCTTTATTGATTTGATTGTTCTCTCTTTTATTATTGTGAAACAGCCAGAATCATTGAGAGTCAGGAGAAATACCTGGTTAAATAGAATGTTACTATTATTAACCATTATCATGATGATTACAGTCATTTAATAATTCCTCTTCAATCTATGTGCACTAATGCTACAGAATCTTTCTGACAGCATAATTTATTTCTACTTTTATTTTTTCCTAAATAAACATTTATTTATTTAGGCAAATCATCATGATTTATTTACTTTTTGTCTACATTAACATATTTTTTATCTTTTTCAATTCATTATTTTAACTATTGTCTACCCACTGCAGGATGAAGGCCTCTTCTGCATGTTTCCAACCTATACAGTCCTGAGCTTTCTTTTGCCAATTGGGCCTGCAATAGTTGGTGATGTCATTGATCCATCTTGCTTTAGATCTCTTTCATTGATGCTTTTTATCAAGTGGGATCCATTCTATGACTGCCTTGGTCCATCTGCCATCAGTTCATCTTACTATGTGGTATCCGAAGCAGAACATCCAGATTCAGTCAATTTTGTTCCATACAGTATTAACCTTGTGAACTCTAAAGCTTCCTCCTTCCATTATGTATTCAAGATGGACAGTGATTAATATTTATATGTTACCTATATGTAAGGGTGTAGGTCTATACAACTGGTTTTCCCAGTTGCAATGTATGGCTGTGAAAGTTGGACCATAAGAAAGGCTGAGCGCAAAAGAATTGAGGCCTTTGAACTCTGGTGCTGGAGAAGACTCCTGCGAGTCCCTTGGACTGCAAGGCGATCAAACTGGTCAGTCCTAGAGGAGATCAACCCTAACTGCTCTTTAGAAGGCCAGATCCTGAAGTTGAAACTCAAGTACTTTGGCCACCTAATGAGAAGGAAGGACTCACTGGAGAAGAGCCTAATGCTGGGAAAGATTGAGGGCAATAGAAGGGGACAACAGAGAATGAGGTGGCTGGATGGAGTCAGTGAAGCAGTAGGCATGAGCTTAAACGGACTCCAGAAGATGGTAGAGGACAGGAAGGCCTGGACGAACGTTGTCCATGGGGTCGCGATGGGTCAGACACGACTTCGCAACTAACAACAACAACAAGGTCTATACATATGTTGTATGTAGTATGTTTAAATGTGTGTTATGTATGTATACACTTTGAGAGCAAGCAACTAAATTTCATTTTTAATGTGTACCATTGTGCCTACAGTAAAAAAAATGACAATAAAAGTTATCTATCTATCTATCTATCTATCTATCTATCTATCTATCTATCTATCTATCTATCTATCTATCTATCTATCTATCTATCTAACTAACTAACTAACTAACTAACTAACTAACTAACTAACTAACTAACTAACTAACCAGCCCATTTCCATTTCAATTCTTTTACTCTCTTGATGGCATCATATATTTTCGTTTGTTCTCTAATCCATGTCTTTCTGTCTTGTCTTGTGATGCCGAGCATGTGTCTTTTCATGGCTCTTTACACCACTTGTAGCTTTTGCATCGATTGTGAGGTTAGTGTCCATGTTTCGCAAGCATATGTTAGAGCAGGTAGCACATACTGATCAAAAACTTTTCTCTTCAGGCAGAGGGGGAGGTTGTTCTTGAAAATTATGCTTAGTTTGCCAAATGCCTGCCAACCACATTTAACAAGCCGTTCAATTTCTTTTATTGTACCACCTTCCATTGAGATCCGTTGGCCAAGGTATATGTAGAGGTCTACTATGTTTAGTTCTTCTCCAGATATAATTTTTTTCTTTATTTAGTGAATTTATTAAACATAACCTGGCCCTTTTCAGGTTTATTTATAAGCCAAATGGTTCTCCTGCTTTGTGCAGCACTTGTACTGTATGTGTCTTTGTAGCCCTTCTGGATCTTGTGAGAAGAGAACAACATCATTTGCAAATCTTAAGTGATTTAAATAGGTGCCATTGATTTTTATTCCATCTTTGCCCAGTCTAATTTGTGAAATACTTTTTCAAGGCAGTCTGAGAAAAGGACAGGTGATATTGTATTGCCTTGATGTACACTTTGTTCTATCTTGATTTTCACTTTAGGATCATTGAGGCAAATTGTCGCCATTGTTTTTTCATATATTGATTATAGTTAGGTTTATGTAAGCAGGGTCTATGCCTTGGTTGAGCAATGCATTAATTATTGCTCACTGAAATACTGAGTCAAATGCCTTTTCGTAGTTTTACTTTCAGATATTACAAATCTATTTATTCCTGTCTTTTTTGCTTTTTTTGTCAGATTTGGTCTTACATCAGTTGGATACCATTGGATGATCTACCAATTTAAATCCAGATAACTTGAATAATGGAGAAAGAATAAAGCAATACAACTCCACACAAGGCCCCAGCTAACCTAGGGAAATCAGAATTATGAGAGCTATAATCCAATAGTCAGCAGATGTAGCTCTCCTGATGTTATTGAGCTCTATAACTCACATTGTATCCCTCATCATTAGATGTGTTCCCTAGAGAATAGTAGTTTATCAACGTCTCTAGAATATCATAGATCAGAGGTCCCCAACCTTTTGGGCACCAGGGACTGGTTCCGTTGAGAAAGGTTTTTCCACGGACTGGAGGATGCGTGGTTTTGTGTGCTGCCTGCATCCCATGGATGGGACTTTGCTTGTTTGTGTGGACCGGTTGCTGGCATGCCACGGCCTGGTACTGGTCCACGGACCAGGGGTTGGGGACCCCTGTCATAGACAGACAATACTTGAATTAGATAAATGTAGGATAAGATAAAGATAAATAACCTTTATTAAGATAAATAACCTTTATTGTCATTTTTATATTGTGGGCACAATGGCACACATAAAAAATGAAATTTAGTTGCCCGCTCTCAAAGTGAAACATATACATGACACAAACCTAAACATACTAT